>CM064872.1:70478751-71678751 GCA_032719365.1 Prinsepia uniflora
GACGTCCAATAAGGACACAGTCTCAAGGCTATGCGTGCCACTCGGGTTTCAATTCCGAGTCCAATCCCCGAACCCTGTCCGGGTACGGCATCTCAAATGCCTAGCATCCTAGACGCTCGACGTCCCTGACGTCCAATTATAGCAATCTTGCTCCTGAGTCATTTTACGGTCCGGTTCCTCCGTAGAATGACCCCTCGCAGGCAATGCGCTATGACCACCCCGGGGTACCACATCCGGAGGAGACAGTATTATAAGAATGGATCTATACAGTGCAGTACCGAATACATTTTATTGATATCCACATGAAAAAAATATATATATACATAGATAAAATCCAAACCGATCGTTAAGTTTCATCAGACGGGTTTCAAACCCAAATACCGTGAAACGTGCCATAATCGAAATTTCAATATCATCAAAACCATTTCTTGATTCCAGCATGTGAACATATAAGTAAATCAGAAAACATTTAAGCATGCAAAGGTTTAATGAAATCGGGCCCACTCACAGTACGATCCCGCGGTGAGCCTGCGCGTACGAACTTGTACCGGGATTATCGTACAATTCCTGTCAGTCCAAATCACACGTAAGGGTCACTACAAGTCTTAAACATTTATCCAAAAAGTTCGAAACAGAAACCGGCTCGGGGAAGCTGTCCAACACATTTCCCGAGACAACCGGCCCTAACTGACCCATCAAAACTATCTCAGATCAACATGGTTAATTCACCAAAAATGTTCAGAATGATGAGAGGAACAAAAGTCATGTTGATCTTGATCGGAGATAAGGCTCAACGCGCCCTCACGCGCTGCCCAAAGTGGCTGCGCGTGAAAGTCACGCGCCTGACACTGTAGCTGCTACAGTGTCACCCTCTTCACCCGTTTGTCTGTAATACGGGCCTACCACCGGCGGCTTGACCCGGTTGATTACCCATCAATTCCTACTCGATTTCAATCCAATTTGATCCTAATATGTTTATTATTCTTCCAATTTAAGTTCTGAGACACTAATTAGTCAAATCAAATCCTTAAATGGCCATTCAACCCGTGATCATCCAAACGGGTCAATCACAAGAACTCACTGGTTTCCAAACCATAATCAAATTATCCTTACATGAAGCATCATAGTATCAAAACGAACTGGAAAACACAATCAATTGAACCAACACTCACCTGGAAGTAGTCGTCCAAACCTCTGAAATTTCTCTGAACACGGCAGACACAGTCCCAGCTCACCCGTGGCTGATGGCCTTCGATTCCGATGTGGTTGAGTTCCAACCGCTCCCAGAAGACTAAACCAGGCCTTGGTTTGGTCCAACAATCACCAGAAATCAAAACCCGATTTTCCTTCCAATTTTACCCGAAATGGTTTCTCTGGTTTTCCTCTCCAATTTCCAGTTCCTTCAACAGCATAATGAAGCTTACCCATTACTTAATCAGTTTTAAAACATCTCAAGCTGTCCCAGAGGCTCGTGGAAGCCTCAATGTCCACTGAATTTTGTTCCCCGAAAAGCTTCGATCTTCAATTAACAAATTGACCGTGCAGCTGGATGAATCAGACCATGTTTGATGCCTCTAAAAGGTTTAAACAATCAATACTTTCCAGCACACACACCAGCATAAACAATTCGCACTGAGAACCACCGCACATGGTGGTGCCGCCCATGTCCCCCGCGGTTGCTACAGTAACCAGGGCGAAATGACCAAAATGCCCCTGGTTCAATAATTACCAAACTGCCCCTCACTTCCTAGACTCGTAACTCAGCCATACGAAGTCCGATTTCGGCGTGCCGCCTGTCTACGGACTCAGGGCGTCGAGACCTACCTAACGGTCCTCGAGTCGTGTGAAATTTAGTTGTCAAACGAAAAGTCAACATTTTCGCCCCTATCATCCAAATTACGGTAATGCCCCTGAACTTCCGATAGTCATAAATTTTTCCCTGATCGTCCGAATTGGACGTGCCACCTGTCTATGAACTCGTGACGTCCCGAACTACGTCACGGTCATTGGTCAAAGTCCGTTTGACCGATAAATCAAAAAGTCAACAATTTGGCCATACCATTCACAAGGGTAAAAACGTCAATTCATACATTAAATTACAATATTATAATCCTCGATTTTCCGGGGTGTTACAGCCTCCTCCGCCGTGAACCACCCTCCAAACCGTCCTAAAATCAACCTAGCAACTCCCTAATCATCTTCCAATCACCCATAACAACCCATAATGTCCTATTCGAAAATAATGGAAAAAATGAGCATTAGTCGGGTAATCGGGTTACCTGGGCCTTCACGGCCGTGTGCGGCGGTCCAGACGCTCCCAACCACCGTCCTTGGCTTCCTCAGCCTCTCTCTCACTTCCTGGTCTCACTCAAACTGAGATCGGGGAAATGTTTGAAATGGAAGAATGAAATGGACGATGCATGTATGTAGGAATGTGGTTTTGTGGATGGGTGACACTTGTCACTCATCCATTGGGCCTCCATTAAATATCTGGGCTCCACTAAAGTCTAAAAGTGAACTCGTCTCGTAATTCGTGCAATAGTGCACTCGAACTTCCGTGAACCGTAACATCGCTGTTGAACGTCCAAATTCGACGTGCCGTCTGTCTATGGAGTCGTATCGTCCTTATCTACGTAACGGTCTTTGGCCCTCGGCCATTGACCTCTTGGTAAAAAAGTCAACATTTGCCCCTTTTTAACCAAAATTACCAAATTGCCCATAAACTTCCGAACGTCATAACTTCCTCCTCGAACGTCGGAATTGAACGTGCCACCTGTCTATGAACTCATGACGTCACGAACTACGTCACGGTCATCGGTCAAAGTTCATTTGACAGCCCGAACAAAAAGTCAATGTTTTGCCACGACCAAGGGCAAAACGGTCATTTCGTATCGTTCGTCCGATTTCGCTCAACTAATCACCGATTAACCTCACTAATCGTGATTAGTCACTAATCTAATCCAGGAATTCGGGATGGGTCATTACAACCTTCCCTCCTTATTTAATTTCGTCCTCGAAATTCCAACCGACCTAATTCCAACCGTTCTTCCCTCCTTAATTAGTTCCGTTCTTGAAACACTAACTATCCTGATTCCACAACCACCTCGTGGAACGTAATTAACCTCGCAACACGTGTACACTAGTACACCAACTAACCAGAACAAAACTTACTCGTCTGCACCCAGACGTACCAACTAACACTCTCGTTACATCGACTACCCTCGACCACGTCGAATAACAGTATTCATACGCTCTGAATTGACACCACTTGTCAAATCTACCATGTCGTTGACAAAACAACTAGATGATTCCTTACTCAATCACTAACTATCCTGACGTCTGCTCCCACTGGGAGTCACCAAATCTCACTCATCGATCCACGATGACATCTTCGACAAACTGTCACCACTTGACAGTCGCCAGCCGATACTACCACTATACACTCGTGGTTACACTAACCACAAGCTCACTCAACCTGAGTAAACACTTACCCACAAAGCATTTCACTCAATCTGTGTGTAACTAGACCCATCAGAATACCATGACCCACTGCACAGTATCCAATGTCCAGTTCACGACCTCCACTAATCCGATGGTATTGGAACTAATCCGACTACCAACACGCTCACCAACATACCTCTGGTATAACCTATATACTGTCACCAGGCACGACAAGTCTGCTCGGTATCATACCTCGAACAATGTACAAGGTACATACAACTACCCATCAATCAGCCTACAACCATCTAGGTTGTAGCCAATCACGTTTCAATTATGGAGTTCACTTGTCCAATCCAGTATTAGACAAATCGAAACTCCAACCCATCATCTATTTCCAGATCCGAATCCGAGTCCGCAATTTCGTAAGAAATACAGAATCCAAACCTAGAAATCATATCCATAACCATGTCCAAATCCGAATCTGAAATCATTATTCCGTAGAATAGTATTAGGAATAACCATTCCGAACCCAAATCCATAAAAGGAAATCCACTGTCAAGCTCCAGAATCAAATTCTGAATCGTCACCCAGAATCCGATTCCAAAACTCAATATATCGTTCACGTCTACCGAGACGTACCATAACCGAACCTTTCGGTTACCTGCTCATTCGATTACCACATTACCATCGATTGACTTCATAGGGAAGCCAATCCCAACATCAACACATCTAAGGCTGACCATATCCGACCACGTCGGAAAACTACTCACCTGAGTAATATACCATACGGGATTTACCTCGAAAAGAAGTTTAGTCCCAACCTCCTCAACTCAAACATCCAAGTAAGAGTGATAAACTCTCCACCTATCTGGATCATCCAAATCACGATCCAGATCCATAAAGATACCCAATGTCCTAAACCAATTCCCACATCTAAACAGATTAGTCAACGACGAGACACGCCGAGACTGTGGGTTCTCTCCAATTACCCCGTATCGATCCTTGTCATTCCACCTAGGAAAAACCAAGGACGATCCAAGACAAAGACACCAATACTCATCCTACGTGAATGCAAACAAAACTCGCTGCACTCACCACGCCACGTAATCCAACATCGTCTGCCACATCTACCATCATCTACCGTGGTAGAAACTGAGAAGTCACCCAAAATGACTTCGAAATACCCAATACCAACGCGGAAAACCCGCATTCTACTCGTCACCTCAATCGCAACCTCTTGCGATTTTGAAGTTCCAACCATATCGGAACCAACACACTCGGACATCAACCACGTGTCCCCTAATCAATTTAACTCTATTTGAGATCCACTCTGGGACCACAAATACCGAACATATTCCCATCTCGACGGAGTCACATCCTGATCCGTAACTCATCGTCATCACAATCACTGGCACCAGCACCAGTGCTAGTACCACAATACTATCAGTACACGCAACCAACATCAGTATCGGCACACCATGTACAAAACTGACAACCCTGGATCTTCACTCATACCGAGCGACGACCCCGTACCTCTACTCGAATAGGAGAAACTCCGCCTCCGTCGTACCCGACAACTCTGGGTACAGTCACCCAGACAACTCATACGAGAAAAGGAAACGTACCCCGAACGTCCGTGATTCCTAACAACCGTAACTACAAACATTCTCGGTAGTAGTGCCTGCCACCGACTCGTGCAGACCAAACTACCAGACATCGCGATATCTAGACTCCGCGTCCAACGGAATCCATCGACCGTACAAACTATCCCGTATCCCAAACCTGGAATTCCATCGACAAGTACCAATGTCGTCTACTAGGTCATCCACGACCTTAGTTGTACCAAACCACAACTGAGTAACAAGACAACCAACTAGGTCTAACCGATAAATACAACCTCGGCTGCGGAGTACAGTTCCATCACTAAAGCAGACATGACTAGACCGACTAATGAATCCAAATCCGAATAGTCGTACAAGTCAAATCACTCGTCAACTCACATTCCCGAACCATACACCTTAAAGTAGGGTTTCACGATCACACCCTAGGGTCACCCTGAACCCAACTGCTACTGCCAACCGCAGTAAATCCATTTAACTCAACCAAATCCGATCATCTAACTCAACAATATCCGACCATCCGATTGTCACTATTCCTAACCAGTCATCGGAACTGATCCTACGACATCGTGAAAACGATCCCAACTAACCGTCTCACGATCACAACTCCAAAATACTATTATGTTCAGCCTTTCCGTAGGGTCCCACACTGTCATCCTTGACAGAACTATGGCAACCCCGGCATCAAGTGCCAAACCAAGACATACCACGATACAATCTTACTAACTATCATACCAGCATCCTACTATCAGGTTGACCACGAACTGTAGCCCATTGAGATATCACATCCTCGACCTGCGTACATTCCAAGAGCTCTGCGGTTTCTCAAATAGAGACAACCCCGCTCTGATAAGCATCCTATGAGCAATCCTATGCTCTGATACCACGTTGGCAGGACCCATCCCAATCCCCCCGGGATTAGTGCGGGATGACCCTGCTCCCGTCTGACACGAAGTGTCAGACAAGGAATATTTCCGACCTTTGCCCTCTCGGGCTATCAGAGTACGCCAGGATCCGGAGGAGGTATGTGATATCTCGGTCTCTGCTACAGTCCACATCTGATGTCAACCTGAAGGGCAGTCAAAACATTAAAAGCTGTGAGTGGACAAAACAAAAGTTTATAAAAACAGTTTATCGAAGACATTTGTACCATTCACTAAAAAATATGCATGCATTCGAAAACCATTTAACCGAAAGAAACCATATGTGGGAACTAAGCCCAAAACCAAGATTGAAAGAATCATAAAGACTCAACCGTACGGGTCACTGCCCAAAACCTGTGTAAACACACATCATATATCATATCATATAGCATACATCATATATACATATAATTCACACAACCAATCCTGTCACGGTTTCCAAAGCTACGCGCGTGCTACCCAGGTCTCAATCCGAGTCTTCTCAAAGTCAAGGTCAATGTCCGCAGACCACTGACCCTACCCGAGGTAATAGTAATCATAGCCTTCCTGAGAGTAAGGAACCCAACTGGGGGGTGACTCCACTCAGTCGGTGCTCCGTGACTACTCCGGGGTCCACCCAGGCCAACGACCCTGCCCGGAGGAGATAATAGAAGTAAAAGAAGGTATATGAATACATATATATACATAACATAAACATTCATGTCCGGTTCCCTTGAACTGTCATGATCCATAACATCCATCTAGGGTCCCTAACCCGAAATCATCAGTGTAAAACAACTGGATCTCGTGCCCGAACATATGACTCAACTGGGCACCGTGCCCGATATCTAAGGGTCAGTCACGACTCCGATCATAGTGATGTGTGTAACCATCCATCCAGGACCGCCCTCAATCCTGGTATGTCGCCGTGAACGTATCAACTGACGCGACCACCACAAGATCATGGTGCACTCATCACCGATCGATATCCTGAACCGTCAGCACTCCGAAGTCGAGCCTCCCCAGGCTGCTCGACAACGAATCATGCATCGTGACCTCTCCGGAAGGAACACATCCCAATCCGGAGGCGAGCGTCGTATCGTCGATCGCCGTGCACATAGCACCCGTCGCGACCACGATTTAGACCCGAAGGTCGTAAATAGTGTCATATGCCTGAGACCAAACCAAATGGGTCTTATACCCAAGTTTATTCTTTTAGAAATCCAAAATCAAATCATTTAAATCAATAAAGAAATACAGACCCGTATAAGCACTGTATAAGGCCGAAACCTCGAAATACGTGCTTATACGTAACCACATACAAATGCACCCATGGAATCATCAAACATGTAATAAAACATATAATAAACATTTATGCATGCACCAATTTAGAAAACAAGGTCCACTCACAGACCGTCCGAGCTGCCGCTTCGATTTGCGTGCCATACGGCTCCCCGAGCCGATCACCGTCACTGGGACTCCCGAACCTGTCCAAATTTTAGTAGAAGGTTACTAACTACTTAATTAACCTCCTACCAAAGCCCCGTAATTTTCCCGAATTTTTAACTATTTTTAAACCGACCCTAAACCTTCCGACACCCCGAAAACTATCGAAACGATGTCCGATTGACACAAAACCAGTCCCAAAATGTTCGTTACATCGAATAGAAGATTTCGTATGTTGAAGACACCCCCAGATTCCCCACCACGCACTGCCACGCGCCACCCAAAGGGCCCTGCGCGTGGGCTCACGCGCCGGTGAATAGTTCATCTTCCTCACCGATCGAACCGGCCGGTTCACTGGTTGGCCGGTCCAGTTGGACCGGCGTGACCGGTTCACGACTCCTCCTCTCTCATTTTGGTCCGATTTCCTTCCTAATCAATCCCTAAATTCCTATTTTGTTCCTAGGAGCATGTTTGGATGGTCAAAACAAGGAAAAACACCACGAATTCGAGGTTTGATTCTTGAACCTCACGACCCAAAGTTTCCCGGCCTCCCTCACGGCCTCCTCCGCCGTGAACCACCCTCCAAACCGTCCTAAAATCAACCTAGCAACTCCCTAATCATCTTCCAATCACCCATAACAACCCATAATGTCCTATTCGAAAATAATGGAAAAATGAGCATTAGTCGGGTAATCGGGTTACCTGGGCCTTCACGGCCGTGTGTGGCGGTCCAGACGCTCCCAGCCACTGTCCTTGGCTTCCTCAGCCTCTCTCTCACTTCCTGGTCTCACTCAAGATCAGATGGGAAGGGGTGGATGGGTTTGGGTTCAAACTGAGATCAGGGAAATGTTTGAAATGGAAGAATGAAATGGACGATACATGTATGTAGGAATGTGGCCTGTGGATGGGTGACACATGTCACTCATCCATTGGGCCTCCATTAAATATCTGGGCCCCACTAAAGTACAAAAGTGAACTCGTCTCGTAATTCGTGCAATAGTGCACTCGAACTTCCGTGAACCGTAACTTCGTCGTCGAACGTCCAAATTCGACGTGCCACCTATCTATGGAGTCGTATCGTCCTTATCTAAGTAATGGTCTTCGACCCTCGGCCATTGGACCTCTTGGTCAAAAAGTCAACATTTGCCCTTTTTTAACCAAAATTACCAAATTGCCCCTAAACTTCTGAACGTCATAACTTCCTCCTCGAACGTCGAAATTGAACGTGCCACGTGTCTATTAACTCATGACATCACGAACTACGTCACGGTCATTGGTCAAAGTCCATTTGACCGCCCGAACGAAAAGTCAATGTTTTGCCACGACCAAGGGTAAAACGGTCATTTCGCATCGTTCGTCCGATTTCGCTCAACTAATCACCGATTAACCTCACTAATCGTGATTAGTCACTAATCTAATCTAGGAATTCGGGACGGGTCGTTACACTCAGCCTAAAACCAAATCAAAGAAAACAAGCACGGGGCCTCAACCCAAATCATAGAACACGTGGGAACACATCCCATCCTCATCTCAGTGTCAGTTACGATTCCAATCCTAGCACATATGCATATAGCTCAGAGGATAACATCAACACTCATAAGTCGAGCCTCCATCTAGTATCAGAGCCTCCAACGGCTATTCGATAACAGGCAGTGCATCGTGACCTCTCTGGAAGGAACACATCCGCAGTCTAGAGACGAGCGTTGTAACACTCAGGACTTGAACCCAAATGTCATCATCATCGACCGTGACTCTAACCCGATCGACCAGGACTAACCCATAATATCACACATAGGGCCATATGCCCGAAATATCATCAAATGGGTCACAGCCCGAATTATCACCAAATGGGTCACAACCCGAAAACTAGTGTCCAACGACACTTCATATCCCAGGATTCCTAGAATCCTATAAAATCCACAATTGACTCTCATGCTCGAAATATCTTTCATAAAACTCATAACTAGGTCACCGCCCGACTTATCTCACGTTTGACTATACTCAAAGTCAAACCTCAAATCAACTGGGTCATATGCCTGAAATACATTTCCAAAGTTGAAAACCATTTCTCATTTCCAAAATACTTTCAAAATCACCCTTGACTTCAATCAAGTCAAGGTCGTTCAACTAGGACTCGTGCCCGAATCTCGATTTCACGCATCTCCGTGAAATCTCTTAAAATCGTAAATCAGTTCCTCAATTTCATGTCTCTCCGTGAAACCTTCAAAATCATATATAACTCATGCACGTAGTAAACTCGGCCGAAGTTCAAACATCATGGAAAACAAAAATCTCGAACTACGTGTAATAAAGCATTTTCCTCAGAAAATGCCTAACAATTCATATTAAAATCACATGCACTCATGGCATCTAAAATCATGTTCATAAACATATATAAAATATTTACGCATGCATCATATTCAAAAAACAAAGTCCACTTCCAGACCGTCCAAGCTGTACCTCGATACGCGTGTCATAAGCCTCTCCAGGCTAATCCATACTCTCCGGGTCATTCGGACCTATCCAAAACTTACTAAAAGGTTACTACTAACCTATAAAAGTCCATATCAAGAACCCCCAACATTCTCGAAAAAGTCAACGTGTCTTGGACACGCTTCCCTATGCTTTAAATCTCAATTTGACCAACTTAACGATGTCTGATCGACTCGAAACCAGCACCATTGGATTCGTATCGTCAAGACCTTTAAAACAGCCCTAATACCACCTAGAAATAAGTGCCCACAGGCGATTCAAAGGTGTGGTCAATGTTGACCAAAAAGTCAATGTTGGCGTAAGCAAAGTCAACACTGACGTCTGCGATCAAAGTCAACGATGACGTCTGCAGTCAACGTTGACATCAGCAGTGATGTCATCACTGACGTCTAGCACGTGTTAGTTTTACATGTCAGACCTGACATGATGCCGTCATCTGATGATGTCATCATCATCCCTGTCCTTTATCTGGGTCAACCCGATTCTTTGTAACCTGGTCACGTAGACCCACTATTAGGACCCGTCCCAAATCCCCCGGGATTAACGTGGGACGCGCCTGATCCCGTCTGACACGAAGTGTCAAACCAGGGAAAATTTCATCTCTAGCCCTCGCCCGGGCTTCCAGAGTATGCTAGGATCGTACAAGGAGGAGTGTGATGTCTCGTCTCTGCTACAGCCCGCATCCGCGATCAACTTGAAGGGCATTAAAAACATCAAAAGTCATGAGTGGACAAAATAATATTTTATTAAAACATTTTCATATAAAGACATTTATGCCCTTCACTAAAAGAATATGCATGCATTCAAAAATCGTTTATCAAAACGTCCATAAAACTATTTGTTAAACATATCAAAACCTTTCAAGGGTTCATGCCCGACCCCATAAACCGTCATGACCCATAAATCCAATTGGGTCCCCGACCCGAAATCACAACTCAAAAACCATAAACCATTATATGTGGGAACTCAGCCCAAATCTGTTCTCAGTGTAATACTAAAACATAGAATACGGGGTCTCCGCCCCAAACCATTTCCAAAACATCAAGTACGGGGTCTCCGCCCCCAAATCATTTCTAAAACATCAAACATGGAACACGGGGTCTCCGCCCTCAAATCACTTTCCTTCAAAACCACATACGTATCGATATACATATAACCCATCAGCGGCACTTCCGAGAAGATGCCAACTAGGGGCACACAGCCCCTAGGGAACACATCCTCGATAAATGTCACGATATCATATCTATAATAGTGTGCACACTACTCGGGGTCTCACTCCGAGTCTTCTACCAGGAATTCTCCATCTGGGAGGCTCAATCTCTGGATATAGTCTGAGCTCTCTCTCTGAATCTAGTTCACACATCTCTCCAGAATCTGGTCCGGGACCACATCATAAATCATAACTTCCACTCCTGGAACGGGATCCCTATGGGGATACCCATTCTGGTCTGTGGATCGTGACTCTCCAGGTCGACGTCTGGAGGAGACCATATAAACATATGGAGGGTTCATATTCTTTTTCAAATACTTTCTTTCTTTCTCAAATCACATTTCAACTGGGTCTCATACCCGATTCATCTCAATAGGATTCCTCGAATCTGATTCAAATTCATCTCACAGGCCTTGGCCTAAATCCTCAGTTCAACAGGGTCTCATGCCCAAATTCTCATTTCATAAATCGAACTGGGACTCAAGCCCGATGTTACAATCAACTGGGCCTCTAGCCCGATATCACGACTAATTGGGCCTAAACCCGAAACCATAACTCAACAGGACTTCAAGTCCGATTTCACAACCAACAGGGCTTCCAGCTCGATACTATAGTCAAATGGGCCTCAAGCCCGAGATTACAACCAACTGGGCCTCAAGCCCGGATTTATAAACCAACTGGGCCCTCGGCCCGATCATATAACTCAAATGGACCTTCGGTCCGATTCCTCGTCAAATCAAATGGACTCCAAGTCTGAGAGTTTGTCAATCATATGGGTCTCGTGCCCGATTTCATATTTCCAAATCCAAAACCAATTCATGAAACCCTCGTTGAAAATGCAGTACGCAAAAGTACGACATAAAGCCATAAACCTCGAAAAACGTGCAATTATGTCGATCCTAAGCTACCGCAATCAAATGCACTCATGGCATCACAAAACATATTCTAAAACAATTATAAAACATTTATGCATGCATCAATTTCGAAAGAAGGGACCGTCTGAAGCCGCGCCTCGATACGCCTGCCATAAGCGTCTCTCTGACCAAACGTCACCTCCGGGATTCCCGAACCTGTCCAAATCGTAATAGAAGGTTACTAATAGCCTCATTAACCTCTCATTGAAGTCCCATAATTTTCCCTATTTTTAACTATTTTTAAACGCGAACCTAAACCTTCGGACGTCCCGAACTATATCGAAACGATGTCCGATTGACACGAAAACAGTCCTAAAATGTTTGTTACATTGAATAGATGATTTCACATGTTGGAAGTTTCCCCAAAGGAGTCACCACGTGCTTACACGCGCTCAAGGAATGTCCTGCGCGTGGGAATCACGCGCCAGACTGTTCTTCTTCAAGCTTGGCCGAACCGACCAGTCCGGTTCAGGCCTGTGCAGCCGGTCTAACTGGACCGGTGTGATCAGTCCAGGGTTCCCCACTCTTCATTTTTTGTCCAATCTTCTCCTTTTCAATCCTAAACTTCCTAATTCAATCCTAGGAACTAGTTTGTGCAACCAAATCTACCTAAAACCCATAAAAACCCACGGGTTCAATCTTCCTCCACGGTTCAACAAAACCCAGATTTCTCCCAGAGCTTCACAGCCATGAAACCTCATCCAAAAATATCCTATTACTTCTCTAACAACTCAATAAACTCACTCATAACATCCAAAACCGTCCATAATATCAAAATCACAATATTGGATTCAAAAATCACAACCGAGCTTCTTACCTCTCTCCACCGTGCACGGAGACCCAGCTGCCTTCTTCCACCGTCTTTAGCTTCAACATCCTCCTCTTACTCTCTTGGTTCTTCAGAAATGATCACATGGGGTAGGGGTTTGGATTTGGGATTGGATGGTCGATCGGTTTGGTTTTGGGTTTGGTATGCACGAACAAGTAAGGGAGGATATGCATGAATGTAAAAGGGTTGGCCAATGGATGGGTGACACTTGTCACTCATCCAATGGGTAGCACATAAATATCTGGGCCCCACTTAATTCCAAAAGTCCCTCGTTTCGTAAATCGTGCAATAGTACCTTCGGACTTCCTTGAACCGTAACTTTTTCGTCGAACATCCGAATTCGATGTGCCGCCTGTCTATGGATTCGTATCGTCCCGATCTACGTAACGGTTCTTGGCCCTTGGCCATCAGACCACCCGGGTCAAAAGTCAACTATTTGCTCCTCTTCACTCAAATTACCAAAATGCCCCCGAACTTCCAAAGATCACAACTTTTTCCTCGAACGTCGGAATCGAGCGTGCCACCTGTCTATGAACTCGTGATGTCACGAACTACATCACAGTCCTCGGCCAAAGTCCATTTGACTGCCTAAACGAAAAGTCTACGATTTTCCAATTCTAGGGGCAAAATCATCATTTCGCCCTGCTCGTCCGATAATCATCGTCTAATCCCGGATTAGTCTCGCTAATCCGTTATTAATTCTTAATTAATCCCGCTAATTCGGGACGGGTCGTCACACCCACGACTCGACTCGGTCGGAACTCACTCTCCGACCACCATTTTTGAAGCCATTTCTTCCTACGTGATCGTCGAATCCTATGCAATTGATCTATGAATTCAAAACACATAAAAACGGCTTGGAACCTTACCTTTAATTCGATGAACAATCGCTCAGTTTTCCAGCTCCTTGTCTAGGTTGCTCCGCCGTCCTCAGCCTCTATTTTTGATACCCATTGACTCGTATAGATCCCCCAAACATAACCCAATTGTTAGAAACAGCCCTAAACCTTTAAAGCTCAAAGTCCAAATTTCAAAGCTTACGAGTTTCGGGTTTACATAGGTCTTCTGGGCTCTTCCGCCGTCCATATCTATCCTGCCGCCTCCCACAACATCACTCAGTCCTTCACCCAACCCCAACCACTCTCAGGGGTCCTCAATCAATCCAGCAGGGGAGATGATAATTGGGTTTTGTTGGTTTCGGGTTGGATGGGTTTGAATAGAACAGATGAAGGAGGTGGGTGCATGTATGTGTGGTGATAGGCGATGGATGAGTGACACTTGTCACTCATCCATTGGGCCTGGCAAAATATCTAGGGCCCACACATAAGACAAATTTTCACTTTGCCTTGTAAAACATGCTATCATAAATAGTTCCCAAAATCTTCCGTGACCCGTATCTTTCCCGTCGAATGTCCGATTTCGATGTGACGCTTATCTAAGGACTCGTATCGACTCGATCTACGTAACGGTCCTCGGTCCTCATGCATTGGACCTCCTTGATCAAAAGTCAATTTTTTACCCTCATCTTGGGTTTAAATAGACAAATAGTGAATAAAGCGGTGTTTTTCAGTCGGGTCAGGGTTGCGGGTCAAGTAACCCGTATTACAGGTCCGTTGGAGGTAGGAGGCGACTAGCTTTGTGATTACACTGTAGTTGCGCATGAAGCCCACACGCAGAGAACACTATTGGCGTGTAGAGGCGAGCGCGATGACTATTCACTCTCCTATCAACATCGACAATTAACTCTCTGATCAACACAAAATTTCTTTGTTTTAAAATTTTGAGTTTAATGGTACAACTTTCATATTCTATCATGGATGACAATGAGTGACAAATTAAAGAGGACCACCTTACTCGGAAATCGATGTACAATTTATGTCCATGTGCTGACAGTTCTATGGCTGTAGAGTGATGTCAATTTTGTAAGAGTGTTGTAGCAGAGATGTTGCTAGATGCGATTTCATCGTCAATGTCAGGACCCACCCCGGTTTCACCCCGAAACCCGAGGTAAATCCTGCTCCCGTCTGACACCCCGACACAAAAACAGTCAGACGCAGGAGAAAGCACTCAATAAATCCCGAAGTTAAAGTTTTACAGAGCATAGTACGAATTACAAAGAAATAAAAACCGATGATAATTACACGCACGCGGAAGAAAACTTAAACACTCTGGGATCCCTCTCGTCACTTCTATGCCTCAGACACTGCCTCGACGTCAAAACCCCGCGCTAGCTCCACGACCTGGAGGGCAAGTTAAAACAGAAGATGTGAGTGGACCAGAATAAAAGAAAGTTTCTAAAACCATTTTTAAGAAAACCCAGTTTAGCCCTCCGTTTTGAAACCACATGCATAACCCAGTTATTTAAAACAGTTAATAAATGTTTCATTATAAAACATCATAAGAAACAGAAACACTATAAAATAGTTATAGAAATCATATCATAAGCATCATAAAACCGCATCACAAACCGGGAATATCAAGTCATCATTTTCCGATCAAACCTGCTGGACCTATCCGAGTCTTTAAACTCAACCAGGCCTCAAATGTAATTCCGAGTCTTTAAACTCCCGAGTCTTTAAACTCAACAGGCCTACGGGGGAAATATCAATATATTCGAGTCTTTAAACTCTCGAGTCTTTAAACTCAATCCGGGTCTTTAAACCCAATCCGGGCCCGTCCCCCGTCAAATATAATCCGGGTCTTTAAACCCAATAACCAGATTCAGCAAATTCAATCCAAAACCATTTGAAAACCATTTTGAATCCATATCCAAACCCGAATTTGAAATCACCGGTCCGAAACCCTTCCGGCGTCCAGAACCTTCATTCCGAACCCAAATCCGGAATTCCACTTTTCAACTTTTCACGTTTTTCGAAATCCGATTCGAAAACCGAAATTCCTTGATCATCGAAATCATGTTCCAAAATCCCTTTATAATCATTGAAAACTATTTATTCTTTGAAATCCCAAAACCATAGCTTCATATTCTAAAAATCACCATTTTCTCGTAAAACGTGCAAAATACGTTATTTCTCGAAAACCGTGCAATTATATAAAACTCCATCAGAAAGTCAACATTCATGAAATCATATCTATAAAACAATTATAGAAAACAGTTATGCATGTTCGAGTTTAAGGAAAGGGTCCACTCACAGTACCGCGCCCTCAATCGCGTCCTGAACGTCCAGCACGTTCCTCGGCTTCCTCGGGAAATCCCGATCCTGTCAAAAACCACCAAAGTACGTCACTAACACGTCCACGAAGGTTCACCTAATTTTCCCCAAAAATCCCTGAATCCTAAACGTAATAAACCGAGACCCTAAACCTTCACCCTCGCGGAACTACTTCGATTCGACGTCCGATTAACCCGAAACCACTTCCATTAGACTCGTTATAACACCTAGACCAAAAACCATGTTGGAAGGTTCGCCGGAAAATGCCCCACGCGCCCCCAAGCGCCGCCCAAAGTGGCTGCGCGTGGGCCTCACGCACCAACTACAGTACGTTTTCAACCTCGAGTCTACTGTGCTGAACCGGCCGCCGCAGGCTGAACCGGCGAGAACTGATCTCCGCCATCCAGCCACCAATTCGACCCCTCTTTTCACCCACAGCTTCGTCCAGACCTACTCTATCCATCCCCATCCCCCTTAGACCTCGACACGGCCCCTACACCGTCGACTCAAGCTCGAAACCAGACGGCCCGAACTCCCCTGTTTTCCTTCCTGGCCACCCAGGTCACCTCCCTTCACGGTGGCCATCCCAAACTCTTCCTAGGACCATCTTGAACCTATCCCAACTCACCTTAACCTTCGACTCAGTCCCGAACTTCACGACTTTCGGTTGAACATCGACGGCAAAACAGAGCACACAGAGTACCCGCCGTCGTGTTAACCCCCACCGTGCACCTCCCGTCACGGCAGCACAACCAAAAGACACCCTGGACTCAACTGAACTCCCTAGACTCTTCGATTCTACCTTTCAAGCCACGATTTCCGATTTGAAGTTCACGGCCAAAACAGAGCATATACACAGGGATGAGGGATTACCTGACATCGTCCACCGCCGTGCTCGCCGCCGCGTTCCCTGGGGTCCACAAAACCGTCTCAACCTCCTCTCGAGTTCACTTGCACCGTCCACGGCCACCGCACCACCACAAGCTCTCACCTCCTCCCTGTTTCTCTGGATTTCCCGTGACCCACAGCTCTCACACACACACCCGCTGCACCTCTCAACAAGCTCACTAGCTCCCTCTCATTCTCCGATCACCCTCACACACTCACAACTCATCAGCACACACGAGCACCCTTCAATTTTCCTCGCCGCCTCACTCTGTTTCACTCTGGATCGAAGAACACCCACGAACATTGCACGGTTGCACCCCATTATTTGGACCGTGCACACACGAGAACCCCCCCAGAACCCACTACACCTTTAGCACGTGTCACCATCATCTCCATTCTCTCCCCAGTGGCTCAATCCCAGCCGTCCATCTGCCCTCTCTCTGCACAATTTCCAGAGCACAAAAGACCAAACTGCCCCTCCTTTTAACTCAAAATTACGGTTTTGCCACTAACTTTCTTGACCCGTAACTCGCACATCGTAAGTCCGATGAATACGTGCCGCCTGGTATCGAACTCAGGACAACGAGATCTACCTAACCATCCTCGGTCAACGTACCAAAACCCGATCGTCCAAAAAGTCAACTATTCCCCTTATTTTACCAAAATTACGATAATGCTCTCAACCTTCCGAACATCACAACTTCCTCCTCGGATGTCGGAATCGGACGTACCACCTGCCTATGGATTCGTGACGTCCTAAACTATGTCCTGATCACTGGTCAATACCCACTTGACCACCCGAACTAAAAGTCAACATTTTGCCCGAACTAGGGGCAAAATCGTCATTCTATGCTTACGGACCTATCGGGACCACCTAACTACCGATTACCCACCTTAATCACGCTACTAATCCCGGCTCTCGGGACGGGTTGTTACAGTCAATGTGTTAAGATGACAAATATAATGTAACGACCCGTCTTGAATGTGCGGAATTCATTCAGAATTAATTGAGGATTAGTGAGACTAATCGGGAATTCTTAGTGGATTATCGAATGATCGGGATAAAATTACGATTTTGCCCCTAGACGAGGGTAAAGAGTTGACTTTTGACCTGAGAGGTCATTGGCACAAGGACCGAGGTTAAGTAGATCTAGACGATATGAGTTCATAGATATACGACATGTCGAAATCGGACATCGTACGAGAAAATTACAGGTCAGGGATGGATTTTTATACTATTCATGATTGCTCGTTTTTTGAGAAATGGACTTTTGGATTTATCTTGAGTGGGCCCAGATATTTTGCACAGGCCCAATGGATGAGTGACAAGTGTGACTTATCCATTGCTCATCATCTTCATTCATGCACCTCATTCCATTCCCTTGTTTCATTCATCCCACCCGAAACCCACAAACACCCCTACACCACCATACCTCATCCTCTGTGTTGAGAGAGAGAGAGAGACTGAGACTGAAAGAGAGGTTGAAAGACGACGGAGAGGAGGCTAAGCACGACAGAGCCACCAGGGAAGTCCACAGATCAGGTAGCCCGAAACCATAGCTCTGGGTCAAAATTCAAATTCGAGATTTAGGGTTTGTTAGGAGATTCTAATGTGTAGAATGTCACGACCCATCCCAAATTTTTGGGATTAACTAAGATTAAATTAAGGATTAGCGAGGCTAATCAGGGATTAGTTAAGTATTGTCGGACAATCAAGGTGAAATTACGATTTTGCACCTAGACGAGGGCAAAAAGTTGACTTTTGACCCAGGAGGTCCAATGCACGAGGACCGAGGACCGTTACGTAGATCGAGTCGATACAAGTCCGTAGATCGAGTCAATACAAGACCGTTATAAAATTCATTTATTGAAAAGACATTTATGCCCTTCACTAAAAAGTATGCATGCATTCAAAAACCAGTTACCAAACCGTTTATTAATAATTAAACCATTAGGGATTTAGCTCAAAACCATAAACCAAAGTATATGGGAACTCAGTCCAAAACCGTTCAAGTAGGAACTCAGCCCAAAGTTCCATTTCAAGTAGGTCTCAGCCCAAAACCGTAAATCAAACTATTGGGAACTCAACCCAAATCATTACTAGTGGGTCTTAGCCCAAAACCAATCCTCAGCATCCCAGATGCTTGACATCCCTGATGTCACAATCAATCCTGTCACGGTTCCAAACTACGCGTGTTACTCGGGGGTCTCAAATCCCAAGTCTCCCCAAGGTCCACCCAGGTCAATGACCCGCAGATCAATGACCCTCCCTTGGGGGAGGTTTTAACCTCTGACAATCCTGCTCCTGAGTCACTATACGGACTGGTTGCTCCGTGCAATGACCCCTCACAAGCAATGCCCCGTGACTACTCTAGGATACTACGAGATGCCTGGAGGAGACAACTCGCTACTCCAGGATACTACGGGACGTCTGGAGGGCAACTATTCGTGAGGATAGTATACGGAAAACCGTTTCACAAATCATCACAAAACTGTCCAAAGAGCCATGCCCGGGTTTTCCATAAAACCATCATAATTCCACAAATCCAATTCCAAAATTACGGGTCTCAGCCCGAAATTCCATTTCCTAAACCAACTGGGTCTCAAGCTCGAATTCGTAAATCAACAGGGCCCCCGACCCGATCTTATAACTCAACTGGGCCTCCAACCTGATTTCTCATTAAATCAATTGGACTCCAAGTTCGATAGTTTCCAATCAAATGGGTCATACACGTGAAAGATATTTCCAAAACCCCTTTCAAATCGTCTTTCAATTGGGACTCATGCCCGAATTCGATTTCACGCACTTTCGTGAAATCTTCCAAAACCGTAAATCAATTCCTCAGTTTCACGTGTAACGACCAGGATTTTGTTATTATTTAATTAAATGGAAATTATATGTAAAGTGACTATTTTGCTCCTAGTCAAGGAAAAATGTTGACTTTTGACCCGGAGCGTCGTATGACTTTGAACCTTTGACCATTTCGTCGATCGGGTCGCCCTGAGTTCAGGCAGCATGCCAGATTTGGAGACCCGGAACGAAAGTTATGGGTCACGAATATTACGGGGTACTATTGCGTTTTTTCGAGAATCGGGACAAGTGGATTGAATTGATTGGTCAAAGTTGGACTCTTGAACCAATAAGATGAGTGACAAATGTCACTCATCTAACTGGCCCAAAAGCCCAAATTATTGGGTGCATGAATCAAACCTCATTTGTCTCTCTTTTGCCGTGAAACCCATTTGCATACAACCAACATTCATCTTCCCTTCCCGTCGATCTCTCCTACACCAAATCGATCTCTCAGCACCAGTAAACATCATTCTCATCATCACCATCCTCATTGTTGTCGAACCCCAGCCGATGCAACCACCACGACCACCCAAACCGCGACGGGCAAACGAACCGAGGAGACTTCGATCGTGCAACCCACATCCCTTACCTTCATTTTGGAGCTAGACTGGGAACACAGAGACACCAGGACGACAGACTGAGACCCCTGCGAACTAGTTTGAGAAGAAAGGACCACGGGACACGACGGAGGAAGGAGCTGAAAACTGGGCTGAGCTTCTTCGACTCAGAGGTAACAAACCCGACTTTCTCTCTCGATTTTAAGGTCATAAATGTGTAGTATAGACTGAGACGAGTCTGTAGGAACCAACCGTGAGTAAAATGGTGACCGGAAGAGGGATTTATGAGCTGGCCAAGGCCGTGGGTCACGGCGGCTCCGCCTTTGGTTTTTCGGTAGGATCTAACCGAACCACGCCGCAGGTTCTCGGTAGAGGCCAACCGAACGGTAGCCTAGGTCTTCGGTAGGAGTCCACAGAATGACAGAGATGATGACGTCATCATTCTGACACTAGTCTGACAGCATGATGACGTCATCTTGTTAGAAATGTCAGAGCAGGGACCAGTCAGGGACTGACACGTGTCGTTTGACACATGCCAGAGGATGACGTCAGCATTACTGTAGCAACGTTGACCACACGTTGACCAGGCGCGTGGGGGCGCATGGGATTAGTCCTTTTTGTAGGGCCAATACTATTTTCAAGGTTTCGACGATACGAATCCAATGTCGGTGGTATCGTGTCGATCGGAGATCGTTAGGTTGGTCAAATTGAAGGAATTAGCCTCGGTAAGCGTGTTCGGAGCGCGTTCCCTGGCCAATTTCATTCTAAGTTTGGATGCTAGACCTAGTAGGGTCAATTAGTGACCCTTAAGTATGTTTGGGTAGGTTCGGACGTCGTATTTAGCTTCAGGACTGGTGTAAATGGTTCGTTAGCGCAGCAAAGACTGGTTGTGAGTGGACCGTTGATTTTATAACTGAATACATGCATAACTGTTTTACTTGTTTTCTAAATTGTTTTATGTTAAATGTTTTATGATGTTGGGATTTGAGAATTGGATCACGGATTTTGAGAAATGCACAGATTTAAGTGAAAATGGTAGTATTGGGCTTGAGACACATTTGACTAGCGTTGACTCGGATTTGAGAAAGTTAACGGTATTTCGGAATGAATTGTGAACTATTGAAAGTATTGATGATTTGAGACTTTTAACCTAAAGATTTGGTTTATTAAGAATTCTAGGTAAAGGTTTGACATGATTTGAAAAGATGGTTTTGAAAAGGTTTTCGTACGTATATGTATATACCCTTCCAGCTTGCGGATTGGTCTCCTCCAGAAGTCGACCTGGAGGGTCACGATCCACTGACCAAAATGGGTATCCCCATTGGGAACCTGTTCCAGGAGTGGGAGATTGTGTTGTTGACAGGACCCGTCCCAACTGGACGTAAAAAACCGTGCTCGGTCCTGCTCCATCTGACAAGTCAACCAAAGGTCCGCAACTACCCTTTAGTGCTTGTCCGACAAGGGATGTTTGCGCTGATTTTTGCTGCTGCCACTGCCTCACGATCAGTCCCGAACGTCGTACCATGGCCTGGAGGGTCACAAAACAGAAAAGGTGTGAGTGGACAAAAATGACCTCTGATAAAAACATTTGCCAAAACATATTCTTACCCTCCAGTTTTCACAAACTTGCATGCATATCGTAAAACATGAGTAATAGTATGAAATCATTCAAGTATGAAAAGTGGACCGATAAAATCAAAACATATTTTCCCATGGTCCGTAAAACTCCTGTTCACCAAATCAGTTCATATTATAAAACGTCAAATCCCGGCTCTCAGGTCAAAACATTTGAAAACATAATCACCTGGCCACAAAGACCAAAAACCCGTACTCAATACCAGTACGTCATCACAAACAACATCAATCAGCACTAATCACAAGTTCACAATAAATTTATCAATCCAATCAATCCGCACTACTCACAAGTGCACAAACAAACCATCAACTACACTACTCACAAGTGCGGCACTACGTGTAGGCCAATATCCAGCCACTCTTTCGGGAACAGACACCTCTGAGCTCAACCCTCGGGCTCAGTCACATCTGTGCGAACACATCCCCAGGTTCAGACACCTCCGAGTGGTACATCCAGGCTCAGTCACCTCCGAGAAGCTGACTACCATAGGATCAATTCCAGATCCTACAATCACATCCCCCAAGCTCCGGTCGTCTGGATAATCCCCCCAAGCTCCGACCGTCTGGGCATTTCACAATCACAATGAAAACCATCTCGGGAATTACATCCCAAAATATGTCAATCAAATCTTGTCTTCATACAAAGTCAAGATCATTCCCGACTGGGTCTCAAGCCCAAAATACTATTTACACATAAACCGTTAAAATCACATTTTAAAACAATAAAATAATCCAGAAATCATCATTGACTTACCCACTAAGTCCAAATATTATTTTAGAAATCCTTTTGACTCCGGGCCTAGCCTCAAAACATCATTTGTACGTTCCTCGTAAAACGTGCCCAAAAGATTGGTTAAAATAATCATAAAATCACAAGAAATCATTAATTTCATCAAATTCACAAGTGACTCCAAATCCGAGTCAAAATTACTATTCACTTGGGTTCTCACGCCCAAAATATCATTATCACGCAAATCCATGCGTTCGCAACCTCCGTTGCCATTTTCACGTAAATCCACGAAATTGACCCTTGATTCATTCCCGAGTCACAACATCATTTTTCAATCCATGACTCATAATCCGAGTCCAAACATTATTTTCAATCAAATTTAATACCGGACTCATAAACCAAGTCCAAACATCATTTTTAACCAATTTCATAATTTCTCGAAAATTGTGCCAAATATAATAATATAATAATCCATAAAATCGAGAAATCACTGGATTGAAACGTCAATCATGCCAAAGCATATAAAATCATATAATAAGGCATTTAAATCATATATGCATGCATCACGGTTAGAAAACAAAGTCCACTCACACACACCGCCCAAAACGGTTCGTTTCCGAGCTGCACGTTTTTCCGTAAATTCTGGAAATCACAACTCCTGTCCAAAATCATTATAGAGGGTTGCTAACATCTCAAAATACTTCATATAATTTCCCCCAATTTTTCCGGAATTTAAATACGTATTTTTAACGTAAAACAAAACTTCGGATACGCGGAACATTAACGAAACGATATCCGATTTCCTCGAAACCAGCGTCAAAATGTTCGTTACAATGAGAGGATCAAAAGTCATGTTGTCCTCACCTTGAAACTAGGCCATACGAGCCCTCACGCGCCGCCGTGAGTGGCTGCGCGTGAAACCCACGCGCCTGCTACAATCATTGTCTTCCTCACCCGTTTGTCTGACAAACGGGTCCCTTTTGCCCACGAGACGACCCGGTTCAATGTCCGTCAATTCTCAAATCACACAACTCGAAGATGAACATTCGAAGAACACCTGCACACTGTTCATCATTCGAAGTCCTTCAATGTCACACGATTTCCTTCAATTGATGGAACCAGAAGCTTCAATGGACTCAGGTAAACTCTTTCCCCAACTCAATTCCATCAATCCAAGCCTCAATTCCCACGACTCAAGCTCGAAATTTCTGCAACTACAGTGCTCTGTTCTACCTCAAATGGGCCTCAATTACCTTCGTTCTTTCGATGAAACTGATCGTGGCAATCCCAGAAGACTAAAACTGAACTCAATTTCGATCAACAAGGCTCAAAGCTTCCAATTCGAATTTCCCTCCCAAAAACCAAATTTTCGATTCTCAGTTTCTTTCTCCCTCTCAATCCCCCGTGTTTCCCTCACTCAATCAGTCTCTGAATTCTCTCTAATTTGCACTCTCAAGTTCAGCTGATAGGGAGGAGATTAAGGATGGAAGGAATTGTGTTTTTGGTTGTACACGGTTAAGAAAACGGAGAGGATTAATGGAGGGATTTAAAAATAATTAAATTTAATTAATAATAAAACATCATAATTATGTTTTCCCCAAAACATGGATTTGTGTTTAGGCCTGAATTTAAGGGATGAGTGACACTTGTCACTCATCCAAGTGTGTTCAGTCACAGGGTACTGTTCATATTAAAATATTATTTTAATCCCGATTCGTTCGGTTAATCGAGTCCGTTCCCGCGACCATAACTTCGTCGTCGAATCTCCGATTTTGGCATGCCGCCTATCGTTGGATTCGCATCGACAAGACCTACGTAACGGTCCTTGGCCCTCGTCCATTGGACTTCCTGGGTCAAAAGTCAACATTTGGCCCCCTATTAGCCAAATTACCAAAATACCCCTCAACTTCCGAACGCCATAACTTTCACCTCGAATGTCGGAATCGAACGTGCCACCTGTCTATGAACTCGTGACGTCCCGAACTATGTCACAGTCATTGGTCAAAGTCCATTTGACCGTCCGAACTAAAGGTCAACATTTTGCCCACGCTAGGGGCAAAACGGTCATTTTGCACAATTCGTCCGAATTCACTCAACTAATCCCTGATTAGTCATTCTAAACCATAATTAATTAATATTCAATCCCGATACTCGGGACGGGTCATTACAGTTGTAGAAATACTCGAACTAGATGCCGGAGAGAGCTCGGACTAGGTTCAGAGACAGAGCCTCCCAGACGGAGAATTCCTGGGAGTAGACTCGGAGTGAGACCCCGAGTGGTGTGCATACCTTTAGATATGAATCGTGACCATTATCAGGGATTTGTTCCCTAGGGACTGTGTGCCCCGAGTAGGCGTCAGACTTGCCTTCGATGCCGAGGAAGGGATGGTGGATACATAGTTACACTTGAATTGATGTTATACGTGCCCAGATATATTTTTGTATAGATATACATATATGTATATAAATGTTACATGTTTTTATAATTGATAGTATTTCTATGTTTTCTACTGAATGCATGTATGTTTACAGAAACGAAGGGTTAAAATATATATATATGTTCAAATGAATTTATAACTGCTTTATTTTTGGTCCACTCACACTTTGAATGTTTTTCTTGACCCTTCAGGAGAGGAGACCGAGGAGGGCATCGACTCCGGGGCCGAAGCATAAATATCACCGTTGCGTTTGGACCACCCTGAGGGGTAGGTGTTATCTTTATTTGTATTAGTACGAACATAATGCTCATTTCCCTTGTCTGACATGTTGTAATATGAAACACACCAGTGTGTATCTAGAACCCCAGTAGGGGTATTTGTATAATAAAACCCTTGGAAGGGTATTTGTGGTACTTTAGATTACTTATCAGATGGGAGCAAGCCTTCCCTAGTGGTACCCAGGGGGAAAACGGGGCTGGTCCTGTCATCACGCCTCTCCGTGAAACCTTCGGAATCACATATAAACTGCAGAAAGCATATGCACATAGTACACTTGGCTGAAACCCAAACATCATATAAAACGTAAATCTCGAACTACGTGCACTAATGTATTTTCCTCTGAAAATGCCCTATAAATCAGATTGAAATCATATGCACTCATGGCATCTCAAAACATGTTCGTAAACACATATAAAACATTTATGCATGCATCACAATTTAGAAAGCAAGGTCCACTCACAGACCGTCCTTGCTGCGCCTCGATACGCGCACCATAAGCCCTTCCCGGACCAATCACCATCTCTGGGTTCCCAAACCTGTCCAAATCATACTAGAGGGTTACTAACTACTTTAATAACCTCTCATAAAAGCCCCTTAATTTTTTTTGGGATTTTTAGCATATTTTAAACTCGATCCTAAACCTTCGGACATCCAGAACTATATCGAAAAGATGTCCGATCAACTCAAAACTTGTCCCAAAATGTTCGGTACATCGAATAGATGAAATTACATGTTGGACACTTTCCCAAAAGATAACCCACATATCCTCACGCGACCCCAAAAGCCCATGCGTGTGGGAGCCACGCGTACAACACAGCATCATCCTTGTTCTCGCGTGAACCCGCTCTGGTTCAGCCTCTGTAATTCCGGTCCAACTAGACCGGCGTGACCAGTCCAGGGCCATAACTCCCTTATTTTCGACCCGATTTCATCTCTTCCAATTCCTATAGTTTCCTCTAATCATTCCCTATCGATTCATGGTTTCAAAACCTAAAAACCAAGTCCAGAAGATACCTGTTCGAAGAGGAACCAAAATGGAAGCCTGCCACCTCGCTCCGCCGTCGACTCCGGTGTAACAACCCGTCCCGGGAGTCGGGATTAGCGAAGTGATTAGTGATGAATTAGCTGAGTTAATTGGTGGTTAGTCGGTTACTTATGGACCTTGGACACAGAATGACGATTTTGCCCCTAGTATGGGCAAATTGTTGACTTTGAGCTCGGGCGGTCAATTGGGCATTGACCGATAACTGTGACGTAGTTCGGGACGTCACGAATCCGTAGACAGGTGGCACACCCAATTCCGACATGCGAGGAGGAAGTTATGATGTTCAGAAGGTTGAGGGCATTACCGTAATTTGAGTAAATATATGGACAAAAGTTGACTTTTTTACGATAGGGTTTTTACACGTAGACCAAGGACGGTTAGGTAGGTCTCGTCGTCCTGAGTTTAATGACAGGCGGCATGCTTTCATCGGACGTCGGACGAGAGAGATCCAGGTCTAGAACGTGAAGGATAAAACCGTAAAATGGAGCAAGAGGGGCATTTTGGTCTTTTTGGCACATTGGGAATTGTACCAATCTGATAAGGACAAGTGGACAGAGTAAATTAGATATTTTTTTGGAAGGGGTCCATCAGGTGTGTGACACCTGGCCACATTCCAGTGGCTTCTAGCCACTTTCATCGTTCAGTTTAATTGTGTTTGGGCTTGTTTAACCCGTGCACTGAGGAGAAAAACAGAGACTGAGATTGCGGGAGGAATCGATCAAATTGCAAGGAGGTGTGAGTCTTGTGAGTGGGTGAGTGTGATCAGAGGGAGGTTGAGAGTGCAGGGACTGGTTGAGAGGGATTGAGAGTCGAGGGGTGTGTGTGTGAAGTGAGGAAAATCAGGAAGAACAGGACAGAGGACCACCGTGCACGGTTGTGCACTTCCAGTGACCAAACCATCAAATTGAACCCGTGGTGGTGTCGATAGGCCTGAGGGGAGTCGAGTAGGCACGACGGAGCTCACGGTGGCGGCCGGGACGCAGCTAATTCCTCAATCCCTTTTGGGTGCCCTATTTTGCCGTTTTGATTCAATCGTTTAGTCGTGAGGTTTGGGGCTGAGTCGAGGTGTTTGGTAGGTTCTAGTCGAAGGTTTGGGGCTGAGTCGAGGTGTACTCACACCCATATCGTTTGGTTGTGAAGCCGTGACGGGGGGAAGATCTGGTGCCGGGTAAGCTTGTACAGTCCTCTATTTTTACCGTTTGCTTCAATTTGAAAGTTGTGACGTTTGGAGGAGTGTTGAAGGTTTCTAGTGACCCTAGTATCTCTAGGAAGGTGTTGGGCACCTTAGGCATCGACCTAGAGCCCTACAGTGGCCGTGGGTGGGCGGAGACAGAAACTCGACATTTCTGGGTTTTCTTCGAGCTTTGGTTGTTAGGTTTGTGTAGTGATTGTCATGAATTAATTAGTGGAATCAACTACCTAGACAAGGACGAAACTAGGGGGGATCAAAAGGAGTGAAAATGGATGGAAAATGGCAAAGAACCGCCCTCGCCGGTTCAGACCGGTAGAACGGCTGAGGAAGATAATGAACAGTGTTTCTGTGCAGGCGCGTGAGGCCCACGCGCAGCCACTTTGGGCGGCGCGTGGGGGCGCGTGCGGTGGTTTTCGGGGAAGTGGTCAACTAGGTTTTTGGCCTAAATGTTGTAACGAATCTATTGGGACAAGTTTCGGGACAATCGGATGTCGTCTCGGGTTAGTTCTAAGTGGTCGAAGGTTTAGGGTTCCGTTTAGCTATGTTTTAAGTCCGGGGAAAAATTGGGGAAAATTAGGAGAAACTTGGTAGACGTGTTAGTGACTCGTTTTGGTGACTCTGGACAGGTTCAGGAAAGCCGAGGATAGTGGAATGGTCAAGGACGGCGCAAGTGCGCGCGTATCGAGGCAACGCCGCAATAGTCTGTGAGTGGACTTTGCTTTCTAACTCTTGATGCATGAATATATGTTTTTATATGTTTTCGATACGTTATTCTATGATTTGATTTATGATTGTGATGGTTTACGGTTTTGCATGTTTTTCGAGGTATTTTACGGAATTTCACTATTCACGAGTTTTCGAACGATCTTATGATTTGACTGTGCTTTTAATGATTTGATTTCGGGATTTAGATTATGATTTGATTTCAAGGTTTTGAAATGGATTTCAGAAAAGTGATTTCGGGCTTGGAGCCCAGCTCTTGTGATTTCAGAAAGGATGTTTTGGTTTTGGTTTTCGAGGTTTGGAAAGGAAGTCTGGATTTGGGTTCGGGACAGTGGTTCTGGATGCCGGCTTACGAAATCATCGTTACGAATCCGGAGATGGATTTTCTGTGGTTTTTATGGTTGATTGAAAAATGGTTTAGGGTTTAAAGACCCGGAAGGAAAAAGAGAAAACCCACTGGATCTGGTTTTGAGTTTAAAGACTCGGATTGATTTACGGGGAGAGGGCCCTGGATTGATGGTTTTGAGTTTAAAGACTCTGTATGGTTTTAAGTTTAAAGACTCGGATATGATACCCCCCGAGGCCTGTGATTGTGTTTTGAGTTTAAAGACTCGGATATCCCGGGAAGGCCTGGATATTTGCGCATTGTGTTTTGAGTTTAAAGACTCGGGCGCACTTGAGATCCAGTAAACTTGTATGATTAATATTTTCACTGGTTTTTCACTGGTTTTCTGATGTTTTGGGCAGTGGCCCGGATGAAGTGGATTTGATGAGTTTTGGGACTGAGTTCCCGATGTTGAGATTTTGATGAATATTGTGATTTGAGGCTGAGGTCTGGATGATATGGGTTTTCAAATGGTCTTTCAATGATGGTTTTTGATTTGAGTGGTTTCATGACTTAAAGTGGTATGCATGCATTGGTTTTGAAACGGAGGGTATAAATGTCATTGTTTTATGAACTGTTTTTGAACTTAAACTTTATTTTTGTCCACTCACAGTCTTTTCGTGTTTTCGATACCCTCCAAGTTGTTTCGGCCCAGGAAATTGGTCGAGAGAGATGGAGACATCACACGTACGATCCACAGTAGACTTTGTACACTCTGAGAAGCTTGGAAGTTTTTGGATGGTCGGATCGAGAATCCCTTGTCCGACTTACGTGTCACATGAAGGTTGGACGTCAGTTTAGCATTTGTGTCATGCGTAAGTTAGACGGGATCGGGATTTAGCCCTTAATCCCGGGGGATTAGGGGTGGGTCCTGAAAATTTGGTATCAGAGCGAGGTTTTGTGTGATCTGCACGAGGTTTGGTTCCCAAAGTCGTTGGTTCGTCGAGTTGGGTGATGTGAGGCTACTGTGGATGTGATGTCTCAACGCGGAACAACCCGATAGCAATCTGGATACGATAGTAATAGTACATTTTAGGTGGTTAGATAGCAGCGTTTGAGGGTGCTAGTCGCTCGATACGCGGTGCGAGGTAAGACGTTGTCGGCTTAGGGCCGGAATGGTTAGTGCGTTGGAGCTTGTGTTGGTGTTACTCGATGGATGGACCATAGAGTTGGTGTACGCTAGTAGAAGTAACCTGGAAGGTAGCCGGTGAGCTACGGATGAGTAGGTTGGTCAGCCTGAGGGGCCTGAGAGTAGCTCGTTGAGTTAGTGAGATATGTAGGCCGAGGATGCCGATTGATGATGACCGGTTGGGCCGGATGGCGTTTGGATGATGATCGGATGGATTGGTGACCTTTGGTCAGTTAGGTTGAGTTTAAAAATTGTGCGGCTACGAGTAGCCGGACACCTTGAGTGGCAGTTGAGGGTGTGGATAACCCGGATGACGGGACTGATGTGAGGAACCTCGTGGGTAGTGAGACGTACCCGAGGAAAAACTGTGAGTTGGGCTTGTGGTATCGTAGTCCTTGTGGTTTGGGCCGACTTACGGCTGGCTTGGAGAGGGTGCTGCTAGGTGCAGCCGAGGTAGTGGGTGCCTGGTGAATGACTCTGGATGAGGATTCGTGCTCAAAGCGAGGTAATGATCCGTAGAAGTTGAGGATCGCATAAGGCTGGTGAAGATAAGTTAGAAAACTCGTGGTTGAAATGCCAGGATTTGTAAACCCTCCTTAACAGAAGTACTTGGCGACGCTGAGTGTAGTGAGTGTTAGGAGATGGTATTAAGATGGATTAAGTTGTTGTGATGGCATGGATTAACAGAAGTACAAGGGTAAAAATGTCATTTCATTTATCATTTTACAAATTTACATCCTTTGAGTTTCCGGGGCGTTACAACCTCTCCCCCTTAAGAAATTTTGTCCCAAAATTTTAATGAAACAAGTATGGATACTGCTCTCGCATTTGTGTCTCGGGTTCCTATGTGGCTTCCTCCACATTCTGATTTCTCGAGAGAACCTTTACTAGGGAAATAGTCTTCCAACGAAGCACCTTATCTTTTTGATCCAAAATTTGTACGGGTTGTTTTTCAAAGCTTAAGTCTTCTCTGAGTTCAATGGGTTTCTCTTCTAATACATGAGATGCATCATACACATACTTCCGCAGCATCGTTACGTGGAAAACATCGTGGACCTTAGAACTTTATGGAGGTAGTGCTAATCTGTATGCAACCTGGCCAATCCTCTCAACAATCTCGTATGGCCCGATGAAACGGGGGCTCAATTTCCCTCGCCTGCCAAACCACACTATACCTTTCCAAGGAGATAACTTCAGAAATACCCAATCTCCGACCGCAAACTCAAGATCTCTAATCCGACGGTCCATATAGCTCTTTTGTTTATCTTGGGCTTCCTTGAGTCTATCTTTGATGAGTTTGACTTTCTCTGTCATCAATTCCACCAATTCGGATCTAGTCAATTTCGTTTCGCCCACGTCAGTCCAACACAAGGGGGTTCTGCATTGCCGTCCATACAAGGCTTCGTAAGGCGCCATCCCAATACTCGCTTGGTAACTATTGTTATAAGCGAATTCCATCAATGGTACGTGTGACTCCCAAGTACCTTGGAATTGTAAAACATAGGCTCTCATCATATCTTCCAAGGTTTGGATGGTTCGATCTGACTGTCCGTCTGTCTGAGGGTGGAATGATGTACTAAAATGCAATCTTGTCCCAAAAGCTTCCTGTAAACTCTGCCAGAATCTGGATGTAAATCGCGGATCTCGATCAGATATGATAGAGGCAGGAGTGCCATGTAATTGTATGATCTCATTGATAAACAATCTGGCATACTGTGTCATCTGGAAGTTTTCCCTTACAGGTAAGAAATGCGCTGATTTGGTGAGTCTGTCCACCACCACCCAAACTCTATCGTGGCCTCTGGGTGTCCTAGGAAGTCCAAACACAAAATCCATCTTTATATGATCCCATTTCCATTCTGGGATAGGAAGTGGTTGCAATGCTCCATAGGGTCTTTGCCTATCAGCCTTTACTTGCTGACATATCAAACACCTACTAACATACTCAGTGATTTCTCGTTTCATACCCGGCCACCAATAATGTTCTCGAAGTGTACAATACATTTTAGTTCCACCTGGATGCATAGCATACGCCGAACTATGTGCTTCATCCAAAATCTCTTTCTTTAATGCTACGTCTCCAGGCACATACAACCGTCCTTCCTTTAGTAAGGCTCCATCATCTCTGACTGTATAATATTGCCGTTCTTCTGTTTCCACTTCGATCCGAAGAATACACGAGACAGGATCTTGGAATTGAGCATCAATGATCTGGTCAATTAGGATTGGCCGCACCTGGAAACTAGCTAGTAAAACACCTTGGCTATCAAGTTCCAAATTAACGCTAGTTCCACGGAGTTCAACCAATGGGGGCAAATGGGTCATCTGTAGGTGTGCCACAAAATGTGTTGACTTTCGACTCAATGCATCAGCTACCACATTAGCTTTTCCAGGATGGTACTCAATCGTACAGTCATAATCCTTAATCAGCTCCAACCATCCTCTTTGCCTAACATTTAATTCCTTCTGTGTGAACAAGTACTTCAGACTCTTATGATCAGTAAACAGTTTACAGGTCGCACCATATAAATGATGTCTCCAAATCTTTAAAGCATGTACCACTGCAGCTAGTTCTAAATCATGGGTAGGATAATTGCGTTCATGAGACTTCAACTGGCGGGAGGCATAGGCAATCACTTTCCCATGTTGCATTAACACGAATCCCAATCCTTGTAAGGATGCATCGCTGTACACTTCAAATTCTCCACTATCATTCGGAAGGGTCAATACAGGAGCGGCTGTCAACCTTTTCTCTAACTCCTAAAAACTTTGTTCGCAATCCTCATCCCAAGCAAATCTGACTCCCTTCTTCGTCAGCCGTGTCAATGGGGCAGCAATGGTAGAAAATCCTTCTACAAACCGCCTGTAATAACCGGCTAACCCTAAGAAGCTTCTGACCTCAGTAACTGTCTTTGGTTGTTCCCACTTTGCTACTGCTTCAATCTTTTGGGGATCTACACTGATTCCTTCAGCTGAAATCACATGTCTCAAGAAACTGACACTAGTCAACCAAAATTGACACTTACTAAGCTTTGCGTACAACTGATGCTTCCTTAGAGTACCAAGCATCATCCTTAAGTGCTTTTCGTGCACCTTCGTACTCTTTGAGTAGACTAAAATATCATCAATGAATACAATAACAAAGTGATCCAAGTATGGTTGAAACACTCGGTTCATCAAATCCATAAATGTCGTTGGGGTGTTAGTTAACCTGAACGGCATCACTTGGAACTCGTAATGACCATATCGGGTTCTAAAGGCTGTTTTGGGTACATCCTCTTCTTTAACCCGCAATTGATGATACCCAGAACGAAGATCGATCTTGGAGAAGTGTTGAGCTCCTCTTAGCTGATCAAACAGGTCATCGATCCGAGGCAGGGGGTATTTATTCCTGATTGTTACTCCGTTCAGTTTCCTATAATCGATGTAGAGCCTCAAGCTTCCATATTTTTTCCGAACAAACAAAACTGGAGCTCCCCAAGGAGATACACTCGGTCGAATAAACCCCATATCGACCAACTCTTGCAACTGCGCCTTCAATTCCTTCAACTGAGCTGGCGCCATACGGTAAGGAGTCTGAGAAATAGGTTGCATACCTGGAACAAGATCAATGGTGAACTCAATGTCTCGGTGGGGTGGCACTCCCGGAAAATCCTCCGGAAAGACATCTGGGAACTCTCGCACTATCGGTATACCTTCCACCTTCACTGGTGTAGTACGTGTGCCCACCACGTGAGCCAAGTATCCCTGGCACCCTTTCTTCAACAACTTACTTGCTTTCAGAGCTGAAATCACCCCAACAGGAATTGCTCGCTGTATTCCCTGAAAGGTAGTTTCAGGTAACCCTGGACTCGATAGAAGCATGATGTAATGTCAACCAATCCATCCCCAGAATAACATCAAAATCATGCAAGTCCAGGAGTATCAAGTCAGCTACCAACCCAACGTCACCTACCATCACGGGACACTCTCTCAACACCTGATTTACCACAAACACCTCCCATCTGGGTGTACTCACACCCATATCACAACCTAGTGCGGACACCTCTCTAGCCGCTAACAAACCACAACTCCGTGATATAAAAGAATGGGTAGCTCCCGGATCTATTAAAGCACATACATCATGTCCAAGGATTGTAAGCGTACATGTCACAACACCAGGTGCTGCCCAGGCCTCCTGCTGTGTAACCGCAAAAAATCAGGCCTGTGGTCCTGATGCTCGCCCATGACCCCTCTTTCCACTGGTAGCTCCAGCACCTCCTCTAGTGCTCGCTGTCCCAGAAACTGATACTGCACTCCGACCCTGCTCTGCTGCACCCTGACCTGCGCCACCTGACAGGACCCATCCCAATCCCCCCCGGGATTACCGTGGAATGTGCCCTGCTCCCGTCCAACAAGGGGTGTCAGACAAGGGATAACCAAGAGTCACTACCCATATGGGGCTTCCAGAGTGCGCAAGGATCGATGGAGGAGGCGTGCAATGTCCCAGTCCCTGTTGCAGTCGCATCCGTGATCAACCTGAAGGGCATTAAAAACCAAAAGCTGTGAGTGGACGAAAATCATTAAGTTCATTAAACACAGTTATAAGACATTTATGCCCTCCAATAAAAACGTATGCATGCCACGAAAACCAGTAACCAAAACGTTTGTTCAACCAAGCCATTAGGGTCTTAGCCCAAAAACCGTTAACTTAAAATCAAGTGTGGGAACTCAGCCCAAAACTGTGGAATACCACTACCAGACATATTAAAACCATGTGGGCCACCGCCCAAAGCCATAAACATAAATCCATGAATCCAAAACCATTTAGGGTCCCCGACCCGAAATACCATAGCATAACCAATAATCCATTTTTACCACATAACACAAATCCAACCGAAAAGCCATTTCATAGATTCATTAATCCATATTTACCATTACCATCACCAGCATCCTAGATGCTTAGCGTCCTAGACGCTTGACGTCCCTGACGTCATATCTCACGGTATAATAAGCTACGCGTGCTGCCCGGGGTCTCTCCGGGTCCATATCTCTGACATCACAGATGTCTGACGTCCCCGACGTCAATCATAGCAATCCTACTCCTGAATCATTATACGGTCTGGTAACTCCGTACAATGACCCCTCGCAGGCAATGTACCGTGACTTCCCCAGTGTCCCAGACAACTGGAGGAGACCATCATATATCCTTGTATCCATATGGTATATGGAAAACAGTTTTATTAAATCATTTCACAACATTACAATGGGCCCTGCCCGAAATCTCCATAAAACATCACAATCCCATTTAGGGTCCCTGACCCGAAACCACATTTATTAACATAGGGTCCTAGACCCGAAATCATATTTATAACCCAACTGGGCCCCATGCCCGATTTTGTAAACCACTGGGCCCACAGCCCGATTTTATAAACCACTGGGCCCACGACCCGAATTCGTAAATCAACTGGGCCCCTTGCCCGATAATATAACTCAAATGGGTCTCAGCCCGATTTCGTAACAACTGGGCCCCTGGCCCGATTTCATAAAGCAACTGGGCCCCCGGCCCGATTACGTAACTCAAATGGACTCCAAGTCCGAGGTTTCCAAACAAGTGGGCCTTAAGCCCGAGTTTATCTTTCCAATTTTAAAATCATTTCATCAAATCTTATCCAAGACCATAAACATGGAAAATCCGTGCAAAACCGAAAAACCTCGATTTACGTACAAACACGTAAATCGCCTCGAAATACATGAAACCGTATAATTTACCAACATCCAAATCAACATCATACAATCACAATCATAATCCATATAAAACAGTTAAGCATGCATAGAATTTATAAAACCAAAGTCCACTCACAGACCGTTTAACGGTATGCCTCGATACGCGTGCCATCGGCCCTCCCGGGCCACACCACTATCACCGGGACTCCCAATCCTGTCCAAATCACATTAGAGGGTCACTAACCTCTTCATTAACATCCTATCAAAGTCCCGTAATTTTTTGAATTTTTAACTATTTTTAAACTTGATTTAAAACCTTCGGACGTCCCGAACAATATCGAGACGGTGTCCGATCGACACGAAACCAATCCCAAAATTTTCGTTACATTGAATCGATTAAAAGTCATGTTGGAAGTTTCCCCAAAATACCTTACACGCGCCCCCACGCGCCGGTTGAACTCCATGTGCGTGAAACCCACGCGCCGGGTACTGTTCATCATCGTCGAGCTGTAGACGGGTCCTGCAATCGGGTCGCCGTGACCCGCGGGTCGACCCGATTAGTTCTCAGCCATTCCTCGATCATTTTCAACAGGGTTTTCACCTACAAGATCGTCCAAGTTAAACTAAGGGTTCTGTGGGATTAAAAACAAGGAAAGACGTCTATATCGTACCTCCTTGATTGAGAAGCTCACGGAAAACATTCCTCCGTCGACTGCTCTCAGCTCCGACCACCATTCCCTTCGAAAACGGCCCCTATAGACTCGTTGCATCCTCAAGATCATTATCCTGGTCACTAGATCGATTGAAATACGTTAAAACCCATCCTGCCATTTTTGTACCCAAAAACAGGTTCACGGGTTTGGGGACTAACCTCGCCGCCGTGGTCACCACCGTGGCCACCTCCACGCCTAATTGACCTCAGGAACATCCTTCATCCTTCTACGATCAAACACCAGCCCACACCGACTTTCCAATTTCTGAAATCTTGCTCCTCTGTTTTTGTTTCTCTGCCGTCGTCCCCGCCGTCTCCCGTCGTGCCCAGCTCACAGCAGTCATCTCTCAGCCCTCCCCAATGGTTGGTCTCTTTCACAAGCACATGAGATGGGCTGGTGTGTTTGTCGAATGAGTGGTGTGTGTGTGTGTATGTGTTTTCGGGTGGAAAATATAACAAAGGGAGGGAGATGAGTCTGATCAGGAGATGAAGGAAAGGGAGAGATGAGATGGATGGCGTGGATGCAATCTGGGAGTGATATGGAGGGCTGTGATTAAAAGAAGGGATTAATTGTATTTTAAATCATTAATGGAAGCATGATCCAAATTTAGGGCCTTAAATCAAGGGACTTGTCACTCATCCAAGGATCCAGATTCAGCAGTCACTATTTATTATTTTATTATTATTTTAATCGGAGCCTCGGTTTGTTCGGTTAATCGATCTCATTCCCGTGACCATAACTTCGTCGTCGAAACTCCGATTTCAGCATGCCGCCTGTCATTGGATTCGTATCGACAAGACCTACGTAACGGTCCTTGGCCCTCGTCCATCGGACCTCCCGGTCAAAAAGTCAACATTTGGCCCATAATATGCCAAATTACCAAAATGCCCCTCGACTTCCGAACATCATAACTTTCTCCTTGAATGTCGGAATCGAACGTGTCACTTGTCTATGAACTCGTGACGTCCTGAACTACGTCACGGTCATCAGTCAAAGTCCGTTTGACCCCCTGATCAAAAAGACAACATTTTGCCCACGACCAGGGGCAAAACGGTCATTTTGCACATTTTGTCCGATCTCGCCCTACTAACCACCGATCAACCTCACTAATCAAGATTAGTCACTAATCCAATCCCGGAATTCAGGACGGGTCGTTACACCACCACCCTGTAACAAAGATGGACACTCTCTCCGGTAGTGGCCCCGCTCTCCACAGAAGAAATAGATAACACTAGGAACATCTCGAGTATATCCTTTACTCTGTCTTCCTGTGGAAGCAACTGAGGTCGCACTCGCCTGCGAAGCCGGCTGTGCTCTGGGTCCTCTGAATCCAGAACTCTGAAAACTGCCAAGCCTACCAAATCGGTCACTGCCCGCGGACGAAGCTCCACGGTAATTGCCTCTTTTCGGAGCTCTCTGACTCGACAATCCAGGAAATGAACGCTCTCGACGTTGTCCACCACTTGAGAACTGTGGACGTGTCGGTAAACTAGCCTCCACCCGTACTGCAGAATCAGATAACTCTCTAAGGGTAGTAAAAGCTCCAGCTGTCACAATGGCACGTATTTCACCTCGCATGCCAAGCTCAAACCTACGACATTTCTCAGCTTCAGTAGACACAAAGGTAGGAGCAAAACGGGCTAGCATCTGAAACTTATGCTCGTACTCTGTTACAAACATGCTCCCCTGTCGAAGCTACCGAAATTCCGTCTCCTTAGCATCGCGGAATGAACGGGGATAGTATTGATCAAGGAACCGCTCACGAAAGGTCTCCCAAGTCACTGCGTGAGCATCCCAACCTGATAACTCCAGGGTATACCACCACTCATAAGAGGCCCCATCTAGCAAAAAGGTGGCCAATACCACTCGCTCCTCAGGAGGACATCGCATTACAGTAAAAATCCTCTCAAACCGAGTAATCCATCGGTGAGTTTCCTCAAGATCTGCCCACCGCTAAATACCGTAGCCCCCAAGTGTAAGACCCGTGTCCTAGAGGGAACGGTGAAAAATCCCACATTCATGCGAGGGGGAATGGTCTGGGAGAGGATGGTGGTGTGCCTTAAAGGTGTAGGCACACACCTATCTAGCACTAGGCCTTTTGGGAGCTCAAGTGGCTTTGGGGGGAATTGGAACCCCAAAGTTAAGCGAGTTGAGGCTGATGCAATTCCATGATGGGTGACCCCCTAGGAAGTTGCACCATGAGCTCCTGAAAACAAAACCGTGAGGGCGAGGCCCAAAGCGGACAATATGGTGCTAGATGAGTCGGGTCCTGACCGAGGAGGGTCGGGTCCTGACAATTTGGTATCAGAGCCAAACCCCGACCGGGAAGTGTGCCAGCAAGGACGCTGGCCCCAAAAGAGGGGGGGGGGGGGGATTATAAGACCCGTGAACAATCCCACATTCCTGCGAGGGGGAATGGTCTGGGAGAGGATGGTGGTGTGCCTTAAAGGTGTAGGCACACACCTATCTAGCACTAGGCCTTTTGGGAGCTCAAGTGGCTTTGGGGGGGATTGGAACCCCAAAGTTAAGCAAGTTGAGGCTGGTGCAATTCCATGATGGGTGACCCCCTGGGAAGTTGCACCATGAGCTCCCGAAAACAAAACCGTGAGGGCGAGGCCCAAAGCGCTAGATGAGTCAGGTCCTGACCGAGGAGGGTTGGGTCCTGACACCAAGACGTTGGGCTCGCTCGATCGTGGCACTCTCGGCACACTAACAACGCCTTCTGCAGGTCGTGGAGGGGGTTCACGTCATGGAGGCATGGCCGATCGTTCCCTGAAAGAGGCATAAGTTAGTACAACAACCTAGGAACATCCAAGTGCCATACACAAACCGTAAACCTATGCTCTGATACCAATTGACAGGACCCACCCTAATTATCACCCTGATAACCAGGAAGAATCTTGCTCCCGTCTGACAATAGAACACAAACAACCAAAATAACCACACAATAATACATTACACGTACTGTCAGACCAGGGAGAAAATACGATACAACCAGTCAACAGTATCACATAGCATAGTTACAAAACATGATAAGGATAAAACCCTACTCTGTGAACTAACTACACTGCAATGGGAAAACTTTATGCCTCTGCCTCTACCTCGGCGTTAGCCCCCAAAACTTGTACCACGACCTGGAGGGTATTAAAACAGAAAAGTGTGAGTGGACTAAAACAAATGGTTATGGAAAACAGTTTTAATGAAATCAGGGTTCACCCTCCAGTTTCAAAACACGCATGCATAACTAGGTATCCGAAAAACACTTACATGAACCGTATGGAAACCGTTACAGAAGATAACTGTAAAATCATGTAAAACCGAATGTAACATCAACGAATCAAATTTGCGGGATCCATCCGAATCTTTAAACTCATATATCAGGCCTTCCCGGGATATCGAGTCTTTAAACTCAAAATACAATCAAAAGGCCTCGAGGGACATCACAGTAACCGAGTCTTTAAACTCAACATGTTTCAACCAAGGGCCCTCCCCCGTTGTCAATTAACCGGGTCTTTAAACCCAAAATCATGTGTAAATCATAACAAATCCAGGATCCATCGTGATCCAAATTCCAAAACCAATCCGAAATCACATTTTAACAAAATAGGACTTATGTCCGAAATCCACGTTCAATTTCCCAAATCATACTCACAAATCATAATTAAATCATCGTTTAAAACGTGATAGCACAATCATATAAAACCACTTATCAAGCCATCATCAAAGAATAAGAGAAACCATAGTCTCGAAATACGTAAAATGCGATGAATCACATAAAAAAACGTGCAATCACGTAAAGCAGGAATGTCATAAGTATAACCATAAAACCATATATATATAAACCTAAAACAAGTGAGTAAAAACAGTCATGCATGCTCAGTTAGAAATCAAAAGTCCACTCACGAAGTTCGAACGCGTCAATCGCGTCCCGTACGCTCCTCGGCTGTCTCGGGAATGTTCTGACCTGTCAAAGATCACAATTTGGGTCACAAACACGTTCATTGAGCTTATATCAATTTCCCTAATTTTTTCGGGAATTTTCAACGTAATTAAATTAAAATCCTAAACTTTCGAACACTCAAAACTATCCCGAAACGACGTCCGCTCGACTCGAAACTTGTCTCAAAATGTTCGTTACATTGAAAGGATAAATCTACATGTTGACCTTGATCGGAGATATTGCCTCACGCGCCCTCACGCGCCGTCCAAAGTGGATGCGCGTGAAAGCCACGCTCCCAGTAAGCTACGGTGTCATCGTCTATACCCGTTTTCCTGTTAAACGGGTCACGAACCTGCGACACGACCCGGTTCAAACTCATTCAATTCCAACTTAAATCTTTCAATTCTTCCACCGAAATCCTTCCATTCTATCCTAATTTAAGTTCTCCATTACTAATTACACACATCAAGCTTTTAATCCATCATTTCTCTCATGATCAAACAAACGGTTCTAACTTTCGAATCTCACTCAAATCGACTTAGTTTCCTAATTAATTGATACAGAAGTATCTTAAGATTTAAATGAACATTCTACAATAACCAATTTCACAAATTCTTACCTGTACGTAGTCGTACCCAACCTCGTATTTTTCCAGAATCTGGAACTTCTGTTCTTGGCCAAACCACGATCTACCTCCTTCGATTTTTGTATGGTTGAAGTCGAAATGAGTCCAGAATACTGTTTTTAATCTCTATTTAGCTCCTCTCCCCTCACAAATCAAACTCGAATTTTTCCCTCCATTTCCCAGTTTTTCCTGATTTTGGTTTTCTCTCTGGTTTCTCGGTTTTTCCTCTCAATTTGATCTCCCAACTGACTTCTAACTTCTCTGTTTTCAATTAATCCTTCACAGCAACCTAAAAGAATCTCTTAGTACCTTTGTGTCTCTGTTTCCTGCAACTGACCCAAAACAATAACAAATGTGCCCGTGCTCTGTTCTTCCACAGCACACACAGCACGCCTAAAAATCCACTCAGCTCACACTGCCACTAATCCAGCCTTCCTTAGTGACAATTGTCACTTAATTAGTTAAACAATTCACTTCAACATTCCACTACGGCTGATTCAAAATTGCACCATCTAAATTACCATTTTACCCTTCCTTCACATAATTACCAAAATGCCCTTCCTCGTTTTAGAATCATAACTTATTCGTCCGAGGTCCGTTTTTAGCGTGCCACCTGTCTACGGACTCGGGGCATCGAGACCTACCTAATGGTCCTCACTATTTACAAGGGTAAAAATGTCATTTCATTTATCATTTTACAAATTTACATTCTTTGAGTTTCCGGGGCGTTACAGTAACAGTTCTCAGCCCTTGAGCATCAGGCCTCCTAGGTTAAAAGTTAACTTTTCGTCCTTATTTAGGGGCAAAATCGTAATTTCGCTCTGAACATCCGATAATCCTCGGCTAATCCTCGATTAACTTAGCTAAATCATAATTAACTCTTAATTAATCCTTAAAATTAGGGACGGGTTGTTACATTGACTATTGAGTTTGCTAACATCAGCGTTGACTTTGGTGACGCCATCGTTGATTTTTTTGTCAACATTGACCGTAACTTTGACCCGCATGTGGGTACGCATGGGCAAGTATTTTGAGGTGGGACTAGAACCATTTTAAAGGCTTTGACGATACGAATCCAATAGTGGTGGTTTTGAGTCGATCAGAGATCGTTGGGTTGGGCAAATTGGGGTTTAAACCATAGGGAAGCGTGTCCGGGACACGTTGACTTTTTTGGGAATGTTGGGGGTTCTTGATTAGGAATTTTCTAGGTTGTTAGTAACCTTTGAGTGTGTTTTCGACAGGTCCGGATGACCCAGAGAGGTTGGATTAGCCCGGAGAGGCTTATGACACACGTATCGTTGCACAATTTGGATGGTCTGTGAGTGGACCTTTGTTTCATGAATATGATGCATGCATAAATGTTTTATATGTGTTTATGAACATGATTTGAGATGCCATGAGTGCATGTGTTTTAAATATGATTTGTTGGGCATTTGCGTAGAAAATGCTGTATTGCACGTAGTTCGAGATTTCTATTTTATATGATGTTTGGGCTTCAATCGAGTATACTACGTGCATGAGTTATATGTGATTCCGAAGGTTTCATGGAGAGGCGTGAAATTGAGGAACTGATTTACAATTTTGGAGGATTTCACGGAGATGCGTGAAATCGAGATTCGGGCACGAGTCCCAGTTGAACGATGATTTGAAAGTGGTTTGAAAATGAGAAAATTAGTTTTCGGATCTAGAAATATCTTTCGGGCATATGACCCAGTTGATTTGAGGTTTGACTTAGAGTATAGTCAAACGTGAGATAAGTCGGGCTACGACCTAGTTATGAGTTTATGAAAGATATTTCGGGCATGAGACCCAGTCGTGAATTTGACAGGATTCGAGGAATCTTGAATTATATTTCGGGCATGAGACCTAGTTGTAAATTTGATAGGATTTAAGGAATCCTATGTGTGATATTACGGGTTAGAGTCCCAGTCGATGATGACATTTGGGTTCGAGTCCCGGGTGGTATGACGCTCGCCTCCGGACTGCAGATGTGTTCCTTCCTGAGAGGTCAGATGCACTGCCTGTTGTCTAGTAGTCGTTGGTGGCTATAGCCGAGGGAGGCTCGACTTATGGCGCGCGTATCAAGCCGCGACTTCAGACGGTCTGTGAGTGGATCCTTCTTTCTAAACTGATGCATGCATAAATGTTTTATAATTGTTTTAGGAAATGTTTTGTGATGCCATGAGTGCATTTGTTTGTGGTAGCCTAGGATTTACGTATTTGCACGTATTTCGAGATTTCCAATTTTATACGGTGCTTATACGTGCTAGGTTTTCAATGAGAGTTTAATGAATGGGTTTTGGTTTTGGAAATATGAAATCGGGAATGAGACCCATTTGATTGGAAACCCTCGGACTTAGAGTCCATTTGATTTGATGAGAAATCGGGCGGGAGGCCCATTTGAGTTATATGATCGGGCCGAGGGCCCCGTTGGTTTACGAATTCGGGCTTGAGACCCAGTTGGTTGTAATATCGGGCTTGAGGCCCCTTTGACTGTGGTATCGGGCTTAAGGCCCCGTTGATTGTGAAATCGGGCTCGAAGCCTCGTTAATTTATGGTTTCGGGCTAGAGGCCTAGTTGATTGTGAAATCGGGCTTGAGACCCCGTTATTGTGGTATCGGGCTTGAGACCCTATTGATTGTGAAATCAGGCTTAAGTCCCAGTTCGATTTATGAAATGAGAATTCGGGCATGAGACCTTGTTGAACTATGGATTTAGGCTGAGGCCTGTGAAAGTGGATTTGAATCGGATTCGAGGAATCCTGTTGAGATGAATCGGGTATGAGACCCAATTGAAATATGTTTTGAGAAAGAAAATATTTGAAATGTATAAACCCTCCATATGATTTGATTGGTCTCCTCCAGACGTCGACCTAGAGAGTCACGATCCACTACCCGAAATGAGTATCCCCATCGGGAGCCCATTTCAGGAGTGGGAGTTATGATGTGGTCTCGAACCAGATTCCGGAGATATACTCGGACTAGATCAGGAGATAGAGCTCGAACTAGATCCGGAGATAGAGCCTCTCAGATGGAGAATTCCTGGGGGTAGACTCGGAGTGAGATCCCGAATAGTGTGCACACTAGTATAGAGATGAATCGTGACATATATCGAGGATGTGTTCCCTAGGGGTTGTGTGCCCCAAGTTGGCATCTTCTCGGAAGTGCTGAGGATAGGTTATATGTATGTGTATACATATGAGGTTTTATGGAAAGTGATTTGGGGCGGAGACCCCGTGTTCTATGTTTTAGAAAATGGTTTGGGGCGGAGACCCCGCGTTCTATGTTTTGAGAAATGGTTTGGGGCAGAGACCCCATGTTTTATGGTTGGTATTTCACTGAGAATGGTTTTGGGCTGAGACCCACATTACATGATTTGGGTAGAGTCCCACTTGTGTTTGAATTGGGCTGAGTTCCCATATGGTTTGATTTACGGTTTTGGGCCAAGGCCCTAACGGTTTTGTAAATGTTTTGATAAATGTTTTTCGAATGCATGCATGTTTTGAGTGAAGGGCATAAATGATCTTTTGTGAAAAGTGTTTTTATAAATATTTGTTTTGTCCACTCACGACTTTTGATGTTTTGAATGTCCTTTAGGTTGATCGCGGATGCAGGCTGTAGCAGAGACCGAGACATCACATTCCTCCTCTGGATCCTGGCGCTCTCTTGTAGTCCCGGTTGGGAAAAAGATGAAATTATCCCTGGTCTGACACTTCGTGTCAGACGGCAGCAGGCACGTCCCACGTTAATCCCGGGGAATTTGGGACAGGTCTTGTCAGCGATCATGTAGGAAAAATAATAGAGGAAAATGGTTGAGAAATGAAGGAGCTAGGACTGAGTCAGGGTCGCGGGTTGGGTGACCCAGTTGTAGGAAAATAGGTTGACCCGCGAGAGGTTGACGATGATGACGTGGCAACCCATGTCATCAGCTGTAAGTCCACGTGATCAATCAGGTGATGCCACGTGGCATGCTGTCAGGTCCAGTCAGCATGTCAGGTACATTCAACATGTAACAACCCGTACCTTCGGAAGGGGTACAACTGTAATTTTTGTAAAGTATTTGTATAAAAGGACGATTTTGCCCTTGTGAATAGTATGCCAAAAGTTGACTTTTTGATTTGTAGGTTAAATGAGCAGTGACCGTTGACCGTGACGTAGTTCGAGACGTCACGAGTTCGTAGACAGGTGGCACGTCCGATTTGGACAATCGGAGAAAAAGTTATGGTGTTCAGAAGGTTAAGGGCATTACCGTAATTTTAGGGAAATGTTGACTTTTTATTGGAATTTTGACTTTCACGTAGACCGAGGACCGTTAGAGAGGTCTCGACGTCCTGAGTACAACGACATGCGGCACGCTGTCATCGGACATCGGACGGAGTAGTTATGGGTTTGGAAAGTTGAAGCGTAAAATGGTAATTTTTGGACCTAGGGGCATTTTGGTCTTTTCACCTTAGGGACAATCAGATAAGGCCAAGTGGTTTTGTGGGATTGGATATTTATCCTGATGACCATGGAGAATGGGACACGTGGGGTGACCCTAGAGGTTTCTAGGAGAAGTTTAGATGTGCACGGTCACAAATTGTCCAAACTTAAACCCGTGCAATCGTCCATTTTGCAAAAACAGAGAGTGAGACGGTGAGGTTGCTGATCGATCCTGAGAGTGTGTGAGGTTTAGTGACTTGGTGAGAGAGAGCAGGGCAAAGAGAGGAACTAGTGAGGGACTGGAGATTGGAAATCGTGCAAGAATTGTTAGGGGTGTGAGGTTGGAATTTCAGGGAAACAGAGAGGTTTCGAGGGAGCTGGTGGTGGTTGTGCCATGTGTTGATCCAATCAAGGCTGAAAGGAAGCTAGGACGGCTGAGGGAGACCCAGTGGACACCAAGGTGCACAGCGGTGTGAACGGCGGAGGTAAAATCGACGGTAAGCCCAAAATCCCTTGTTTTTCCCATTTTATTCATTTCAAAAGTCGTGACTTTTGAGGCTGAGTCGATGGTTTCTGTGAGTTGTGGGAGACTCAGTAGGTCCCTAGGAATCGATTAAGGTTGAAGCCGTGATGGGGGATGGCCTAGTTGGCTGGGAACCGAAACAGGGGTTTCGGGTAGTTTTGGTTCGAGCTTGCAGACGACGGCTTAGAGGCCTTGATTCTTAGATGTTAGGATTGGAAATGGTTGCGGGGAATTAGACGAAACTTCTGGGATTGAAAGGGTTGGATTTGAGCAAGGAATGAAGGAGAACCGGTCACGCCAGTTCAGTACAGTTGAACCGACTGACCCGAGGTTGAAGACGACACTGTAGCAGGCGCGTGAAGCCCACGCGCAGCCCCTTTGGGCGGCAGGTGAAGGCGCGTGCGACAGAGTCTGGGGAACCTTTCAATATGGTTTTTACTCTAATCGATGTAACTAATCTATCGGGACAAGTTTCGTGTTAATCGGATATCGGGTCGGGTTTGTTCGAGGATTCGAAGGTTTAGGGTTATCGTTTAAATTACGTTAAAAATTCCAAAAAATTGGGGAAAATAGGACAAGTATATTTAAAGTAATTGTGACCCGATTGTGTGACTTTTGACAGGACGGGACACTCCTGAGACGGTTGAGGAACGTACGGAGCGTGATTGACGCGTACGGATTTGTGAGTGGACTCCTTCTCTTTTAACGAGCATTCCTAACTGTTTTTATCTACATGTTTTATGTTTTTAAGCATGTTTTTATGATCATTGCCTATATTATATCTATTTTACTTGTTTGCATGTTTATCGAGGTAATTACGGGTTTTAGCACGTTTTCCGAGAAATGTGATATATGTGATTTCCATGCCATGTTTTTATTACTGATTTTATATGATGATAAATGGGTTTTGAAACATGATTTGACAAACAAGGTTTTCGGTTTTAGAATCGGAATTCGAGAAACGAAATTTGGTTTTAAAGTTGAAAAGTGGATTTCCGGATTTGGGTTCGGAATGACGGTTCTGGATGCCGGAATGGCGTCAGACCAGTGGTTTCGGATTCGGGTTTGGATGTGGATTTAGAAATGGATTTCAAATGATTTAGATTGGATTTGCTGGATCTGGATATTGGGTTTAAAGACCCGGATTATATATATGACGGAGGCGGGCCCATATTGAGTTTAAAGACTCGGGAGTTTAAACACTCGGATATTACGATATTACCCCCGTAGGCCTATTGAGTTTAAAGACTCGGGAGTTTAAAGACTCGGATTACATTTGAGGCCTGGATTGAGTTTAAAGACTCGGATAGACCCAGCAGGTTTGATCAGGACATTACTATTGGTACATCTGGTTTTTGTGATACGCTTTTAGAATGCTTAATTACTGTTTATATTACTGTTTTCTAATACCTAGTTAGACATGCATGTTTTCTTTAAAACGGAGGGAAAATCCTGTTTTGTTTCATTAATTGTTTTCATACGTTTGTTTTCTTTTTAGTCCACTCACGTTTTTCTGGTTTTAAATTACCCTCCAGGTCGTGGTGAAAAGCGTCGGGGTGATCGTTGAGGCAGGGACAGAGGCATAGAGCTTTGCGGCGTTTTCCGTTGCGTGGATAGCCTAGTAGGACTTTTGTGCCTGTTTTGTATAACACTATGCTCTGTGTTACTGATGTATTACATTTTCTCTCTGGTCTGATAGTTATACTTATATTTTCTTGAGGTTATTTTGGTATTTTAAGTGTGATTGTCAGACAGGAGCAGGATTCGTCCCGGTTATCAAGGTGATAATCGGGGTGGGTCCTGACACAACATGTGAGACACGTGGACCAATCGATGGTGCCACATGGCAAGCTGTCAGATGTAAGCATGGCGTCAGCTGTTGACCGGCATTGATCGCCGCTGTGGGTGTCATTGACCAGCAACGGCCAGCGTTAACCGGATTTTGACTAGCGTGTGGGCATGAATTTTGAGGTAAAATCGGTCATGTTTGAAAGGTTTCAACGATCTGAATTCAATGGTGGTGGTTTTAGGTCGATCGGAGACCAGTTGGTTGATCATTTAGAGGATTTATTCCTCGGGAAGCGTGTTTCAGGCGCGTTTCCTGTGTCGGGCTTTTTAAGGGTTTCTTGTATAAACTTATGATTTGAACATGCCTAGACATCCCAGAGACTGTGGATTAACTTCCGACCGGCTTACGTCATGGGTTGCGGGGCGCACAACGTGGACCGACGGTGAGTGGACTTTGGTTTCTAAATGATGCATGCATATACGTATATTTTCATGATTGATGAACTTGGTTTGAAATGCTTGGTTTCTTTATAATAAGGATTTCCGGATTTGAAAATAATATTCGGGCTTGTAACCCAGTTGGAAGATAATGGACTCTGGAAGGGAGTCCATATATATTGAAAACCATGTTAAGGGCCCTCTTGGGGATTTGTGATATGAGATTTGGGGCTTCGGATCCCATTTGATATGAAACTGGACACCATTTTGATGAGATTTATAAAAACTAGTTTTGAACTGAAACTCCATGTAAAACTGTTTTGGATTTGAGAATCAACAGTTTTGAAAATATGTTATATAGGACTAGATGAGTTCAATTTTATTTGAGAAGGAGTCGTCGGATTCTAGAAAATGAGTTTTCTCTGTATTTGTTTGTTAGCGAGTGAAATCTTCTAGGATGCATATTCCCAAGAGTGCTAGATAAAAAATATTCGAGAAGGAGGAGTTGGATTTGAGAAGTAGGAGTTGGATTCTAGAAAATGAGTTTTCTCTGTATTTGTTTGTTAGTGAGTGAAATCTTCTAGGATGCATATTCCCAACAATGCGAGATCATAAATAATATTTATTCCACCTATAAAGTACAAATTCCTGTCTCTTGTCTCCATCAATAAATACAAATGAACTCTTGTAGTCGTGGCGATGAATTCTTGTCTCTTGTTTCATTACTTTAGAATTACTTTAAAATTATACTACTCGAAGTCTACCGAATTTTGGATTTTGATGTTCATTTGAGTACGTGGACATTGAAAAAAGGAAAAAATTGAGGTTTAAACGGCTGGCAGACTGAATCCTAGTTGGCAGTCCGCTATCATCTTGTCGTGCATGCATGCATTCAACTCTGCCGTCCGCACATAATTCAACTTTAACATATTTTCATATTTCTGTTCCATCACATGACCATAATTGATTTTGGAGCGTCAGCTATCAGCTACGCTTTCCCCCCACTATAAAACCACAAACTCTCACAGCTTCTTTTATAACTTGACAACTTCCATCCATGGAGGAGAAGAGTGGCGGCGGAGGCGGTGGTCTTCATGTGGTGGTGTTTCCATGGCTGGCCACAGGCCACCTAATACCCTTCTTCCATCTCTCCAACCTCATAGCTGGAAAGGGTCACAAAGTCTCCTATATCTCCACCCCAAGAAACATTTCTAGACTTCCCAAGATACCCTCACACCTCTCTTCTTATTTCAACCTCGTCAGCCTTCCTCTTCCCCACGTCGACAACCTCCCAAACGACGCCGAATCCGCCGCCGACGTGTCTTTCAACAAGCAGCAATTACTAAAACGGGCCTTCGATTTGCTAGAATCACCGTTAACCGCGTTCCTGAAGTCCTTAGAGTCGAGGCCCGATTGGGTCATTTACGACTATGCCTCTCACTGGCTTCCCCCAATCGTGGCCAGGCTCGGCATCTCACGCGCCTTTTTCATCTGCTTCACCGCCGCGTGCATGGCTTTTCTGGGCCCGCCGTCCTCCTTGATCAGCGGCCAGGATGGAAGGACAAAGGTCGAGGATTTCACCGTGGTCCCCAAGTGGGTCCCGTTTAAGTCGGACTTGGCGTTTCGGGCTCACGAGGTTGCCAAGTGGGTTCAACGATCAAGTCAGGATGACGCGGGTGTTTCCGATAAGGTGCGGTTTGGGGTTACAATTGATGAGAGTGAAGTTTTGTTTTTCAGAAGCTCCTATGAGTTAGAGCCCGAGTGGTTTAATTTGCTAGGAGAAATTTATGGCAAGGGAAAGGCCGTTGTTCCTATTGGGTTTTTACCTCCACCAGTAGAAGAGCACGAAGGTGAATTTGATCCAAGATGGGTTGAAATAAAAGAGTGGTTGGACAACCAACGAGCCAACTCGGTGATTTACGTTGCTCTCGGAACCGAGGCAACCTTGAGTCAAGAAGAACTCACCGAGTTAGCTCTAGGGTTGGAATCATCGGAAGTACCGTTCTTTTGGGTGTTGAGAAACTCGCCCGATTCAACTCAGTCCGTCTTCGAAATGCTACCTCATGGGTTTGTGAAACGGGTTAAGGGCCGTGGAGTGGTGTACTCCGAGTGGGCCCCGCAAGCCCGGATACTGAGTCATGACTCGGTGGGCGGATTCTTGACTCATTGTGGTTGGAACTCGATGATTGAAGGACTAGGGTTTGGGAGAGTTTTGATCTTGTTTCCAATGCTGAATGACCAAGGACTTAATGCCAGGTTGGGGAGTGAAAAAGGGCTTGGGGTGGAGTTACCTAGGAATGAGCAAGATGGGTCGTTCACTCGTGACTCGGTGGCTAAGATTGTAAAGATGGCTATGGTGGAGGACTCCGGCGAATCGTTAAGGATTAGGGCCAAGGAAATGAAGGATTTATTTGGGGATGGAAAGAGGAACAATCAAGCGGTGGATAAATTCATAAGTTTTCTCCAGGAGAACAGATACTCAAGGCTGACAATTTAAATGCAATCCATTCAGCCATAATCAAACACAAAATCTGAGTGCAAAGGCAAAAATACTCGAAACCGTTTGAGCTACAAATCACTTGCCACACCAAATCTCAACACTTTATGAATTACTCTGTAGTACAACATATCAATTAATATATATATATATATATATATTTATCTTTTTTTTTGCATAATAAATTTGGATGGTGAGGAAATGTAAACCATATACATATGGCCAAATCCACCCTCGTCCTACATTGAGAACGCACCACAAGGCTCAAGTTGAGTGCACCGTGCTCATTTTTAAGTGTCCAATTGGCTGGGAGATAAGAATTATTAGGCTTATTACTCAAAATTCTCCTCTAATCAGATACTTAATCTCAATTTGTTTCCATAATATAAAATTATTGCAATGTATTGTTAGAATCCACTTTATGTTATATCCATTGTTCCAATCATTATGTCATGTTAATACAATCGTTAATTGTACGTATTAACAAATGATTGGATGTTTAATTATTTGTAGAAAATTATTAAAACCAACATAAAAAGTTAAAGAAGAAGATGATGAATGGTGAATCTGGATTTCTCTACATGTCCATCATCATCATCTTCTTTCTCCCATCTAATTGAAATGGGAATGATTGTTGACCAATCATCAACGTTGGGAAAGAAGCCTTTTGTCAGATACAAGTTTCCCTAGATGCCCTTGTATTGAGGAAAACTTGGACCACCTCCTTAGGTACGGGCTTTAGCTGAAACAAACGTACTAACCATAGGCTGTTGAAACAAATTATCCTCATTCACTGGTCTTCTCATCTGCGTGATTGGTGCAAATTGAATATTGATGGCAGCTGCAGAAACAGTCTTAGTAAAATTAGTGCAAGTCGAATCCTATGAAATCATGATGGTGAATGGGTTAAAGAGTTTGCTGCTAATCTGGACCATGACAATATTATGGAAGTCGGGTTATTTGGTCTATAAACTTGGGAGGCTAGAATTAAATTGGTGGAGGTTGAAAGTGACTTTGAGGCTGCTGTTGTTCTTGTTCTCAGACCCGCAGATCCCTATCATCCCCTCATAAACTTGATTATGGATTGTAAAGACCTTCTACGATGTAATTGGTGTTGTGAACTGAAATATATTTATCTTGAAAAGAATTGTGCTCCAGTTTCTTGACCAATTTGGGCCATAATCTGAACATTGGTCTCCACCTCTACGAGATCATTCAGTTGCTATCTGCAGCATTTTATCTTCTGTTTGCTCTACAAAGATTTTGAGAAGGCCATCCCCCTCTAGTTCATTTTTCTTGTTCAGACGTTGTCCGTCTCTGTACCAACAAAAAAGAAAAGAAAAAGAAATGGGATGATAAACTCAATCCCAAATCTTAATCTCTATCTGGATCAATGAAAATCTGGATTTTAACAAATCCTAAACCCAATATGCAAAATATCCCAATTCCAAATCCTAATCCTTTTCAATCTGGGTGTCAACCACAGATACTAGCCTCAGACGGACGAAGCCCCTCACATCCTTTTCAATCATCTCAGACATACCAGCAGGCGGAGAAAGCCATTACCTCAAATCGTGGAAAATCACCTCCAAACACAGCCAACTTGTCAGCTATTACATTGCAGTCTACTGCAGCATAGGCCCAGTTTCCAATGGACGACATGACTGAGGAGGAGAAAGCGATAACTTGGGTTTGGGCAATTGAAGTCCTCGTCAAGGATTGAAATATCGATATCGACGGATATATCGCTCGTCAAATTTACGGATATCTCGCCCCAAATATCGGCATCGATATCGATATCGTTTACGGTCAACAAAAATGATGGAAATTCGATCTAAAAGTTGGAAATTTAGAATGAAACTTTGGGAAAAACTTAAATACCCAATAATGATTATATATGACTAATAAAAACTATAAAATGACTTTGATATAATAAATATATGATGAATAATATGATGTAATATGATTCTGACGATAACTGATAATATAAAATCTTAAATATAAACATAAATTAAAATGAGTTACTATAATTGAATATTAATATATTAAAAACATAACAATAAACATACAAAAATTTAATATAAGAAAAATGATAAAATAAGTTTAAATATATTTAAAATTGGAAAAAAAAGATGAAAAAATAGGATCAAACTTTGTTTAAAAATTGAAAGTAATTGATATATTTAAAATTGGATAAAAAATGAAAAAGAAAAAAACTCGAACTTTGTTGAAAAGTGGAAAAAATGAATTCAAATGGATAAAAAGGGAAAAAAAGAAATGAATTCAAATGGATAAAAAAGGGGAAAAAATGAATTCAAATAGATAAAAAAGGAAAAAAAGAAATGAATTTAAATGGATAAAAAAGGGAAAAAAAAAGGTAACTTATGGCTTAAGGGGGGTCGAACTTGAGATCCCCCAACTGAGAAGCAAAACGCCAACCAACGCCTGTTAGCCAGTAAGTTTGCAAATTAACTAACGCCAATCATATAAATATAAACAATAGAAGTCATCCCCTACCTCCAGCCGGGTCTGCAACCCGGGTTTCCCGACCCGACGGCAAGACCCGGCTCAATCTTCTTCGTTTTACGTCCTATTTTCAAGATTTAATTGTGTGTCTTCATCGTTTTGATCTTAGGAAAAGATCTGTGGACTCAAAACAAGAAATCATGTCGAAATTTCGGCCAATTTCGGCCAATTTCTTCCCCCCCTTCTTATATGCCGCTGGCCGAAAATACCTATATATCGGGCGATATATCGGCGATAGTGACGATTTTTTAATCCATGGTCGAGATAAATTAAACAATCAGTGGCGGCACCTCAGTTAAATTCCACGCTAGTGTAGAAGTAAATGATCAAGGCTGAAAAAACTGAAAATCGGAAAAACCTTATCAGCTTACAGAATATACTAATAAATACACAAGAACAATCAGCAATCCCTGTGATGCCAATCTCTTCGGAAAATCAGAAAATTTAGGTTAACAGGTACTCTAAAAATGAAATTAAAAGGGGAAAAGGTTGTCATTACCTCAGAAAAAAGAGAAGGCACTGCGGCCCTTATGTACAAAGGTTTGAAGAATTACATTTGCCACTTGTAAAGGTAAAACCAGAGTTAGCCTGCCACTGTGGTTAATACACAATCTTTTATATCTGGCCTAACAACATAATGTACATGTATATCTTGACACTCCTCAAGATGTTGATGCGGAGAAATGGATTTGTAAGAAGGCAGTACTTTTACCGTTTTGAAATGTTACAGAAAATTTCAACGCACAATGTTCTCGAGCTCTACCTGATTTTGCATTAAATGTAAACTGGAGCTTGGACATGCTTTAAAACTGTTCAAAGAACTCCAGTAGTTTCCCTTTCACTGTCAAGGCACACCAAAATGTCAAGGAAACAAAACCGAAATGGGAGTCTTGAAGCTGAGGCATGTAATGGACATGGCTCATCATTATGAAATCTTTTGTAGACGACTCCTGTAAAGAAAGGTTGATAACATGATCTAAGTAAGATAAAGGCCACACAAGCGAATAGGATAAATAATTTCCATTGTAATTATGGATACCTCAACCACATTCTTTGTAATATGAAATAAAGCTACACATAAAACTTCATACATATGGCAAGCAAGCAGATATGCAACAATCTTAAACACCTTTAACTACAGTCAAATATCAAGAAAATGCAAGCAAATAAAATCATAACCTCAACTGTCATTATGGATACCCAAATTTTTGTTAACATAAAGTAACAGCCATAGCCACACACACACACACAAAAGCAAGGGTAGATATGGAACTTCATAAGGCCTACAAAAAAGTTTAGACTCTTGCTGGGGTGCATGCCCTAAATTTATTAGAAGACTTGATAAACCCCAACATTTATTTGAAATTTTGAACTTCAATCCAGAAATGAAGAAATAGATTGTTACATACGAAGACATAATTTGGGTTGTTTTGGTTTATGTGAAAATAAGATCAATGCATCTTACTGAATAAAATAATATGCTAAACCAGTAAATTGAACAGTGAATATAAGTCGTACAGGACAACATCAGTCAAAATAATAACATCTGCATTGCCCAGACAATGGCACAAATAAAAGTAATCCAAAATTCAAAAGTGAAAACTTACACAAAAATGGCTGCAGCACATACCTTGGATTAAACTTTCAAATCACTGCTCTCCATTGACCTTCGACGAATTCCATGCCAAATGAATACTTTATCCTGTTGAAGCAGATCTGGTTTTTGAATTTCGAGGAAGACTAGCTTTGCGAAGTTGAGTATTTTCTATAGAATACACCAGAACGGTTCCCTCTTTTGTTCCAGCTAAGAAGCATTCTTCTGGGGTCACTGTTAGAGATGTTATGATCTTTCCAACTCCATTATATTTCTTTATGACCTCTAGCGTATTCATAGACCATACGACTATTTGCCCTTGGTCACCAGCACAAACTAAAAATTCACCACATCCACTAAGCTCAACACAGTTGAGGCGTCCGTTGGATTCAGAAGAGGCAAGATGTTTACCATTAATAGAATATAGATGCAAACTAAGGTCATCATCGGCATAAAATACTATCCGTCCATGCCGAGAGCCAACAAGCTTTGACAATGCACATCCAGATGGATGACGCAAGGATCTGACATATCTTCCACCCTGCAGTGTGTGAAAAACACAAGTGCCATCTTTCGATCCACTGATCACTATGTCAAGCTCCACGCTGACATATAAGCACGTAATTATATCATCATGTCCACATAGAATACGAAAAGGAGTTTCAACAATGACATAATCTTTGCGTGGTAGTTCTGTCTGCATACTACGGGGTCTCTTTTCTTGTGATCTACCCCGGAAGACTTCCCACACCATGATTGTAGTGTCATAACTTCCAGTTGCAAGGAAGCTTCCATCAGATGTCACTGCAGCATTATAAATGATACAGCTCAGACAGTACTACGAATGTTGCCAAATAAAGTACTAACCAAAACCTCACCCAGAAAAGTAATATAAATCAGTAGAGTAGTTATTTGATCACATTATAAATGCATATCAATTACCACAGTTCATAGTCCAGAAAAAGATACATGCATGTAATTGCATCCCTCTAGATTAATGTTCTTTTGCCTTCTTTTAATCATGCATCACCAAAAATCATAATTTACAGTGAAATATCATAACTGAGGTTATAGTAAATAGCAGATAACCATAACACTTGAAAACAGACGAATCTAAATGTCTGTTGTCTCTTTTAAGTTCCATCAAATTTAGCAAGAGAAGAAATTACATTTTGAAAAAGACAATTTTAAGTTTGTAACCTCATAAATTAGAAAGATAGGGTCTACTCCATCAAAATTTAATTCTAAAAGGTAAGGAAAACTTTTCCTCTATCTTCACACGCATGTGTGTTGAAGGCAAAGATAATTTTGTCTTCCAGTTATCAAACGTACCTGCAACACAACTGACCACATCCTTATGCTGTCTGATGCTTTGTACCATTCTGCCATCACTTAAGGATATAACCTGAAAGCTATTTTCCCAATTTCCACATGAGATTAAAAAATTCTCAGATGGCGTTTGCATTGTTGCAAAGCATTGTGCTCCAAGTTCAACATTTTCAGCCGAAGGACTCCCAATTTTACGAGGAGAAAGAATATCAGAACCAATGCCAAAGGAAGGATCCTGTACATGTTCATTTACTATGCATCTTAATCAAATCAAACATATCCATAAAACAATGCAGTAAGGTAAAATTTCCAACCTGAGAGCCAGAGAAGGTAAAATTTCCAACCTGAGAGCCAGAGAAGGTAAAATTTCCACCGGATTGCAGTGAGGTTGTCAACCACATCTTAACTGATAACATGATCCCCTGGTTTACAAGGACAATAGTGGAGTCCACTGTACGAACATACAACGCAGCTGACCGTGGCTGACTTGTACTACAAACAATGGAAGTCAGATTTATAGAACCAGGTGCAAAGCGCAAAGGATGTGCGATTGGAATAGGTGGCCCTCTTCTTGGATGTTTTTTACGAAAAATCTGAATTGGTGTCTGGCCAAAATTTGCAATTTGGTCTTCAATTGCTGATCTTTGCAAATCATCTCCCATGGTCTCCAGATCAACAGCACCTTCATACGTTAAGTAATAGAAAATATTTGCGGCCTGTATTTTGATAATATTTGCAGAGATCAGTATATTTGTAATTTGTGAATGTCAACCAATAGAAAATTTGCAGGATTGATTAGAAAAATTGTTTGAATGAAAACATAGGTACCTCCACAGCAGGTTTACCACGCTGCTTGTAACCAAATACCAAGTCAATCCAATGGTGTAGATTAGAGCTAACGTATTCACTTTCAAGGGCCTCTCTGTTCTTGTTAATAAATTCTTCAGGTGAGCCCTGAACAAATTATTTAATCAGGATTTGTGGGAAGAAAGGAAAACAGTGAAAAATGAAATACGATATCATAGCTCAGTTTTATAGAAAAGAGGGAAGGCAAAGAGAACAACGTGAAAAGTTTAAATCTCCAATAAGACAGAATCCATAAGAAAATTTTCTGTAGCAATATATTCTGAGCATTCTATTTTGTGAACAGTATTGGTGCCGGAAACCTTTCCTACCCAAACAAAAAGAAGAAAAATTAACAAACTCAATTGTTTTACATGCACATCAATAAGTGCAGCTTATATTTGGCATGGCTGAACAGTTTTTACTAAAACATCAATAACCATTGTCAAAGACTGAATAAGAATATGGGATCTTCTGCCCACATATTTCTGGGAATTATTTACCATGAATATTTCCAAGATTTCTAAATTTTTGGGGCCAAAAATCTAATATGTCCTTATTTCTACTTTGTTAGTTTTCTCCTCCTAACATCTTGTCAGACTCCAAACGGTAGGAAGTTCCTACCTGCAAAGACACTGTCACTCAACTAAAGTACGCTTTTGGTTTAAGGAGTTCGACCCTAATCAACTTGGTCTTTCCTCACATCTCCCATTTATAATCAAAGCAATGAGGATGCAGAACCAGCTGATATTGGAAGATTTCCTACATATACAAAATTTGGTACAAGTATTCCTAAAGCTTAGTTATTGAATACATGTGACGCGAGTGGGACTTGTGCTCGACCTCCCCACGTATTAAAAGCAATCTTGTCCATTTACCATAGAACAAGGGTCTTAACTCTTCAATTCATACCAGAATTAGATAGGATGGAGAATAGTTAGCCTAAATTGGTTATGTTCAACAGGTTTTGTACAGCTGAGGTAAAAAATAAAGGTTTTAAAAGATGGAAGACTTTAACCATCCATCAATCTGTATCAGCTAACCACCATCCAACATTTTGATCGCTGTAGCACTTACTATCAACATAAAGGAAGCTCAATGAGACATATGCAACTATACAAACTCACTAAATTTCTTTTAATGAACACCCCTCTTTCCTTATCATGGCAGATCCTATTACAGTCTAACTACCTTAATGTATAAAAAATACCACATTATTATAGAAAAGAAACGAACTACATTGTCAAGTACTTGGAGGAAATATCACATACCTTGGCCCAGGGGGGGAGACCAACATCTCCAATAGGTTCACCATCTTGTTTCACACCAAAATGATAAGAGTTTGAATTGGCAAGAAAGTCTGGCATGTAAAAGAACTCAGGTATTAACTCCTTTACATCACTTGTATTAGAAAGGCAGTTCTGATATGTTCCTTCAATGCTTTGAAAGAGACGGTCTGCATGGTCAAATTTACCACCCTGATGAATGAAACAAGTTCCAGGGACCGTTATTCAGTACAGTAAAAAAGTTAGCCAAATGAGAAAGGATTGAAACAACAGCTCCCCATATTTAAAAAAAAAAAAAAAAAAAAAAACCTATCCTACAGCCATCTCAAGCAACAACTTAATAACCTTCGACATAGAAAATACCAAATAAAATTAAAAAGAATTATGAAGTGAAGCTATAGAAAATACTAACTAGAATAGATATTCATCGAGGACAATCCGCAGTGATTATTACAACATGTTGACAACCATTCTCTTATGTCATGTTGTGGTGACTCATAAGGATTTGTTTACTTCATCCAAAGGTTTTTTTTTTATTTTTTTTACTGAACCTTATGTCAAAAGAATCGTTTAATGAATTATAGTACTTACATAAAAACTGATACCTGAAAAATTCAACACACGCTATCACAAATTAGATAAACATGATTTTGGTAATTAGAATTTAATGTGAATTCGAAGAATAGGTTGTTAAGGACTCTGTTAGCTCTCAGCCGAGATCCCAGGAGACTACTTCTCAATCTCCTTGATCTGCAGTCCATGGAATCTCTTTGATTCCTGCCTACTGTTTCGGAGTTACTCTCCTAGTTAGATTCTGTCAGTACATACCTAGATAGGACTCTACCTGTGTATACCTAAATAGGACCATACACTATTCTGTATATATAAGGGTGCTGCCGTACAGTTTATTACTTATCCAATATAGAGAAAAGTTTCTTCATACCTTTATATGGTATCAAAGCCTTAAAAGCTCCTCCAGGCAAAACCGTAAACCGATGCCTGCCCAATCCAACTCTGCCCTAGTTTAACCTATTCCACCACCACCAAACGACACCCACCCCAATCTCCCTTCCCTCAACACCATCAATACCGCTGCCCAGTTGCTCGTGAACTCATGGCTGCTACTTTCATTCCTTGGCGCGCCCAGTTCAACGCCCTTCTTCACGGGTATGATCTCATGGGCTACGTGGATGGATCCCATCCCTGCCCCTTGCCACCGAGCCAGCACTTCGTGCCTTCTAGTTCCGCCAGGACCAGCTTCTTCTGCATGCTAATCTAGCATCCGTCTCGCCCCAAGTCATCACTCTCATCGCTCTTGCCCCCACCTCTGCCAATGCTTGGGCTCGCCTCACTAGGCTTTATGCCAGCAAGGCCAACACTTAACCCTCTTGCGCTAGGACTCGTCCCGTAGCTGATTATTCCCAGGAGGTCCACCACCTTGCGGATGAACTGGTTGTCATCGATGCACCTCTCTCCGATGATGACCTTCTCCTTCATGTACACAACGGCGTTGGCCCTGAGTTCAAAGACTTGGCTGCTGCAATCCGGTCCAGGGACACCTCCGTCTCTTATGAAAATCTTCATGATATGCTGGTACAACATGAGTCTGCTGTGCAGCGGGCTAAGCCTCCTTCCCCTGCGCCTCCTCTCACGGCGAATACTGCTCAGACCTCCAGCAATTCCAGCTACTCCCACTCCGGCCGTGGCTCCTCCCAACACCGCTCTTCCTCCGATCACAGCTGCTACTCCAACCAGCGGTCTTCTATCTCCAGTTCTGACAACAGTCGTCGCTCTCCTGCCCCTGGCAGTGGCTACCGTGGCTATTATTAGTGGTGTGGCACTCAGGGCCGCAATGCTAAGATGTCCTCAACTTCAGCAGTCGGCCCCCTCCCAACCCATGGCCAATCCGACCACCCAGGCTCCCTCCTACGGCTGGCTCCTGGACACCGGTGGCTCTCACCATGTGATCCACACCATTTCTCGGATGCCACCCAGTACGGTGGACTTGATGAAATAATTATTGGAAATGGTAAAGGCCCAAGTATCACACATACTGGCTCCCCCACTCTCTCCTCTCCTACGCCGCCTTCCTTCACTCTTAAAAATGTCTTGTGTGTTCCTTCCATGACTCGTAACCTTATATCTATTGCTCAATTTAATAAATAGAACCACACCTCTATTGAACTGTTTCCTGATTTTTTATGTGTGAAGGATCTCAGCACGGGGACAGTTCTCCTTCAAGGCCTGAGTAAGGACGATGTGTACGAGTGGTCTCCTGCTTCCCTTCGCCAACCCTAAGCCATGGTGGGTGTGACAGTTATAAGGTATGGAACCCAAAGTAGCTCTGCGGCAGTAGAAGCTACAGCCCTATATTCTGCTTCAGTGGAGGACCGGGAGACCGACTTCTGCTTGCGGGAGCTCCAAGAAATGAGGTTGCCACCAAGGTAAACAAGTAGGCGGTGGTGGACTTCCGGTCATCACGATCGGTAGCCCAATCAGCATCTGAAAAGGCTGCGACGGTGTGGAAAGCATGAGAGACAGCCTTCAGATCATGAGTGGACTGGCTGTGTAGATGCAGACCGTAGTGAAGAGTGCCCCTTAGATATCTGAGAACGCGTTTGAGGGCCTGCCAATGAGTGTCGGTTGGGGCATGCATAAATTGAGACAGCTTCTTGGTGGCATAGGACACGTCTGGACGAGTGAGGCTGAGGTATTGTAAGCTGCCAATGATGCGGCGAAAGAGGGTGGAGTCAGCCGGGGGGGAGCCATCCTGGAGGATCAGAGGAGGTGTCACAGCGAGAGGGGTTGGAACCGGTTTAGCACCCTCCATGCGGGCTAGGGTGAGGAGATCGTGGATGTATCGGTGTTGGGAGAGGAAAAGGCCGGTGGGGGTAGTGAGGACTTCTACCCCAAGAAAATAATGCAGAGGGCCGAGATCCTTGACTGAAAACCGGGCTGCCAGTTTCTGAATGAAGGCAGTGATAAGATGAGGGGCATTGCCAGTGAGAATGAGGTCATCCACATAGACTAAGAAGTAGAGTATCTGGGTGCCCTGCTTAAGAACAAAAAGAGAGGCATCAGAGAGTATGGTGACAAAACCTTGTTGAAGTAAGAAGCCATGAAGTTCCTGGTACCAGGCCCTAGGGGCCTGTTTAAGACCATAGAGGGCTTTGTTGAGCTTGCACACGTAAGAAGGTGTATGTGGGTCAACAAACCCCTTTGGCTGGGCCATATAGACATCCTCAGTGAGAGTTCCTTGGAGGAATGCGTTGTTGACATCCAGCTGGCGGATAGGCCAGCCATGGGTCACGGCCAGGTGGAGGATGATGCGGATAGTAGTAGGCTTGACCACAGGGCTGTAGGTTTCAGAAAAGTCAATGCCCGGTCGCTGGTGATATCCTTTGGCCACGAGTCTAGCTTTGTATCTGTCCACAGTGCCATTCGGATTACGCTTGATGCGAAACACCCACTTATTGCCCACTAGATTCTGGTCCGGATGAGGAGGAACCAAGTCCCAGGTGCCATTTGTAATGAGTGCTGTGAGCTCGGCAGACATGGCAGAGCGCCAATGCGGGTCCTTGACTGCTTGAGAGACACAAGTTGGCTCGGTTAGGGGGAGGGGATGAGTGGTAGTGACCATGGCATAGGAGGGGACAGGGGGGATTGCACCAGATTTGGTACGGGTGAGCATAGGGTGAGTGGAAGGTGGAGGGGGGCTGGGGAGGGGAGGGGGAGGGGGAGGGGGAGGTTGTGGACGGGGTTGACGCCGGGTATAGGTGCGGAGAGGGGGTGGTGGTGAAGGTAGGGAAGGGTCGGGAGCAGGAGAGGATGTGGGGGTGGGAGGGTCTTCTTGGGGCAAAGGAGAGACAGCCGGTGGGAGCGGTGCTGCTTCAGAGCCAGGCAGGAGCGGTGTGTCCGGGGAAGCCACAGGTGCTGCAGATGCTAGTGGGGAGGAAGGTGTGGTGGCCGGAGAGGAGGGAATGGAGGACACGGGTGGAATGGTGGAAAGCCAGGCCTGAAAATGATCAGAGGTGACCGTAGGGGCTGTAGGGTGAGAGGAAAGACCAGGAAAGGATGTTTCATCAAATTGGACATGCCTAGACACGTACAGACGATTGGAGGTGGGATCAAGACACAAGTAGGCACTTTGGTTGAGAGAGTAGCCGAGGAAGACACATGGAGTGGACTTAGGCTGCAGTTTGTTGGAGGTGTAGGGGCGCAGCCAGGGATAGCACAAACAGCCAAACACCTTGAGACGGGTGTAATTGGGGGACTGATGAAACAGGGCAGAATATGGAGTGGAGTTGTGAAGAATAGAGGTGGGGAGGCGATTGATTAGGTAAACTGCAGCCTTAAAGGCATACGGCCAGTAGTGAAGGGAAACACGGGCTTGGTGGAGAAGGGTGAGACCAGTTTCCACGACATGGCGGTGGCGCCGTTCAGCCACCCCATTGTGCTGGGGGGTGTGAGGAGGGGTGAGCAAGTGGTGGATACCGTGACTAGCAAGAAAAGCTTTGAGTTTAACGTATTCACCGCCTCCATCGGTGTATAGAGTAGCGATGGTGGTTTGGAAATAGTTTTCGACCAGTGTTTTGAAATCAAGAAATGTAGAATACACATCAGATTTGCGTTTCAGGGGATATAACCAGGTGTACTTTGTAAAATGATCAACAAATATGACATAGTAGGCATAGCCTTCGGGGGAGATGTAGGGGGCAGGTCCCCAAACATCTGAAAACAGTAATTGCAAGGGTCGTGTGCTGGTAAGAGAAGTCTCTCCAAATGGGAGACGGTGACTTTTATTGCAGTGACATGAAGAACAAACAGATGCTGGAAATTTCAAAGGTACATGTATGGAATTGGAACGAAAAACAGACTCAAGAATTTTCTGACTAGGATGACCTAGACGACGGTGCCACAAGGTTGGGGTAGCCACCACACCAGCGAAAACTTGAGGGGTTGGGGAGGGAGATGACCATTCGTACACACCGTCCTTACTCGGGCCGTGAAGAAGGACCGCCCCCGTGCTGAGATCCTTCACCTGGAAATAAGTAGGAAAGAATTCAATGGAAGTGCGATTAGTAAGGTTAAACTGAGATATAGAGAGCAGATTTTGGGTCATTTGGGGGACACACAGGACATTTTGGAGAGTAAGAGGGCGAGAGGGGGAAGAGGGGAGAGTTGTATTACCGGTGTGGGTGATGGTTAACCCCTTACCATTGCCGAGAATAATTTCATCAGGGCCACGATAGGTATGCACTTCAGTGAGTTGGTGGGGAGTGGAGGTGACATGGTGAGAGGCACCTGAGTCAAGGAGCCAAGGAGCAGAGGAACTCGACATGAGGGAGTTGGCCACAGGTGGGGGTGCTGTGTGGGGCTGCAGTTGCGGGCAGCGTTTGGCACTGTGCCCTGGAGTGCCACACCACTGGCAAGTACCACGGTAGCCGCTGCCAGGTGAATAGGAAGGGCGGTTGGAGTCTGAAGCAGGAGCAGAGGGGCGCGGACTGGAACGGTAAGTGGATCCACGGGAGTAACGGTTGTGGCCACGGGAGGTTTGAGCAGTGTTAACTGTAATGGGGGCAGCAGGGGTGGGATTAACTCGGCTGGAAGCAAGTTCGTGCTGGACAAGCATATCATGAAGATTCTCGAATGAGACAGAAGTGTCTCGTGACCGGACAGCAGCTGCAATGTCCTTGAAATCAGGGCCGACACCATTCAAGACATGGAGGAGGAGGTCATCATCTGAAAGGGGTGTATCGATGGCAGCCAGTTCATCGGCAAGCACCCGAATTTCCTGGAGAAAATCTGAAACAGGGCGGCCGTTCTGTCGAAGGAGAGTCAGTCGCTCCTTGAGGCCAAGAACCCGTGCTCTAGCTTTGCTAGCATAGAGACGACTGAGACGCCCCCATGCATCAGCAGAGGTCTGGGCAGCCGCAATTAATGTGATCACCTGTGGTGATACGGACGCCAAGATGGCGTGAAGGAGAAGCTGGTCCTGGCGGAACCAGTGAGCTCGCTGGGTGGATTCAGAGGGAGGGGGGCAGGGACGAGTGCCATCCACAAAGCCCATCAGATCATAGCCGTGAAGAAGGGCATGAAACTGAGCACGCCAGGGGAAGAAGGTAGTAGCCGTCAGTTTGACAGGTAGTTGAGCAGCGGTATTGATGGTGATTAGGGAAGGTATAGGGTCGGTGGGTGAGACGGGAGGAGAACTGAGAATACCGGGTGCAATAGGGGCAGCGACAGTAGGGGCGGCTGCAGAAGTGGCGGCTGCAGGAGTGGCGGCCATGGAGTTAGGGTTAATTTTTTTTCTAGGGTTGCTCGGTTGAGCTTTAGGGCTCTGATACCATATAAGGTATGGAAATTTTAGATTGTATTTGCTTGTAATTGATGTACAGCCTAGGCAGAGTATTTATACAGAATAGGTAGAGTCCTAACTAGGTAAGGAATACAAGAGTCCTAACTAGGTATAGAATACAAGAGTCCTAACTAGGTAAAGAATACAAGAACAGATATTAAGGAGGAGATTGATCTGCAATCTCCTCCGTTGACTTAGAGTCCTTAACAACAGTCTCCCGTAGTCTCTGGCATTGCCTTCTTGGCCACCCTCACCTCAAAACAATGTCCTGCATCAGTTTAATATTCGTCTTTCTTCCCAGTTTTCCGAGTCCCTATGTAACTCTTGTTCTTGCAATAAAAGTCACCGCCTCCCTTTTGGCATTTCTTCTTTAACCAATACTCGCCCTATGCAGTTACTATACAGTGATGTCTGAGGTCCAGCCCCCTACACATCCTTCGATGGTTTTTCTTACTATGTGATTTTTGTTGATCACTTCACCAAATATACTAGGTTTTATCCCCTTCGCAAAAGTCTGATGTTTTCTCCATTTCTCAGAATTTTAAACTCTTCGTTGAAAAGTACTTCAACTCTCCCATCATCTCATTGTACACTGATGGTGGTGGCGAGTTCATCAAACTCAAACCGTTTCTTGCCTCTCACGGCACCACCAATTTACTCACTCCCCCACATACCCCTCAACACAATGGCACTATTGAGCGTCGCCACCGTCACATTGTTGAGACAGGTCACACTCCCCTTCATCAGGCCTCCCTTCCCCTCTCCTATTGGTCAGCTGCCTTCCAAACAGCCACCTACCTCATAAACCGCCTCCCCACCACCATCCTCCAAAACGAATGTCCCTGCACAACCTTTTTCAACCAGCCTCCCAACTACAGTCGTCTTCGGACATTCGGGTGCCTCTGCTTCCCTTGGCTTAGGCCCTATTCCTCCAACAAACTTCAACCCCAGTCTACCCCCTGCATCTTCCTTGGCTATTATCTCAATCAAAGAGCTTATCATTGCTATGATCTCTCCTCACACAAGCTGTACGTTTCTCGTCACGTGCAATTTGATGAAACTACGTTTCCCTCCACTACTCCTTCCTCCCTAAGTGTCTCATCTGATACTTTTGCCTCTTGGCTTTCCACACTCCCCCTGTCTCCTCTATCCCTTTCCAGTCCGCTGTCACACTGCCACCACCACTGCCGCCGTCCTCCACGGGAGCCACCCTCGACACAGCCTCCTTGCAGGGCCTTGCAACTGAACCTTCTCCTGCTGCGGTTCAGACTTCTGCACCCCCGCCCCTTGCTCCCAGCAGCACCTCTACTGGCCCTCCCTCTGCATCGAACCCTACTGCTCCTCTCTCCACTCCCGCTGCTCCATCTCCACCCCTCTTCGCACTTACGCCAGGAGACAGCCCCGCCCCCTCCCCTCCTCCCCTCCTCCCCTCCTCCCCTCCTCCACAACCACCAGCAGCAGAAAGAACTCATCCTATGCTCACCAGAACTCAGATCGGGACTGTGAAACCCGTCCACAATTATGCCCTCACTGCCACCACTCACCCTCTTCCACCCTTGGTTGAACCAACCTGTGTGACTCAGTCCCTTAAAGACCCCCAATGGCATCTTGCCATGTCTGATGAGCACAATGCTCTTATCCGGAATGGAACATGGGAGCTGGTTCCCCCTCGCCCTAGTCACAATGTGGTTGGGAACAAATGGGTGTTCCGCATCAAACGGACTCCCACCGGAGCCGTGGATCGCTTTAAAGGCCATCTTGTTGCCAAGGGCTTCCATCAACGCCAGTGTGTGGATTTCTCGGATACATTCAGTCTTGTGGTTAAGCCCACAACCATCCATGCCATCCTTCATCTCACGATTACCCATGGCTCACCTCTTCGCCAACTCGACGTCAATAATGCCTTCCTCCATGGCACTCTGCATGAGGACATCTACATGGCCCAGCCCACTGGTTTTGTGGATACTCAGCATCCCACTTATGTGAGTAAGCTTCGGAAAGCCCTCTATGGGTTGAAACAGGCCCCTCGGGCTTGGAACAAGGAACTTCAAGCCTTCCTCCTCACCCAAGGCTTTGTTCCTACTCACTCAGATGCCTCTCTCTTCATCCTCAGGCAAGGCTCTACTATCCTCTATTTTCTAGTTTATGTTGATGACTTCATTGTCACAGGGAATAGCATGGATCTTGTCAACTGGTTCATTCAGACCTTGGCTGCCCGATTTTCCGTCAAAGACCTTGGTGCTCTTCACTATTTCCTTGGTGTTGAGATCCTTCCCACCACTACCGGCCTATTCTTGTCCCAGCACAAGTACATTCAGGATCTGCTCATCCTTCCCACCCTATGGACGCAACGCTTTTTTGTCGCCTTGTCGGCAGCCTTCAGTATCTCAGCTTAACTCGACCAGATGTCTCATATGTCGTGAACATGATCTCCCAGTTCACGCATGCTCCAACCGACTTGCACTAGCAGGCCTTGAAACGTGTGCTTCGATACCTGAAAGGCACTCTGTTTTTCAGCCTTCACTTTCACTACAAAACCAGCACTCATCTCCATGCGGTCTCTCACTCCTCCCATCACCTTCATGCCTTCTCGGATGCTGATTGGGTCGGCGATCAGGATGACCGCAAGTCCACCACCGCCTATCTGGTCTACCTCGGTGATAATCTTTTCTCCTGAAGCTCCCGTAAGCAGCGCACCATCTCCCGGTCCTCCACAAAAGCTGAGTATCGTGCCGAGCTCCTCTGGGTTCGGTCTCTCCTCCGTGAGCTGGGTCTTTCCCTTGCAGCTGTTCCCAGCATCTCCGGTGGTAACCTGGGCACTACCTACTACTGCTCCAATCCCGTCCTTCATACCCGCATGAAGCATGTCGAACTAGACTACCACTTTGTTCGTGATCACGTGACTCGAGGGGAACTACAAGTCTCTCATGCTTCCATTGATGATCAGCTTGCTAATGCTCTCACCAAGCCGCTTCCTCGACCTCGCTTCCAGCTCCTACATACCAAGATCGGTGTCGTCGATGGCTCCACCGTCTTGCGGGGGCGTGTTAAGGACTCTATTAGCTCTCAGCCGAGATCCCAGAAGATTACTTCTCAAGGAATCTCCTTGATTTCTGCCTACTGTTTCGGAGTTACTCTCCTAATTAGATTCTGTCAGTACATACCTAGATAGGACTCCACCCGTGTATACCTAAATAGGACTCTACACTACATACCTAGTTAGGACTACACTATTCTGTATATATAAGGGTGCTGCTGTACAGTTTATTATTTATCCAATATAGAGAAAAGTTTCTCCATACCTTTATATAGGTAGCATCATGCAGGTTTTCTAGGCAGAACCTCACACTAAATTTTTCTAATTGTGAAAAACCATAACCTTACTCCTGCGCTTCACTCATGTAGATTTCTCCTTCATATACACAATATGAAAATAAAAAGATTAAAAAGGAAAATATTAATGGAAAGATAAATTGGCCTAATCATGAAAGGGAAAAAGTAAAAGTAGCGTAATGCAAAATAGGGTAGCGGGGTAGTTATATTTTTAAGAAAAGTTTATATCAGAGGAAGCAACTGTCCAAAAAATATACGGCCTTGCTAAGTATAAGAGTAATATCTTGGGAGAAGAAAGTGTGGACGTCAAAGGAATTATGTGAATTGAAAAGAAGACTTGTGAGATATCATAACATATTGACGTCAAAGGAATTATGTGAATTGAAAAGAAGACTTGTGACATATCATAACATATTTAAGAGGTGTGATACAGTTCATAAAAGTACCTGCAAATGTCGATGAAGAGAAGTGAATGGCTCTAATCTCAGAAGGTAATAAAGAACAATCCCCATGCTTGAGTAATGAGACCCGTAGTAAAAACTGACAAAATTAAGTAAATTTGTAAGTTAAACAACAGAATAAAGAACAGTCTTGGGACTAAATAGAATTTTCAGGTCTTGTGCTGGCCTAGGATACTACCTTGGTATATCAGGATCGGAGAAGCTACGATACCTATCCTCAAATACCTGTAGTTGAAATCATGCCACCAAAATTTGTTAAAACGGATAGAGAAATGTGGGTACTATGCTACCAAGAAAGCTATGAAATGTACAAAAACCTCAAATCGTTTAGAATCAAGTGCTCCAACAGGTTTTGAAAGATCCCGAAAGGTAGAAGACTTGTTAAAATCAAGAACCTCGGAAGAATAGTCAGCCAAGACCCACGGAAAGACAGGATACTGTGTCAAATCATTATAAGATCTACCGGCCAGCGTATTGAGAATCATTAGATACTCAAAATTTGTCATATCCCTTCTCCTCCAGCTCTCTCGAGCAGTTTCTGCCATCTCCTGTGCTACACGTCTATCAACAAATGAAATAGCTCCACTTTTGTCCCGACCGCTTCCTTTGGGAAACAAATATTCATTTCTGGTAGCTACTATTAAGATTCCAGTATCTTTTGCATCCTTCTGGGATGCAAAATTCAAAAATACTGGTGCAGCTGAATCACTAAAGAAAATCTCTATTGCAGAGTATCGAAGTAAATATCGAGTCCAACAGACAGATTTTATCTGTGATCAACCATAAGAAAAAAAAAAGATGAATATGATTTATGCAAGAGATAATAAAGAAAAAGGTCAATGAAAATTATTTCTTCCTAACCTTGCCCATATTCCATCTCCTGTGGCGCTTAATATTTTTTAATTGTTTTCTTTTAAGAACATTGTCATTCATTGCCTCAAATTTATCGACTAGGGCACCCTTCTCAAACTCCAAATCAAGATATGGAGGCTGTTTCTCATATTTCTGCTTTTGATCAGATTTGGTCAAATCATGATTACTTGAAGCATGGAAGTTTCTGAAGACGGATGATCCTCCGCTACCTTCAACTACAAATTCTCCAAAGAAATGCAAGACATTTTTCATGACTGCCAAATTTCCAGCTAATTTTCTTTTCGGGGTTACAAGCACACAAGGAACTGATGTAAGAACCTGAAACAGAAATCCCGACTTAAGAAATTTATTTAACTTTTTATAACAGGTCTTGAACAAATTCATCTCATCATACAAACCTCACTAGTTTCTGTCTCAAGTGAAGAGGAAGAAGAATCTTTTCTCTCCTGCATACAATCACTAGTGTCCTTGGCTAATTCTGAGCATTGGCTGTCTGAAGTATCCTTAGAGATGGAGGGTTTCTGCCCACCAAGTTCAGTATCTACTTCATCGGGTTCTGGGCTCCCCTCATCAGTTATCTTCCATGCCCCTTGCAGCAAAAACCGCTTCATTTGTTCAGGAATGTGCCCCACAAAACCAGATTTACTTTCATTAACAGGAGGTGTAACCTCATTGCTAAGTACAGAGGACGAAGGATGACACAACTTTTCATCAAAATGATAGTTCTGCCTCATCTTTTGTCTACGTCGCCATGTATCTTCTATCTTATCAAGTTTCCAATGCCTCACAGAACTATTTGGGAAAGGATTAGCAGACCATGGGCCTCTCTCATCGATCAAAGCACGAAACATGTGTATCCATTTTTCCTGGAAAATTAAGTCATTTACTAGCGGAATTACTGAGAAGATGTAACACAAGTCTAAAGTAAAACAAAGGTAAAGAACAAAAGAAATTGGATGCTCCTGGGTTATTTATTCACTAGGAAAAAAACTATGTTCTCCACATACAGCAACATTTTGTTGCTCCTCCTCATGAGTGAGCTGGAATGCAGCTCTTCTGCTGCCGTCTAAAGCAAGAATGGAAGTCAAGCTACTCTGTATCTCATCTTCAAAAGTTTTCCAACTATTCGATTCTGCAGAGGAATTTTCATCAATCCTAGAATGGAGCTCACGCAACTGCCTTTGACGATCTGTATCTAACGACTTCGTATATTTTGCCTCATCGGCAACCTGAAAATTATAAATACAGAGTCTTTAAACAGTAGATATATAGGACTATAATGCATATTTTGCCCTTTATCAATTATTTTTAGATTTAATTGAACAATAAACAAAAAGAATACTTACTGATAAGTGATAATTTAATGATTCTACATTATAAAAGTTTATTTGGGATATATGTGTTATATTTTCATTATTTTAATTCATCGAGTAAAACAATTAAATTATTACTAACCATACTAGCTAATACTACCTTAGCAAGACTCGTTTTAATAAATTAGAAAGAAAAATCATATGATGCCGTGCTAGCATGGCACCAGACGTTCAACCCTAGTTCTGAAACAATCACGCATGGCACCACATGGCACTAAGCATGATGAGGCCAATTAGTATGAGCAATATCGAAACAGCACAACCCATTTTACGCCTTAGCACAAAATCAATATATCAACACTAAAAGATTAACGTGTGGAGACATGACATGATCATTAAATTAGCAGCACTAAAATAATTTGCAAGACGCACCGCTGCTAGCACTCGATCCCTCTGAATTAGATTATAAATGGATCCTGTTTCTTTTACATTGTTGGCTGAATCCAAGGAGTCCTCTCTCCCCATAATGCTCGTAGCCAGCATTGACTTGCCAAAGTTGACAGTTTCTCGAATCAAGTGTGATATAACATGAAAACGAGTACCATCATCTAACATGCCAAATTGCGACCTAACGACAAGCAAAGCCCTGACCACAATGTAAACTGAAAGTTAGATTCTTATGAATAATGCTACTTCACCTAGACCACTGAATAATGCTTTAGAAAAGGGAATCGCCAAATTGAATATTTTCCAATATCAATAAAGGAGAAAAACAGGTACCAAATGAAGAGCTGCAATCTGCTTTTGCTTTGCTCATCGTCAGCTGCCAAGAGACATGGGAGAAGCGAAATGACCTGCTGGACACAACGTGATGCTCTTTCTAGAGAAGATCTGCAGAGATATAGGATTACAAGTCGAAAAATAATTCTTGGGCACCTCTCCCCTCGTAAGAGCATTGCCTTATCAACATTTTTGTTAGGTTTTCCACCTAGTGCACTGCCTATCCCTCCTGATACAACAACTGCAGCAACCTCCGCAGCAGGAATGTTCAGAGATTCTACTAAGCCACGCGCTCTCTGGCCAAAAGATGGACCTACAGAAGGTGAAGATTTGGGTATTGACTTGCTTGGTCCCTTACCATTCATCTCACTTATTATAATCCACAAACTGTCGTACAGATTCCACCACTTGTCATTTACTATGTCGTCTCCATTATTAGTCGGCTGCTTGCCACTCCCAGGGATCCTAAAAATGAATCAATCAATCATTAATGGCACTCATCATATGTCATGGCAGAACAGGAAAGATAATCACAGCTATGACCTCAACACTCTCACACGAAAAGAAAATACACAGAACTAAAGGAACAGCGAATAGAGACCTCCCAATAGATGACATTACGCTCAAGTGTAGAGCAAAATTAAGTTAAGCTAGTGACTCTAACGAATGCTGTATGGCTAAGGGATTAAACAATCAATTCAGATGGCCAAAAAATGTGTAAACAAAACTTTAGCAAGCATTTTTCCTTTGTTTATTAGTTTAATACAGAGTTCTTTTCAGTAATGCTCCGTCGATTTGTACATGAGTTACATTTTGGTCCTCAAGCTTAAGTTTCGATCCTATGGTCCTCAAGCTTAAGTTTCGATCCTATGGTCCTCCAACTCCATAAACTGTTGCAAGTTTAGTTCAACTGTTGGATTTCTCCAATATTCTGTTAAATTTAGGTCCAAACAGTCTTTTTAATTCTGAAAGTGGAAACGAAAAAGGAAGAGGAAAAAACAGTTGTCCCTCTTGCTCCGACAACCTCCAGCCATTACCTCTGTAAAACCGTGTACACTAACCCCTATAGACAGCTAAACTTGTATAGCTGTAGACACTACACATCTGGACCTGTAGAATTAAGACAGACATGTACACGCTAGATTCACACATCTGTCCTAGGTAGTTACTAGCAGTTAATGGCTGATTAACTGCTGCTTAAGATAAGTTTAAGACAGCAATAACTGTCTAACCTTATCTCTCTGTAAAGCTCTACAAATATAGTCGTAGGCTATGTAAATCTAACAAGGAAATTTACCATTTCTACATGGTATCAGAGTCTACACGGCTGATCACCTTAATTTTGATCCTCCCTCCTCTCCCACCATGGCCAGTGATTCCTGTGCCTCTCCCTCAATATCACTGAATCATGTTTCAACCCTAGTCTCTATCAAACTCACAGAATCCAACTATCTTCTCTGGGAAAGCCAGATCAAACCCTTTCTGATCGGACACAACTACTGGAGGTTCATTGATGGAACTCACTCCCCTCCTTCTCCAACCCTCCAACCATCGGCCACCACTGAATCCTCTCCCCAATCTGATGCCTCATCCTCTGCTCTCACTAACTCTGGAATCCTTATTCCTAATCCTGCGTACCAACAGTGGTACCAGATTGACCAAACCCTCATCAGCATGCTTCGAGCAACACTGACAGAACCAGTCTTGTCCCAAGTTGTTGGCTTAAACACTTCCCGTGAAATCTGGGAATGCCTTCGCCAGAATTTCTCTCAACAGTCACTAGCAAATGCCACTAACCTCCGATTCCAACTCATGTCTCTCACTAAAGGCTCCCTCTCCATCTCTGAATATCTCTCTCAAGCCAAAACACTTGCAGACTCTCTTGCTGCAATTAATGAACCCTTCTCTTCCCGTGACTTAGTCACGGCTGTCTTACGTGGTCTTGGCTCAGAATACAGCATGCTTGTGACAGCCATGCTTAACTTCCCTCCCCTCCCCCACTTCACTGATCTTCGAGCCCGTCTCCTGTCTTTTGAGGCACAGCAAGCCTCCACCCTACACCCTGCCCCTGTCCACCCACCCACAGCCTTATACAAGGCCTCACATCACTCTGCTCCTCCCCGTGGCCGCTCTGGTTTTCAAAGAGGACCCAGACCAGGTCGTGGCTCTTGGTTTCCAAACCGCCGTGGAAACCACCGCTACTCCTCCCCCAATCCTTCCCCCGGTATCCTAGGCTCTTCCCCCTTTCCCGTCACCCACCCCACTGGCCCCCAATGTTGGTCCTGCAACCGTTTCGGCCACCTTGCTGCTCACTGCCCCAATCTGTCCCAGTCCACAGACCACAATTTGTCCCAGGCCTTCGTAGGTCTACATCTAGCCAATGTATCAGACCCAAATTGGTACCCGGACACTGGTGCTACTCACCATGTCACCATGAACCCTCCCTGCACCTCTCAGCCTTCCCCATCCACTCCGGATCAGGTCATGATTGGCAATGGTGAAACCATCCCCATCCAGAAAACTGGTACAGTCCAATTCTCCTCTGGTCCCTTTCATTTTAATCTCTCTAATGTTCTCTATGTTCCCTCTATCCAGAAGAATCTTCTCTCTGTCTCTCAATTCACTCAAGATCAAAAAGTCAAAATCACTTTCCTTCCCCACCAATTTCTTATCCAGGATCTTCACACTAATCAAGTTTTGTTTCAGGGCCCTATAAAGATGGCCTCTACAGGATATCACCACAACAAGTCCCACCCAAGGTCTTCCTCACTCGTGCTGCTCCCTCTCTTTGGCACCAGCGCCTTGGACACCCTTCTTCCAAAGTGCTTCGCATGGTGACAACAAAGAATAAATTATGTTTCCCTGTATCTTTCAATTCTGTCCCTTTTTGTAATCAATGTGCTCTAAATAAAAGCACCAGACTTTCCTTTTCCTCTGTTGTACATCAATCAATAAAACCGTTTGATTTAGCACATTCTGATGTGTGGATGTCTCCTGTCATTTCTGTCTCTGGTTTTCGCTACTATGTCCTTTTCACTGATGACTACACTAGATTCACTTGGATATTTCCCTTATGCCACAAATCTGAAGTTTTCCACCATTTCACAAAATTTTACTCATATGTTCAGACTCAATTCCGCACCAACATCACTCAGTTTCAAAGTGATGGAGGCAATGAATACACCAACCACCAATTCCAAGCCTTTTGCTCCCTTCATGGCATTCACCATCGCTTTTCCTGCCCCCACACCTCTCAACAAAACGGGTTAGCTGAGCGCAAACACCGTCACATCTCAGAAATGGGGAGAACTCTCCTCCATACAGCCGGCCTTCCTTATTCCTACTGGGCAGATGCCCTAACAACTGCAGTTTTTCTCATCAATCTACTTCCCACAACTACCCTCAACTGGACCTCACCATACACCAAACTATATGACCGTCCACCTCCATACCACATTCTAAAAACCTTTGGTTGCTCCAGTTTCCCCTTCCTTGGTGCTTACACCAAACACAAACTCCAAAGTCCCCAGCCTACCCTGTGTTTTTCTTGGCTACAGCCCTCATCATGATGGATACCGTTGCCTTCATGTCAAAACAGGTCGAGTCTACATCAGCCGCCATGTTGTGTTCAATGAACTTGACTTCCCTTTCCCGAAGTCCTCCTCTTTCCTTCACCCCTCTGGTCTCCATCCCACTTTCACACCCTTCTCCGGTCCCACCAGCACCGTCTCCCACTACTAATTCCCCCCAGACCTCCCCACCCTTCTCACCACCAGCAAACTCTTCTCACGACCTGTTATCCTCCACCACCCCTCCTCCCCTTCCCGGTCTACACTCCCAACCCTCCCACCCTTCCCAACCACCCAATACTCATCCTATGGCTAATCGCAGCAAGGCTGGGATTTCCAAGTCCAGAAATCTCCTATTCACCTCCCCGTATCCCCTGCCCCAGGCCTACACCACTACCAAACTTGCAACAGCCGAACCCACAACCTACACCCAAGCCTCCAAATCTCCTGCATGGGCAGCTGCAATGCAAACAGAATAGGATGCTCTGATGAAGCAGCAAACTTGGTCCCTGGTTCCCCTCCCCCCTCATGCCAATGCAGTAGGCTGCAAGTGGGTTTTTCGGCTCAAACTACGTGCTGATGGCTCTGTTGAACGCCACAAAGCCAGACTTGTTGCCAAAGGCTTCCATCAGCAAGAAGGCCTAGACTACTATGAAACTTTCAGTCCAGTTGTTAAACCAACCACAATCCGTGTGGTTCTGTCATTGCTGTTTCCCTTGGCTGGCCCCTTCGTCAACTCGACGTCACCAATGCCTTCCTCCATGGCACTTAAACGAAGAGGTCTACATGGTTCAGACCCCTGGCTTCACTGATCCTAACCACCCTCACCATGTGTGCCGCCTACATAAGGCACTCTACGGCCTCAAGCAGGCCCCTCGGGCTTGGTTTGCCCGTTTCAGCAGTTTCCTCCTACAATATGGCTTTCACCAGAGCAGGGCAGATCCCTCTATGTTTGTTCTTCATCGCCCGCCATGTATCCTCTATCTCCTATTATATGTGGACGACATCATCTTAACCGGAAACTCACCAAAGGCCCTGTCCACCTTTATGACTTCCCTAGCCAATGCCTTCGACATAAAAGACCTGGGCTCACTCCACTACTTCCTTGGTATTGAAGCTCGACCCACCACAACTGGCCTAGCCCTCACCCAAGACAAATACACGGTTGGGCTTCTCCACCGCAGCGACCTAGCTGATTGCAGACCTGCCCCTACCCCTGTAGCCTCCAAACACGTCCTTTCTGCCACTATTGGACAGCCCCTAACAGACCCCTCTGCATATCGACAATTGGTTGGAACCCTCCTCTACTTAACCCTCACAAGGCCGGACATTTCCTATGTTGCAGATGCCCACCTCACTGTTGTAAAGCGCATCATCAGATACCTCAAAGGCACCTTAGGCACAGGTCTTCACCTTCAGCGCTGCAGATTTCCCCTCACCCTCCAAGCATACTCAGATGCCGATTGGGCAGGATGCCCTGACACCCGCCGCTCAGTCAGTGGGTTCTGCGTGTTCCTCGGTTCCAACCTCATATCCTGGTGTGCCAAGAAGCAGAAGACTGTTTCTCGTTCCAGTTTAGAGGCTGAATACCGGGCCCTACTACACTTGTGCCGACACAATCTGGATCCTAAGCCTCCTACAAGACCTGCAAATTCTACCGCAGTTGCTCCTACTTCTCTACTGCGACAACATGAGTACTGCCCACATGACAGCAAACCCAATGTTCCATGCTCGTACCAAGCACATTGCCATTGACTACCACTTCCTACGTGAAAGAGTTGCCGCTGGCACCCACCGTGTTCTCTTTGTTCCTTCAGCTAATCAACTAGCTGACCTCTTCACCAAAGGACTCCCTATTTCCCGTCACAAACATCTTGCCTCCAAACTTGTCACCCCAAGGGTGCCTAGTTTGCGGGGGGATGTAAAACCGTGTACACTAACCCCTATAGACTGCTAAACTTGTATAGCTGTAGACACTACACATCTGGACCTGTAAAATTAAGACAGACATGTACACGCTAGATTCACACATCTGTCCTAGGTAGTTACTAGCAGTTAATGGCTGATTAACTGCTGCTTAAGATAAGTTTAAGACAGCAATAACTGTCTAACCTTATCTCTCTGTAAAGCTCTATAAATATAGCCGTAGGCTATGTAAATCTAACAAGGAAATTTACCATTTCTACAACCTCCCCCAATCATCCCCCCTCTCTCAAACGAAAAATTAGCTGCCAACTAGAAGGGAAAAAGGGAAAAAAATCGCACCAACCCAGAAGAAAAGGGAAACTAATAGCTGCAACCCATGGCATAAATTTTACTCAGGGTTATCTGGGTAAACTATGTAGATCCTTTGAATAAAGTACTTTTCTTTCTTTCCCGAAGCTAAATTTAAAAGTCAAAGACGAAGCCCTCAAGTACGATTGATGTCTCTGTCTTAGCACACGAGAGAAAATGGTGGCATAGGGTAGAGTGGGATGGGGGAGCACAGCTGGGAAACACATCATAAAGTTGGAGCACCAAATGTAACTCATGTACTAGTTGAGGGACCATTACTATAATTAACCCCAAAAACATATGAACAAAACTGAACCCTGCTTTCTGAACAACTAACAAATTTTCTAAAAGCATCTCCTTTTGTCATTCAAACAAACTACAAAGGAACAAGAGTTAAAGCATTATGGCGATGCAGTCTGATATGGAATAGGTGGATGGAGAGAAACAAAAGAGGGGTGTGCCATTTTTCTTATCCTTTAGATTGTTAGACAGCCGTCAGTTTAGTTGAATATTGTTAGTAGCCAGTTTGGGATTTTAATTTGGTACTCCTGAAATGTAATTTGTATGCCCTTATAATAGTGGATGCCTTGTTCACATTGAATAAAAAGTATCTTTCTCAAAGAAATATTAATAGTAAGGTCACCAGATTAAACAAGTTGAATAACGATTAAACAAGTTGCACTGCAGCATAACAACTTACAACTATTGTTTTTCTTTTTATAAACACGAGTTTTATAGATGAAAACAAAATATTACAAGCAGCCCATAAAATACCTAAACCTACAGAAGAAACTCTATCCTAGAAAAAAACTTTGACTAACAGACTGAATACCATCCTAGAAAGCCCTCAATACAATTAAAGACCAGGATAAATTATATTTATTAAAACGAAAAGCTAAATTTTTAAGGAACTGTAGAGTAAGTGGACAACTAATCGACCAAGTGTAGAAGAGAAAAATCAGCAGTCCAAACAAATCACATCTAGCTTAAGAAACCCGAGTTAATCATGGCACTGCAGCTACTTACAACTAATATGATGACATTGACATTATTCATATGTCCACATTGAAATTAAAACAGATTCCTGAATGTTAAATCCACAGACGGTGTTCGTATCAGTGGCTAACATCATATAGTGCATCAGTTTCAGAAATAAAATTGCAACTCAAGAAGCCATTACCTGGCTGTTTGGCTATCAATTTCTCCTTGCAACACTTCATATAAGGCAGAGCCATAATCTTTATGGCGTTCTAGCTCTAAAGAATCAACAGAAAAGTCAGAGCTACTTGCTGGAAACTGCAAGAAAGTCAAATATTAAATTGAAATCTCAGCCCCATAAGCAGAAAATTACAAGACATTTCAAAGCTCTGAAAACAAATAAGTAATGCTTTGTGAATGCATATAGGGGCAGAAATCAAACAACTTATCTTTACAGTTACAATACTACATGAAGGCTGGAATCTACTACTCTTCAGAATCTAACTAAAAAGCATTGATCTCATAGGATGAGAAGTATAGGTTGCTACTGTTCAAAAACAATGTGTGAATGGAGAACTAAAAACAGTACGTGTTGACTTCACACGCTGCATGACACAACTTGAATTAAAATTTTCTTTTATTCCTCGAACAATAAGCAAACCTTATTAACTAACTAAAACACAAATGAAGGAACCACCAACCACATTGACTGTTAGAGGAGTTCATCCCACGTAGGTATTTGAAATTTTTAGTTCAGTAGACATAACAGAAAACTAGTGAAATAAGTGAGCATGTGATGTGAAAACATAGGTCTCTCAATAAGCTAAGGACCAGGAATGGGCATGTGTTAAATTACAGATGGCCAAGAGAGAGGGAATATTGTCCATTTGACGAATTTCTAGTTATTTATAAAACGAAAGGAAGACGGAGGACATTGATAAAATAGATAAGGAAGACTCAAGTTAGAACAGTGCAATTAGAGTGTCACATGACATGATCATGGAGAGCTCAGTTGATTTGGTAAAATGACTACAACCCAGCTTTATCTGTTTGTTTAAAGTAATAAATTATTTGTGGTATCCACTTTTTTTGTTTGAAAATAATTTCTTCTTTTTAAGCTTGGGTTGGATGGTTGAGAATTGGAGGTTAGGACGTTATGACTTATTCCAGGTGAGCTGACTACCGGAAGTTTTTGGTCAATTTCAGAGATAAGCATCTCGTCGACCAGTCGTAGAAGGTATAATGTGTTGTCCCGGCATGGTTGTGAAATAAAAACATTCTCTTCAGAAGACAGCTCCACCAGTTTCTTGATCAAATCCTTATATATATCACGAAGCAAGTATCGGAATGTAAGGCCCCCCTGTCAGAAATCAGAGAAAAAGAAAAGCTTAAGATCATAAGAATTCTATAAGTAATTAGTGGTGAAGTCACTAGGAAAGGGTGGACTTATACGTACGTGTTCACACTGCATTAGTAGGAAAGTCACTGTCTCTTCTAACTGTTGCCACCCACCTTTCACACAATGAACATAGTGACAAAGAACAACATCAAATACATTCCTCACTAAATCTTGCTCGTTTTTCTCATTTTCATCTTGGCCATGAGGATCAACTTTGTAGTTTTTGAACACATCAAGCTTTACACAAGCTGTCAACCAGGCAATCCAGCCAAACTCCTATTCATGTTATATTAGTTAGGAGATGATGGTTTGATAAGCAAAGGTAGAATAAAGTTGTAGCACTAATACCATAAAAGCTTCAACATTTGAGGGATCGGAATCAAGAAGATCAAGTAAATCTCTGACAATCTTCATTCTTGAAGCTGCATCTTCACAGCTAGACAGGAATCTAAAAATAAGAACCAAAATTTGAGGAACGAGAAAATGGGTGCTATGCCCTTTGCTTCTCTGCTTTTCAACCTGGTTGTGTTTCTGTAACACCTGTAAATGAGAAGTTAATTCACAGGTAAATCAAGAATGCAACTACAATGCGCAACTAAATGACGAGATGAACTGCCAAGAATTTTTTTCCCCCTACTCTTTTTTGATACTTGGTCACAATACCTGTTTGGGGCTAGCACCACCAAGAAGAACATCAAACAAGCAAGCGCACAAGTTATCTGATTGCGGAAACCTGAATAACCTATCAGACATAGCTGAAAAAATTGGTTGCATCCTCATACTGGTTTTTTTATGGCCTTCTGTAAGCGATCGAGATCTCCCCACTGCAAGATTAAAAAACCTTGCTCCCTTCTTCTCAGATGGAAGATCGACCAAAAGTCTTCCAAGGAGCTGCAAGCTGAGCAATCTGATAGGTTCATACTCCCTAAGGAAAACAAACCAGACTAGGCATATAAGTGACTGTGTAGCTTGTGCTAAATATCAATATTACTCTTAGATGTATTACGTATACAGAAGTGACTGTATTCTGAACAATGATTGCCTCGGAAGTAGTAATTTGCATCCTACAAAATTAGCATATTTCTTTTCTTTTCTTTTTTATAGGTAAAAAGTAGCATATTTCAAACGAGAGGAATAACCAATGTGGTGAAAAACTGGTGGTCTCAGCTTCAAAATGAAACCCTTTGATCTTCAATAGAATTTTCACGAAATAATAGGTTATTTTCCAAAAATAATGCAAATTATAAAAAAAAGTAGAAAATTAGAAATTTCAAATCAGATATTTGCCACTGCAACTATACGTGGGTCCCTTATAGTCCCTCTTTGTTCTGGGAAAAGCATTTGGTGTTATGGTGGGAAGGGGTACTGGGATGGAGAGAAACAGGAGAAGCTTTGAAGAGCATGGTGGGAATGAAACTGCCTGGCAGTTCGCTACATGGTTTGTCTTCTGATACAGTTGGAATATAACATGTTCCATTGTCCACAGCTTTGGAATCCTTACAAACTTGTTTAGTTTTAAGAAGAAAAAGAATGTCAATTATGGCAGGGTAATGCAAATCAGTAGGATAGCCTAAATTGCTTGCTCCATTCACTCAAGACTGACCATGCCGTTATATGGGTACTCTTCTTCATAAAATACAGGAAAAAAGATAGCATTATCATTATTGTTGTCAATTCTTAAAGCCACCACAAATCTTTTGAGCTGCTTCTGTTTAAGTACACAAGACTACTTCAAAAGGTAACATGACTGCCTTTTTAAGAATTTCATGTTACTTAAGTTCTTCGAAGTCTACTTTTTTCATGGAATGGCCAACCTTAACGCCTTCTTCTTGTCTCTTACTGATGTACAGTTTTGCAAGCAGTAGCTGCATAGTCAAAGCACCATAGTAAAAACTGATACATCTTCAACCAACAGATTAAAGAGCTTTATATAGCTAAATTTGCTTGAAGCATAGAATATTACTTCTTTTCAAGTAAATAATCAATGCAGTCAAGACACCAAAACTCTTTGAATTTTTTTTTTTCTTTATGTTCTTTCTCCTCAAATAAGTTCCGATCTGTATTGAAGACCCAATGACTTCCAGTCCATGTTTTTTGTTGATATTTCTGGAATGCTAAAATAGAACACCATTTTGTCAAGCCAAACACCACTTAAGTTTCTTCCTTCTAGCTTTGTTCAACGTCTTTCCTATCACCTCCAAAACCAGTTTGCTGCTAACTATAAACAATCTTAGAGCGCCTAAATAATTCTACTAATAATCTAGTGTTAAGTTTTACACTTTGACATTTCTTATCAAATTGAAGTTTTTTTCTTTCCAATTTGGCATCAAACTGAGGTCACGAAGAAATGAAACACTTCTAAATTTGAGAAACCCATTCTTTGAGTAAGTACAAACCCAGAAGAAAAACCTCTACTCAAGAACCAAAAGAAGAAATGAAAGAGATTAAGAATTACTTTTCTATAAAGCAATTCTTGTTTTCCAGCCAGAGAAGAATAATTTAAAATGTCTTTTTCTAATAGGATCCAAACATAATGATGACCAATAGGGTTTGGTAGCCATATCTTATGAGTCTCAGTAAGAAAGAAACAAACAGATTGAGAAGGTTTATGGAGGACAAATATGGAAGAGAGCAAGAAGAGTCCAAAAGATGACAGGGAAGATGTAAGTGTGGGTGAAATATGGATGAAGGCCTAGGGAAGTGACAAAGAAGACCGACTTCGTGTGGGTTCCAAATGCTAAAATGGTGCAAAGGATCGAGAAGGAGAGAGATTGAAAAGCTTTGAAAGGTTTTTCCTTTCTAATCCTGTATTAATCATTTATCTATATTTAAATTAAAATATTACGCTATATGCAATTGCAATATTATCCATTAAAGCCCCTCTAATCTAGTGATTATGAATGCGTCTTAATGAGTGTATAAAAGTGAGTCCCCCAATCATGACACAATGAATATATTTCTTTTTTTCCAAATAAAAGTATGAAATTTGAATATCACTGAATTCATAATATGGAAAGCATACCTCTGAAGAAGATTAACAAATACGTGGCAACCACCAACCAGATTGACCTGTTCAAGGAAAGCTGCAAGCAATGGTTTTTGAGAAAGTGCTCGAATAACCATATGTAACACATCCTCAATACAGGTCGAATCCTGATTTGTCTCAAAAAAAGCTATTAGAGCTCTTATATCTGTTGCTGCAATTTTCTGCCTGCATGAAACCCAATACATTTAAGTTTTCAAAGTTTGAAAGGAAACTGGATAGTCACTTATAATAACTATTTGGTTGGACATCAAAAAACACACCCGCAACTATACATAAGGGAACAAAAAAATTGGATGAAAACATACCTGAGGCTCATTTCACCAAGACTTAACAAAACAAGACGGATTTTACGTATTTCTTCATTACTGGGTCTCTGTCCAAGAACTTGTTTTGTGATGGGATGAAGAAGAGGCATGCTTCCAACAGCGTATCGAGATTTTGGATTATCCCAATAAAATTGGCATATTATGTCAATAACACGGGGGAGCCGGCAAAGGCTTTTAAGTAACCTTGGATCATTATCGAACTGCTGGATGAGAAACATGTATAATTCACGCTGGACCTTATAAGCTGTGTACAACCAGATGAGAGGGCTAAGAAATATGCTAGATATAGCCTCTTTAGCAAGTAGCTCTGCCAAGCCTAAAGACAAAAGAGGAAACATTAATAAATTTGGAGGAATAATCATTCAAACTGTGGCACAATTTAAATAAGGAAAAAAAAAACCATGCTGGTTGTATGAAAATTGAGGAAGAGCTAATAGACCTTACCGCAGTTTGCGACAACATTAAACAGATGTTTTAAAGAGGAAAGTGTTTCAAAATTAAGTTGCTGAGGAGGAACTGATTGCAACAAGAATCCCAGTATTGAGAATCCAGAGAGAAGATGCATCTGTTGTTGATTAGCTACATTCTCGTCCAGCACGGAAGCTATCAGCTCAATAACTTCAGCAGTCACCCGCTCTCTTGTGATAGGAATAGGTAATGTAGGCTCAAATTGCCTACTTTCTTCATTTTCATATTTTTCCGACTGGGCGATAAGAGGGAAAAATACTGATACACCTCCAACACAGTATATTATCTGTTGCAATAAGCGTCTGGAACATTGCTGTGTGCCAAACATTACAGTTGCTTCAAACGAATTCTTATCTGAAGAATGATCCAGCATTGGCGAAACATTAAACAGTTTCCTGCCATCACATGCCTGAAAAAATAAAGACAACTTCTTAGAGTACTCTATTTCCCTTAGTAATACTTAATGTATTAATTTTAAGAAAAAATAAAATAAAATAAAGAGAACCTGTGCATTAAGTCCGAAAATAATTTTTGATGCAAGACCATCTTTGACATCAAGGATCCCACTAAGTACCGGGTTATCCTTAGATGATGCAGCTTCATTGTCTAGGAATGAATACATGTAGCTTGGTCCAAGTGAATAGATGCCCTGTACTTGCTCAGATGAAATGGCATCATTGAACAAATAGACAGGACCAACCTGGCCGAGGAACGGATGTGAATCTTTTACAGATTCCAGAGCAAAATCATCGTCATATACGGAAATATCAAATTTTGCGCCAATTCTACAGCTCGTTAACAATTCATTAACTTTAGCATATCTGAAACAGAAAAGCATCAAAGTAAGGGGTAGTCTTTGTCATGAGAGAAGATAAAATAAAAATCTTATGTGAAGGCAGAAGGAGGACATCTTCAACCTGCATCTTTCAGAAGAAACAAGTTCACCATCCACATAACACCTCAATAAGCTACCCCCGGAAAAAGCTCTCCCAATACTATGAGTAATACATAGAAAATGCCATTTCTCTCTGGCAATATTAACCTGTAGTTGGACAGATTGTCGCTTCAGATTCATTGACTGGAATCAAGAAAGACATATCATTAGTGGCATGACAGTGGTATAAGCTTAGCAACATAAATATGAAGCAAATGAAAACAACTGAAATAGAAACAAGAAAAAATGATAACAAAATGTCCAACTAATATCATATCAATGACCACATTCACACTTCCAATATGAACCAAACACAAGAACATATTTCCCAAGAAGGATATATACCTCGTAAAGAAGCTTGTCCTTTGCAAGTGAAGCCATGCACCCTCTTCCATTTTCTGCTAGAAAATGGAAAAGACCCATTTTTCCACTTCTGGGGAAATTCTCTACCCGAAGCCAACATGAAAAAGAAAAGCCCTTGTTCAGAGGCCACTGCACCGGAGTTTTTATTATGATCCCCTGAGAGAACAGAAAAAGTAACTTTAGTGCGTCCAAAGTTCCTAACTTCTCAAACTTTTCGGATGAACGGCAACAAAAAACACAGCCTTAAAAGCCAAACTTCAATCCATGACATGTACTCAGGTTACATGCCAACCATATAAAAAGGAGAACACAAATTATTGGGATGGTGGTGGCCTATAACCTATTTAAGCAAAGGCACAAGACTGCTTAATTAGGCTACTTTTATTTAATTATTATGATTACTAAGGTTTTAGTATTACTTTAGCTAATTTGACCTTGTAATATTTTTATTTTTGTTCATCTACTTAAGCAGGCCACTCTAGTACTTGCAGCAAATTTACCTGTAAATATTGAGGATACAAGCATAACTTTAATGTTTTTGCCCTAATTCATCGATTGCAGTGGAGAGGATGAACTAATTCTACATATAAATAATGTTTATTAGGGTCCTCACTCCAATATTTGAGGGAGTGGTGCTATTGAAACTGAAAATCTTCTTCCCACCCACCTATTAATGAAAATATAGTTCTAAATTTGTTCTCATAAAAATTCACTTAAATCGACAAGTAATTTCTTCAAAAGCAAAAAATAGCATGCTGTTAATCCACAACCGAGGTGGCTACTAAATAATTAAAAGATTTATCACATGCGAAACATCACCCACACATCTGGCAACGAGTGTTCAAAATAAAATAAAACAATAGAATAAGTTAGGGTTTACTAGAATATAGGATCTTGGGTTTGTAGGAGGGTGGACTAAGACATCTTTATTAGAGCAAACAGAACTCTAGTAATGAAGGAGAAGAAAAATACAACACAAAATGGACAATAAGTCCATCACGATGGGAATGTTGGCTTCCATTTTTCCTCGCTACAAAGGGATGGTACCAGCACATCCATATAAACATATTTGGTCTTCTTTCTGGTGAATAACAAGAGTATAAGGTGTTTATTTTATGGATACAGAAACACTAGAAATAAGGGATTCAAGAAAGGAGGCATACGTCCATCTTTTTTAAAATGAAATTTTATCTACATATATATATATATATATCTATAAAATGTCACATTAGGTATCAAAAAGCTTAAGACCCAAGTCCTCAAACTGTTTAGTGTGGCTATACCTATTCCCATAGTTGCCTAAAATTCAAAACACCGAACTGAACTACTACTCTAAGCCTGTAGTTACATATCACCTCATTTCCATTCTACTTACTTTGGACTAGTTTCAAGACCTACAAAAGCATAAGTACAGGCTTCGTATTTTAAATTAGCCAATTTGGCTACATCAGTTAAAAAAAATTGTAATTCAGGCTTAGTACCTATTTTATTTTTAACATAGGTCAATACTTGGATTTGTGCTGGGCATAATTGTTCTTAGATCAAGTGGTTCTGGTTTAATTCGTTTGCTGTTGGGTTGTGTATTAAAGTTTTGGAAAATGATAGGGAGACCTCATGGTTTGCAAATCACATACTAGTATACGGGGTGTGTGGTCTCCCTAGCATGTGGTCTCCCTAGTAGGGTGTGTGGTTTGCAAACATGTGGTCTCCCTAGCATTGCCTAAAGTTTTAGGTGTTTCCTCCTAATTGACTCTTTGTCCATCTTGATTTATAACTTTATAATTTCCTTTATACAATAAAACTTTCATTTCTTAAAAAAAGAAAAAGAAAAACAGCTTCTGAAGAAAACAGTCAAACTTACAGAATCTTTCCCAGTGAAGTCAAAGAAAGCAGTAGGTCCCTTTTCTTTTAGCATTGATAAAACGCTGGAGAGCAAAAGTGAGCAATACTGCTGCCTATTCCCAATTTTCTCGCTTCGGAGAAGGGCAAAGATTTTGCGGATGTCCTTCCCAGATGTGCTATGCCCACCAACAACCTGAATTAATTGGGCAATTTTCAAGATGACATTATCATTATCTTCTTCTGAAAACCAATCAAGAAGAAAATTCAGCATTCCTGCTCTGACGCAAGAAGCCCGATTGGATATGGAATCCCTCAATAGTTGCTGAAATACATCAAGCCCGTTATGCTGCAACGAGTCACTGCTCTGCCCAATCATAAAGTAGGAAATAATGATATAGTAGGATATACTTGTACAAAATTCCAATTCACAAATAATTATAATGATTTTAGAGTGATAAGAAACCAATCATAGAAATGAGTTACCAACCTCCCGCAAAACACGCAGATAAAGTATTATCACATCTTCATTCTGCATGAAGACAAAAGTGAAGAAAGCACATAATTACATGGTGAAGGAGGAATACAATTTCCATAGCCATACATGGCATAAGAAGACACATAAATAAAACTAAATCTGTGGGAATAACGGAAAAGAAAAAGGATATTAAAACTTTCTGGATAAGGAATGGATCATGTAGACACCTTTATTTTAGGGCCTGATTTCATATCAAACTTTCCATCAACAAGCATATCAAGTAATGCATTCAAAAGTCCTTCACTTGAGCGTGACTGACAAAACTCTAACAGCAAGCTTTGCAATGTCTGGTACCCCTTGCCCGCAAGAACTCTAAATGTAGCCTGCAAAAGTATGGTGGCCAGTCAAGAAATCAGCTAGAAACCTAGGATTATGAACAAGAAGAGGAAATTTTAATTCCCATAGAAAAGGTATAAATGAGAATCAAAAAACCTAAAACAACTTCAATGTAGCCAAAAAAAAAATATTCATAACGGGTAAGAAACAGTTATTGCATCTCATGAAAATTAACCTGCACAAACTAAAATTATCCAATTAGAAATTCGGGCAGTTCTGCCTAGTACATATGTTCAAAAAAGAAAATTCACAACGGGTAAGAAACAGTTATTGCATCTAAAACCTGCACAAACTCAAGGGGGTTGTATTGAATCCAGATTAATACAGATAATTGCATAGCTTTTGAAGTTATCGACCTTTACAGATTTTTTTATTTTTGCAAATTTTTACAGAGTTGACAATAGAATTATATAGAGTTACATGACAAAGTTTTGCATAGCTTTATATATTGCGATTGAGTTTTGCAGAAAATATATAATTTGATATATATTTGTTTTGAAGAAAGTTATAATCAAATCATGATTACTTTTTATTAAAAATTCTCTAACTAAAATAAATTAATATTTCTAATACTACAAAAATATAAAACTTCTAACTATCAATAAGCAAACTGAGAGGATAGGGCCTCATGCAAGTTTTTGAAAATTTTTATTAATTTTTTGAACTTTTAATTTTTTGTTTCTTTTTTTCCTTCAAACATTAAATAAATTCATGTAAATTTTATTTTATTTAATTACATATAATTCCTATGGAGAATAATATAGTATAATCGATATTGGTATAAGATTCATTTTATTGAGTTTTGAAAAATATAAAAATCACAAATATATTTGAAGCTTTGTCTGTAGAAATCCGAGGCGGGAGGCTAGACATATTATAAACTTTGCTAAGGCATAACTGACACAAAAATATTTGTCGAACTCTATAAAACTCATCCATTTAATGAAGTATACAATATTCATTGATAATTTGAAAACACCTAAACTTTTATGAAATGTCATGATTCAATACACTTCAACTTTTAGTGACTTTATTAATCTATAAAAAATTAAAAATATAGACTGAATACCCTCAAACTTTTACCAACTTTCTAAAAGTCCTAATTGAATACATCTAAACTTTTCAAGCCTTTTAAAGTCTATGATCTCAATTGAATACCCCTAAAATTATCCAACTAGAAATTCGGGCAATTTTTTCTAATACATACGTTTTAGGGGATTGAGCCAAAATACCCACTTTTGACAACAAAAAATCCAAAATTATTGATCCTTTGACCTCACATATAAATACTCCAAACAAACCAGTTAGTTCCACCATAGTGCATCTCCACTTAATTTTATTTCTCCTAGTTATCTGTCCCACCCTTCCCTCTCAGCCTTCTCCTTCATTGCCATCGCGGAAGTTCCCTAATTGGCTTGAGAACCTGATTGAAATTGAAGAAGACCTGAATTCGTGAATACACGTAGATCTGCGGATCTAGTGTTTGAAGTAATTCTAGTATGTTTCGGTTTAGGGATTCCCTCTCACCGCTAGACCTCCATTGCCACTGCATTCCCACCCCCTGCCAGACCTACACCGTGTGGCATGCACGTTGATTTCGCATGGATGGGTCGTTGAGCACACATTGCTCAGCGAGTTCGCATACAAATCTATTGCTGGACTGTCATGGCTTTGCTTTTGCGACGATTTTGAACCTCATATCACAAGCCCAGAAAGGCACATACCACAAAACCAAAAAACCCAGTAAGGAGCTTTCAAACCAGAACTGGTCTTAAAGATCTACTACTTTTCTTCGCAAAAGCCACTCATTTTCACAGAAACCCAATACGTTAAGACACCCAATCGGGTTTCTCTGAAATCCAGTAAGTCAATTTTTGAGGTTTCCCAATTGGGTAAAGTAGTATCCTATCAGACCCCCATAAAATGATTCCATGTCTGAAAAATGAAACCCACATCATCTTCCTTATGTCAATTCCCATGAGCGAAACATACAAGATATATATTGATATGGTCGGTAATAGTCTGATTGGAGAATGGAGAGGGTGGGTTTGGGTGGGAAAGAGAGGAGAGGGCGGGACTGGTAGAATTGTGAAAAAGTAAATTAATTGGGACAAGCAATGGTGGTACTAATAGGTTTGTTTAAAGTAATTATACGTGAGGTCAAAGTTTAAATATATTAAAGTTAACTATATTTAGGACTTGAGTCGAGAGCTAGGAAATTTTTTGTGGAAAGTGGGTATTTTGGATAAATCCCCTATGTTTTATGCTTCAAAATGTGCACTTGGATGAGTACAGAATACACCTATAAATGTGGAATAGATTTTTTTTTAAATCACTTCTATAGGAGAATCCCGTTCTGCGGGATGTGGGGGAATTTGAAAGCCAAGCAGGCATCTAATTGGCAGGAAAAAATTCGGACTTTCTTATTAAGGATCCTCCACAGGGCCACCAGATCACAGAAGATCCTGATCTGCCAGGATTAGTTAACAGAAATCAATACTGATTCCTTCCTGATGTATAAACTTCCTAGTTAGGTCTAGTCTAGGTCTGTATAAAACACAATTACTGCTGTACATCTTAATTATTCAATAGAACAAAAAGCTTTTATACCTCTTGATGGTATCAGAGCTCTAAAAGCTCCATCGAGCAAACCCTAAAAAAAAAACAAAAACACAAACCCTAATCCATGGCCGCTCAACTCACCGCTGCTGCTGCTCAAACCACTGCCGCCCCTGTCAATACCACCCTCCCACCAACCGCCGGTGAACCAAACCCTAATCTTCCCACCCTCGTCACCATCAACACTGCAGCCCAACTTCCCGTCAAGCTTACTGCCACCACCTTCTTTCCGTGGCGAGCTCAATTCAATGCCCTGCTTCGAGGGTATGATCTCACGGGCTATGTTGATGGCTCTCGACCCTGCCCACCCACCACAGAAACAGCCCTTCATGATTTTTGGGTTCGTCAGGATCAACTCCTGCTTCATGCCATTCTGGCCTCCGTCTCCCCTCAGGTGATTCAACTAATTGCCGCTGCACCAACTTCAGCCACTGCCTGGGCACGGCTCATTCACCTCTATGCCAGCAAAGCTCGGGCCTGTGTCCTTGGCCTCAAGGAACGGCTGACCCTTCTAAGGCAAGATTCCCGCCCAGTTTCTGACTACCTGCAGGAAATTAGGGTTCTTCCAGATGAGCTGGCTGCCATTGACAGACCACTATCTGATGATGACCTTCTTCTCCATGTTCTTAATGGAGTTGGACCCGAATTTAGAGAAATTGCAGCAACTGTGCGGTCTAGGGACACCACTGTCCCCTTTGACAACCTTCATGACATGCTTGTTCAGCATGAGGCTGCTTCCAAACGTGCAGCCCACGCAGCACCCGCTCCTCCAATAACAGCCCACCCAACTCAATCCTTTCGCGGTTACTCCTCCAACCGCAACACTAGGGGCTCCTCTAGCCAAAGGTCCAACTTTCAGCCCATGGACACCCACCGTTTCTCTGGAAACCGGCCCCACCAACAGTCCAATGACAGTTCCCGTCGCTCATCCTCCCAGCCCATTGGATACCGTGGCTATTGTCAATGGTGTGGCACTCAAGGCCACAGTGCTAAGCGCTACCCTCACCTTCAGCAGTCTGCCCCGCCACCTCCGGTGGCCAATCTAGCCACTCAAGTCTCCTCCCCTGGCTGGCTCCTTGATTCGGGAGCCTCCCATCATGTAGCAACCAGCTCCCACCACCTCTCTGTTGCTACCAGCTACAATGGTCCTGATGAGATCATCATTGGCTACGGTAATGGCCTCCTTATTACTCATACTGGCTCCACTTTACTCCCCCCCCCCCCCCCCCTCACCTTAAAAATGTCCTATGTGCAACTTAATTTCCATTTCCCAGTTTAGTAAACAGAATAATACCTCTATTGAACTGTTTCCTGGTTATTTTCTTGTGAAGGATCTCAGCACGGGGGCGGTTCTCCTACAAGGTCCGAGTAAAGATGATGTGTACGAGTTGGACCACTGTCTGATGATGACCTTCTTCTCCATGTTCTTAATGGAGTTGGACCCGAATTTAGAGAAATTGCAGCAACTATGCGGTCTAGGGACACCACTGTCCCCTTTGACAACCTTCATGACATGCTTGTTCAGCATGAGGCTGCTTCCAAACGTGCGCCCACGCAACACCCGCTCCTCCAATAACAGCCCACCCAACTCAATCATTTCGCGGTTACTCCTCCAACCGCAACACTAGGGGCTCCTTTAGCCAAAGGTCCAACTTTCAGCCCATGGACACCCACCGTTTCTCTGGAAACCGGCCCCACCAACAGTCCAATGACAGTTCCCGTCGCTCATCCTCCCAGCCCATTGGATACCGTGGCTATTGTCAATGGTGTGGCACTCAAGGCCACAGTGCTAAGCGCTGCCCTCACCTTCAGCAGTCTGCCCCGCCACCTCCGGTGGCCAATCTTGCCACTCAGGCCTCCTCCCCTGGCTGGCTCCTTGATTCGGGAGCCTCCCATCATGTAGCAACCAGCTCCCACCACCTCTCTGATGCTACCAGCTACAATGGTCCTGATGAGATCATCATTGGCAACGGTAATGGCCTCCTTATTACTCATACTGGCTCCACTTTACTTCCTTCTCCCACCTCCCCCCTTAAAAATGTCCTATGTGCTCCATCCATGGCCCACAACTTAATTTCCATTTCCCAGTTTAATAAACAGAATAATACCTCTATTGAACTGTTTCCTGGTTATTTTCTTGTGAAGGATCTCAGTACGGGGGCGGTTCTCCTACAAGGCCCGAGTAAAGATGATCTGTACGAGTGGTCACCGGTTCATCTTCACAAACCTCAAGCAATGGTGGCCGTGACAGTTTCCCCTCACCTTTGGCATCGTCGTCTTGGTCACCCCCAGTCCAAAACTCTCAAAAGTGCCTTAAGTCAGTTTCATGTTCATTTTTCTTCCAAATTTCCAGAACCTATATGTAATTCCTATGCTTGCAATAAAAGTCATCGCCAACCCTTTGGCATTTCCTCCTTAAATAGCACTCGTCCTCCGGATTTAATATATAGTGATGTGTGGGGACCTGCAACCTACACCTCCATCGATGGTTTTTCCTACTATCTTATCAACGTTGACCATTTTACGAAATATACCTGGTTGTACCCACTTCGAAAAAAATCAGATGTTTATTCAATCTTCAAAGACTTCAAAACCTTGGTTGAAAAGTACTTTAATTCGCCCATCATCTCTCTTTACACTGATGGTGGTGGTGAATTCATCAAACTGAAACCATTTCTTGCTGAAAATGGCATCAATCATCTTCTCACCCCTCCCCACACTCCTCAGCACAATGGTGCAACCGAAAGGCATCATAGACACATTGTTGAAACTGGTCTCACACTCCTTCATCAAACCCGCCTCCTCCTCACCTACTGGTCCTATGCCTTCAAGACCGTTGTCTACCTTATCAACCGCCTCCCCACTCCTCTCCTACGAAGCCAATGTCAATACACTGCTCTTTTCAATGCCACTCCCAATTATGCCAAACTTCGGACTTTTGGCTGCCTCTGTTATCCATGGCTTAGGCCATATACCTCCAACAAACTGCAGCCTCGTTCTCAGCCCTGCCTCTTCCTCGGATATTCCCTGCACCAAAGTGCCTACCTATGACCCATCCACCAGCAAACTCTACACCTCCCGCCATGTACAGTTTGATGAGACCACCTTCCCTTCCACCACCTCCCTCTCCTCCACTAGTGTGTCCCCTGAAACCTACACCACGTGGCTCTCTACTGTTCCTCCTGTCACACACATTCCCCACCAGCCATCTGTCACGCCACCGCCACCAGTGCCATTTTCTGCTCACCAACGGGACCCTCTCGACACATCATCCTTGCAGGAACTTGCAGAAGCATCGCTGTAGAATAGTACACATTCTGTAGCTATTCAGTATACTGTACACTGTATTTAGTAGACAGCAACAGTTATTGGACAGATGTCCATAGACAGTTACCTAGGCAGTTACTATAGCAGTTATACATAGATTCAGATAAGGGAGAGATAACTGTTTGTAGTTATCTCAATCCCAAGACCTGTATATATATGCCTATCGGCACATCAATGAAATCATCAGATTTCACAGAATTCTACATGGTATCAGAGCTTATAGTCTGACCACCAACCCGATCCTCTTCCTATCTTTCTCCCAACTATGGCAACAGATTCCTGCTCTTCCCCCACCGTCTCTCCCACCAACATTTCAACCCTAGTTTCGGTTAAACTCAATGAGAGTAATTACCTTCTCTGGGAAAGCCAAATTAAGCCCTTTCTCATTGGGCATAATTATTGGCGTTTCATAGACGGCACACATCCTGCCCCTCCTCCTACCCTACCACCCCAAACGCCTACTGCTTCTCCTCATTCTGATACTTCTGTTTCAGATCTTATTCCTGCCCCTATTCCTGTCCCCAATCCTGCCTATCACCAATGGTTTCAAATTGATCAAACCTTGGTCAGTATGCTCAGAGCCACACTCACAGAACCGATCTTGTCTCAGGTTGTTGGCCTCCAAACCTCCCGTGCAATCTGGCAGTGTCTCCAACAAAATTTCTCCCAACAATCCCTAGCCAATGCTACTAACCTCCGTTTTCAACTCATGTCTCTCACCAAAGGTCAGAAAACTATCTCAGAGTACCTTTCCCAAGCCAAAACCTTGGCTGATTCTCTTGCTGCTATAAACGAGCCTTTCTCCCCTACGGACCTTGTCACTGCTGTCCTTCGTGGCCTCGGTCCTGAGTACACCATGCTGGTGACTGCCATGCTCAACTTCCCACCCCTCCCTCCCTTCTCTGATCTCCGTGCCCGGTTACTTTCCTTTGAGGCTCAACAAACTTCCTCTGCAAATCCAGCAACCGCAGTTCCTCCTACTGCTTTCTATGCCAATTCTACCCACACCACTCCAGTCCCCTATGCCAATGCCTACTACAGCACCCGTGGAAGACCACCCTACAACCATGGTGCTCGCCCAAATCGTCCCCCACGGTCCTCCTACCGCAAAGGCTCTGGCCGCCCCCCTCCTATTTCCAATGCTCCAGGCATTCTTGGATCTTATCCCACCAACACTTCCCGTCCAAATGGCCCCCTATGCTGGTCCTGCAACCGCCATTGACATATTGCCGCACACTGTCCCCAAATTCAACATAGCCCTGATCATGACCTTGCCCAAGCCTTTGCAGGACTACATATTACCCCTGCTGCTGCTGATCCTAACTGGTATCCTAACAGTGGTGCCACTCATCATATGACCTTCCAACCTGCTCTCCCTCACACTCCAGCCCCTTCCTCAACAGATCACGTCATGGTAGGCAACGGTGCCACTCTTCCCATTGACCACACTGGTAATCTCACCTTTTCCTCTGGTCCCTATGTCTTTCATCTCTCAAATGTTCTTCATATACCTACACTACGCAAAAATTTGTTATCTGTTGCACAGTTCACTAATGATCAGCAGGTCAGTATAACATTTTTCCCCACTCATTTCATCATCCGAGACCTAAACACCAAGGCTGTTCTCTTTCAGGGCCCCTGTGAAAATGGGTTGTACCCCATCCGTCCATGTCGCCCTACCCACCCTCAGGCCTTGCTGACAAGTGCAACAAGTTCTCTCTGGCATAACCGCTTGGGTCATCCATCTCCTCAAGTCCACCGTGTCTTAGCCTCTCAAACTGCTGTCATTACTTCTGCTTCCGTAGATAATATAGGCTTTTGTAATAGTTGTGCTACGGGCAAATCAACTAGACTATCTTTCAATTCTGTTGTACACACTGCAATAAAACCTTTTGATTTAATCCACTCTGATGTCTGGATGTCTCCAGTCCCCTCTGTGTCTGGTTTTAGATATTATGTGTTATTTACAGATGATTTTACCAGGTACACCTGGATTTTCCCACTCCGCCAAAAATCAGAAGTTTTTGCACACTTCTCCACTTTCCTCACCTATATTAAAAACCAATTCTCTACCACCATCAAACAATTCCTTAGTGATGGTGGCAAAGAATTTGATAATCACTCTTTCAAGACCCTCTGTTCTAACCATGGCATCCACCACCGTTTTTCTTGCCCTTATACCCCACAACAGAATGGCCTGGCTGAGAGAAAACACAGGCACATTTCAGAAATGGGCAGAATTTTACTGATCACTGCTAACCTGCCGCACTGTTATTGGGCCGAAGCAGTAACTACTGCAGTTTTCCTCATCAACCTTCTCCCAACTCCAGTGCTCAACTGGACCTCCCCTTACTTTAAAGTACACGGCAAACAACCTCCATATCACCTCCTTCGAGTTTTTGGCTCTGCTTGTTACCCATATATTGGCCACAACACTAAACACAAACTAGAACCCAGGTCCATTCCCTGTACCTTTCTCGGATACAGCTCTCATCACAAAGGGTATCGCTGCCTTCATGTCCCTAGTGGTAAGGTTTACATCAGCCGCCATGTTGTTTTCAATGAACACCACTTCCCCCACGCCACCAATCCTTCACCTCAAGTTCCTAATTTCTGCTTCATCCCTACTATTCCAGCCTCTCTTCACTCCCACCCCACCACAACAACTACGCAGCCACCTCCCTCTACACCTCCTCAACCCACCCTTCCCCCCACTCCTTCCAACACTTCCCCCACCCACCCTAACCCTGCCATTTCAGTTCACACTCAGTCTGATCCACCTACATCAGCCCCTCCTACCCCTGTTCCTCCAGCCTCTAGACCCCCAAACACTCACCCCATGATAACCCGCAGCAAGGCAGGTATCTCCAAATCCCGAAATCTCCTATTTTCCACTAAATATCCTATTCCCCAGGCCTTCCTTTCCTTGGCTCAGACCATCATTGAACCTACCACCTACCAACAAGCCTCTAAATCTTCAGAATGGACCAAGGCAATGCAAACTGAGTTTAAGGCCCTTCTCAACCAACAAACCTGGCCTCTTGTTCCCTTACCACCTCAAGCCAATACAGTTGGCTGCAAATGGGTTTTTAAACTCAAAAGACATGCTGACGGCACCATTGAGAGATACAAGGCCCGTCTTGTCGCCAAAGGCTTTCACCAACAGGCCGGCCTCGACTACACAGAGACATTTAGTCCCGTTGTGAAGCCCCCTACCATCAGAATTGTACTTGCTCTTGCTGTTTCTAACAACTGGCCCCTACGACAAATGGATGTCACAAATGCATTTCTCCATGGTACCCTCACTGAAGAGGTATACATGCAACAGCCCCCTGGTTTCACTGATCCCCACCGTCCTCACCATGTCTGCAGATTACACAAAGCTATTTATGGGCTCAAACAGGCCCCACGGGCCTGGTTTGACCGTTTTCGATCCTTCCTGCTTCTCTACGGCTTCCAACAGAGTAGAGCTGATCCCTCCATGTTTGTTTACCGTCACCAATCTACCCTTATGTATCTCCTACTCTATGTTGATGATATAATCTTAACTGGGAACTCCCAACCTGCAGTCTCCACCTTCATGACAACATTGGCCCGTGCCTTTGCCATCAAGGACCTAGGTCCTCTCCACTACTTCCTGGGAGTCGAAGCCAAGTCCATAGACACTGGCCTCCACCTCACTCAAACCAAGTATACACTGGACATCCTGCAGCGCAGTGGTTTAACTGATTGCAAGCCAGCCCTCACTCCAGTTGCTCCAAAACAGGCCCTCTCTGCTGCTGTTGGCAACCCCATCCACGATGGCTCTACCTATAGACAACTTGTAGGTGCACTACTCTATCTGACTTTAACAAGACCAGATATATCCTTTGCTGTTCAGCAAGTTGCACAGTTTTTGAGCACTCCTACAGATGTCCATCTCACCGCTGTCAAAAGGATCATCCGTTACCTCAAAGGAACCCTTGGACATGGCATTCACATCCGCAGGTCTCTATTTCCCTTGAAAATTCATGCATTTTCTGATGCAGACTGGGCTGGGTGTCGCGACACTAGGCGGTCTATCACAGGTTTTTGTATCTTTCTTGGTTCCAATCTGATTTCCTGGTGTGCAAAGAAAAAAAAGACTGTTTCCCGCTCTAGTTCTGAGGCAGAGTACCGTGCTCTAGCCTATACTTGTGCAGATACCCTATGGATACTTAGTCTCCTGCAAGAACTAGGTGCCCTTCCAGCCATGCCAGTGCAGCTGTACTGTGACAACCTAAGTGCCACTTACATGACACGCAACCCAATCTTTCATGCTCGGACAAAGCACATCGCCTTAGACTATCACTTTCTACGAGAAAAGGTCGCTTCAGGAACTCATCACGTACAATTTGTTCCCTCTACAGCACAACTTGCCGACCTCTTCACCAAAGGGCTTCCAGTCAATCGCCATTTATCCCTTGCTTCCAAACTTGTCACCCACGGGGTGCATGTTTGCGGGGGGATGTAGAATAGTACACGTTCTGTAGCTATTCAGTATACTGTACACTGTATTTAGTAGACAGCAACAGTTATTGGACAGATGTCCATAGACAGTTACCTAGGCAGTTACTATAGCAGTTATACATAGATTCAGATAAGGGAGAGATAACTGTTTGTAGTTATCTCAATCCCAAGACCTGTATATATATATGCCTATCGGCACATCAATGAAATCATCAGATTTCACAGAATTCTACAATCGCCCCCTGCTCCGGTCCCACAACCTGCACCTTTGCTCCCTGCCACCAGCAGCGATCCTGCTGCCCGTCTCTGCCGCAGCCCTTGCTGCCCCTGTTCAGATCACTAGCGCCCCCCAGCAACCTCCCCTGCGCACCTAAACCAGGCGCCCCCGACCTCCCCCACCTCCCCCGAGTCCTCCCCCCCTCCAACCCACAAAAACTCACCCTATGTTAACCCGGACTCAAACAGGAACTGTAAAACCAGTTCCCTCCTATGCTCTCATCGCCACCAAGCACCATCTACCTACCTTGGCCGAGCCCACCTGTGTATCTCAAGCCAAGAAAGACCCTGAATGGCGAGCAGCCATGTCTAATGAGCTGAATGCTCTCATCAAGAATGGAACTTAGGAGCTTGTTCCCTCTCACCCAAGTCAGAATATTGTTGGGAACAAGTGGGTCCCAGGCAAGGTTCACCTCTTGTTCCCTCTCACCCAGTAGGTTTGAGGGCTTGCTAGTAGGTTGGACCCAGATCAGTTCTGCTGTGGTGGATGCCACAGCCCGATACTCTGCTTCAGTGGAGGACCTGGAGACTGCACGCTGTTTCCGGGAACTCCAGGAGATAAGGTTGCTGTCTAAGTAGACCAGGTAGGCTGTTGTGGACTTGCGGTCATCCTGGTCCCCAGCCCAATCAGCATCCGAATAGGCATGGAGAGAGTGAGTGACGGCATGGAGATTGGAGGTGGTCTTACGGTGGAGGTGGAGGCCAAAAAACAGAGTCCCCTTTAAGTAACGAAGGACCCGTTTGAGAGCTTGCCAGTGGAGATCGGTTGGGGCATGCATAAACTGGGAGAGTTTATTGACAGCAAATGAAACATCAGGTCGTGTCAAGTTTAGGTATTGCAAACTCCCGACAAGGCGACGGAACAGAGTTGCATCTGCTGGTGGAGACCCATCATGCAGGTGCAATGAAGGGGAAACCGCCAAGGGAGTGGCCACAGGCTTGGCTCCATCCATGCGGGCCAAGTGGAGCAGGTCATGGATATACTTGTGCTGTGATAGGAAGAGGCCATGTGCAGTAGGAATGATCTCAACGCCTAGGAAATAGTGCAGGTCACCAAGGTCCTTAACAGAGAATCGGGTGGCAAGAGCTTGGATGAATTGAGAGAGGAGCGTTTGATTGTTCCCTGTCACAATGAGGTCATCTACATAAACCAGAAAAAATAGAGTGCTGGAACCTTGCCTGAGGAGAAAGAGGGACGTATCCGAGCTGGCGTGCGCTTAATACGGGACTATGTCACCAGTAGGTGTCCACTTAATACGGAAGCGGTCTATGTCACCAGTAGGTGACACCTACTTGGCGTTTGATTGGGTGAGAGGGAACAAGAGGTGAACAAGCTCTTCCGTATGATTGTTCCCTGGGACCTTGCCTTGAACCTTGCCTGAAACCTTGCCTGAATGATCTGGTTTATGTTGATGACCTCATTGTGACAGGGAACAATCAAATGCTCCTCTCTCAATTCATCCAAGCTCTTGCCACCAGATTCTCTGTTAAGGACCTTGGTGACCTGCACTATTTCCTAGGCGTTGAGGTCATTCCTACTGCACATGGCCTCTTCCTATCACAGCACAAGTATATCCATGACCTGCTCCACTTGGCCCGCATGGATGGAGCCAAGCCTGTGGCCACTCCCTTGGCGGTTTCCCCTTCATTGCACCTGCATGATGGGTCTCCACCAGCAGATGCAACTCTGTTCCGTCGCCTTGTCGGGAGTTTGCAATACCTAAGCTTGACATGACCTGATGTTTCATTTGCTGTCAATAAACTCTCCCAGTTTATGCATGCCCCAACCGATCTCCACTGGCAAGCTCTCAAACGGGTCCTTCGTTACTTAAAGGGGACTCTGTTTTTTGGCCTCCACCTCTACCGTAAGACCACCTCCAATCTCCATGCCGTCACTCACTCTCTCCATGCCTATTCGGATGCTGATTGGGCTAGGGACCAGGATGGCCGCAAGTCCACAACAACCTACCTGGCCTACTTAGACAACAACCTTATCTCCTGGAGTTCCCGGAAACAGCGTGCAGTCTCCAGGTCCTCCACTGAAGCAGAGTATCGGGCTGTGGCATCCACCACAGCAGAACTGATCTGGGTCCAATCCCTCCTCCGCGAGCTGGGCCTCACCCTTTCCGCCACACCAATCATCTCCTGTGACAACATTGGAACTACCTACTACTGCTCCAATCCTGTTTTTCACACCCGCATGAAGCATATCGACATTGACTATCACTTTGTTCGTGATCATGTCACCCGTGGTTGGCTCCAGGTGTCCCACATATCTACTGATGACCAGCTGGCCGATGCTCTCACCATACCCCTGCCTAGACCCCGGTTTCAGTTACTGCGCACCAAGATCGACATCGCTGATGGCTCCTCCGTCTTGCGAGGGCGTATTAAGGATCCTCCACGGGTCCACCATATCACAGAAGATTGATTATCCAATCTTCCTGATCTGCCAGGATTAGTTAACAGGAATCAATACTGATTCCTTCCTAATGTATAAACTTCCTAGTCTAGATAGTCTTTATTTCTTTCCTAATTAGGTCTAGTCTAGGTCTGTATAAAACACAACTACTGATGTACATCTTAATTATTCAATAGAACAAAAAGCTTCTATACCTCTTGATTTCTCACGTACAGGGTTGAGGGTTTATGTATTTTCATTAAAAAGGGAAAGAGAACTACAAGGCTGGCCAAATATCTATCAAAACTGGAAAATGTGAGAATAATCCCTCAAGATCCTTTGAAAAGTTAAATTCCAAGAAATGTGGTGAATAGATGAACAAGAAGCAAAGCAACCCAAGGCTATGTGGCGTTTAAGACCAAGACTAACTGCATCATAACTCTGCCACCTCTAGATGGGCACCCCTTCCTACACACATCTACCCATCTCCTCAATTTTCCACTGCAAGACCCCAGAAGTTCAAACATAACAGTTTACTCCCCAAATAATTGAAAGGCCACTCAAATTTTTTGAACACCACAGCCTTAGTAAGGGACTCAAAATTTCCTCATATTGATCCCCAAAAATTTCCTCATCATTGTAGGGTTTGGGCATGGAGAGTGGTCTTTTCACTCTACTTACTCATGTTGGAACGCTGTAGTTTCGGAAGTCGATTTGCGGTCTTGTTTCTTCTGTTTTTAGATGTACTAATTTTCTTGTGAACATTTCAGTTTTTGATGAAAGTTGTGTTTCATCTTAAAAAGGAAAGATAATAAGAAAGAGTTAGACTGAGGGCATGAGGTCAAAACAGAATTTCCCATTAATTCTTTGCAACTTAGATCAGTAACCAACTTTCTCACTTTTTCAAAAAACAGAGAGAAGGTATGGCTTCTGTCTTCTTTGTGATTGGTGCTAAAATTAAACAATATATAGGCCTTCATAATGCATATCAAGTTACTCTCAATTCTCTACAGTACTGCCACATTCAGAAACTCAAATACTTCTAGAAAAAACATGCAATTAAAAGTAAGAACATCCAGATGAAATAATGAAATTAAATTCAATATTATATTATATGCAACCAACAGGATACTAACATAATTTAAGCACTCAAACATTCTATAACCACTAACAAAAAGACAAGAACCATGAGATATAGAAACCATGAGATATGGAGGATTACCTTTTCTATAAGAAAACAATTATGAAAAAAGAAAATAAAACAAGAAAATCTTGTCAATCTATGTTTGAAGATAGAAATACCTTTGAGGCATCATTGTTTGCAAGCAAGCAGGTAAGAGTTTGAAGGACATTCAGAACCAAAGGCTCTCCATTAACCTCATCAAGGTTACTGTTTAGTAAAGAGACAACATGCAAAAAGCACTCTCCATCACGAAACAAAGTCTGATAGTACTGAATAAAATAAAACACAAAGTAATGAGTCAACGAAACATCAAACAAATAACTAATCTAATACACACATGCACCACGAATGAACAAATTGAAATAAAATAAAGGCATAGGATTATACCACAGGATCAATCTGGAGCATATCCCTCATTCCGACCAGTAGACCGATGGACAATTCTGCAAAGCTTTTCTCCCGTTCCTTTATTTGAGTGAATGTTTCTAAATATTTAGAACATAGCTGTAATTTCGCACTTTGATCCTCCTCAGATGATGGTATAGTCTAAAATTTAATAATGAAAAATCCAAAATCAGAATTAAAACATATGAAGTTGATAAACACAACAGTCAAGCTAACATATACCAAACGAACACAAGGTATGCGGGAAAAACCTTCATCAGCTCAAATATATGCTTAAGCACATTATTTCTCAAACCTTCTTCCCAGAATAACTCAAATAAATAACCAATACACTCAGTACTATGCAGAAGCAAACTCCTAGCATCTTCAGCCATTGCGAAAAATTCCATATAAAGCTCCATGGATGTCTCCATGCATTTAAGCCACCGTTGCGCTGTCCTGTCTAAATTGGATCTTTGATGACTTGGAATTTCAACAATCCTACTCTTGACAGGACTTATATTTCCAAACCTTCTTGCTTCTTGGGCTTGAATGCAAGCAACTTTAAGAACACGAGGAAATGCATTGACTGCTTTAAAAGAAGCAATAGTTTTCTCAGCTGAAAGTTGTAAAATACGAAGCAGACTCTTGGAAAGAACATTAGCAACTTCAGGATTGCAAGCAGAGTGTTCAAGGGCATCTAATAGAGCTGACAATTCAGGCTGCAATACACAAAAAGGAAAAATGGAAAAAATTATTAGGCGGATGTTCATTTGGATCACTACAACTACCATGAGGAAGAAATCAGAAACATTGACAATTTCTTCGCCCCTGACATGTATGCTTTCATGTTGGCAAACATGCATAGAGCAAAGCATATGCTAAAACACATCCACGCAAAACATGTCTAACACACTGGTGTTCAACTCCTAACCATACGCTTATAAAAGACAAATTCCAAAATTCTGTTCAAAAACCAAACTTCAAATCATAACTCCTCTATGCATCACCAACAGTCTTCACCATTTTTTTTTTTTTCCTTTCCAGCCGAACTTTCCAGAGCACAGCCAAAACCATGCAAGGGCACACAACTTGGCCTTCCTCCCCTCAACTACCAATTTATGCCAAGGAAAAATAAATTTTCCAAGTTTTTCCAGTTTACCTCTATGTGATTAGTCTTTTTCTGTATCTTCTTTGTTTTGCTCAAGAGCACACAAAATGTGTACAATAAAGCAGCAAACCTGGAAAGAGAGAGGAGCAAAGCAGTTTGATTTACAATTTTAATGCTTCAGATTGTGGATTCCTTATCACGTTCATGCAATCAGTCCTAATTTAATAACATTATGTTCCTCCTCAAAAAAACAAAAAAGGAATTCCATAGAAATCAACTTAGTTCCATTTCCCTAAATATCTTAACCAAAGACAAAACAACAGGATAATTTATGACAGCACGATGGACAGAATCCAAATCCTTCTGCACAATATGCACCATATGCAACTATTGACCTTGCCATGAAAGATCTTCACACACTGCATTCCAAATCAAACCATACGTTAAAAATTTGGGTATGCCAGTGTTACTCCACAACCTCAACTTCATGCAAGTTCCTTCTAAAACCAAGCCACCAGTTTAATGGTTAGATAAAGTAAAATGGACTAACATTGCGAAACCATACTAACATACTCCATAGAATCTAGGAAAAAAAAATTTATGGAGAACTTTATCCCAGCCGAACAGCCTCACACAAACAATTCTTCATTTCCTACGCGTTGACTACATCCCAAAAATGAAGTATAACCTTCGGGTAACTCTTTTCTGTTCTGCCTTAGCATCCCAGTAATTCTCCTTCAGCCAATATTTACCTTTCATGACAGCTTACCAAAGAAGCTCTCATTCAAGTGGGAAATGAAACTACAACTTTTCCAGGTTGTATTTGCAGCCCAGAAAACATCATGGACTATTGCCTTACGTTTGGAATTTAGGCATCAGAAGGGATCTAATGATTTGAAGGTGAGGAGTTTGGTTTGCTGATAGGGAAGGCGGAAAGGGGCTCTTTTTGCAACCTTAAAGAACATGTGTCGGGTTGGAAGATAGAATGTTTAGGGACATTTTCATTCCAAACCTCGTAATAGTTTCTTTCTAAAAAGAGTAACTAACACGTTCAATCACTTGCAGCATAAACAAAAACAGGAAGAAAAATTTAGGAATACAAAACCATAAAACATCAATACCAATAAGCTTCACAGCACCTCATAGCCATATAATACCCTAGAACCTCTTTTGAGTCCATACTAAAACAACACGTTCTTTTACTAAGCCCAAAGAATCACCACACTTAGTGACGCCAAAGTGCAAGTTCATATGAGCAGATAAATAAAAGTAAGAATGCAAGTTCAGTAAAGAGTAAATGTCAGAAAAAGAACACCATCAAGCAAGCCAAAGACCTACCAGGTTATGCGCACTTCCCTTAGAAGTTGCAGCGAACTCAACAAATGAAATCACTTCCATCTGGAGAATTTCTATCCCAGTAACATTTTCTTGATTGCTGATGCCACCGGAAGCAGAAAGTAGTTCAAGATTTCTTGAGGAATCATCATATGTGCAACACTCAACAGACAGTTCATCAGAAGTTGGTACGAAGTAGAAAAAATTTTCAGAAAACACAAGTTCCCAGATTCCCTCTTCCCGAAATACTTTGAGTGATGCAGGCGATGAAACAAGAACCTTCCTAAATGCATTTAAAACACAATGCTGCAGAGTATTGACAAAGACCCTGGAGATAATGCAAGAGCCAAGAAAAAAGTATAAGTGTGAGTCATAAAACAGACACAGATATTGAACAAATATATTATTAAACAGGTAACAACATCTAATAAATACTAAATATCAAGCCAAATAAACAAAAGATGGTACAACGTTTTCAATACAAATTCACCTTAGGTGGCTTGGCAGTTCATTTTGATTTGAACAGGCCTTAACACAGGGGAACACTGTAACAAGAACCCTCGTAACCCATTTGATCGAAAGTTCACTATACAATGAAGAAACTACCACAGCAGTTCGACCAGGGGACGCTTCGGTATCATGAGATTTAATATCTTCTGAAGCAGGAAGAAAAGAACAAAATTCTCTGCTCAGCTTAACAGCATAATCACTCCAAAGTTGAGAGTGAGAACCATTGATAGGAAGTGCAGCAAAAGTCTCTGCTGTATGGTTTTTCACAGTATTCTCACTTCTAGAGTCATCTGAAGGAATTTCAAAATCAGGCTGACCAGACAAATCCTTGGTCAGCTGTTTGAAATCTTGAAACATGAAAGCAGGCAAACAAAAGCTATTTGCAAATTTATGAACCCTCCCATTTTCACACAGAAACTGCAAGTTGCTCATATTCCCAAAGCTGTATACTTGTTAAGGATATCAATAGTGATTTATACAGATATGTGAGATATAAATGACAACTACCGGATAAACAATAGCAGAGATTAAGCTAACCATACATAATCGAATAAAACTGTACTTTCCTAGCACCATGAGGAGTTTATATGACAAAACAAAACATGGGATACAAAACTGTACTTAATACAGCTATAGCATCCATTCAGCATGTATGCATTAAAGGAATCCAAGAAATTTGGTGGCTGCAGACATGGGATACAAAACAATAATCCTAAATTTCATTTATGGGAAGAAAAGAAAGATCAACAGCATCAATAACGACCCCAAAGGATACACTGCTTCTTTGAGTACTTCCAGGGAGAGAACGTGGAGCTGGAAAACTTTTAGCAAGGGATTCTCATATCTGCAAATAATTAGACATTATCAGAGCTCACAAGAGAAACTATAACATAGGGTCAGAAGGTCCATTCTAACAGGAAATACTCATCGACATACAATTCACTGAGGTCTTCCGAGTTCGGTCAGAAAACTGCTATGAAGTTTACACAGTGACTCAGTTCAAATCAGTGAAAGTTACTTTGTTGGTTAAGTGCTTCAAATTTATGCACAAATTTTCTTCATCAGTAAGATAAAGAAATTACGACACAAAGCCCTGCCTACAACAAACGTTTTTCGACCAGGAAAGAAAAAATGCTCACACGAAGGCAAGAAAGAATCACCCAATATATGTATGTACATATATCCACAGACATATATATATATATATATATATATATATATATATCTGTCCTGCAAAATTTGCATGTTATCATTCTTTTAATTGACTATTAACAACTTAACATCCAAAGTATTTTGCAGGAAAACATTACCCTGTATAAATATGAATATATTCTTATACATGCATTAAACTATTTTTTTTATAAAACACAAGATTCAATAAAAGAGCTAAAAATACGATACAGAGCTAGTGAACCAGAAGTCCACCATCAACATGATGCAACGCTAACAAAAACAGCCAAAATACACTCCTATAAAACAACTCTACTATCTATCTATAGCAGCTCCCCACTCAAATAAAATTATAGAAAATGAAATATTCCTATAAGTGGAAAAAGAGAAGCCTGTAAGGATCCCCAAAATCTGATTCCTTAAATAAACAAATATACATAAAAATATGTGGAACCAAAGTTAAAGTTATCAAGAAAACTCTAACCCAGACACTAACTGAAGGTTACTTCGAACTGCATAATATCCGTGATGAGAGAGACCAAATAGAAAAGGAATTTTGCTAATTTCACATACTTAAATCTACAATCCCCAAAAGCTTTCTTTATACTAGCACTCTCACAAACTTAATAAAGCAACTGTAACGAAAGGTTGACACCATTCATTAGCATTTTTTAAGAAATATTTTCACATATTCACACAATAAATCAACCTCAGAATGCAATCTGTACATGAAGAGTTAGTATTACCTTTCCTCAACCTCAGAAGCAGAGTTTTTCAATAGTAGCCCATTACTTGATGGTATTCCAAGACCATCCAACAGAACTTCAAGTCCGCCAATGCTTTTAAAATGATTTTGACCACGAGGGTTTTGTGATAACGTTGAATGAAGAATTCTTAACGAAAAATACAGAAGTGATGTATCCGTCCACTGTTCTTTCATGCTTAACCTCCTGATTACACGCAGCAGCTCTAGGACAATAACAATCTCCATCATTGAAAATGTAGATACAAATAGAGTACAGAGGTTATAAGAGACACTACCATAGTTTGGACATAAGAAATTATATGTAGATGCATTAAAACTCTAATAGTATTGTAAACCTGAACGTTGACAGGTAGGGTCAGACAAGAACTGAATCGCAAGACAACAGGAACTGGGAAGGGGCAGTGCAAGATGACCTCATGAACTAAGCACACTGAACCTAACAGAATCCTAACACTAATTATGCACTCTGGGGAAAAAAATAAGAATCCATTCAACTATTGAAAAGATTTTATTTGTAGTCTTTTCCTTCCTTTCTTTTTGGCTGTGCTAAAAACTGTGGCGTTTTCCAGAAGCATGATAAATTAAAACAAACATATTGGAACTCATTCACAAGCAACAGAGAGGCAAAAAGGAGAAAGTATCAAAAAAAGAAAAGGCTGCAGGATAAGAAATAGAATAGAGGGCATATTTTTTAGGAGAAACTAAAGAGGGAATGAAAGACATACATACGCCCACAAATACTTGACAGATCGGAATATGAATGGCAAAATAAAAATAATCCTTCCAAGCTAATGGAACTGAAATCAATTACAGATTCATGGTATAAGAATGTGAAGACTAAGATACATCCATAACAGATGAAACATGTCAACAGTCTTGTGGAAGTAATGAAACTGTGACCAATATCAAGGTTTTACCATAGTTGTAAGTTACTATTATTGAATAGTACAAAAGAGATAAAAGTAACATAACCATGAACTATTGATACAGAAATTATTGGACATCTGAAAACTTCCAACTGTGGGGTACTGGTGAAGTCTAGACAAGGACAGACACGTTATTAAAAATTGAAAATGCATAAAATCCATTGTTTTCATAATAGTTTTATCAAATGGAAAGGACAGGTACACATATTCAGGAACGTATTTACCACTTTTGAAGTATGTCCATAAAAAAAATTATGAAAGCAATCATGTAAAACAGAAATTTACTTCTAAAGTATTTCTAGAAAAAGTAGAAGTAAAGAAGAGTGGAAGAAAGATGTCCTACCCCATTCTCACCAAGGGGTAGGAAAACCATCAATGTGGAAGAGAAAGAGACATGAGTTTCCAGTGTCTATTACCAAGCTCAGATTGTAAATATAGTAAGTAGCAAAAAATAATTCGCTACCCCCTTCGATTAACAAAAATGTAGAAATTCATGAACTGTATGTTTTAATTACAGCCAATATGGCATATTTATACGGGTTTGTTTAAGGGATAAGACAGAGCAGTTCTTATCTCCTTAAACTGCTTCTAACTGTAATAGGACAGGTGTCCTATATATGTAACTGCAGGTAACTGTCTACCTATTAACTAACTGATGTCTAGCTTCTACTAGGAACTTAGGTACACGGTTCTAACCTAGGAACTAATGTACAATGTGTTCTAGGGTTAGATATACATAGTCTAACATCCCCCGCAAACTAGGCACCCTATGGGTGACAAGTTTGGTTGTAAGGTTGTTGTGGCAGGCAATGAACAATCCTTTTGTGAACAAATCTGCAAGTTGTTGCATTGAGGGGACGAATTGAACATGATGAGTGCCAGAAATCACCCTTTCTCGCAGGAAGTGATAGTCCAGGGCTACATGCTTTGTCCGAGCATGAAAAACTGGGTTTTGAGACATGTAGCAGATGCTCAGGTTGTCACAGTGGAGCTGTATGGGCAGGGGAGAGTTAAACGTGAGTTCGCGCAGTAGATTAAGAAGCTAGATGCTATCTGCACAAGTGTAAGCTAGGGCTCTGTACTCTGCTTCAGAACTAGATCTGGATACTTTCTGTTTCTTTGAGCACCAGGAGATAAGGATAGGGCCGAGGAAGATGCAGAACCCCGTTACTAAACGTCTGGTGTCAGGACACCCTGCCCAATCTGCATCTGAGTAAGCCTGGAGTCTGAGGGGGAAGGGGGACTTGTGAATGGTGATGCCAAGGCCAATGGTGCCTTTTAGATAACGGATGCTCAGTTTGACTGCAGTAAGATGTAGATCTGTAGGATGGCTCATGAATTGAGCAGCATGCTGGACTGCAAACGAAATATCTGGGCGGGTTAAGGTTAAGTAGAGCAGGGCACCCACGAGTTGGCGGTAAAGAGAAGCATCAGTCAGAGGAGTTCCTGTGTGGGCTGAGATGAGCTGTTTGGAGGCCACGGGTTTGGGAGCAGGTTTGCAGTCTAAGAGGCCACTACGGGTAAGGATATCTGTGGTGTATTTGTTTTGGGTTAGATGAAGGCCATTTGCAGTGGGGGTGGCTTCAACACCTAGGAAATAGTGGAGTTGTCCCAAATCTTTGATGGCAAACTCACGGGCTAGGGTGGTTTGGAAAGTGTGCAGGGCAGATGTTGAGCTACCGGTTAATATGATATCATCAACATAGAGGCGAAGGAACAGGAGAGTGGCTGAGGTCATGAAAATAAACAGCGAGGGATCTGCCCTGCTTTGAGTAAACCCATTTTGGTACAGAAAGGTGCTGAAGCGTTCAAACCAGGCTCTGGGGGCCTATTTGAGGCCGTACAGAGCTTTGTGAAGTCTACACGCATGAGTGGGGTGTTGTGGATCAGTAAAACCAAGAGGCTGTTGCATATACACTTCCTCTGTGAGAGTACCATGCAAGAATGCGTTGGGGATGTCCATTTGACGAATGGACCAGCCAAGGGAAACAGCGATAGTAAGCACGACTCGGATGGTAGCAGGTTTGACAATTGGACTAAAGGTCTCCTGGTAATCAAGACCTTCAGTTTGGTGAAAGCCTTTGGCGACTAGACGGGCTTTGTGCCTTTCTATGGTGCCATCTGCATGTCGTTTTGTTTTAAAGACCCATTTGCAGCCAACAGCATTGGCATGAGAAGGCAAGGGAACCAGAGACCATGTATTTTGGTTAAGCAGGGCAGAATACTCAATTTTCATAGCTTGGATCCAGTGGGGATGTTTGGAGGCTTGTTTGTAAGTGGATGGGTCAGGAGAATCGGCGGCTAGGGTGGCATATACATGAGGAAGGGGGTATTTGGAAAGGAAGAGAAGGTTACGGGATTTGGAGTGACCTGATTTGCTTCGAGTGGTCATAGGATGGATGTTGCGGATTGGAGGGGGTGGAGATGAATCAGAGGAACTGGAAGAACACAGTGAGGGAGGAGGACTGTTTTGGGAATGAATAGACTCAAGATGAGACGAGGGGGACATTGGCGGGGCAGATTGTTGGGGGGGGGAGAAGGACTGGTAGGTGGTGGGGTGGGGGAATGAGAGAGTGGTGCACTGGGGGGACCATGTGTAGTAGAGGGAGTTAATGGGACAAAGGTAAAGTCTTCGGTGTGCTTAGTTCTTGGGGGATAGGGAAACTGTTCTTCATTAAAGAGAACGTGGCGACTGATATAAACACGCCCAATGGGGACGTGAAGGCAACGATAGCCTAAGTGCTGAGCACTGTAGCCGAGAAAGAGACAATGAAGAGACCTAGCCTCTAATTTGTGTTTGGCGTAATCTCCAAGGTAGGGAATAAACAGGTATGAATTTCCTTGTTTATTAACTGAATAATACTTTACAATAGGAGAGTCCTATATATACAGTTCTTAGGTAAGTCTAAGTAGGAAAACAATTATAAACTAGGTAGGAAATCGTGTCCTAACTAGGGAAGTATCTACAGAGAACCTAGGACAGTTTTAGGAAGGAATCTGCTGATTTCCTTTGACTACTGAGATCTGGGAATCAGGGAGATTGATCCTCAATCTCCTGGGATTCCCGTGGATCTTTATCACGCCCCCGCAAGATGGTGGAGCCGTCTGTGACGCCAATCTTGTCACGGAGGAGCTGGAAACGTGGGCGCGGGAGAGGTTTGGTGAGAGCATCGGCAAGTTGATCATCAGTGGGAACATGTTGGACATGGAGAAGGCCACGGGTGACCTGATCACGAACAAACTGAAAGTCAATGTCCACATGTTTCATCCGGGAGTGGAGAGCAGGATTGGCACAGTAGAAAGTGGTGCCTAGGTTGTCACAGGAAATTGTGGGTGTGGTTGTGGCCTGAATACTGAGCTCCCGCATGAGAGATTGAACCTAGAGTAATTCGGCAGTGGTGGAGGCAACAGCCCTGTATTCAGCCTCGATGGAAGAGCGGGAGACTGACCGTTGTTTGCGTGAGCTCCAGGATATTAAGTTGCCACCTAGGTAAACAAGATATGCTGTGGTGGACTTGCGGTCGTCATGGTCACCAGCCCAGTCTGCATCGGAAAAGGCACTGAGTGTGCTGAAGGAGTGTGCAACAGCATGTAGAGGATGGGTGGCAGTGCGGCGGATGGGAAGGCCATAGAGTACGGTGCCCTTGAGGTAGCGTAGAACACGTTTTAGGGCCTGCCAATGAAGGTCCGTGGGAGCATGCATAAATTGGGAGAGGCGGTTTACAGCATAAGAGACATCCGGGCGAGTTAAGTTGAGGTACTGCAGGCTACCCACCACTCTGCGAAAGAGAGTAGCATCAGCTGGCGGGGATCCATCATTGAGAAGGAGAGGTGGAGAAACGGCCAAGGGTGTGGACACGGGTTTGGCCCCCTCCATATGCACCATGGTGAGAATATCCTGCAGATACTGATGCTGGGACAGAAAGAGGCCATCAGAAGTGGGCAGAACTTCCACGCCCAAGAAGTAGTTCAAGGTGCCGAGATCCTTGATAGAAAACCGGGTGGCCAATGTGGTGATGAACCTCGAGATGAGAGAAGTCACTGCCTGTAACAATAAGATCGTCAACATAGACTAGAAAGTAAAGAACGTGAGAGCCTTGCCTGTAGAGGAAAAGAGAGGCATCAGATTTGGCATTGACAAAGCCGTTGGCCAGAAGGAAAGAATGAAGCTCTTGGTACCAGGCCCGGGGTGCCTGTTTGAGACCGTAGAGGGCCTTTTTCGGCTGGCAGACATAAGTGGGGTTGTGGGGATCCACAAATCCAGCAGGTTGTGCCATGTAGACAGTCTCGGTAAGGGTGCCTTGCAGAAATGCATTGTTGACGTCCAGCTGTCGTATGGGCCAACCATGGGTCACGCTGAGATGGAGAATCAGTCGAATGGTGGTGGGCTTGACCACTGGGCTGTAAGTAGCAGTGAAGTCCAGGCCTGGGCGTTGGTGATAGCCCTTAGCCACAAGTCTGGCCTTGAATCGATCAACAGCGGCATTGGGCTTCCGTTTGATCCGGAAGACCCATTTGTTACCAATGACATTCTGGGTAGGCTGAGGAGGGACCAGGACCCATGTGCCATTATGAATGAGGGCATTCAGCTCTTCGGACATGGCAGAGCGCCACTGTGGGTGTTTCACAGCCTGGGAAACACAAGTGGGTTCAAGGAGAAGGAGGGGATGGGCGGTTGCCGTGAGGGCATAGTTGGGGGTTTGGGGAAGACAGCCAGTTTTGCTGCAGGTGAGCATGGGATGAGTGGGTGCTGGTGGTGGAGGGGTTAGGGGGGGAGGGGGACGGGAAGCCGTGGGGGCTGGCTGGGGGGGTGGAGCAGGGGTGTGGGACGGCCGTGAGGACCGCCGTGTATATGTACGAAGAGTAGGTGGTGCAGGGGGCGGAGGGATAGGAGGCGGAGGGGAGGCCGTGGTGCTGGTGGTGGTTTGCGGCAGGTTCTGTGCTGGAACTAAGGCAGGGGCAGATACAGCGTCAAGAACAAGTGAGGAGGATGAATCCAAGTGGCCTTCAAGGGAAGGTGTTGACTGTGCAGGCACTGGTGAAGCAGCTGAATCAGGCACGGGAAGAGTAGAGACAAGAGGCTGGAAGGAGAGCCATTGGTGGAAGGCTTCGGAGGAAACATGAGGTACAGCGGACGGGAAACTAAGACCAGGGTAGGTGGACTCATCAAATTGGACATGACGGGAGACATATAGGCGGTGAGCTGAAGTATCATAGCAGAGGTATGCACTTTGATTTAGTGAGTAGCCGAGAAAGAGGCAGGGAGTGGATCGAGGCTGCAGTTTATTGGAGTTGTAGGGCCGGAGCCAAGGGAAACAAAGACAACCAAAGGTTCTGAGACGGTGGTAGTTGGGTGGCTGTTGGAAGAGGGCAGCATAGGGAGATTGGTTGTGGAGAATGGAGGTACGAAGCCGGTTGATGAGGTATGCGGCTGTTTTGAAGGCATAGGTCCAGAAAGTTAGGGGTAGGTTGGCTTGATGAAGGAGGGTGAGGCCGGTTTCAACAAGATGACGATGGCGTCGTTCGGCCACACCATTGTGTTGGGGAGTGTGAGGTGGGGTAAGGAGGTGATTGATGCCATGGGTGGCAAGAAAGGGTTTGAGTTTGGTGAATTCACCACCACCATCAGTGTAAAGAGTCTGAATTGGATGTTGAAAGTACTTTTCGACAAGAGTTTTGAAATCAATGAATGTGGAAAAGACATCAGATTTTTTCTTTAGTGGATAAAGCCATGTATACTTTGTGTAGTGATCAAAAAAGATAATGTAATAAGAAAAACAGTCAATGGAAGTGTGAGGGGCAGGACCCCACACATCGGTATATATTAATTGTAAAGGACGATGACTGTGAAGGGAGGAGGTGCCAAATGGCAGCCTATGACTCTTATTACAAAGACAGGACAGACATAGGGACTCTTTGAGCTTGGGAGACAGATTGATGGAGGATTGACGAAGGACGTTGTGGAGGACTTTGGAGTGGGGATGACCAAGACGACGATGCCAGAGATTGGGTGAAACAGCAATGCCTACCAGTGCCTGTGGTTGATGTAAGGATGCAGGTGACCACTCGTAGACACCATCCTTACTCGGGCCTTGAAGGAGAACCGCCCCCGTGCTTAGATCCTTCACATGAAAACAAGAGGGAAAGAGTTCAATAGAGGTATTGTGCTGTTTGTTAAACTGAGAAATAGAGAGAATATTTCTAGTTATTTGAGGTGCACAGAGAACATTATGGAGAAGAAAGGATTTATTGGAGGGAGAGGATAGAGTGGTGGAGCCGACATGGGTGATGTCAAGCCCTTTACCGTTACCAATGATGATCTCGTCTGGGCCCTGGTATTCAGAAACAGCAGACAGATGGTGAGGGGAGGCGGTCACATGGTGAGATGCACCAGAATCGAGGAGCCAAGGTGAGGTGGTGCCCGGGTTGGTTGGATTGGCTACGGGTTAGGCAGCAAAGTTTTGTTGAAGTTGTGGACAGCGCTTGGCGCTATGCCCCTGTATGCCACACCATTGACAGAACCCTCGATAGCCGCTGCCTTGGGTCGGATTGGACTTGCGATTGCTGGTGGAGGTCTGGGAAGAGCGGTTGGAGGAGTAACCACGGTTGTCAGACTGCTGGTAGGAGCTCCGGTGGTCAGAAGAGCCTCGGGGTTGACGGTTATAGGAAGTGCTACGGGCAGTGTTGGCCGGATTTGCAGTGATGGGGGATTGGGGGGAAGCAGGGGCTTCACGTGTGGTGGCAGCCTCATGCTGTACCAGCATATCGTGCAGGTTCTCAAAGGAGACAGGGGTGTCTCGAGAATGAACAGCAGCAGAAATATCCTTAAAGGCAGAGCCGACGCCATTAAGGACGTAAAGAAGGAGATCATCGTCTGAGAGGGGGGCATCAATTGCAGCCAGTTCGTCTGAGAGAAGACGGACATCCTGCAGGTAGTCAGTGACGGGACGATTGTCACGACGAAGGAGAGTCAACCGCTCCTTAAGGCCTAGAACACGAGCTCGAGCCTTGCTGGCATAGAGCCGTGTGAGGCGGGTCCAGGCTGCCTCTGAAGTTTTGGCAGCAGCGATCAGGGTTACTACCAGAGGGGAGACAGAGCCAAGGATCGCATGGAGGATGAGCTGATCCTGGCGAAACCACAGAGCATGGGCTAGGGTTTCAGTGGCGGGTGGGCAGGGACGGGTACCATCAACATACCCCATGAGATCGTAGCCGAGTAGGAGAGCATTGAATTGTGCTCTCCATGGGAAGAAGTTGGTGGCGGTCAGTTTCACAGGGAACTGGGCGGCGTTGATGGAGATGAGAGATGAAAAGGGGGAGGTGGTGTCGGTGGTTGGTGGGGGATTAGGGTTAAGGGTGGCGGCTGCAGAAGTGGGTTGGGCGGCCATGGATTAGGGTTTGCTTTCTAGGGTTGCTCGGTGGAGCTTTACTGCTCTGATACCATAAACAGGTATGAATTTCCTTGTTTATTAACTGAATAATACTTTACAATAGGAGAGTTCTATATATACAGTTCTTAGGTAAGTCTAAGTAGGAAAACAATTATAAACTAGGTAGGAAATCGTGGTCCTAACTAGGGAAGTATCTACAGAGAACCTAGGACAGTTTTAGGAAGGAATCTGTTGATTTCCTTTGACTACTGAGATCTGGGAATCAGGGAGATTGATCCTCAATCTCCTGGGATTCCCGTGGATCTTTATCAGGGAAAACATGAACAACCGAAGGTGCGTAGAAGGGAATAAGGTGGGGATTTGTGATGGAGAAGGAAGTAAGGAGAGGACCATTTGAGAACTGATGTGGCAAGAAGATTGATTAGAAAAACTACTGTGGTAATGGCATCAGCCCAATAACAAAAGGGGAGACCAGCTGTGTTTAGTAGAGTACGGGCAACTTAAGAGATATGACGATGTTTCCTCTCTGCCAACCCATTTAGTTGTGGGGTGTGAGGGCAGGAAAACCGCTGGTGAATACCATGGTTGGAACAAAAGTTTTGGAAGGATTTGTTAGCAAATTCCTTGCCACCATCACTGTGAAACTGTTTGATGGTGGCAGATTGGGTGCTGATATATCTATAGAATTTAGAAAAATGGTCAAATACTTCAGATTTGAGTCTCATTGGGTATAGCCATGTGTAGTGTGTGTAGTCATCAGTAAAAAGCACATAATATCGAAAACCAGATACAGAAGGCACAGGTGACATCCAAACATCTGAATGAATTAAGTCAAAGGGGTGCTGGAAAGTATGGATTACATTAGTGAAAGATTGACGAGTACATTTGCTTAAAGCACACTGATTACAGAAAGAAACATAATTAAAAACATTAGGATGACTGATGTGCTACTGAGTTGCTAATCTGCTTAAGACTTGGGAAGAAGGATGTCTTAGCCGCCTGTGCCAAAGACTTGGAGTGGTGGTTGTGAGGAGTGCTTGTGGTGGAGGATTAGGCTTGATGGGATACAAGCCATCACTACAGGGACCCTAAAACAGAACTTTATTGGTAAGTAGGTCTCTAATGACAAAATGTGTGGGAAAGAAAGTAATACTGACTTGCTGATCTTTTGTGTACTGTGCAACAGACAAGAGATTTTTGCGGATGGAAGGTACATGGAGGACACAAGAGAGATGAAAAACTGAGGAACCAGAGGAGAATTGGACATTACCCGTGTGTGCTATAGGAAGTGTAGTGTCATTGCCCACCATAACTTGGTCTTGAGGGGGAGGATTTGGGCGAGGGGTAGCAGGTGATATGGTGGGTGGCACCACTGTCGGGATACCAATTGGGGTCAGACGGTTGTGAGGTGAAGCCCTGCGAAGGCTTGAGAGAGATCATGAACTGCCGGCTGTTAAGTTGGGGGCAGGCGGCTGCAACATGACCAAACTTGTTGCAGGACCAGCATTGAGGACTGTAGGGTTTGGCTGGATAACCGGGAGCGGAACCAAGGACTCCTGGTGAGTTGTTGTAGGGTGGAAAACGGCTAGAACCACGGCGGGAGAAGGGCCGCGAGCCACGGGTAGAGCGTGAGCCACGGTGGTAGTTGGGGCGACCTCTGGTTACATAGAAAGTCTGAGGGGCAGAGGAAGGTGCAGGGTTGGGACAGTTGACATAGAGGGCAGTGGGATTAGGGGTAGCGACATAGGAAAGATTAGAAGCTTGTTGGGCCTCAAAGGAGAGGAGGCGAGCCCACAGGTCATTGAAGGGTGGGAGAGGAGGGAAATTGAGCATGGCGGTCACGAGGATCATGTATTCTGGTCCAAGACCACGAAGAACAACGGTGACAAGGTCATTTGGGGAAAAGGGTTCATTAATGGCTGCATGAGCGTCGGCTAGAGTTTTGGCATGAGAGAGGTATTCAGAGATGGTCTTAGTGCCTTTGGTGAGAGACATCAATTGGAAACGCAGATTGGTGGCATTAGCAAGGGACTGCTGGGAAAAATTTTGGCGAAGACACTCCCAGATTTCTCTGGATGTGTTAAGGCCAACGACCAGGGACATAATGGGCTCAGTTACGGTGGCCCTCAACATGCTGATCAGGGTTTGATCGATTTGGTACTATTGTTGGAAGGCAAGATTCGGGAGAGAGGCAGCCGGGAAAGTCAGGGCCGAAACAGAGGTTTCACATGTAAGAGATGATGTTGCACTTGGTGTTGGGAGAGTGGAGGGAGGGGGAGGATGTGTGCCATCTATGAAGCGCCAGTAGTTATGGCCAATGAGGAAAGGTTTGATTTGGCTTTCCCAGAGAAGGTAATTGGATTCAGTAAGTTTGACAGAGACTAGAGTGGAGACGTGATTAGGGGAGATTGAAGGGGAGGAGCAGGAATCGGTGGCCAGTAGACTTGGGGAAGAACAGGAGGGGCTCGGATTGGGAAGAACAGGGGGATTAGGAAGAACAGTGGAGGTTGTGGTTATCAGACTTAGGGCTTTGATACCATGTAGAAATTCATGAACTGTATGTTTTAATTACAGCCAATATGGCATATTTATACAGGTTTGTTTAAGGGATAAGACAGAGCACTTCTTATCTCCTTAAACTGCTTCTAACCGTAATAGGACAGGTGTCCTATATATGTAACTGCAGGTAACTGTCTACCTGTTAACTAACTGATGTCTAGCTTCTACTAGGAACTTAGGTACACGGTTCTAACCTAGGAACTAATGTACAATCTGTTCTAGGGTTAGATATACATAGTCTAACAAAAAATATAATTAAAGAAAAAAAAGCTAAAGAACAAGAAAAAACGAAATTGCCTACCTTACCTACTAACCAATTAAGTCCACCAGCTTCCATCACCGACACAACAGCCTTCTGATGCCATCTTAACCTTATTTCAGAAGGAACCTTTGAACTACCAAAAGAGTCAACTGGAGATGCACCATCCCTTGAAACAAACCCTATAGTATTACTATACAACTGACCTTTCTCAAATACATTTGAATTCAAATCAATGAAACTATATATTATTGACACCACATATACAAGTATTTGTTGCAAGAGTCCAGTCCGCTCCACCATATAATTAGATGACTTTTCATCAGCTGAAAGTGCACCACTTATTGTTTTAAGCTGGACAACAGCCCCTGAAAGAACAAAGCACACATTGTAAATTAGAAACAGTATCTCTTGTCGCGATATTGTTTAGGAATGGGAAAGACAAATAAAATCAAGAAGCCCAGAAAAAAGTAGGAAGAATTAACGTGGTTGGGCAATATGCCTACCCCCAAGCGGCAGAAGCAACAAATCTCCACTATATCAATAATGGGTACAAAAAATATTCTACGAAGCCTGTAGGATCAAGATGTGATGAAAACCTAGAAAAAACAAGAATAAACAAGGAAACAAATTTATCTCTCTCACACTTAGCCCTTTCAATATTCTCTCACTCTCCACCTTGAGTGGTAACCTCTCACCCTCTCTGGGGTGGCATTCCCATTCCCTCTCCCCGTCAATAGCGTGGTATTCCCATCACTCTCTTTCGAGTGGTATTTCCGGAACTTTCTTGCTTGCTGATTCTCCCTGCCCCCCTGAATCTAGCACATTGGCCCCCTATATAGCCACAATAACGGCCTTCACTTAGGAATACATTGGATCCTGATTAACTTCTTCAACTGGGAAAGAAAACTCCATTTGGGATTATAATTCGCATCCTATAATGGTACGTTCACTTATTCAGTATGGGGGAACCCAGGTATGGATATAGGTGGGTAAAGGTAAGGGTATCTCATCAATCTCCCGTAGTGATATGACATCAGGTTTGGGGGGAATTGATAACTACTTTGAAGGTAGGATTCACACATTTTTCTTTCTTTCTATGTTAGTAAATGCAGGGGAACTCAGGTATGGCAATGATACCCTTTTTTCCCAACCCATAGTTGGTAAGTAAACATGCCCTAAAAATATCCTTCCTAACAAACTTAGGAACCTTGTCATGGGCTGGAAAACATGTCCCTGGGTTCAACAGATGTTTTGCGAAATCTATTATCACAAATTCATCCAATTTGGAGGATCAGACAGTAAATATGTAATACAGCAATGGCACACATTTAAATCTCAGTCCAAGCACGAAGTTTTACAATCCAACCTGAACTGCAAATCTAATTCAAAAGAAGTCATTTGAATCAATTCTGGAAGCAGCGAATTCATTAAAAGAGAATGCACAGGATAAGGACAAGGTGCAGGACTTCACCCAACTGAAGATACAACAAAAAAGCAAAATAACGAAATTAATTAACAAGAGTGACCAATTAGAATAGTTGCCTCGAAGGACCAGCATAAAACCTAGAGAGACTGAACTCCATACGGATGCCCAGAAACGAACTCTGCCCCATAAGAAATCAGCATCCTTCCCCTTCGGATCTCCGGAAAATATTCTATTTCTTTCCATCCAAAAAACTCAGGAGATTGCAAGAACAGCACATCTACCTAGCACAGCCTCACTCCAAAAACTTAAGCTTCTCACCTACTAATGCCGCACAAGATTCAGGGATTGCTCAATTTAATCCAAGAAAAGAAAAATTATTTATATTGGTTGATTGATTTGTTTTATGATGAAACAAAATTATTGCAACAGAACCATAGAATACACAGTACCAAGCCGAGTGATCAAGATATTCTCTACCAAGAGCACAGAAAAAGAAGCCAGTAAAAAAGGCCACTCCCACAAAAAGACTAATACAGGGTTGTGACAATAGAACAATAAAATACACAGTGCTAAAACATGTGGTTCCAAATTTACAGCTACTGACAGTTTATTTTATGAACATGAATCCCTAAATATTATGAAAAATTAAAGGTGCTGATAAGTTTGTCAAGACTTATCTTGTAAAGGGCTTTGCAAGAAATTCGCATTTTATCTACAATTCTCCACTTAACATAAGAAATAAAAAATTAAAAAGTAAGGAGTAAACAGTAGGAGAATGTTGAACTAAGGCTGTTATGACTTCCTACAAACCTGGGTTCAAATCAAATGCCTCTAACTAGAGTTCACCAATTCTATTTTCACTGATAAATAATAATGTTGGGATGTGAGGATAAGAGTCCCACATCGGAAAAGAGGAAATAGAATGTGTGCCTTATATAGGCTTGGGCAACTCCCTCTATCACCAATTGGTTTTAGGGCTGAACTCTCGAGTCTATATAATGGCCGGAATCCCGATCTCTAACAAATAATTTGTGTTATATTAGACAATAGACAAATGAAAGAATATACTCCTCAAACCAAAGAATTTCTTGTTCTACCTCCAGATAAGTGCTCGATGAAATCTAATTCTGTTAAACAGTGTACACTTGTCTAAGACAGACCCGTGTACACCTGTTCAAACATCATTGGATATCACAGTTAGACTAGACATCTGTTTAGACCTAGACACCTGTACTCTAGTTAGTTTGTAGCAATTACTTACTTAGGACAGATGTCCTAATCATATTTAGATGGGAGATAACTGTCACATCTTATCTCCCATACTGATGTGTATAAATATGCCTAGTTGGCTTGTAAATGATATCAGAAAATTATATCTTTCTACATGGTATCAGAGCCATCTGTCTGATCACCATAAACCGATCCCTCACAAACCCTATCATGGCTGCCGATTCCTGTTCCTCTCCTATCTCTTCCCCCTAACGTTTCCACCTTGGTTTCTGTGAAATTGAGTGAAACCAATTACCTTCTATGGGAAAGTCAAATTAAACATTTCCTCATTGGCCACAATTACTGGTGTTTTATTGATGGCACTCATCCTCCTCCTCCTCCTACTATTCTGTTTTCCCTGAATCCTGAAACCTCACCCCAATCTGACTCTGAACACTCTGCCCTAACATCAAATCCTGTACCCGTGCCTAATCCTGCCTACCTTCTCTGGTTCCAAATTGACAAGACCTTAATTAGCATGCTTCGGGCCACTCTAACCGAACCTATTCTATCCCAAGTTGTGGGTCTCACCACCTCTCGTGCCATCTGGGATTGTCTCAGGCAAAACTTCTCTCAACAGTCTCTTGCAAATGCCACTAACCTGCGTTTTCAGATCGTCTCTCACCAAAGGGTCCAGAACCATCTCTGAATACCTTACCCATGCCAAGATCCTTGCTGACTTTCTTGCTGCCATAAATGAACCCTTCTCACCCACAGACTTAGTCACTGCTGTTCTTCGTGGCCTAGGACCAGAATATACCATCTTAGTCACTGCAATGCTCAACTTCCCACCCCTGCCTCCCTTCTCTGATCTTAGAGCCCGTCTTCTATCCTTCGAAGCCCAACAAACATCCAGTTCTGCATATACCACTGCTGCCACTCCCACAGCCCTTTACACCACCTATGCAGGTCCTACTGCCCCTAATGCTCGTGGCCGTCCCTCTTACTACCGTGGCTCCAAACCTGGCCGTAATTACAGACCCTTCACCCGCAGAAATTCTGGCCGATATCCCACCAATCCCTCTCCTGGCATTCTCGGCCCCACTCCCTCTCATGCTTCACGCTCCCCAAGGCCCACAGTGCTGGTCCTGCAATCGCTTTGGCCATGTGGCCCACACTGCCCACAGACCACCCAATCTGCAGATCATGATCTCTCACAGGCCTTTGCTGGCCTTCATCTCGCTGCTGTCTCAGAGCCCAACTGGTATCCGGATAGTGGAGCAACTAACCATGTTTCCATGAACCCTGCTGCTCCACAGTCCACAACCCCTACCTCTCAAGACCAGATCATGGTCGGCAATGGCCAAACCATGCCCATATCCCACACTGGTAACGTTACATTCTCCTCTGGTCCGTTTCTCTTTAAACTTACAGATGTCCTACATGTTCCCACTATCCGCAAAAACCTCCTATCTGTTGCTCAATTCACCAAAGATCAAAATGTTAGCCTCACCTTCTTTCCTACACACTTTATTATCCGGGATTTAACCACCAACTCTATTCTTTTTCAGGGCCCCTGTAAGGATGGATTATACCCCATCAAGCCACACAACCCACCACAAGCCTTCCTCACCACGGCTACCCCCACTCTGTGGCATCAAAGGCTAGGCCACCCATCTCACCAAGTCCTACGCAGGCTGGCAAATCAGAACCATCTCAGTTCTTCTGTTTTTTCTACTACTAGTCCCTTTTGTAATCAATGTGCATTAAGAAAATGTACTAGACAGTCCTTTTCTTCTGTTAATCACACCTCTCAACATCCGTTTGATTTAATCCACTCAGATGTATGGATGTCCCCTGTATCTTCAGTTTCTGGTTATAAATACTATGTTCTATTTACGGATGACTACACCCGTTTTACTTGGATTTACCCCCTTCGACTCAAATCTGAAGTTTTTGCCCACTTCACCAGATTTTTTACTTATGTTCAAACTCAGTTTTCCACCACCATCAAACAATTTCAGAGTGATGGTGGCAAAGAATTTGCCAACAATTCATTTACCACATTTTGCACTAACCATGGCATCCATCAAAGGTTCTCATGCCCCCATACCCCTCAACAAAATGGCCTGGCCGAAAGAAAGAACCGACACATTTCTGAGGTTGGACGCACCCTCTTAATCACTGCTGGTCTTCCCTATTGCTACTGGGCAGAGGCAATTACCACGGCAGTTTTTCTAATCAACCTTCTACCCACCCCTGTCCTCAAATGGTCATCACCCTATTTTCAGCTACACCAGAAACAGCCTCCCTATCATCTCCTTCGCACCTTTGGCTGCTCCTGCTTCCCATATCTTGGTGATTATACCAAACACAAGTTAGAACCTCGATCTGTTTCTTGTGTATTTCTCGGGTATAGACCCTCCCATGCTGGTTATCGATGTCTACACGTCTCCACCGGACGTGTTTACATCAGCCGCCATGTCATCTTCAATGAATCTGCCTTCCCATTCACTAAGCACCCAAATCCTACCCCTACTTTCTCCTTCATCCCCATCCAACACAAATTCAATGATCTCAGCCCACAAACTGAACCCACCTTAACATCTGTTCACCCAAATCAGACCCCAGTATCCAGTCCTCCCACCTCTGCATCTCACTCTTCAAGTCCTCCTTCCCCACAAACACTATCTCCAATAGTCCCTCCCTCCTCACCACCCTCGACAGTTTCTGCTCCAGCACCACCATCTCCCACCACCACAGAAAACTCGTCCATATCCCCCTTTAGCAATCAAATTCCCCCCAGAAACACCCACCCTATGATCACCCGCAGCAAGGCAGGGATCTCCAAGTCCCGAAACCTGTTACATGTCTCCCGCTACCCTCTCCCCCAACTATACACTACTTTTCTTGTCCCCCCCTCAGAACCGACCACCTACAAGCAAGCTTCTAAATCCCCTCATTGGAATCAAGCCATGAACACAGAATACAGTGCTCTGCTCAAACTGCACACCTGGACTCTTGTTCCCCTGCCTCCTACAGCCAATACAGTGGGTTGTAAATGGGTCTACCGCATCAAGCGCAACGCAGATGGCACACTTGAGCGATATAAAGTCCGCCTAGTGGCCAAAGGCTTCCACCAACAAGAAGGACTTGACTACCAGGAAACCTTCAGTCCTGTGGTCAAACCAGCAACCATCCGAGTTGTTCTTACCATTGCTGTGTCCCTCAACTGGCCCCTCCGTCAAATGGATGTCACTAATGCTTTCCTACATGGCAACCTAACTGAAGAGGTGTATATGCAACAGCCACCTGGCTTTATTGACCCCAACCGACCCACTCATGTTTGCCGCCTCAACAAAGCCCTCTACGGCCTCAAACAAGCACCCCGTGCCTGGTTTGAACGCTTCAGTTCATTTCTCTTTCAACACGGCTTCATTCAAAGTCGGGCTGACCCATCTATGTTTGTGTTCCACAACAACAGCTCCCTAATGTTCCTCCTCCTCTATGTTGATGACATCATATTGACAGGTAACTCAACCACTACAGTCTCCACTACTTCCTCGGTGTTGAAGCCACCAAAACAGCATCTGGCCTTCATCTCACTCAGAATAAATACACCACCGACATCCTCCAACGTAGTGGGCTCACTGATTGTAAACCAGCCCCCACTCCAGTTGCTGCCAAAACCAGCCTTTCTGCCTATGATGGACAGCTCCTAACCGATGCCACTCTCTACAGACAACTAGTAGGTGCCCTACTCTATTTAACCTTAACTAGACCAGATATTTCCTATGGTGTCCAACAGGTTGCGCAGTTCATGAGTTCCCCCACAGAAATTCATCTCACTGCATTAAAACGCATCATCCGGTATTTAAAGGGTACATTGGGTACAGGCATACACATCCAACGCAGCCCCCTGCCTCTCCACATCCGTGCCTATTCTGATGCTGATTGGGCAGGTTGTCATGACACCAGACGATCCGTGACTGGCTTTTGCCTATTCTTGGGTCCAAACTTGATCTCTTGGTGTGCAAAGAAACAGAAAACAGTCTCCCGTTCTAGTGCAGAAGCAGAGTACCGTGCTCTCGCCTACACCTGTGCAGACACTCTATGGACTCTCAGCCTACTTCGAGAACTCCATCTTCAGCCTCCCCTACCGATTCTACTTCACTGTGACAACATCAGTTCTGCCTACATGACCAGCAACCCAGTGTTTCATGCCAGAACAAAGCACATTGCCTTGGACTATCACTTTCTCCGTGAAAGAGTAGCCTCTGGCACCCACCAAGCCAAGTTTGTCCCTTCTGCCCACCAGCTTGCGGATCTGTTCACCAAAGGTCTACCAGTGGCAAGACATCACAGCCTATCCAACAAACTCGTCACCCAAAGGGTGCCTAGTTTGCGGGGGGATGTTAAACAGTGTACAGAACAGTGTACACTTGTCTAAGACAGACCCGTGTACACCTGTTCAAACATCATTGGATATCACAGTTAGACTAGACATCTGTTTAGACCTAGACACCTGTACTCTAGTTAGTTTGTAGCAGTTACTTACTTAGGACAGATGTCCTAATCATATTTAGATGGGAGATAACTGTCACATCTTATCTCCCATACTGATGTGTATAAATATGCCTAGTTGGCTTGTAAATGATATCAGAAAATTATATCTTTCTACAAATTCCATGTGGCAGGAAACAATTAAACTTCTGGCCCCACCAGATATGTTTCTAACAAAATGTGTCATCATAGAAAGAAAGTACGCTAGCAAATAACCAATGCAGATAATACCTTTCATTAATGCCGTTAGCTTTTGAATCCCACCAAAGTATCCAAAAACTCTGCAATTGTGCAACGAACGAGTAATAATCATCAGAGCATCCAGGAGTGGTATCCCGTCAGATATGATATTTAATGTTGTGGAACGGGCAGAGAAGTCTGCTGTTGATTGAACTGTACTGGTGTTTACTGGATTAACAATGGAAGAACGAAAAAACCATAAATAAGATAGCAAGAAAACCTATTTTTGGAGGAAGTAAGATCATAATTCAAATATGGAGGAGGAAATGTTCATAAGAAAGAAACTAATTAACCAAATATCAATATAGCATGAACGTTCCTGATGAAATGTTCACTAAATGCCTTCCAAAAGAGAAAACCAAACAAACAAAATTCAAATTGACAAAAACTTTTAAACAGTATAAAATTAGATGGCAACGATAGATGGCTGTTACAAATTTGTCCAGGAAGGCACATCAAAAACCCATTTCTCATACACACCTAGCCTGTTGATTAACACCATAAAATCAACTTTTATACTATTATGAATATGATAAAAGGCAGTGATTATAAATAAAATTTAGAAAGAAAAAAAAACATCTTCCAAGATCAGGCTCTTAGCATTTGGCATGTCAAGACTCAAGCCATTGTTGATTGGACTTTACAAGGATATCACACATAGGGCCAAAAACATTGTCATTAGAACAAAAAGTAAATTCTGTTTCGCAGAAAATTTACCAGAAGCATTTAATGCAGAAACACAACAAACAAAAGCACTTTGCTATTGTAAACAGCAAACATGATGTTTAACTTACACTCTGCAACCATAGCAGTTAAGTGTGTAATCTCTTCAGTAAATATTAAAATGACTTCTGCAGGATGTCCAGCAAAGCAGCCAATAACTATATCATCTGAATGTGCTGAAATCTCTGCATGTTGAATGGTAGTTGAAGCAGCCTCTGACATTTGGCCTGTATTTACTGGTACCCAATTCTTGTATACAACTAGGTACTGCTTAAGAAAAACATGAAAAAGCCTCCTCTTTTCCATCTACAAATAGAGTGAAAAAATAATACATGAATGTCAATCTCTGCTCTCAATTAATTTGCATATATGTCATCCTAAAACACCGGTGGTGACAAAAGTGATGTGTTTTGCTTGCCTAACAAGTTGGCCATTTCCTGAAGGTTAGGTTATAACTCTTTTCTTCTGGACATATTAAATACGCATCATGGTTAGAGAAATTATCTATGCCTGGACAAGATAATGGGAATAGCTTCTCTAAGAGCCAAATAGTCCCTTCTTTGCTTTGCAATAGGGAAGATAATGCATGAGAAAAGTTATAAATAGCTTAAGAATTGTATTTATCAAGGGAACACAGTTTACCTTATCTTTAGCTTTTTCATATCTATCCCAAAGTATATTTAGGACCGCCTCATCTCCAACTTCACTGGAAAAATCAAGGCCAAGTCATCAAAATCACATTAGAAAATAGTTAATAAAATTCTCTTTTTAAAGAAATAGTTGTCAATAATTCTCCACGCTATAGTACAATTAAAATTTATTCATGGGAGGCAGAATTTGACGTAATACAAATGACTAATAACAAAAAAAAAAAAATAATAAGGGCACCGAAAGGCATATCAAATTAGGCATCATAAATTTAACAAGTCCTGTCTTAATCAATTTGTAACTCTACTATGCTGGCCCACCCTGTATAATGACATCATATAATTGAAGTACAAATGATTACAAAGAGTCTACTCATCTAGATGGCCATTGGGGCTGCAAAACCTGTCTAAGAGTGTGTTGGTGGGAACTAATGTATGAAAGAGATTAGAGTCCTTCGCAAATATTTGGGTTGTGAGTTAGGAGTACAAGAGTGACCTTTGAGTGTCTTGGGACTTCCTGTGGGGCTACTCTGTGTGCTATATCTTGGCAGATCCCATTCGTTGTTAAAGAGCAACGTAGAGTTATTAGGGATTTCTTTCTCATGTATTGAAATTTATTTTGTGCATGCGTTTCCATACCCTCAATTCTTAGATGTTAGTCAGGTCTTATAGGCCATCTTTCTGTTTCCTACAATGCGAGTTTTTTCTTGTAATTAAAAAAAATGCTTTCTGACCACAACAAATCCCTAATCAAATTTGAAACTACTCCTTCCTAACAGTGAATTAAGATATTGGCAATTGTAAGAAGGACCATGAACAGCGGCCACTCAGCATCAAACCTTAAGTCCTTGGCAAATATTTGGGTTGCGAGTTAGGAGTACAAGAGTGACCTTTGAGTGTTTTGGGACTTCCTGTGGGGCTAATCTGTGTGCTATATCTTTGCAGATCCCATTCGTTGTTAAAGAGTAACGTAGAGTTATTAGGGATTTCTTTCTCATGTACCCTCAATTCTTAGATGTTAGTCAGGTCTTATAGGCCATCTTTCTGTTTCCTACAATGTGAGTTTGTTTCTTGTAATTAAAAAAAAAAAATACTTTCTGACCACATTAATCCCTAATCAAATTTGAAACTATTCCTTCCTAACAGTGAATTAAGATATTGGCAATTGTAAGAAGGACCATGAACAGCGGCCATTCTGCATCAAACCTTTAGTTCCTGGGTTCCACCTTACCCTATAAATTTAGTGATTGAACAGTTCATTCAACTTAATCATCCTTCAATCCACTTCAACAAGGGTAAAGTGGTAGAATTCCGATAATTTGTCCTTTATCAATGTGGTCTTTCAACCAAATATTTAGGAGCAAGGCAAATACAACCAGACGACTTATCTTTACCGCAATAAACTATGCAAATCCCAACAACTCCCCCAACAACCTCCTCTAAAAGAGGCCTAGCAAGGACTTCGGTGGCCACAACCTCGTAAACTAAAAGTTGAGATGAAATAATCCTTCATATGGACTTTATGAAAAGTAGTATATTATGACTTACACCTAAGACCGATCTCAGTCCTGCTCCCGTTACCAATTGAGTCAAGTCCTAGAGAGTGGCTTTTCCAACAGCAAAAGAATCTTAAAAAATTAACATAAAGCGCAGTGAACAATTCTCATATGTATAAAACAGGCCCAAATTATACCTATGACATAGTAATTCAAAACTCTAACAGTTACCCTACTTCAGCTCCCGTTCCTATTAAAATTACACAAAAAGAGAGATCCCTGAAGGAGAACTAGAGGCTATATTTAGGTTCATTTTTTCAGTGAATCAGTGGAGGAAACACATATTCTCACTCACCTCAGCTTTTTATTGAAAATTTTGAGATTTAATTACCTAAATTAACTAGGATTCTACCAAATATTTCTGAAATCATGCAACGACAGTTGGACATATGAGGCCTTTTATAACAACAATCTAGGTCCTTTGCTATATTCCATCCAACCGCAAAACCACAATTTACAAGTTCTAACATGCTGTGGTAAAGCAATAAAAAGTAATCATAGGAAGCATAAGTACCTAAAGCGGATATTTGAACCAGGAGGAGAGAATCTCTGAGGTTGGGACCCTGAAGCAGAATCTCCATCTTGGCCACCGGAAGTTCTTCGAATAAGGTCAGCAACACCCTTGACAATATTCATGCTTCACCGCCACCAGGATTTATATGTAAGTCAGCACTTCATAATCCAATAGCCCATCACCTTGATAGCCTTCCTAATACAAAGTACATAAATCACCATTTGAGTTAATACAATTTCTCATGCACTCACAATCGTACTGAAATTGTCGCCTAAATCACAATTAGAAGAGCTCGGTTAAGTATCGTGAAATAATTAGAGTAGTTTGAGTTGACTTTATGTGCCCTATAATCATTCAACAAATCTTCTAAAACCTCCAGCTCATTTTCCATTCTTTTTCCTCTCTATCTTTTGGCAAACAAACAGAAACACTATCCGAGTATAGGACTACCAATGAACTAACACTTTGATGCGTAAAAAGCCTAAACTTAAATCCAATCAGCTGCTGATAAACAAAAAAGTAAGAAAACCACAATATTCACTACAAAAGCAAAAAAAAAAAAAAACATTGAAATATCTGATAAAAATGAATGCCGATGAAGATATCTAACTTCGAGAAACTAAATTACGAATGAAATACAAACAATGGATCAAAGAGGAACACTCGAACTCCATGATTGAATTCTATAATCAATTCGTCAATTTGAAGAAGGAAATTATGAGAACCTGATCAGATCGCCGGGCCCAAGAGAGATTGTTTTGGATAGGGTTCGTGATTGAAGATCTGAGCGGGGAATTCTTGGTAGCTCTTTCCTCTTCTTCTGCTACAATGGCGTCAGTGTAGAATCAACGAAAGAAAATGCGTAAGCGAAAAGAGACGAAGCAAAAGAAAAAGAAAAAGAAGAAAGAAAGAAATAAATAAAATATAAACCACAATTAGTCGTTAAATTTCAATATTGCCCCTGCTGCTTGCTATGGTAGTTGAAGTCTTGAAGATCAAAGCCGGTGATGTGATTTTATCTGAGAGTCGAAATAAGCGAGTTAGGTAACAAATTATTCACCAGAGAAAACGATTTTACCGGATTACTTTTTTCCTTACCATGGAGAAACGGCGTCGTTCTTGTCGGTGACGCTCTGTAAGTATCGAATCCAAAATTGTAGAATAATATAGAACTTCTTAACTAGATACGAGAAAACGAGTTCTCATTTTGATCTGCACTGAAATAAGGAATAATAAAATCTAAAGTATAAGTTGGGCCCAATCCATGCAAAAAATATTTTGAATTTTCAATCTCACAAACTCCAAACTATAAATTATATATAAAAAGTTATTCTTTTTTAATTTTTTTTTAGAAGTTGAGTGTTAAAAAGCAAAAGTAACTAAAATAATATACATCGTCACTACTACTTGTATTCCAACCACATTCTCATGTCCATCACCTTCGCCAATAAACCCATTCCATGGTTGAAAGAACTACAACCACCTCACGGCCATGATTTTTCCAGATATGTTTTCTTACCAGGGAGGAACAGCGTTCAATCGCTGACGCTTAATACAAGAGTGTGACTTCATATAATTTTCACTTTTTTTATACAACAAACTTAAAAAATGATATATATATATATATATTATATAAATTTATCGTGTCTTAATCTCACTTTAGTGTCGAATTCAAAATTTAAGATTTCCATCAGGAAAAAAAAAATTTCCTCTCATTTTACAAATAATCTGCAATAGCAATGAAGCTATCAAGTATAGAAGACTACTATTAAATTGTAGTACGAAAAGTATAATTTTCACTTTTTAAGCACGTGGAATCTCGATACTAGGAGTTACTGATATTCTTTTTCACAAATTATGTGGATGTCTCAAATTCAGCTCTTGTAAAAGGCAACTAGAGGGTGTATTCAATTTAGATTTTAATGGGTTTCAAATCTGATGGGTTTTAACAGATTTTAAAAGCTTTTTATTGATTTCAAAGTGTTTACATATGGATTTTAAATTATTTATTTTTTGATTTGTTATGATTTTAAAATATTTATTATTATTTTAAAAGGTTTGTTATTATTATACCTATTTCACCCTCCCCTCAGTTGAAGTGTTATTAGAGACATCAAAACTGAAATCGTTTTTCTGAATCAAAGTAAAATCTTATCAATTTATGGAAAAAAATATCAAGTTTATCAATTATTTAACAAACAAAAGAATAACTTACTATTAATTTAATTACAAAATCAACAAAATATCAGAAAACTGACCCTCGCTATTTACCAATTACCATGGCAGCAATAAGAGGCATTTGATAATTGAAATATTACGGTGATGAGTTGCACCATAAAATCTGGGTGATGAGCTTTTAATTTGAAGAAAGCTTTCTTCTGCCGCTCCCATGTCTCGTTTTGCAACCTCAAAACCTACCACTGCAAGAGAAAATCTGCTGAGAAGGCAACAGCCTTGTTTGAGGGTACAAATGCAAATGCCCGAAGTATTTCAGAATTGGATCTATGAACGAAAACTGTGACAGCTCGTCCATGAACTTAGTGGCGGAAAATGTAGAGAGCCATATGGTGGTCAATAAAGGACAGGAAAATGTTCTTCCAAATTAAGAGGTGGTGGTTTACTTAACTGATGTGAATGGCCAAAATCCATATGTTGCAGGGAATCAATTGGATGTTGCCAAGGTGGACGGTGTAGAGAAGGTGATTCAAGAAAGTCTTGATTTGGAAAATCCTATCCTGATTGAAATCTCAAACCAATTTGAAGATGATAAAGACTCCCCAAGGTTTTATTTTTATTTGTTTCAAATCTAATGAAATTTTAAGATGGGAGGTGTTATTTGGGTGAAGGATTGGTTGGTATATTTTTCATCTTAAAATCCATCAATTCATCAAATCATTAAAAATCATGAAACTTTTGAATACACTTGAATTTGAAATTGTACCTTAAAATTTAATTGAATACACCTGAATTTTGAAGGGTTTTAAAAAAACTTACTAAAATCCTAATTGAATACACCCATCTTTTAATAGAATCAATTAAAATCTTAATTGAATACCAATATATTTGAAAACACTCTGAAATCATTTAAAATCCCCAATTGAATGCACCATGTGTGTAAGATAATCTCCCTCTTCCATATAGTTTTATTGAAAACATGGAAACTCAAAATAGGAAAAACATAAAGTAAATAAGAAATACTACATTTAATAGTTTTTCTCTCTAAATATTATGTAGAAAATTTCGAATTTGACTAGGCATATTATTACTAAATGCCCATTTTATTTGACAAAGTTTTGATAATGCCATGTAATAATATAACTAAAATCACCAAAAAAAATAGTATTTAATAACAAAATGAAGGGCCAAAATGAAAACTGAAATATAATCCAAGGACTATTACTATACTACACAGGTTATAGGGTAGTTTGTCTAAAAATGACTAGAAGGGTTTGGGCCTCTAAGCTTTTAGTTTGCCGAAAATACCCTTATTAAAGATTCTTGACATGCGTTGAAGACTGAAGACTAGAAGAAGAGCAAGGAGAGCCGAACCAGCCGTTCGCCAAAGCAAAACTGATACACACAGAGATATCTCCAAACCCAAAACCGGGCCTTCCAAAATGAGTACCATGAAATTTTGCCGTGAATGGTAAGAAATACTCATGGCTGATTTCTATATTTATCACTGTATGAAACTTTATTTTCAATTTTGAATTGGTTCGTATTTTTCAGTAACAACATTCTGTATCCGAAGGAGGACAAGGACCAGAAGATCCTCCTCTATGCCTGCCGCAATTGCGATCACCAGGTTAGCTCATTCTCTTCATCCGTCTTGATTTTTTCTTTTTTATTGCAAATACTTTGCGGTATAGATATTAAAGTCTCTAACTTTGATTGCAAAACCCACATTATTCTTCTGCGTAGTGCTGTGGTTTCTCTAATGCATGATTATCTCATTTGGATAATTAGAAATTGACGTAGATGCTTCCCTTGACCTTAGGGTTCTGGCCTTCTGCGTTGAATGATGTAATTTTTGTTTTGTTTTGGGTGAATTGTATTAAAATACGTTACATATAGAACTGTGCCCATTCTGATACCAATTTTTCTCTTTTGAAGTTGGCTTTTTTGTGCCATATTTTTTAATTTGAACTATATACTTGGAAAAAATGTGATAATTTTATACTCTTCTCCTTTTGGTTTTATGAACTTGTTGGGTTCCTTTATAGTTCCATGACCTCTTAATGGGATTGGCAAACTAAACATACAAACATTTAATAGCTCATGTATATATTAGGTTCTTTATGTGTTATTTGTTTGCAGGAGGTTGCTGATAACAACTGTGTGTATAGAAATGAGATACATCACGCTGTCGGGGAGCGCACCCAAATATTACAGGACGTAGCTGCAGATCCAACTCTTCCTCGAACCAAAGCTGTACGTTGTTCTGAGTGCAAGCATGGAGAAGCTGTCTTCTTTCAGGTAAAATACCTAACCATCTTTACGTTTTGGTCAACTGCTAGTTAGTTATGCCTTTTGGTTTATTATCAGTGTTCTGAATGTAAAACTAGATATTTTTAAACTCACATAACATATTCCACGTCATCACTCATTGGATGAATTCTAACTTTGTTGATACTTCAAATTTTTATATCTTGTGGCTTTTGGATTTTCATGACATTGTGGCCGGCTTTTACTACTTCCGTATTAGTTAATGCGTCTGGATAACCATTTTTTTTTATGGAGTTATTGTGTCATTGCTAATTGCTTCTCTTTCATTTTGGATATTGATTGAACTATTTAGTAGTATCTATTAAAATGAGTCGGCCATGAGTAGATTCTTCTCGAAGCTCCATTTGTATTGAGCCCTAGTTGTGTTATTATGGAGAGATTGGTCGGCTCCTTTGTGTTGAAGCGTCTGTTTTTTGTCTTGAGTGAAATTTGGGAAGTTGGGTTTTCTTTTCGCTTTTTGGGGGTATATGGCCCTATAGAGTCCTTACATCTATGCTGATACCATTATTGAATAATGAGATCAAAGTCATGTGCAATAAACTGCACCTGATAGCTATTTGTTTATTCTTTGTAATTGCACTCCTTGAAGGGGCAAACTGAAACTCCTAGTAGTCTCTCAAGTCTCAACAACCTTTTCTGGTCTTTTTTTTTGGTGGGTAAGTTGTAAATCTGGTGCTAATAGGCTATGTGTATTTATATATGTGCAGGCAACTGCTAGAGGAGAGGAGGGTATGACATTGTTCTTTGTATGCTGCAACCCCAGGTGTGGCCATAGGTGGAGAGACTGAGATCTACGCCAACCTTTCAATGTGGTCAGTTTCATCCAACCGCTCCATGAACATGTGTTGTTCTGAACCAAATGTATTGTGCCCAAATTATACATTTTTGAAGAGTTTAGGAACGAGATTATGGGATGGAACTTGTGTGTCGATTCAATATTTATTTTTATTTTTAATTTTTATCCACGGTAATTGCCTCTGGTTCTGGCAAACAATGGTTGTTCGGGCTAGGTTAAACTTGTGCGGCAGTTCCGGTAGTGAATCAATTAAAACTTGTGCCATAAAGGAGACTCAACATTCTCTTCTGCTCGTGATTAATGATAAAAAATATATATAAACCTGAGTCTGCGCAAGAATGAATTCTCAGGTGGAAAATTTACAGTTCCACCAGGTGATTGCCTCTGAGATCTTTCTCTTTGTAAAAAAATGCCAAAAGAGGTTCAACTCATGTCCAAATTTGAACCTATGGTACAATGGAAACCTCCTGAACACATGAAAGTAAAAATTAGAAATTTTGTTCAAAAAAAGGTAAAAGAATAGAACGGGGGGAGACCAAGATTGGTTGCTTCAACCTCATTGATGGCTCAATTCTTTACAGAGCTATGGGAGACTAACCAGAAGATAGATATCGTCTGAGTGTACCGGTCTGATATGCAGTTCAAATTGGCTAAAAGCTCATCATCTGCTGTGCGTTTGACGGCATTGCTTTCTACAGGTCTCCGCATTTAACATGACCGTGTAATCATGCTTGAGTGCTTCCAAACTTCGATAGTAGTCGTTCTCTAACCTATACCGGATCAGTTCCAGAGATACTGGAATCGCGCACCAGAGAGAGTTCGACAAACCAAAATTAAATTTCAAGAACCCACAAAGCACTTGAGAAGAAGAGAGTCAAGTGAAACTGTGAAAGCACACACGACATGGAAAATTGAACGGAACATGGTGAACCCTAGAAGAATAACAAAGATTAACAAGTTTGTAAACTTCAGCTTATACTGAAGTTGCTTCAGCTTCTCGATGCCAAGAGAATCCTGAATAGGCCATTTAGTAGCAGTATTGATACCTAATTCTCTTGTACATACTTGTCAACACTAGGGATGTTAATTGGTACAGAAAAATCGACCAAAAGCCCGAATTGTCCCAAATCATATGAAATATTACCGAACAATAAAAACCGAACCCAAAAAGAAAAACCCGAACCTAATCGAAATTGATTCAGCTCATTTTCGGTTTTCGACAATCTAGTACATAAAAACAGGTAACAAATCGATTGCACTTGCATTAAATAAGGACATCATTGTTTTGGCCATTTTCACTTCAATAATTGGATATCATCGCCTCCACTTCGATATCATTGATTCATTGCTTTCAGTTTGATCTACCTTAATCTAAAACTCCAAATCTGCTTCAATCTCCACGCCGCTCTTAGCCTCTCACACAGGCTTCACTCTCACTCACTGTAACAACCCGGAAATTCAGAAAAATTAATTTTCGTGAAATTAAAAAGTGAGTTGACAATTTTGCCCTTATAGGTCAAAAGTTGACTTTGTACTCAGAGTACTTTTGGGAATTTTCGTGAGGACCTTTGCGTAGGCCTAGAAGTTCTGAGTCCGTAGACATGTCAGAATCCGAGCTCGGACAAGCATGTTATGGATCTAAAATGACCAAGAGTATTTTGGTAATTTCACAAGTGGAGATATTTTGTGATGGCGGCAAGTGTCCATCCTTATCTCATATGTATGTGTGCATCGACTTACTATATATATATATGTGTGTGTGTGTGTGTGTGTGTGTGGAGGTGTATGTTGTTGGGTTGACTGGAGAAGAAAAACGGAGAGGAAGGAAAGGGAAGAAGAAAAAGGAAACACCATGAGAGGGCCAGAGAGAAATAAAGAAGAGAAGAAAAAAAAAACCCTAGAAAGGGAAGAAAGAGAACCAATGCAAACTAAAAACTCAAGAGATAAATCGAAAAACCAAAAAATTGGTAGTTCGAGTTTTTGAAGCTTCCTAGCTTGCAACCAAGCCCAATGATATCCTAGTTGAGTTCCTAAGCTGAGTTGAATCAACAATCTTGAAGGTTGGACATTGATAGGGCGTTAATTAAACATTATTTTATATTATTTTATACCCTTTATATTTAACTTTTAATATTAAAATAATAAATAATTAGATAAAATAATATATTTTGTGATATTTCTATTTAAATAAATAAAACTTGTAATTTGGAGCGTTTTGGCGAAAGAATCGTCCCTATCAGAATTATAACGAAGAAATTATGGACGAATTTCGATTGAATTATATAAATTAATTAACATTTATGTTGCAAGCCCAAATTCATATTTTAAATCCAGCCCATTTTTTCTTTTGTGCAGCCCAGAGGAATGCGCCCAGCCCACAACCCGCTTGTAGACTCAGTAGCCCAGTCCATTTGACACGAGCCCAGCTGCAGCCCAATAAAACCGGCCCATGCAGCAAGCCCAGCCTTTCCAAGCTACCAGGCCCAAACTGTAACGACCCGTCCCGGGAGTCGGGATTAGTGAAGTGATTAGTAACGGATTAGCTGAGTTATTCGGTGTTTTGTGGGTTACTTTGGACGTTTGGCGTAAAATGATGATTTTGCCCCTGGTTTGGGCAAATTGTTGACTTTTAGTTCGGACGGTCAATTGGCCATTGACCGATGACTGTGACGTAGTTTGGGACGTCACCAGTCCGTAGACAGGTGACACGCCCGATTCCGACATCCGAGGAAGAAGTTATGATGTTCGGAAGGTTGGGGGCATTACCGTAATTTGATTAAAATAGGGGGAAAAGTTAACTTTTAGCACAATAGAGTTTTTACACGTAGACCGAGGACCGTTAGGTAGATCTCGTCGTCTTGAGTTTAACGACATGCGGCATGCTTTCAACGGACGTAGGACGAGTGAGATACGGGTCTAGAACGACGAAGGGCATAATAGTAATTTGAACTCAGAGGGGCATTTTGGTTTTTTTGGTGCCTTGGGAATTGTGCAATCTGATGAGGACAAGTGTGCAGTGTTCCTTGGATATTTTTGAGTTTGGGACCACAGGCTTTGACACGTGGGGGTTATCTAGTGGGTTCTACAAGGTTTCACGGGTAAATTAATTTGGGCTGTGTGTAGTGTAGTCGTGCATTCGAGAGAAAACAGAGTGAGGTTTGAGAGGGAAATTGATCGGGTTCTTGGTGAGTGTGTGAGTGTGATCAGGGGAAAGCTGAGAGTGCAAGGAAGGTGGTGAGAGGAATTGAGAAGTCGAGTGAGTGTGTAAGGAGGGTGTGAGTTTCTCAGGAAAACAGAGAGGGAGTTTGGTGGGGTGCTGTCGTGTTTTGATCAAAACGGTCGAGTGGTGGTGTTCAGAGGGCGGAGGAGGACCTGAGGAGTTGAGTGGACACCTAGGGACACGGCGGTGAGCGGCAGGTGAGGTAATTTCAATTTCCTCTGTTTTTCCGTTTTGTTTCAATTTGAAAGTCGTGACTTTTGGGGCTGAGTCGACGTGTTCTATAGGTTCTAATGAGTTCAGTAGGTCCTTAGGAGTCGTTTAAACTCGAAACCGTGATGGGGGGTTGCACAGTTGGCCGGGAAGCAAACAGGGTTTTGGACGGGTTTATGTTTCGAGTTGGGAAGATGGGATTGAAGCCGTGATTCTTAGTTTTGAGGATTGGGATTAGTTGCTTAGGGTTGGACGAAACTACGGGTGGAAAAAAGGATGAAAATGGTGGAGGAAGGACGGAGAACTGGGCACGCCGGTTCAGACCGGTCAACCCATCGAAGAAGACGATGAACAGTGACTGTGTGCAGGCGCGTGAGGCCCACGTGCAGCCACTTTGGGCGGCGCGTGGGGGCGTGTGGGGGGGATTCCGGCGAACCTTCCAACATAGTTTTTGGTTTAATCGATGTAACGAATCCGTTGGGACAAGTTTCGGGACGATCTGACGTTGTTTCGGGTTAGTTCTAAGTAGTCGAAGGTTTAGGGTTCCGTTCAAAGTACGCTTAGTAGTTCGGGAAAATTATGGGACTTGAGTAGGACTTTTGTGAAGTAGTTAGTAACCTCGTTATGGGCTTTGGACAGGTTCGGGAAAGCCGAGGATAGCGGAATGGCCGGGGACGGCGTAAATGCGCGCGTATCGAGGCGACATCGGAATGGTCTGTGAATGGGCTTTGCTTTCTAACTCTTGATGCATGCATATATGTTTTTATATGGTTTCTATACTCGATTCTATGATTTGATTTATGATTGTGATAGATTATGGTTTTTGCACGTTTTACGAGGTTTCGCTTTCTCTTATGATTTGACGGTGGTTTTAATGATTTGACTTTGGGTTTTGAAATATGATTTGATTTCAAGGTTTTGAAATGGATTTCGGAAAAGTGATTTCGGGCTGGGAGCCACGCTCTTATGATTTCAGAAAGGATGTTTTGGATTTGGTTTTCGAGGTTTGGAAAGGAAGTCTGGATTTGGGTTCAAGACAGTGGTTCCGGATGCCGGCTTACAGAATCATTGTTGCGAATTCGGAGATAGATTTTCTGTGATTTTCACTGATTGAATAGAAAATGGTTTTGGTTTTAAAGACCCGGAAAGAAAAGAGAAAACCCACTGGATCTAGTTTTGAGTTTAAAGACTCGGAAGATTGACGGGGGGAGGGCCCTGGATTGATGTTTTGAGTTTAAGGACTCGGTATATGTTTTGAGTTTAAAGACTCGGATATGATACCCCCCGAGGCCTGTGATTGTGTTTTGAGTTTAAAGACTCGGATATCCCGGGAAGGCCTGGTTATTGCGCATTGTGTTTTGAGTTTAAAGACTCAGGCGCACTTGAGATCCAGTAAATGTGTATGAGTGGCGTTTTTCACTAGTTTTCTGATGTTTTGGGCAATGACCCGGATGAAGTGGATTTGACGAGTTTTGGGACTGAGTTCCCGGATTTGAGATTGATTTGAGGCTAAGGCCTGGATTTGAACAACGGGTTTGACACGATTTGATAAACAAAGTTTTCGTTAATGGTTTTTTATGTGAATGGTTTCATAACTTGAATGGATATGCATGCATTGGTTATTGAAACGGAGGGTATAAATGTACTTGTGTTTTTGTTAACTTTTTTTAAACTTATACTTTATTTTCGTCCACTCACAGTCTTTTCGTGTTTTCGATACCCTCCAGGTTGTTGCGGCGCGGGTTGTCGGTAGAAAGAGACGAAGACATCATACGTACGATCCACAGTAGACTTTGCGCACTCTGGGAAGCTCGGAAGTTTTTGGACGGTCGGATCGAGAATCCATTGTCCGACTTACGTGTCACATGAAGGTTGGACGTCAGTTTAGCCTCCGTGTCATGCGTAAGTTAGACGGGATCAGGATTTAGCCCTTAATCCCGGGGGATTAGGGGTGGGTCTTGACACAAACAGAAACCAGTTCGCGCGCCTGCAGCCAATCACCGAAGCCTCATGCCCACGTTCGGTGCGCGCATGCCGAAGTCCCCTTGCCGATTCAGCGCACGCCTGCTGAACTGATTACTTCTTGTCAGCAACAACTCTCCAACCCTAAGCTGCTCCAGTGACAGGACCCGCCCCGATCCCACAGGGACCACAAGGGGACGTACCCTACTCCCGTCTGACACCCAATAATTCATACCAATTTTAACCTCAAAACATCAACTGCATAAAAACCAAATGAAAGTTATACATCAAATCCGAATTAAACAGATGTCAGACCAGGGATGAAATCCAAAATTACAAGTTGCGAGCACGACTCTAAAGTAAACCTGCGGGTAAACCACCCAACAGGGGTTCAGGTACGCAGAAGTAGATCTATGCCTCAGCCTCAGGTTCCTCCTCTACCTCAGTATCACGACCTGGAGGGGTTACCAAAAACATTAAGGGTGAGTGGACCGAACTCAAGTTTATAAAATCATTTGATAAGTAAAACATATAATTTACCCCTCCGTTTTCCAAACATGCATGCAGCATCATTTAAAATCATAAATAATATAATATGAATCATAAGGCATGTAATAAAACCATAACCATAATTTTATCCACTGCACTATACACTCCAATCCCGACATCCCTGATGTCTGACGTCCCTGACGTCCAATAAGGTCACAATCAAAAGGCTACGCGTGCCACTCGGGTCTCAATTCCGAGTTCAATCCTCGAACCCTGTTCGGTTACAGCATCCCCGATGCTTAGCGTCGTAGACGCTGGACGTTCTAGACGTCCGTGACCTCTCTGGGGTACCTCATCCGGAGGAGACAATATAATATGGAAGGATCTATACAGTGCAGTACCAAATACATTTTATTGATATCCAAATGCAAAGCATATATGTATACATAGGTAAAATCTGAACCGATCGTTACGTTTCATCAGACGGGTCTCATGCCTAAATACCGTGAAACGTACCATAACCGAAATTTCAATATCATCAAAACCATTTATCGATTCCAGCATGTGAACATATAAGTAAATCAGAAAACATTTAAGCATGCAAGGGTTTAATGAAAACGGGCCCACTCACTGTACGATTCCGCTGCGAATCTGCGCGTACGGACCTGTACCGATATTATTGTACAATTCCTGTCAGTTCAATTCACACGTAAGGGTCACTACAAGTCCTTAATATTTATTCAAAAGAAAGTTCGAAACAGAAGCCGGTTCGGGGAAACCGTCAACACGTTTCCCGAGGCAACCGGCCCTAAACTGACCCTTCAAACTATCTCAGATCAACATGGTTAATTCACCAAAAATGTTCAGAATAATGAGAGGAATAAAAGTCATGTTGATCGTGATCGGAGATAAGCCCCAACGCGCCCTCACGCGCCGCCCAAAGTGGCTGCTCGTGAAAGTCACGCGCCTGACACTGTAGCTACAGTGTCAGCACCTTCACCCGTTTGTCTGTAATTCGGGCCTGCCACCCGCGGCTTGAACCGGTTGATTACCCATCAATTCCTACTCGATTTCAATCCAATTTGATCCTAACATGTTATTTAAACATCTAATTTAAGTTCTGAGTTATTAATTATCCAAATCCAATCCTTAAATGGCCTTTCGATCCGTGATCAACCAAACGGGTCAATCACCAGAACTCACTGGTTTCAAACCCATTGTCCAATTAACTTCACAGGAAGTATAATAGGATCAAAACGAACCAAAATGAACAATCAATTGTGTCTGAAAGTACCTGAAGGTCGTCGTCCCAAGCTCTGCGATTTCCCTGAAAACAGCAATCACCATCCCAGCTCAGCCGTGGCTGATGGCCTTCGATTTCGATGCGGTTGAGTTCCAAACACTCCCAGAAGACTAAACCATGCCTTGGTTTGGTCCAACAGTCACCAGAAATAAAAACCCGATTTTCCCTCCAATTTTTCCAGAAATGGCTTCTCTGGTTTTCCTCACCCGTTCTCAGTTATCTCTGCATCAGAGTGATGCTCACACATGCCCTAATCAGTTTTAACAATTTCAAGCCGTCCCAGAGGCTCGTTGGTGTCCAATTTGTCCACTGAAATTTGTCCCCCGAAAGCTTCGAATTTCGATTAATCAATTTGATCGTGTAGCTGGAAGAATCAGACCACGTTTGATGCTTCAAAAAGGTTTAAACAATCAATACTTTCCAACCCACACTCACCAGTAAACAAATCGCACTCAGAGCCACCGCACATGGTGGTGCCGCCCATGTCCCCCGCGGTTTGCTACAGTAACCAGGGCAAAAAGACCAAAATGCCCCTGGTTCAAATAATTACCAAACTGCCCTTCACTTTCTAGACCCGTAACTCAGCCATACGAAGTCCGATTTCGGCGTGCCGCCGGTCTACGGACTCAGGACGTCGAGACCTACCTATCGGTCCTGGAGTCGCGTGAAAATTAATTGTCAAACGAAAAGTCAACATTTTCGCCCCAACCGTCAAAATTACGGTAATGCCCCTGAACTTCCGATAGTCATAACTTTTTCCCCGATCGTCCGAATTGGACGTGCCACCTGTCTATGAACTCGTGACGTCCAGAACTATGTCACGGTCTTAGGTCAAAGTTCATTTTATTCATCAATCAAAAAGTCAACAATTTGGCCATACCAATCATAAGGGTAAAAGCGTCAATTCACACATTAAATCAAAATATTAAAATCCACGAATTTCCGGGGTGTTACAACCTTCCCCCCTTAAGAAATTTCGTCCCGAAATTTCAAAGAAACAAATGAGGAAATTGATCTCGCATCTGAGCCTCAGGCTCCCATGTGGCTTCTTCCACATTCTGGTTTCTCCAGAGAATCTTCACGAGAGGGAACGTCTTCCGACGTAGTACTTTGTCCTTCCGATCCAAGATCTGCACTGGTTGTTCATCAAATCTCAAATCCTCCCGTAGTTCGACAGGTTGTTCCCCAAGTACATGAGAAGCATCACGTACGTACTTCTGCAGCATCGATATGTGGAAAACATCGTGAACTCTAGATAGTTCTGGAGGTAGTGCCAATCTGTATGCAACTCTGCCAATTCTCTCCACGATCTCATAAGGTCCGATAAAACGCGGACTCAGTTTCCCCCGTCGACCAAATCGGATAATCCCTTTCCACGGAGATAACTTCAGGAAGACAAAATCTCCCACTTCAAATTCCAAGTCTCGAATCCGTCGATCGGCATAACTCTTCTGGCGATCCTGTGCCGCCTTCAATCTCTCCTTGATAACACGAACAGTCTCCATGGTCAATTCCATCAATTCCGGCCCTACAGCCGTTCACTCTCCTATCTCCGTCCAGCAGATAGGTGTCCTGCACTGTCGACCATACAGTGCCTCATAAGGTGCCATCCCGATGCTTGCCTGATAGCTGTTGTTGTAAGCGAATTCCATCAATGGCAAATGAGTATCTCAAGAGTCCTGAAACTGTAGTACACATGACCTCATCATGTCCTCCAGGGTCTGAATGGTTCTTTCAGACTGCCCATCGGTCTGTGGATGGAACGCAGTACTGAAACGTAGGGTTGTTCCCAAAGTAGCTTGCAAACTTCGCCAGAACCTGGAAGTGAAACGCGGATCACGATCGGACACGATCGATTCCGGCGTACCATGCAATCGTATGATTTCTTTCACGAACAATTGAGCCAGTCGGTTAGGTTTATAGGTCTCCTGAACTGGCAGAAAATGGGCTGATTTGGTTAACCGATCCACGATCACCCATACTCCGTCCACTCCACTCTGAGTCCTCGGTAACTTAAAGACGAAGTCCATGGTGATGTGATCCCACTTCCACTCGGGAATCGGAAGTGGCTGCATAGCCCCATAAGGTCTCTGCCGTTCCGCCTTAACCTGCTGACAGGTTAAGCATTTGCTCACGAACTCAGCAATATCATTCTTCATTCCTGGCCACCAATAATGGTTCCGGAGGGTACGGTACATCTTTGTACCTCCCGGATGCATAGCATAAGCCGAACTATGGGCCACCTCAAGAATCTCGGCTCGTAACTCTACCACTGCAGGTACACACAAACGGCCCAATTTCACAAGTGCTCCATCGTCCCGGATGGTAAAATCCTGTCTCCCATCCGCATCGACCTCAATTCTGTAAATACAGAGTATCGGATCCTGAAGTTGTGCTTCGATGATCTGATGAATCAGTACTGGTCGTACATGGAAGCTGGCCAACAAGGCTCCATGCTCATCTGTATCCAAGATAACTCCTGCCTTCCGGAGTTCCACCAGTAAGGGAAGGTACACCATCCCCAGGTGTGCAACTGTTCCCGCTGATTTTCTGCTGAGTGCATCTGCCACCACATTGGCCTTACCCGGATGGTACTCAATCGTACAGTCATAATCCTTCAGCAGCTCCAACCATCTCCGTTGTCTCATGTTAAGCTTCTTCTGAGTGAATAGGTATTTAAGACTCTGGTGGTCGATGTATATCCGACACGTTGCGCCGAACAGGTAATGCCTCCAGATTTTCAGAGCATGAACCACCGCCGCCAACTCCAAATCATGGGTAGGGTAGTTCAACTCATGAGTCTTCAGCTGCCGGGATGCATAGGCGATAACCTTGCCAGTTTGCATCAACACGCAGCCCAGACCTTGCAGCGATGCATCGCTGAAGACCACAAACTCTCCACTGTCATCCGGCAATGCAAGGACAGGTGCAGTGGTCAATCGATCTTTCAACTCTTGAAAACTCCGATCGCACTGCTCATCCCAGATAAACTTCACTCCCTTCCGAGTCAACCGAGTCAATGGTGCAGCAATTTTGGAGAAACCCTCCACGAATCTCCGGTAGTAACCTGCTAATCCGACGAAACTCCGCACCTCGGTCACTGTTGTCGGTCTAGCCCAGTTGGTCACCGCTTCTGTTTTCTGGGGATCCACGCATATCCCATCCGTCGATATCAAGTGTCCCAGAAAACCAATACTGCTCAGCCAAAACTGACACTTGCTCAGCTTGGCGTACAATTGTTCTTGTCTCAGCCTCTCCAAGACCAACCGTAGATGTTCCTCATGTGCACGGGCACTCCTCGAGTACACCAAAATATCATCGATGAACACAATCACGAACTTATCCAAGTAGGGTCGGAAGACCCGGTTCATCAGATCCATGAATACTGCTGGAGTATTCGTCAAGCCAAAAGGCATAACAAGGAACTCGTAGTGTCCGTAACGGGTTCGAAAAGTAGTTTTCGAAATATCCTCCTCCGAAATCCTCAGTTGGTGATACCCAGACCGCAAATCAATTTTCGAGAAGCACTGAGCTCCCCGCAACTGGTAAAAAAGATCATCGATCCTGGGTAGAGGATACTGGTTCCTCAGTGTCACCTTGTTGAGTTGTCGATAGTCAATACACAAACGGAGACTTCCCTCCTTCTTCTTTACGAACAACACCGGTGCTCCCCACGGTGAAGTACTCGGTCGGACATATCCCAAATCCACCAACTCCTGTAATTGAGTCTTGAGTTCTCGTAACTCGGCCGGCGCCATCCGGTATGGTGCCTGGGATATAGGTCGGGTACTAGGGAGTAGTTCAATAGTAAACTCGATCTCCCGCGATGGCGGTAATCCAGGTAAGTCTTTCGGGAACACATCCGGAAACTCACGTACCACCGGTATCTCGTCGATACCCGGAGTATCAACCTGATCCGACACGACGTGCGCCAAGTAACCCTGGCATCCCTTCTAGAGAAGTTTGGTAGCAGTAAGTGAAGAAACCACTTCAGGAGGCGAACTGTCACGTTCCTCCTAAAAGATAACCTCTGGCAAACCCGGGCTCCGTAGAATCACCTGCTTGCTACAGCAATCGATGAGTGATCCATGCTCCGATAGCCAATCCATCCCTAGGATTATATCGAAATCGTGGATATCCAGAATAATTAAGTCTGCTGGTAAATCCACATCCTCAATTCTTACCGGGAACCTCTGAATCACTTGATTCACAAGGTACACGATGCCCATCGGGGTGCCAACACCCATTTTGCAAACTAAAGTTGATACCACACAATCAAGCATACCAGCACAACTCTTCGAAATAAAAGAATGTGTAGCCCCCACATCCATTAATACACGTACAAGAAGGTTTAAGATATGTAGTGTACTTGTGACCACGCCTGGGGCAGTCCTCGCCTGCTGCTGGGCCATTGCAAACACTTGGGCCCTCGGCCCTCCGTTCCGTCCGCGCCCGCGCGCGCCACGCCCAGCACCACGGTCACCTCCCTGACCGCGACCTCCATTAGTGTGGGAAGCCGTGCTCTGAACCACACTAGAGCCCCCAGCGTCGTTGTTCTTGGACAACTGCGGGCAATCACTGGCATAGTGGCCCTCCTCTCCGCAAGCAAAACAAGTTACTGGCCTTGGCCTGTCCGAATGCCCGCCAGAAGCACCGCTCCAAGATGAGCGCTGCCCATAGTTGTATCCAGATCCTCTGCCCTGAGAGCCTCCACGTCGACCTGACCAGCCACGACCCTTGAAGGATGAGGGTGCTCCCCTGTAGCCCTCTCCCTTGTTGTTCTTTTGGCCTGATGGCCCACGGTGTGGGCGATCCTGACGTCGCCCCTCGCCCGAAGGCTGTCGTGTCTGGTGTGCCGCCAGACTGGCCTCGACACGCACCGCATCGTCGACCATATCTCTCAGAGAAGCATGAGTAGCAGCAGTCACACTTGACCGGATCTCCCCTCGGAGTCCAAGCTCGAACCTTTGGCATTTGTCCTCCTCCGTGTTCACGAATGATGCAGCGAACCGGGAATGTTTCCCGAAAGTTTGCTCGTAGTCCGCAACGGACATATCCCCCTGCTCCAGTCGCAGGAATTCAGCCTCCCGTGCCGCGCAGAATGATCGCGGGTAATACTGGTCCAGAAATCGGGAACGGAAAGCTTCCCAAGTAGTGGTATGGACAGACCATCCCGACATTTCGAGTCCGTGCCACCACTGGTAGGCTCCTCCCTCCAGTAAGAAGGCCGCCAAGGTCACTCGTTCGCCCGGAGGGCAGTGCATCACCGAGAAGATCCTCTCCCACTTGGTGATCCAATCATGAGCATCCTCGGGGTTTGATCCCCCGCAGAAAGGAGTGGCTCCTAAACGTTGAGCCCTTTCAATGCTCGCGCATTCCATCTCCCTTTCCAGATCCTCGTCCGTTCGAATATGAGGAATTCTCCTAGGAGGCATAACCAACTGTCAAGAGGCATAGATCAGATAACAATATTCTTAAAAGTCGAAAAGTAACTAGTACTAATCGCTAGTCTAGCATGCTGACCATACCCTAGTACTGACCACAACCTAGTGCTCTGATACTAAGCTGACAGGACCCGCCCCGATCCCACAGGGACCACAAGGGGACGTGCCCTGCTCCCGTCTGACACCCAATAATTCATACCAATTTTAACCTCAAAACATCAAATGCATAAAAACCAAATAAAAGTTATACATCAAATCCGAATTAAACAGATGTCAGACAAGGGCTGAAATTCAAAATTACAAGTTGCGAGCACGACTCTAAAGTAAACCTGCGGGTAAACCACCCAACAGGGGTTCAGGTATGCAGAAGTAGATCTATGCCTCAGCCTCAGGTTCCTCCTCTACCTCAGTATCATGACCTGGAGGGGTTACCAAAAACATTAAGGATGAGTGGATCGAACTCAAGTTTATAAAATCATTTGATAAGTAAAACATATAATTTACCCCTTCGTTTTCCAAACATGCATGCAGCATCATTTAAAATCATAAATAATATAATATGAATCATAAGGCATGTAATAAAACCATAACCATAATTTTATCCACTGCACTATACACTCCAATCCCGACATCCCTGATGTCTGACGTCCCTGACGTCCAATAAGGTCACAATCATAAGGCTACGCGTGCCACTCGGGTCTTAATTCCGAGTTCAATCCTCGAACCCTGTTCGGTTACAGCATCCCCGATGCTTAGCGTCGTAGACGCTGGACGTTCTAGACGTCCGTGACCTCTACGGGGTACCTCATCCGGAGGAGACAATATAATATGGAAGGATCTATACAGTGCAGTACCAAATACATTTTATTGATATCCAAATGCAAAGCATATATGTATACATAGGTAAAATCTGAACCGATCGTTACGTTTCATCAGACGGGTCTCATGCCTAAATACCGTGAAACGTACCATAACCGAAATTTCAATATCATCAAAACCATTTATCGATTCCAGCATGTGAACATATAAGTAAATCAGAAAACATTTAAGCATGCAAGGGTTTAATGAAAACGGGCCCACTCACTGTACGATTCCGCTGCGAATCTGCGCGTACGGACCTGTACCGAGATTATCGTACAATTCCTGTCAGTTCAATTCACACGTAAGGGTCACTACAAGTCCTTAATATTTATTCAAAAGAAATTTCGAAACAGAAGCCGGTTCGGGGAAACCGTCAACACGTTTCCCGAGGCAACCGGCCCTAAACTGACCCTTCAAACTATCTCAGATCAACATGGTTAATTCACCAAAAATGTTCAGAATAATGAGAGGAATAAAAGTCATGTTGATCGTGATTGGAGATAAACCCCAACGCGCCCTCACGCGCCGCCCAAAGTGGCTGCGCGTGAAAGTCACGCGCCTGACACTGTAGCTACAGTGTCAGCACCTTCACCCGTTTGTCTGTAATTCGGGCCTGCCACCCGCGGCTTGACCCGGTTGATTACCCATCAATTCCTACTCGATTTCAATCCAATTTGATCCTAACATGTTATTTCAACATCTAATTTAAGTTCTGAGTTATTAATTATCCAAATCCAATCCTTAAATGGCCCTTCGACCCGTGATCAACCAAACGGGTCAATCACCAGAACTCACTGGTTTCAAACCCATTGTCCAATTAACTTCACAGAAAGTATAATAGGATCAAAATGAACCAAAATGAACAATCAATTGTGTCTGAAAGTACCTGAAGGTCGTCGTCCCAAGCTCTGCGATTTCCCTGAAAACAGCAGTCACCGTCCCAGCTCAGCCGTGGCTGATGGCCTTCGATTTCGATGCGGTTGAGTTCCAAACACTCCTAGAAGACTAAAACAGGCCTTGGTTTGGTCCAACAGTCACCATTAATAAAAACCCGATTTTCCCTCCAATTTTTCCAGAAATGGCTTCTCTGGTTTTCCTCACCCGTTCTCAGTTATCTCTGCATCAGAGTGATGCTCACACATGTCCTAATCAGTTTTAAACAATTTCAAGCCATCCCAGAGGCTCGTGGGTGTCCAATTTGTCCACTGAAATTTGTCCCCCGAAAGCTTCGAATTTCGATTAATCAATTTGATCGTGTAGCTGGAAGAATCAGACCACGTTTGATGCTTCAAAAAGGTTTAAACAATCAATACTTTCCAACCCACACTCACCAGTAAACAAATCGCACTCAGAGCCACCGCACATGGTGGTTCCGCCCATGTCCCCCGCGGTTTGCTACAGTAACCAAGGCAAAAAGACCAAAATGCCCCTGGTTCAAATAATTACCAAACTGCCCTTCACTTTCTAGACCCGTAACTCAGCCATACGAAGTCCGATTTCGGCGTGCCGCCGGTCTACGGACTCAGGACGTCGAGACCTACCTATCGGTCCTGGAGTCGCGTGAAAATTAATTTTCAAACGAAAAGTCAACATTTTCGCCCCAACCGTCAAAATTATGGTAATGCCCCTGAACTTCCGATAGTCATAACTTTTTCCCCGATCGTCCGAATTGGACGTGCCACCTCTCTATGAACTCGTGACGTCCCGAACTACGTCACGGTCATAGGTCAAAGTCCATTTTATTCATCAATCAAAAAGTTAACAATTTGGCCATACCAATCACAAGGGTAAAAGCGTCAATTCACACATTGAATCACAATATTAAAATCCACGCATTTCCGGGGTGTTACATCCAGCCTGCAGCACGCCACCGACCTCACCTGCCAGCCCTCTTCAATCAATTTTCCTGCACAAAACTACTCCAGCCACTCCCTTTTTGCATCAGAAAATCAGCTCCAAACCATGCCTAACTTCATCACTAATCATCATTGTTCATCATTATTCATCATTTCATTTTTATTTATTTTTTATTGAAATTTTTATTTACTTTATTTTATTTTTTTAGTAGCTTTTTCTCCCTATAAATAGGAGTGCAATTCACTTGTTTAAGAGACTTTGTTTTGAGAGAGCTCCTAAACACAAATTGTATGTTTCTTTTAGAAATACCAAGACTTAGTATTTTCGTTGCAATTCTAGAGTTTAAGTTTACATTCTCGTGTTTATTCCTCAATCTTCATAAGGTTTCTTCTGCCATTAGAAAATCTTGTGAATAACATTTCATTTTTTTTTTCCATCCATTTTCAAAATCACAAGCTTTCTTGGATTCCAAAAGTGTAACTTGTTTTTCCTTGCTTAAACTCTCATTATTGTTTTGGTTTTATTTTCTTTAATTCAATATTTTTGTGAGTATTTTCTTTCTAATTTTTGTAGACTAGAATATAATTATAATGTAATCTACTTTCCGAACTTCATTTACTTCATACATTTGAGTGCTTAAGTTTCAATTTTATGCTAAGTATTTATGACCGTTGTTTGGTGCACTTAGTAGAAAATTGAAGAGATTTAAATGTTTGATACACATTCAAAACATAAACATTAGGTTAATCATTTTATAAGTGTTTATGACCGCTGTTCGGTGCATTTATAATATTAAGAAAATGTATGCATGTGTAAGATGGTGAAAGTAGAATTTTAGAATATGTTCAAATTATGCAAATGTTAGAGTGTTGGTAGAATTTCTGTTTGAAGAAAGTCCACTTGTATATAGGTTAAAATAGAAATAGAATTAGTTTATTTATGTTTGTTTTTACTTGTTTTTGTATGATTACAATCCCTAAAAATCTCCCACCTTTATTCCTTTATTCTTTTATTCTTTATTTCAATAATTAATTGATTCTCTTATTCATTAATTCTTTTATTTTTTTATTTTTTATTCTTTATTATTTAAATTTTTAATTCTTTAATCATGCTTGTGGAGGTCACTTTGGATCTAGAAAAACTGCACTTAAAATTTTAGAATCTGGATTATATTAGCCCACACTTTTTAAAGATGCACATTCATTCTGTTTAGCATGTGATAAATATCAGAGATCAGGAAACTTAGGACGAAGGGATGAAATGCCACAACACTATGTTTTAACTGTTGAAATATTTGATGTTTGGGGTATTGATTTTATGGGTCAATTTCCTCAATCTAACGGCTATCTCTATATCTTACTTACTGTTGATTATGTCTCGAAGTGGGTGGAAGCTAAAGCCACCAGGACTAATAACTCTAAAACTGTTGCAGATTTCCTCAGAACTAACATTCTTTCTAGGTTTGGGATCCCACGGGTTCTGATAAGTGATGGTGGAAGTCACTTCTGCAACAAGACCATTGAAGTCTTAATGAAACAGTACGGTGTCACTCACAGAGTCTCTACACCTTATCATCCTCAAACAAGTGGAATGGTCGAAGTCAGTAATAGGGAGATCAAGAAGATTTTAGAGAGAATCGTGGGCCCTAGTCTCAAGGATTGGAGCCAGCGATTGGATGATGCACTTTGGGCCTACAGGACGGCCTACAAAACTCCTATAGGGATGTCACCCTATAGATTGGTCTATGGAAAAGCATGGTGGGCTGTCAAGACTTTCAACATTAAGTTAGATGATGCCAGTTTGCATCGAAAGCTCAAGATGAATGAGCTTGAGGAAATCGGGAATGATGCATTCGAAAACACTCTTATCTACAAGGAGAAGACTAAGGCATTTCATGACAAGCAGATCAAGAGTAAAACGTTTGACATTGGACAGAAAGTGTTGTTATTCAATTCCCGGCTTAGACTCTTTCCTGGTAAGTTATGTTCTAGATGGGTAGGTCCTTTTTTTGTTACTAATTTGTTTACCCATGGAGCCATACAGATCAAAAGCATTGAAACTGGGAAAGAGTTCAAAGTTAATGGTCACAGATTAAAGCCTTACATCGAGGCATTTGGAGAGCACGATGTGGAAACCGCAAAAGTGCTACGGCCCCGCATCATATGAATTGATTCAAGCACTTCGTCTAGGCTGACAGGACATTAAACTTCAAGCGCTTGTTGAGAGGCAACCCAATGTATTCCCGAGTCGTGAAGGAGTCATCACCGCAGATTTGCTCTCTTTAATCCCTTCACTTTCTTTTATTTTGTTTCTTTAGTGTTTTTCTTATTTTATTTTCGTAAATCTTCTTCCTTACTGAGAGTCTATGTTCATTTAACTTCTATTTTCTTACATTGAGGACAATTTAGCGTTTAAGTGTGGGGGAAGGGTTTACATTTTCGCACAAAAAAATAAATAAATAAATGAATATTTTGGTTTTCTTGAGTCTTTTCGTTTTTTTAGTCTTAAGTTGCCCCTTAACCTATCAATGATAATAATGAAGGGAATAAGTATGTTATGGCTATAAAGATGATCACTATAACTTGAATTCGTTTGTTAATACTTTGTGATTAAATGTTATAATTTCTAGATAATGCATGTAAACTGGTACATAAACGAGCATGTTAAGATAAGTATGAATCATTTGAACCTTATGTGAGCTTTAGAACTATATATGCATTTTTGATGAGTGATTCATAAGTTCTTTGTTTAAATTGATATGCATATACCTCATAACTGCTTGCAATAGATCTTAATGAACTCTAGAGTACTAGAAATTATTCTATGTGATTTGCAAAGCTTTTAAGTCATTAAACTCTCTGATTTTGGATATGATTAAGGCATTAGGGTTAACACCATAAATTCAAATACCATGTTCCCTATTTTGTGCGCACAAGTTGCGGCCCCCTTAGTTTTAACCCCTTCGAGCCCACATTAAACCTTTCTTTCATCGCCATGATTATCTAAACACTTGAGCTTAGTATAGACATCTTTCACCCTTGTTCCAAAGACTTGATTGAAGACATGAAATTAGTGTGAAGAGAAATTGATGATGTTTTGAAGACTTTTATGTGTATGGATTTACTTACTCAAACGTTGTTGTATTATGTTATTACCTTGATATATATATATATATATATATATATAAGTATTGAGTTTCTATCAAGGTAATAAGGTTTGATTATATTTGAGTTAAGTCCTTTACATTTGTAATCTGAATGATTGAACATATTGAAATTTGGCCTATATTCAAAAGGATGAATTCATGATATCATTGCACTAAAGTCGGAAAGTTATGATATGTTTTGGGAATCTATTTAGTCTTGGAACAAATTTGAGCACCACTTGTCCAATATTTTCCTTGCCTCTAAGCTTAGCCTCATTACAACCTTCATAAAGACCTTATGATCCTTAAGATGGTAAAATTTGATTAGTTAAGTTTATCACTTAAGTAAGCTTATGGTTTTGGTTCATTTGTGCAAGTATGTTTAATTTTTATCTTGAGGTGTTTGTTTGAGATTTTGCAAAAGTACTTTACTTCTATTATGTGAGCATTTTTCTCACATATTTTGAGTGCAAACACAAACCCTTACAAAACAGAGTGAATTTATGAGTGCATATCCTTGTGAGTCGATTCATACTTATCTTATTCATGTCGAGATCTATTTCACCCTATTTACTCATTATCTTACTTGTTGAAGCATTTTGTTACCATTTATTAACTCTTAAATTCCATATGCTTAAAGGCCTTATAGTGAAAATCTTTTATGTGGGGTATTTGATAGGTCGTTAATTAAATATTATTTTATATTATTGTATACCCTTTATACTTAAATTTTAATATTAAAATAATAAATAGTTAGATAAAATAATATATTTTGTGATATTTTTGTTTAAATAAATGAAACTTGTAATTTGGAGCGTTTTAGCGAAAGAATCGTCCCGATAGGAATTATAACGAAGAAATTATGTACGAATTTTGATTGAATTATATAAATTAATTAACATTTATGTTGCAAGCCCAAATTCATATTTTAAATCCAGTCCATTTTTTCTTTTGTGCAGCCCAGAGGAATGCGCCCAGCCCACGACCCGCTTGCAGACCCAGTAGCCCAATCCATTTGACGTGAGCCCAGCTGCAGCCCAATGAAACCGGCCCAAGCAGCAAGCCCAGCCTTTCCAAGCTGCCAAGCCCAAACAGAAACCCAGTTCGCGTGTCTGCAGCCCTTCACCGAAGCCTCATGCCCAGGTTCGGTGCGTGCGTGCCGAAGTCCCCTTGCCGATTCAGCGCACGCCGTCTGAGCTGTTGACTTCTTGTCAGCAGCAGCTCACCAACCCTCAGCTGTTCCAGCTTGCAGCACGTCACCGACCTCACCTACCAGCCCTCTTCAATCAATTTTCCAACACAAAACTACTCCAACCACTCCCTTTTTGCATCAGAAAATCAGCTCCAAACCATGCCTAACTTCATCATTAATCATCATTGTTAATCATTATTCATCATTTCATTTTTATTTATTTCTTATTGTAATTTTTATTTACTTTATTTTATTTTTTTAGTAGTTTTTTTTCTCTATAAATAGGGGTGCATTTCACTTGTTTAAGGGACTTTGTTTTGAGAGAGCTCCTAAATACAAATTGTATGTTTCCTTTAGAAATACCAAGACTTAGTATTTTCGTTGCAATTCTAGAGTTTAAGTTCGCATTCTCGTGTTTATTCCTCCATCTTCATAAGGTTTCTTCTGCTGTTAGAAAATCTTGTGAATAATATTTCATTTTTTTTTTCCATCCATTTTCGGAATCACAAGTTTTCTTGGATTCCGAAAGTGTAACTTGTTTTTCCTTGCTTAAACTCTCATTATTGTTTCGGTTTTATTTTCTTTAATTCAATATTTTTGTGGGTATTTTCTTTCTAACTTTTGTAGACAAGAATATAATTATAATGTGTTCTGCTTTCCGAATTTCATTTACTTCATACATTTGAGTGCTTAAACTTCAATTTTATGCTAAGTGTTTATGACCGATGTTCGGTGCACTTAGTAGAAAATTGAAGAAATTTACATGTTTGACACACATTCAAATCATAAACATTAGGTTAATCATTTTATAAGTGTTTATGACCGATGTTCGGTGCATTTATAATATTAAGAAAATGTATGCATGTGTAAGATGGTGAAAGTAGAATTTTATAATATGTTCAAATTATGCAAATGTTAGAGTGTTGGTAGAATTTGTGTTTGAAGAAAATAGAATTAGTTTATTTATGTTTGTTTTTACTTGTTTTTGTATGATTACAATCCCTAAAAATCCTCCACCTTTATTCCTTTATTTTTTTATTCTTTATTTCATTAATTCATTGATTCTCTTATTCATTAATTCTTTTATTTTTTTTCTTTAATTCATTTATTCTTTAATTATTTATTCTTTATTATTTAATTATTTAATTCTTAAATTCCTTAATTCATTATTCTATTTAACTAACATATTATTAATATTCTCTAATTTCCCCGGTTAAGAACGATCTCTATTTACCAATACTACAACTACACAAAAAAGATTTAATTTGCATAATACTCAAATTACGTGTTTAATTTAATGCGTAGTTTGAGCGTTATCAGACATGGGAAAAACTTGGAAATAAGCTTGAAGTTTGGCAGAAAGTGTGAAGGATCGGGCAGTGTTTTTGAGGTGAGTTTTTGATATTTTGACATCATAGAACTCTTCATAAGATAGTTTAAATGAAGTTTGATTGTTGGGACATGAAAAATGGACGTGAAACCATTGAGAAATGATCCGGTTAACTCGTTTGGGTTGGGTAGGATTATGCAGACCTGTAGGTTGACCAACGAGGGGTAGAAGATAATGAACAGTACCAGGGCACGTGAGGCCCACGCGCAGAAAGAAAGAGAGAGTGGCACATGGAGGCATGTGCCTCATCGTCTCGATTTTTGGTCAACATAGTCTATCGTCATCTTTTTTTATCCCAAAAAGGGATCTGTGGGCTTAAAATAAGAAATTTTTTCAATATTTCGGCAAATTTCCTTCAACCCCTTTAGGGGTCGCCTGCCTGATTTTTAGATATTTCAGCTAAATTTCGACCGATATTTCCGATATTTTCATCCATGCTCGTATGCTACTAATGCGTGTCCGGATGGTGTGTGAGTACAGTTTCCAGAAATGACTAGGTTGGTGCGTAAGTGCAGTTCCCAGGGATACTATTACAGTCTGGATGGTGCGTAAGTGCAGTTCCCAGACGTGTCCGGATGGTGCGTGAGTTCAGTTCTCAAACGTGATTTGAATGGTGCTAAGTGCAGTTTCTATATTTGCCTACGCGTAGTGCGGATGTGATATCATGTCTAGTGTTTGAATATATTTGGATTGGATGTGTTTTGATTATTAAGATTGTGTCCAGATATTTTCACATGGTTTGATGAACATGGATTTCAGAAAATGTGGGCCGCGTGTTTTAATGCATTTTATGATTTGTGGGTCCCTTGGTTGATATGATTTGATCGATTTGAAATCCGATTGTTTACATTTATTTCTATGCATGCATGTTTTTAAAAATTGGAGAGTAACTGATTATGTTTTCAAAAAATGTGTTTTAAATGTTTTTTTTTTGTCCACTCACACTTTTAATGGTTTTTAATGACCCTCCAAGTCTGACCAATGTTAAGGGCAATATCGAAGTTTGGGATTGCTTATCAGATCGAAGCAAGACTAGGCGCAGTTATCAAAACATTTTTTGAAGAGGTCCTTTCACTCTCTTACCCTCACCGTTTTCAACCGCACGCCTCAATCTCTCATTTCATTCCTCGAACTCAAAGACAAGCACCATCATACACTAGTCTATATTCATACTCTTTGAATTAGACCAGATACATGCACATCTCTCTATCCATCCTCCTCAATCACTCTATCTTTCCCTGTGACAGATCCAATTGGACTATGCCGTGGTTAGTGAGTGATGGTTGTGGCTTGGTGTCGAGCTCGTTCCGTGGTTAATGAGCGAGGATGGAGACGAAAAATTAAATTAGACAAGACATGAGGTTGATTTGGGTGATTCCTCCATCACGAGTTAACGAGTGGAAACACCTCCATTGCGAGTCGAAGAGTGGCAACACCTCAATCGCGAGTCATCCAGATTAGGATTAAGATCAGAGGACAAAGAAAGTGTCGAGAAGTACCAAATCAATTGCTTAAACATGGGAAAAATCGATCTTGATACTGAACCGATTGGTATCGCCATTTTTTTGTCCTAATCAGGAAAGTCCTTAGCACCAGACCGGTGCCGATATTAAAGTCCCAATTGGTTCGATTTCGTTTTCAAATTTGGCAAATTAATTGAACCAAAAAACTGATTAACACTCCTAATTAGCACATCTACTTATTGGTACATACCCAATTCTCTTATTTCAGCCTTTTTACACCATTCCTACCTATCACCAAGAGGAAGACTAGAACTATCAGCAACAGATCATTAATGACTAGAAACACTTGTCTGAACTAACCAGACAACAATAAGTCGCTCCCAACCGACGACCAACAGGAGATACCCGCCTATTGACCAGACGAAAATGTGTCACGCTCCACCGGATGTCAACTTCCGATCAGGAGGCCCTAGTCGACGTCTTGCATGGGCTACCAATTTGCACCACCGACCATTACGGTCAACTAGTTTTCCTAGTAGTAAAAATACAATTGTACTCTCCAACGAACACCCACCATCCATCTGACACCCCAGGACACGTGGCATCATCCAAGTGATTTTTTGGGCCTTACTTCGCTAAGATTTCAACCAATACATTTACTACCACTATAAATACTAGGTACATTTCCCCATAAACGATAATTTACTATTTACTAAGTCTTATGCTGCTTATATTGTGTCTGATCTCTTTCTGCTTACTGACTTAAGCATCGAAGTCCACTGACCAGCACTCCATCAATGTCAAGTGCTCTTCTTATCCTCTCGCAGGTCATCCTGGCAAACAGAAGAAAGCTTACCGTGTCAGTCAAGATCAATCCACATTAGGTCCATTTTCGGATCAAACACAATTCATCTAATTCTCTTATTCAAATTCATAAACCTGGAGATATGATGGATTAGCTTTTGAAATATTATTCTTATTTATTTCAATTCACCCTAATTCTTTTATTTGAATTCATAAACATAGAGATTACGATGGATTAGTTTTTGAAATATTGTTTCATACAATCATGTAGGAGGAGATTATATTGTTCGGTCAGTGGGTCCAGAATTTAAATCAGTGGTTCATGGCGTGGAATTACATTTACGGTCCGCACTAATCCAACGGCCAGGATTAGTTGTAGGTACTGTTTCTCTCGAAATTGCCTCCAAAAACCCAGCCGAAAAAACACCCAAAACCCTTTCCTTCATATATTGGGTGAGTTAGGGGTGGCAATGGGTCGTGTTGTGTCGGGTTCGTGTCGTGTCATGAATTCTGTTTTACTCATTTATACCCAACCTGAATCCGATTCGTTTAATAATCTTGTCAAGAATGTCCAACCCGAACCCGACCTATTAATGACCCGTATAACCCATTTAACCCATTTAATAAACAGGTCATACTCAAAACTCAATTAACCTATGACCCATTTGACCCGTTTAACCCATTTAACATGTTTAACATATTTAAATTACAAGATTTAATAGATATTTAGGTAGGTAAATGGGTAGATATATGAGTTAGTAATGACACGTTTATTAAATTGGTCAATATATAAGACAATATAAGGATTAACATGTTAACTCGAAATCTACTCATTTATTAAACGAGTTAACAGGTCATTATACAGGTTAACAAGTTGACTCGAAACCCACCCGTTTAATAAACGGGTCATAATGGGTTGACTCGAAAATGACCCGAAATTTTAATCGTACGGGTTGACCAAGATAAATTTCGTGCGAATTTCGAATCGTGTATCTAGTCGTGTCAAAAATTACCCCCAGTGGGAGAATTTCACACCACCATCAAACAGATACCAAGTCTGACACGTGGAGATTCCGAGCTGGCAGGCAACCGTAACATTGGTTTAGAACTTTAGAGCGCAGCCAGCAATGTGTTCAAGTTCAATATCAAAACGCCTACCAACTCTCTCTCTAGCGCTCTCCGCGATAAAAAAAATTCCGATACAATTAGGGTTCAAATTTAATTTCAATCGCATCTGAAAACGACATGCGATCTCTGTATTGTGATCGTGGTACTTGGGCTTAGCAAATACAGTTCAGAGTAAGAATCTTTGAAATCTCTCGGCCAGGTTTCCTTATCTTCGTTGGCGCCTTTGAAATCTTTTTATTGTTTTCTATGCTCCCGGAGAATGAATTTCTTGTCTGATTGCTCTAGGGTTTTTATTTTAGTGTTCCTTTTATTGTTCTTGAGAATCCGCTCGGGTATCGGGGACTAGTTAATTGGAAAAGCTTTCTCGGTTCTTAGACCGTGTCGGCCCTCGGTTTGGTTTATTGATTTCGTTATTTTTGAAGTGAAGGGTCGAATTGGAATTTGAAAAATCTTTGTGCTGGGTTTCATTCTGTTCTCTTGAGTAAAGAGGTGAAGAAAAAGGAGTAGAAGTGAAGTAGAAGCAGAAAAGGAGATGGGATTTGCGACGATTGAAGACATAAAAAGTAAGATTTTCGATGATGATGGCCTTCCATGTATACTTCTTTTCATCGTTTAGGTTTGCTCTCTACACTTTTTCTTGAAAGAAATTAAGAAAGTAACAAGGATAAAAAAGTGATCAAGAAGATAAAGATCTTACCCCAAACCGAACACCTGGCTTCGTTCTACTTCTGGGAAAATATCAAAAATACTTCAATCACTTTTTTCTTTTTTTATCGAGGGGCGGCCCTCTTATCTGGGTGATTCATGGTCACCCTAAGAATCCAAGGCCTGCTTCTAATTTGGACAAAAGTCAGCAATAAAGAAAATACATTGATGGTGAGGAGGATGACAAATTATGGGAAGCTCATAAGAAGATAAAAGAAGAGATTTTGCTCCTATCTACTCTCCTTTCGATTTGCCTGAAGAATTCAAAGATTTTGTTATATAGGCAAGATGGATGTGGTCCAATGATGTAAACTGGTTTGTAGGCAGGTTGTCATTGCCTTCAAACCAAGAATCAGCGGATCTACTCAAACCTGAAGAGCTTAGAATCCTTAACCAGAGGCCTAATCATAGAAATCTTCAACAGGGTTCCCTGAACATCGTCAACAAGGCTTAAACTTAAGGATAATAAAGGGATAACCTTGATTCAATGGAAGCTGTCAAACTCAGAGGTCAGAAGGTCCTATGTGTTGAGAACTACCTGGAATAAGATTGTGAAGGAAAACAAGCTGGTTAAAGGTGATGTCATTCAAGTTTGATCATTCTGGGCAAGTAATAATCAGCTGGGAGTAGTACTCAGAGAGCAGCTAGGAGTAGCAAGAGCAGAGATGTTGTTGATATTGGGGATGAATATGGTATCCAAGGAAGTAGAGGAGTGAAATATCCGCGAAGTGGGGATACCGCAAGTATTGATGGGAGTGGGAGCTGCAAAGAGGAATCGCAACTAAGAAAAATATAGAAATTCTAATAGTCCTTTTTTTATTTTGTTGCAGACTCCCAAGACTCCTTGGAAACACTCCCAACTAAGTGATTTGCAGAAATACCAAGTTCATGAATTCGGTGTGTGTTGCCTATTGCTCTGGTGTTCATGAATTTGGTGCGTGTTGCCGATGGCTCTGATGGTATGCTATCAGTTAGTTGTGGTAATTATGGTAACTGGTGCTCAGGTCTATAAATCATTTTTATTTTTTATTTTCCATGCTATCAAAATCATTAACAAACTCATCCGTCTTCTATAAGCATCTTCCGCAGCAGGCATTACAAAATTTGAAAGAGAGATGGCTGAGTATAAGGTGGACAATGAATTAGATTTTGATTTTCCACTGCAGAAGCTGCTGTCCTCTGTCTTGTGAAAATGGAAGATGATAGGCAGTTTTTTAGGTTGGACAATTTCCTTGCATGCAAAGCTTTTGTTGCTTGAGAATATGTTTTCGTAGAACTTATATTGTGTTAACTTGATACAAATTCGGCCTTTAGATTCAGTTTGAAACGTAGATACTGACGGTATGAGGTACCATGCATTACTTCAGTTTTTAGTTATCTGTTGCCTGCATGAGCATTATCATGTTATTGCAAAGTAATTATGAACCATCCCTGATCAGCCATTTTAGCCAATCATAATTTTTAATGATTTTCTGCTCAGACTTTAAACATCGTGTTACTACTTAGCCTCCTGGTAAGAAAATGTGTTGTTCTAAGGAATATCAAGATTCAGTTTTTGGTTCAGATACAAATCAAGAAATTGAAATTCAATCATTTGGTGGTTTAATATCACTGTTTGGCATGTTTCACTTGAAGAGGATTTAGCCATATTGATCTTAGCTAACACGAATATTGTGGCAAGTTCATTTTGCCTCCATCTGATATCATGATGGACTCAATATGGGTTTGATTCTCCCTACCAGTTCATGTATGGTAGAAGAAAACATATCAAAACTGCTTCTTAATTTAATTATTTTACATGTATTTTTCATGCTTTTTTTCGATTGTTGTATGTATTTCTTAACAAGGAATATGTGGTTGAGTAACATTGTGAGCCAAAAACTGGAGGTGTTTGTTTGACTAAATTAGAACTTGAGGGGTTGAAGTTTAATGGGAAATGATGCATACAATCAGGGCAGATTTGAAGATGGCTGGGCTTTTTATGATTGAGCAATCTCTTTGGACAAGGCATTTAGATTCATTTTGCATTAAGAGATCTGCTAACATGAAACCATTTGTAACCTCCTCTCCTTAATAATAAATCTCACATGGAAGATCTGAGTTTTATTTAATTACCAGGTTGCAAAGGGGCAGTAAGTGAGAATTTGGGATCAATTTGAGATCTGTTTATATATACTCTTTCTACAATCCCTTCAAACAGAAATGTGTCCCCTCCAAGTAGAAAATCTGTTCATCATTTGGCTACGACAGTCACTTGTTTTGTACCGTTTAGGGAATTAAGTTAGGCAAATATGAAACTAGAGTGAAAATCACTCTTCTTTTTTATATATTTTAAGAGCAAAAAGTAAAAGCTAAACAGTTTATATAGTTATCAAACGAGCTTTTATTCATTTTCATTTTGATTGGTTCATTTGTTTCTATGTTACCTAATCAAATGGAACATCCAATGACCACTAAGCTTCAATTACTATATCATATCTTTACATTTAAATAGATTTCATTCAAATGAGATATCATGAAACGGAACAGATTGAAAATTTGACACACTCAATTACAAATGTGTCGGTAGACTTTCTCACCCACTTGATGTACAAATCCCGTGCAATATTTAAGTAATTTTAGTTCTAGATTCTACTAAAGCTTTTTTCTTTTGTTTAATTCGGGTGCTGGTTTAGTAAGGACCACATTCTTCACTTAGTTTAAACCCTAATGAGCAGTGCTTGTAGTTTAGTTCCTTGTATCAGGGCAATAAATCGTCTGAATGAAAAATATACAGTCTTCAATTCGGCAATGCAATACTAACTTCAAACTTTTTATGTTCTTTTCATAGCCTTGTTTAATAAATTATCCACTGCTCTCCAATCATCATGCATAAATCAGCATAATCTATAGTTTAATTAAGAGTTTGAATCTTGTCCTTTTCATTGATAAAAAGAAAATAATTTCAAAACTATCAAGCTTTTATTGAGGATAACTTCAAGTCAAATAGAAATTATTGCAAACAGTGACATAGTTGATTCGATTTGTAAAAGGGTTTTTTTACAAAATACTAGCAAGAAAGAAAAAAATTAAAATTTTGATATAATTTAGCTAACGTATTCAATTTTTTTTTTTGGTCAAAATAGTAATAATCAAGGTTCAAATCAATATAATAATATGAAATTAAATAAAGTTCTAAAAAAGTCATACTATACTTTTAATGTTTCGTTATATAAAGATAGGTTGGCTAATAGAAATCTAAATAAGAAATGTAATAAAAATATGAAATTATAAACAAAGAATTTAAAATATGCAATAAATAATAAATTTAACTATTTAATAAAAAGATAGGATATTATTTCGGTTTCCATTTTTATGAATAAAAAATACAAGGAAATAGAAATATTTTCTAAAATAATAATAATTTAATATTTATTTATTTAAAATAAATATTTCATAATATATAATAAATTATACAATATATGTGAGGACCCCATTGGATTTCCTCCTTCTGCCACTGATTGCAAATTTTATTAGATTTAAAGACGAAACAAATATTAACATCATATGCCACTTCAAATTTTCCATTATTTGGTAGCTTAATGGTTAGCAAAATTTGCTACTAAATTTAAATTAAAAAAAAATGGTGATAATAGATTGCTGCACTAGCCTACAAAATAAATTAAAGTTTTAATTATATGTCCTTTTCGTTTAGGCCAAGGTAGCACATGTTATAAAGCTTCTTATAGGTTGGCTCAGTTTGCTAATTCATGTGATAGCATGTCTCTGTTGATTGAGGATACGGAAATACGAAATATACGGTCCACGAAGGTTGTCTGCATCCCTTGATTATGATGGGATTGTTTCTTCTACATCTTGATTAATGAAAGTTTTTTTGTATGTTATTTTGTTTTTCGATACAAGGAAATAACTAACACAAAGAGAAGATCACAATCCATTCCAATCCTCCAATGCCTTTGAAGGAATAGACCTTACTAACTTTTGATCCAAATTCACTTGATGACTCAAATTGGCCAAAGCATCTGTAATAAAATTCCTTACTAACTCATATTTATTGAAGTGAATAGCCTGAAATCTTCTCACCCATTGTTTGATATTGGAAATGATTCCAAGCACCCTCCATAAGGGAAAAGCTTTTTTTAATATGTTGTTTAATGTAAGTTGCACCTCTTTTAACAAAACAAGTATGAAAATGGATTAGAGAATGAGAATAAATTGCACAAGTTATTAATAGTGCAAATTAAGTGGCCTAATTAAAATTTTGACCGAACTTTTCTTCGAGTCTAAATTGCACTTAGGATAGATACTTATAATAAAATACCGTTTATGTAAATAAGTAAACATATCAAACAAGAAATTACTCTCTTTTACTTCATATTATTAAATAATTGAATATTAGAAATTAAGGATGGACATATAGTAGTCTGTAATTTCAATACATTCTTATTTTTGGTTTAGTCATTTATCGACGATGATAGTTATGAGAGTACCTTTTCGGGAAACATGGATCAAAAGTGGGAAACATCACTTTTCTTTTATTTATAATGCCTATTGGTGTTCTGATAGTACGTTTTCGAAGTCCCAGAAAGGAAGATGCATTGTGGATTGACGTATTGTGCGACTTATCAGATATATTGGGCCATATGGTATTTCAATTTCAGAAGATGGAATGTCTAATGTTTTTTTTCACCCAGAGAACTAGTTAGATTGATACGGGCTGAACGAACGGGACGTACTTTAGAAGAATCTATTTATTACCAACCCGAACTGGCCACAAGAAGACAAGTAGAGTGGCGAGGCAATAGTACCAGACGTTAAGGAGAGATAAGTGAGTTGGTCTCGATGAGAGCCCAGGCGAGTCTCGTCTGTGATAGTCTGACCAAGATATAGCTCCCTTTGGTTAGGGCCTAATCTCTTACGTTCAGGAAGCTCGATCAACTGTCCCTTCCAGGCGATCGAAAAATAAAGAAATAGTTAATGTATTCAATATAATTATGTATTTACAAAATACCGTAAAAAATATGGATGCAGCATTGCGAGCAAGAGAGAGTCGAAGTCAAACGAGAAGAAGAAAGTTCATCTACATCATTTATTCATGGCCTATTATTCAAAATGCTCCCCTAACTAGAAATCAAATCTCACTTTGCTCCCACAACCATGGATTGAAATATCGACCGATATGGCCGATATATCGACCGATATGGCCGATATATCGTCAAAATTGGCCGACAGCAGGTAAGAGGAGGGGGGGGGGGGGAGGGAGAAATTGAGTGAAATATCGACATTTTTCCTTGATTTAAGCCCATCGATCTCTTTATTTCATTAAAACAATCGAGATAGGAATAAATTTCATGAAAATCGGACGTAAAACGATTGAGTTACAGTCAGGTCATGCTGCGCGGGTCAAAAACCCCGAATTGCAGACCCACGCGAGGAGGAAGAAGACAGTTTTCTAGTTAGTACGTATGTTTTATATATTATTTACTTACTTAAATTCACAATTGAGCTTGTTAGTTGAGTTGGTTTGGTTCATTAAAGTAGCTGTACAGCCACTTGGGTTCGACCCCCCTTGCGTGCATGCTGCTTTCTTTTTTTATTCTCATTTATTCCCTATTTTGAATTATATTTTTCATTTATTCCTTATTTTGAATTATATTTTTCATTTATTCTTTATTTTGAACTATATTTTTTCATTTATTTTGAACTATATTTTTCATTTTTTTTTTCCAATTTTAATTATATCAATCCTTTCCAATTTTAAATATATCAATCCTTTCCAATTTTAAATACATCAATCCTTTCCAATTTTTGAACAAATATTGACACTGTTTTTTTTTCCAATTTTAAATATATTTACTAATTTTATAATTTTTCTTCCATTCAATTTTTTTTATGTTTATTGTTATGTTTTTAATTATATTATCATTAAATTATAGTAATTCACTTCAATTTATGTTTATGTTTATATTTTTATATTGCTACTCATCGGCAGAACCCTATTGTATCATATTATTCACCCTATATTTATTATATCAAAGTCATTTTATATTTTTTATTAGTCCTATATAACCATTATTGGGTACTTAAGTTTTTTCCAAAGTTTCATTCCAAATTTCCAACTTTTAGATCGAATTTTCGTCATTTTTGTTGGCCGTAAACGATATCGATATTTGGGGCGAGATATTCGTAAATTTGACTAGCGATTTATCCGTCGATACCGATATTTCAATCCTTGCCCACAACCGAAAATCGTTCTAATGTACTGCTAGAACATCCCTTATGTTACATTTGTTGCTTCAATCGTTACTCCATATTAGTAACAACGTCAGTTGTGCTTATGTGTCGATAAATGATCTGTTGTTTAATTATTTAACAAAAATTGTTAAAAATAAATATTTTACGAAAAATTGAAGACGGATGAAGAGGATGAATAGCACATCAGCTCTGGGTTTTCCTCAGTTCATTCCTAACTCTTCAATCCAATCTGAAGTTTTCTTTTTCCTCCCCTTCATCATCATCTTCTTCTTTTTTCATCTAATTGCAGTGGGATTTTGAGATCAGCAAAAACTCAATCCCAAAATGCCAAACCCAAAATGGCACGATCCATCCCAATCCCCCCGGGATTAACGCGGGATATGCCATACTTCCGTCTAACCCACGTGCCACACGAGGTAACACGAACACCAGACAAGGGATAATCCGAAATCCTGAGCCCAATTGGCTCCCAGAGTGCGCCAGGATCAGCCGAGGAATATGAGGTCACGATCTCTGCTACAGCCCGCATCTGCTATCAACCTAGGGCATTAAAAACCATTAAAAGACTCTGAGTGAACGAAAATAAATAATTTAATAAAACATGTTTCATAAAAAGACATTTATGCCCTTCATTGTTTATGGATTTGTGTTTATGGACTCCAAGTCCGATAGTTTCCAAACCAAATGGGTCTTGTGCCCGAGTTCATTTTTCCAAATCCAAAACCATTCTATTAAACCATTATTGAAAACACAAGCACATATAAATGCAACATAAAATCATACGCCTTGAAACGCATGTAAATACGTAAATACCAAATACCACAAACATATGTACTCAAGGAATTCAAAACATAGATATAAAACATATAAAACAGTTATGCATGCATCATATTTATAAAATAAAAGTCCACTCACAGACCTTCCTAACTGTCGCCACGATACGCGCACCATAAGCTTTCCCGAGGCTACTCACTATCACTGGAACCTCCGGACCTGTCCAAGCCATACCCGAAGGTAACTAACCACTTCAATTAACCTCTCATTAAATCCCCCTAATTTTTTGGAATTTTTAAACCTATTTAAAATAAACCCTAAACCTTCGGACATCCAAAACTACCCTGAAACGGTGTCTGATCGACTCGAAACTTGTCCCAAAACTTTCATTACATCTAAAGGATAAAATTACATGTTGATCGTGCCTCGAAATACGGCCCCACATGCCTTCACTCATCCCCAAAGCCACTGCATGTGAAACCCACGCACCGGAACAGTGTTGTCCCTGACCTCCAGTCGAACCCGGTTCAGACTGGTTCTCTGGTTTCCGGTTCTCCCTTGTCTCTAACCCGTTTTCAATCCTTTCAATTCCTACATCTTCATCTCCTTATTCCCTATCGATCTACGGTGTCAAAACATGAAAACCAGGTCCATAGCTTACCTTCCCGATCGATGAACATACAACCAACCTTCCTCCGTCGTGTTCTCACGATCCCGGCCACCTCCAGCCTCGATTCCAAGCCCACTGGATTCGTTTGCCCCTCAGAAACCAGTTCCAATTGTTAGAATCGCTCAACAACCAACCAAAGTTGATTTTCCATTTTCGAATTTAAAATAGAGTTTTCGGTTCCTTACCTCCGAACTGGACCACCTTCCACGACGGTCCTCGTCGTTAGCATCACCCTCATTGTCCCACGTCACTCTCTCTTTTTCATTCACACACTAAACACAAAAGATGATTGAAAGGGCTAGTGTAGGAGGGATTGCACTGGTATGGATTTTCCACGGGTTTGGGAAGAAGGCTCCAGAGGATGATCGAATATGTAACGACCCGTCCCGGGAGTTAGGATTAAGGAAGTGTTTAGTGCCGGATTAGCAGCGTTAATGGGTGGTTAGTTGGTTACTCTTGGCCCGTTAGTGTAGAATGACGATTTTTCCCCTGGTTCGGGAAAAATGTTGACTTTGAGTTCGGGTGGTCAATTGGACATTGACCGATGAAGGTGACGTAGTTTGGGACGTCACGAGTCCGTAGACAGGTGGCACGCCCGATTCCGACATCCGAGGAGGAAGTTATGATGTTCGGAAGGTTGGGGGCATTACCGTAATTTGGTTAAAATAGGGGGAAAAGTTGACTTTTCACACGACAGAGTTTAACATGTAGACCGAGGACCGTTAAGTAGATCTCGTTGTCCTGAGTACAACGACAGGCGGCATGCTTTAATCGGACGTCGGACGAGCGAGATACGGGTCTAGAATGTGAGGGGTAAAACCGTAAAATTGAACAAGAGGGGCATTTTGGTCTTTTTGGCACATTGGGAATTGGGCCAATCAGATAAGGCCAAGTGTACAGAGGAGATTGGAATATTTTGAGTTTGGGACCACAGGTCTGTGACACGTGGGGGTAGGCTAGAGGTTTCTACAAGGTTGCACGGTGTAATTTAAAGGGTTTTGTGTTTGTGTTGAGTCGTGTTCGAAGAAGAAAACAGAGAGTAAGATTGGGAGAGGGATTGATCGATTGCAGAGGGTGTTGTGAGTTTTGGTGATCAAGAGAGTGACAGAGAGAAGGGAGGAAGTGGTGAGTGGCTTGTGAGTGAGGACTGTGAGAGAAACCAACGTAGTGAGAGGTTTGGGTTCTCAGGAAAACAGAGAGAGTCGAGGTGGTTCAACCACAGACGATCGTATTGATCCAATCAAGTTCGAAAGGAGGCTTGGACGGCTGAGGATGACTCTGTGAACGCAGAGGAGCATGGCGGCGAGAACGGCGGAGGTGAGATCGACGGTAAGCCCTGTTTCCCCTGTTTTTCCCGTTTTGTTCATTTCGAAAGTCGTGGATTTTGGGGCTGAGTTGAGGGTTTCTGTGAGTTGTGTGAGACTCAGTAGGTCCCTAGGATTGGTTTAAACTCGTAGCCGTGACGGGGGAGTTCGTGGTTGGCCTGGAACCAAAACAGAGTTTTAGGTGGTTTCTGGTTCGAGCTGGGGAAGACGGGTTAGAGGCTTTGATGTCTAGTTTTTGGGTTTGGAATCACTTTCTTAGGCCAGGACGAACCTAAGGGGATTGAAAGAAAGGGATTTGAGTAGGAATTGAGGGAGAACTGGTCACGCCGGTTCAGTATAGTCGAATCGGCTGACCAGAGGTTGAAGACGATGAACAGTGCAGGCGCGTGAGGCCCACGCGCAGCCACTTTGGGCGGCGCGTGGGGAGGATTCCGGCGAACCTTCCAACATGGTTTTTGGTCTAATTGTTGTAACGAATCTTTTGAGATAGGTTTCGGGTTAAACGGACGTTGTTTCGGGTTAGTTCCGCGAGGTCAAAGGTTTAGGGTCTCGGTTCGTTACGTTTAGAACCCGGGGAATTTTGTGGGAAATTAGGATAACCTTCGTTAACGTGTTAGTGACGTGTTTTGGTGACTTGTGACAGGATCGGGAATCCTCGAAGCGAACGAAGAACGTACGGGACGCGAGTGACGTACCCAGGAACTGTGAGTGGACTGTTTGTTTTCTAACCGAGCATGCATAACTGTTTTATTTATTTAATTATGTTTCGATCATGCTTTTGTGCTTTTGATATATGATTTCATGAATTATGTTTCTATATTCTTGGTTTACTTAATTATGCTTTATATAACTGTTTTACTTATCGGATTTGCACGTACTTCGAGAATAATGGTTTCTGTGACGCTTTTGAGTATGGTTTCGGATGAATGAATATGTTTTATACGCATTCTGTTTAATTAATATTTGTGGAATGATTTGAGGTTGTAAATGAAATTCGGGAGGAAGTTCCCTTTTTATCAAATGACATGTTGGTTTTCGAAGGATTCTAGTTTGGCTTTGGTTTTCGGTTTTGATGGAGTTCCTTATACATGAAAAATGGTTTTGAGTTAAAAGACTCGGAAAACCCATTGGATCTGGTTTTGAGTTTAAAGACTCGGATTGATTTACGGGGGAAGGGCCCTGGACTGATGGTTTGAGTTTAAAGACTCGGTATGGTTTTGAGTTTAAAGACTCGGTGATAATAATACCCCCCGAGGCCTGTGATTGTGTTTTGAGTTTAAAGGCTCGTTGATATCCCAGGAAGGCCTGGCTATTGCGCATTGTGTTTTGAGTTTAAAGACTAGGGCGCACTTGAGATCCAGTAACTGTATATGATTGATGTTTTTTTCACTGGTTTTCGAATGTTTTGGGCTGTGACTCGAATAACTTGGTTCTATGAATTTAAGGTCGAGTGCCTGAACTTTGGTTTTGATTTCTGGTGATTTCTGCATATTGTTTCATTTCGTACTACTATTATTTTAAGTTACTTGGTTATGCATGCATGTTTTCAAAACGGAGGGTGTAACCCTGGTTTATTTTTGTAAACGGTTTTATAACTCTTTATTTTTAGTCCACTCACATTTTTAATATTTTTGACACCCTCCAGGTCGTGGTGCGAGCGTTGGGGCTACCGTTGAGGCAGAAGTCGAGGCATAAGGTCATCCGTTGCTCGCTTAGCTTATAGTAGGGCTTGTTTTGTTTTGTATTATGCTCTGTATAACGGTTGACTCTTGGATGTTTTCAATTCTCTTTCTTCTGACAATGTAATTTGTGGTTTTCGTGAGGTTGTTTCGATCTTTCGTTTTGGGGTTGTCAGACGGGAGCCAGATTTACCTCGGTTTTCGGGGTGGAACCGGGGTGGGTCCTGACAGAATAAGAAGGGGATAAGGACCCATTTAATTGGGGTCTGTGTAACGACCAGGAAATTCGGAAAAGGAAAACTTGGAAATTTGAAGAAAATAACGATTTTGCCCTTGGAATTGGGCGAACGGTTGACTTTTGGTTCGAGCAGTCAAACTGTAACACCCCGGAAATTCGAGGATTTTAGTATTATAATTTAATGTGTGAATTGACGCTTTTACCCTTGTGATTGGTATGGCCAAATTATTTACTTTTGATTGGTGAATTAAATGGACTTTGACCTATGACCGTGACGTAGTTCGGGACGTCACGAGTTCATAGACAGGTGGCACGTCCAATTCGGACGATCAGGGAAAAAGTTATGACTATCGGAAGTTCAGGGGCATTACCGTAATTTTGACGGTTGGGGCAAAAACGTTGACTTTTCATTTGACAATTAATTTTCACATGACTCAAGGATCGTTAGGTAGGTCTCGATGTCCTGAGTCCGTAGACAGGCGGCACGCCGAAATCGGACTTCGTACAAGGAAGTTATGGTCAGAAACGTGAAATCGGGAGGTTCGTGTCTCGGTTTTCGTGTCGAATATTTTATTCTGGAAATCTGATTGGAAGACACCTGGATGAGTGACAAGTGTCACTCACCCATTGGCTAGATTGGATCAGATCCACTATGGGATTAAATAGCATTAAAATCCACTTTTGATCTCAGCCATTGATTTGAAGTACCCCAGATCTAATTTGAACCATTGATCTCATCCTTGAGATCAAATCTGGACCGTCCGTTTCCTTTCCCTCCATTCTTTATATTTCCTACCCGAAATGCACATTCTGTCCATTTTGAACAAACACCCCAGCTCATCACCCATTCTCTGTGTCTGCGTGTGGGGGACTCACTGGTGAGGCTGAGAGACGGCGGTGAACGGCGGCAGGCGGCGGCAAGGTAGGTGGTTCCTAACCCGAAACTGCTTAAAAACTCAGAAAATGGAAGCCTGTTTTCCAACGTGTTTTGTCGTGTTCTATTGATCCTATTCGATTCTATGGACTGGTAGGAAACTTTAGGACGTGATTTCGTGGTCTGAGGTGACCTGAACGGTGGTTAAACAGCGACGGGAACCCGGGTCTGTTCATCGAGGTAAGTCTTCGATTCAGCCTTTGTTTATTGATTTTAATTAGCTAGAACTGTTTCTGGGATTAAGACGAGTAGTTAGGAACAAACCTGAACAAAAATGATTGAGAAATGATGAAATGGTGACCAAGTCATGATCGCGGGTCTGATCGACCCAAGTTGCAGAGATACGGGTCAACCCGTCTGAGGACAAAGGTGATGACGTGGCACCCTGTCAGACTGTCAGGTGACGTGGACCAACTGTGAGCCGACACGTGTCACATATCAGTGACGTGGCCCAATCAGGGACTGCCACGTGTCACTGACATGTCAGTGACGTGGACCAGTGCCGTGCTGACACGTGGCACATGTCAGATCTGACACGTGGCCTGACAGATCAGTGAGGTTGACCAATCGGGTGTTGACACGTGGCACTGTCAGAGTCTGACATGTCAGACCTGACAGCTGTCAGATGACGTCAGCATGACGTCAGCAGCGACGTCAGCATGACGTCAGCAGGGACTGTTCCTGCGTTGACCGACGCATTGACTGGCGCGTGTGGGCGCATGTGAACAGTACTTTTGGTGGGACCACCACTATTCTTTAAGTTTCGACGATCCGGATCCAATGGCGGTGGTTTCGGGTCGATCGGAGATCATTAAGTTGGTCAAAATGTGGTTTATTGCATTACGAAGTGCGTTCAGGCGGCTTTCCCGGGCCGATTTCGGTCTAGGGTTTCATGGTTAAATGTTTGGGGTTTGTATGGACCCTTACGTATACTTTGGATATGACAGGGATTGTATAATTGTTCCAGATCGAGGGTATACGCTCGGTTTTCAGCAGGATTGTACTGTGAGTGGGCCATTTTCTTAAACCCTTGTGTGCATAAATGTTTTCTGGTTTATTATACATATTCACATGCTAAAAACAAATAATGGTTTTGATGCTATGGAAATTATGGTTACGGCACGTTTCACGATATTTGGGTTTGAGACCCGTCTGATGAAACTTAAAGATTGATTGGATTTTATATATGTTTTGCATGTGGATATCAATAAAATGTATTTGGTACTACACTGTATAGATCCTTCCATATTATATTGTCTCCTCCGGATGAGGTACCCCGGAGAGGTCACGGACGTCTAGTACGTCCAGCGTCTATGACGCTAAGCATCGGGGATGCTGTACCCGAACGGGGTTCGGGGATTGAACTCGGAAATTGAGACCCGAGTGGCACGCGTAGCCTTGTGATTGTGACCTTATTGACGTCAGGGACGTCAGACATCAGGGACGTCAGGATTGGAGTGTATAGTGCAGCAACTCAAATTATACTTATGGTTTTATTTCATGCCTTATGGTTCATATTATATGACTTATGATTTTAAATACGGTTGCATGCATGTTTGGAAAACGGAGGGGTAAATTATATGTTTTACTTATCAAATGATTTTATAAACTTAAGTTTCGGTCCACTCACCCTTAATGTTTTTGGTAACCCCTCCAGGTCGTGATACTGAGGTAGAGGAGGAACCTGAGGCTGAGGCATAGATCTACTTCTACGTACCTGAACCCCTGTTGGGTGGTGTACCCGCAGGTTTACTTTAGAGTCGTGCTCGCAATTTGTAATTCTGGATTTCATCCCTTGTCTGACATCTGTTTAATTCGGATGTGATGTATAACTTTAAATTGGTTATTTATGCATTGATGTTTGAGGTTAAAATTGGTATGAATTATTGGGTGTCAGACGAAAGCAGGGCACGTCCCCTTGTGGTCCCTGTGGGATCGGGGCGGGTCCTGTCACAAACGGACTTTAACCGATGACTGTGACGTAGTTCGAGACGTCACGAGTTCATAGACAGGTGGCACGTCCGATTCCGACATTCATGGAGAAAGTTATGATGTTCGAAAGTTCAAGGGTAATTTGGTAATTTAATTAAAAAGGGGCATTTGTTCACTTTTTAAACGACAAGGACTTTTCACGTAATTGGAAGACCGTTGGGTAGGTCTCGAGACGCTAAATCCGTAGACAGGTGGCATGCGTCAATTGGAGTTCAGATGACAAAATTACGGGTCTAGATGTGTGAAGGGCATTTTGGTAAATTATCAAAGTAGGGGCAAAATGGTAATTGGACAATTGCATAAGAAAGGGGAGGGTGATTGGGCTGATTCAGCCATGGTTATGTCATTAAGTGACATCTGTCACTCCCTAAGTCAGATTAGTGGCAAACAAATAGGTGTGCGGTGTGTGTTGTGGCGTTGGAATCAATTCAAAGATTTAAACATGTCTTTGGAAGGAAAAAAGAGACTAACCTTGCTTGATCGCTCTCCTTAACAACCAACTGAGAGAAAAGAAGAACTGGAAACGAATTATGAGAGGGAGAACAAAGAACTGAGATTGAGAGAGGAAGAAAGTGATGAAAATTGTTAAAGGAAAATTAAAAACCCGAAACCTGTTCTTGAACAATTGAAATTCAATTGTTCGTTGTAGACCAGCCCAAGTCAAATTAAGGTTAGATTATGCCTTCTGGGACCTTTATTAGTCGATTCAGATCAAGAAATTCAAGGTTCGAAGCTCTTGGAACCATGAACAGACATGGCGGAATTCTAGGAATCGTGAGCTTGTGTTCGTGTAATTGGGGGTAAGTTTCTGTGAAATTGATTACAAAATCTTCTTTAGAGTAAGTCTACGATACTCCCTAACTAATTAATTGAAGAAATCGATGACTGTTTGATGAACTGGGACGATGAACTTTCTTTTGAAACTTGAAGTACGTCGAGATGGTTTGGAGTAACAAAACGTGAAATTGATATTAGAGATCCATAATTCAGTTGGTTACGAAGCTATTGGAATATTCAATTGTTGAAAACGATGTTGAATTGATGGAAAAATAGCTGGGTCAACACGCGGGCCAAAAGACCCGTTTTATAGGTATCCAGGCGATGACGACGACTGAAGCAAACACTGTGCAGGCGCGTGAGCTTCACGCGCAGCCACTCACGGTGGCGCGTGGGGGCACGTGGGACTGAATCTCGAGGTGAGTTCAACATGAAACTTGCTCATTTTAATGTAACGAACATTTTGACACTAGTTTCGAGGAAATTGGATATCGTTTCGATAGTGATCAGTGTATCCGAAGTTTTCGTATTCGTTTAAAATACATATTTAAATCCCAGAAAAATTGGGGAAAATTATATGAAGTATATTGGAGTGTTAGGTACCCTCGATATTGATTTTGGACAGGAATTATTATTTCTGGAATTTACGAAAAAACGTGCAGCTCTGAAGCGAGCCGTTTTGACGGTGTGTGAGTGGACTTTATTTTCTAAATTGCAATGCATGCATAATTGTTTTCTATGCTTTATAATTATGATTTATATGATTATGGTACTTACGATTTCCGTATTTACACGCATTTCGATATGCAATACGTAATTGCACGTATTTCGAGAATACGATTTATGTTATAATTTGATGAATGATTTTATATGATTTGTGCGTATCATGTTTTGATGTTGTTTTGATTTGTGAGTACGATTTGGGATTTGAAAGTGAATTCGGGCATGAGACCCATTTCAGTAAAATGTGATGTTGGATTTGGTTTTGGAAAGTGGATTACGGTGGATTCTGGATTTGTTATGATTTACACATGATTTTGGGTTTAAAGACCCGGTACTATTGCTGGATCATATTTTGGGTTTAAAGACCCGGTTGATTGATGTGACGGGAAAGGGCCCTTGATTGATATGTTTTGCGTTTAAAGACTCGGTTATTGTGATATCCCCCAAGGCCTATTGATTATGTTTTGAGTTTAAAGACTCATTGATATCCCGGGAAGTCCTAATTATGCGCATGATTTTGAGTTTAAAGACTCGGGCGCACTTGAGATCCAACAGGTTGATTGACTTTTGGTTTACTGTTGATTTCCAATGTTTCCGGATGTGTTGGGCAATGGCCCGATTTATATGGCTTAGTGGATTGTTGGGTTATGTTCTGTACTTGTATTTTGATTCATGATTTTCGGCCGAGGCCCCGTGTTTATGATTTCGGGCTAAGGCCCGCGGTTTGAGAAAAGGAAATGATTTTGATTTTCATACACGATTTTCTTATATTGGAAATGAAATGAATTATGGAATGGTTTTCGAATGCATGCATTGGTTTTACGTGGAGGGTAGAAATGTATTTTCTGTAACATGTTTTATAACTGATTTATTTTTGTCCACTCACACCTTTTGTGTTTTTATTGACCCTCCAGGTTGTGACGCGATGATCGAGGTTGATCGAGAGGTGGAGGCATGAGTGGGCACAGGTACGGTTATCCCTTGTTTGGCAAGTGTTGAGGATAATTTGGGAACTTCAGTTGACTTGTCAGACGGGAACAGGACTGGGAACAGTTATCAATGTTCCTCAGGATGTAGTCTTGTCAAATTGGTATCAGAGCACTAGGTTGCTGATTCTGTTACCACATCATGCCTCCGAACCGTAAGCCTCGTGCGCGACCTGGTAGTGAGACGGGTAGACGTGGGTGTATGAGACCTAGTGATAGATCTCGGATGAGATTAACCCTGGATTGAGGGTCAGATGTTAATAATGTACACTGTGAACTACTGTCTGTTAGACATAGCATTGTGTGGGTCCTAGGGACAAATGAGCCCAGTGTCTAGAAAGGTTGCACATTTGGGCAAGTTACACTCGTGATGAGATTATTATCAGTTGAATCCTTAAGTGGAATGTGTGTTTAAAGAGACTAGAATGTGATGGGATATCCCTTAGGCTTTCTGGGTCATATAAGATGTGATTTACCATCGGTATTTGCTCGGTGACCGGGTATGTCAATGATGGCAGGGATGATTGGTATGAGATTAGACTCAAGAGGAGTCGAGATATGGATACAGGAATTAAATTGAGTCAGGATATTAGTTAGGACTTGAGATGAGTCATGGTAATGTATCAGGGCTCGGGAGGAGCCGGAAGAGTTGAATATAATTATGGTTGCTGACACGGCCAACCCTTGATTGAGGAATGTTTGGCACCTAGGATGCCAAGGACTGGTATAGGTCAAATACTGATGAGTATGAAAATATGGATGGGTCTTGTTTAACTTTATTTATTGGACTTATGGGTCGCGTCTGTTTCATTTAGTGATTGAGGTTCGGGCGGAGACTCGAGATAGACATGGATTTGGCCTTAGGAGATAGTCCAGTTCAGTGGGACGCTAGTTGGGTCCACTGGGAGGTAAAGTGATAAGGGTAATTGTACAGTAATAGTTATGATTGTGAGTCGTCTGGTCACATCATAAAGAAATGGTTATATAGATTGATTGATATAGTGAGATGGCACTGTTGGGATTAGTTCCTGCATTGATTGTTAGTGTGCAGGTGAGGGAAGAGTTGGTAGGGCCCGTGATGGGCTGTAGGGGCGTGATCGGATTGGGACCACTCGCATGAGGATTGCAGTTACTAGCAGGAGGTCTGATTAACCCCTGGAGTGATGACCTAGATACGTAGTATTTGTGGCCATGAATATGTACGTAGTAGGTCCCGAGCTATCCAATCTTCCGTGTCTTGAGATTGTACATTGGATGGATATGGAGTATCCGTGCTTGGTTATGGCATGGAAGTCAGTGAACCGACTAGAGTTACAGATGTGATAAACTTGATGATATTAATGTGGTAACCTTGGTAATTATCTATGGTGAAATTGGTGATACATGAGGGGGGTAGATCTATCGATGTGAGGCTACCCAGAATGACAGGTGTTATTCGCCTAGTGGTTGGCTTAGACCTTGTAACGACCCGTCCCAAATTCCAGGATTAGATTAGAGACTAATCACGATTAGTGAGGTTAATCGGAGATTAGTTGGGCGAAATCGGACGAACGATGCAAAATGACCATTTTGCCCCTGGGCGTGGGTAAAACATTGACTTTTCGTTCGGGTGGTCCAATGGACTTTGACCGATGACCGTGACGACGTCACGAGTTCATAGACAGGTGGCACGTTCAATTCCGACGTTCGAGGAGGAAGTTATGACATTCGGAAGTTTAGGGGAATTTTGGTAATTTTAGTTAAAAGGGCTCTATAGTTGACTTTTTGACCGGGATGTTCGATGGCCGAGGGCCGAGGACTATTACGTAGATCGGGACGATACGAATCCGTAGGCAGGCGGCACGTCGAATTTGGACGTTCGACGGAGAAGTTACGGTTCACAGAAGTTCAAGTGCACTATTGCACGAATTACGAAACGAACTAACTTTTGGACTCTAGTGGGGCCCAGATATTTATGGAGGCCCAATGGATGAGTGACAAGTGTCACCCATCCATTGCACAACCCACACATATTCATGCATCGACCATCCATTCCATTTTTCTTCATTTCAAACACAACCCACCAGATCTCATTCAAACCATCACCCAAACCCATCCAACCTTCAACCTTTGATCAGCTGGGAGGACCAAGCAGTGAGGGAAGACAGGAGGATGTGGTGGCCGGCCCAGGAAGGCGCTGCCGTGGGCGGTGGAGCCACGAACCCGTGAGGTTCACGGTAAGCCCGTTTTGACCCATTTTTCATTTTTGATGTTTTGGGTCAGTTTTAATGGTTTTAATGAATCAAATAGGTTGTTAGGAAGTTATTAAGAAGGTTTCTATGGTGGTTGGACGGCTGTGAAGCCGTGGGTGATTTTTGGAAACTTTGAACCGTTTGGTTCAAAATCAAACCATAGGATTTAGGTGTTTTTAGGTTGTTTTAAGGATTAGAATAGATAGGAAACATGAAAATAGGAATTATAGGATTAATTAGGGTTGAAATCGGACCAAAACTAAGAGGGGAAAGCACTCAACCGGTCACGCCGGTTCAGCACAGTACCCGGCCGGTTCAGACCGGTTTTCTGAGGTTGATGACGATGAATAGTGATATGGCCCTTCTAGGAGCGAGTGAGGGCGCGTGGGCCATAATTTGGGGAAGTGTTCAACATATAAAATCTTCTATTCGATGTAACAAAGATTTTGGGACTGGTCTCGTGTCAATCGGACATCGTTTCGTTAGTTTTCGGGGTGTCGAAAGGTTTAGGGTCGGTTTAAAAATAGTTAAAGTTCGGGAAAATTACGGGGCTTTGGTAGGAGGTTAATTAAGTAGTTAGTAACCTTCTATTACGATTTGGACAGGTTTGAGAGTCCCGGTGATGGTGATTGGCTCGGGAGAACCTATGGCATGCAAATCGAGGCGGCAGCTCGGACGGTCTGTGAGTGGACCTTGTTTTCTAAATTGGTGCATAAACGTTTATTATATGTTTTAAATACTTTTATGTGATTCCATGAGTTCATTTGGATGTGTAGTTACGTATATGCACGTATTTCGAGGTTTCGGCCCTATACGGTGCCTATACGGGTCTGTATTTCTGTATTGGTCTAAATGAAATGGTTTTGGATTTCCAAAAGGATAAACTCGGGTATGAGACCCATTTGGTTTTGTCTCGGGTATATGACCTCAGATATCGGGCACGGTGCCTAGATGATGTCCTATGTTCGGCACGAGACCCAGTTATTTTACGGTTTATGATTTCGGGTCAGGGACCCTAGATGGATTTCCAAGTTTATGACAGTTTACGGGAACCGGCATGAACTCTGGAAAGGTCATTGTGGTTCATGACGGTTTATGGGAACCGGCATGAACCTTTGTCAGGTCATTCTGGTTCATGACGGTTTATGGGAACCGGCAGGAACCCTGGTTAATGGATGTTATGGATCATGACAGTTCAGGGGAACCAGGCATGAATGTTTATGTTATGTATATATATGTTCATATACCTTCCTTAACTTGTTCTATTATCTCCTCCGGGGAGGGTCGTTGACAGGACCCACCCCGATTATCGCCTCGATAATCGGGAAGCATCCTGCTCCCGTCTGACAATCGAATCCAAAAGACCGGAAAACTAAATAATATTACATCACACCCATTGTCAGACCAGGGAGATTAAACAAATACATCCGACTGGACGTCAAGTCCACAGTTTCACAGAGCATAATATTACAAAACAGGTTAAAGGACAAATCCTACTCTGTGAACTAACTACTCCGCAACGGAAAACTTTATGCCTCCACCTCTGCCTCGGCGCTTGCCCCCGCGCTTGTACCACGACCTGGAGGGAATTTTAAACAAAAAAGTGTGAGTGGACCGAAACATAAGTTTTAGAGGAAAAACAGTTTTTCGAAATCGGTTTCGCCCTCCAGTTTTGTAACACGCATGCATAACCGAATATTCAAAAATCGCGTATTAAACCTTTGAAAACTCTTTTTCCGAAACACATGAAAAACGTTACAGAGATTTGCCATAACTCATGTAAAACAACTTAATATTACCAGAATCCAGAAACCGTCATTTTGAAACATCAATTGCACAAATCAAGTAATAAGTGAATCAATAATCACAATTATGCAGTTGGATCCATCCGAGTCTTTAAACTCAATTTCAGGCCTTCCCGGGATATCAACGAGTCTTTAAACTCAAAACATGATCAATAGGCCTCGGGGGTATCACAATAACCGAGTCTTTAAACTCACGAGTCTTTAAACTCAATCTGGGTCTTTAAACCCAATTTTCGGGCCCGCCCCTGTCATCAATAAACCGGGTCTTTAAACCCAAAACCAGATCCAACAATCAACCGGGTCTTTAAACCCAAAACCGTTTTTAAACACAATAAACCAGGATTCATCATAAACCGTTTTCCAACATCATTCCGAAATCAAGTCACGTCATGATAGGACTTATGTCCGAATTCACATGCAATTTCCAAAACATGCAATTTCCGAAATCACTTCACAATTATAATCAAACATCATAAATCCGTAACATGAATAATCATATCCAGATACTTCATCAAAACATCATTCACGCATAAGCAAAAACTGTAACCTCGAATTGCGTGAAATACGAAGAATATCTCGAAAAGCGTGAAAATACGTAAAACCGAATTATCATATCACCATCATAAAATCATATGCAAAACCATAAGATAAACCAGTAAAATAGTCATGCATGCCCAGTTTAGAAATCAAAAAGTCCACTCACAGTTTTAGGACGCGTCAATCGTGTCCCGCGCGCTCCTCCGTAGCTTCGGAAGTGTCCAGGCCTGTAAAAATGCATAAGGAGGGTTACAAAAATCCCAAAATAACTCGTAGGATTTTTCCTAATTTTTCCGGATTTTTCGGCAAAATTAAACTTAGAGACTTAACCTTCCGGACTCCCGAAATTATCCCGAATGACTCCCGATCGATTCGAACTCTAAAGATGAAATGTTAATTAAACTGAAAGGATTAAATCTCATGTTGACCGTGATCGGAGTTAACCTCACACGCGCCGTCACGCGCCGCCCAAAGTGGCTGCGCGTGAAGGCCACGCGCCAAGCTACAGTACCTTCGTCCTTACCCGAATAGACTGATAAACGGGTCTGATACCCGCGACTCAAACCGACCAGTTAGCCCTCAATTCTCAATCAATTCTTCCCGTTTTCAATCCTATCACCTTCTCTAATCCATTAATTTTAGGTCTGTATTGATGATTAACCTCGACTGTCCCTAAATCGATTCAACCCAGACTTGAACAGACGAACGGGTCGTCACTCAGAACTCACCCAAACCAGTGCCACTATCAAATTAACTTCACCAGCAGCTTAAGGGAACCTAGACGAACCAAAACATCCAACCAATTAACCCCAAACTAACCTGGAAGTCGTCGTCCTCAAGCTCGACAATACTCAGAACCAGGGAACTCAGTTCTTGGCCAATTCGTGAGTGACGTCCTTCGAAATCGATGTGGTTGGTTTCCTTTTGCTCCCAGAAGACTAGGACGGCCCTCGGTTTCGATCAACAAGCCCCAGAAATTGAATGTGATTTTTCCCTCCAACTGGTTCTTCCCTGAACAGCAACTCAGGTTCTTGGGCGAACAACGATCATCCTCCCTCAATTCTTGCACCGTCGTGATTCTTTCACTCCCAGAAGTCCCTTAGTGTGTCTAGTTTGGTCCCAAAACCCGTAGGAATTGAACCCTGAAATTTCCCCCAAAAAACCCGAAAATGGTTCTTCACGGTTTCTCCCAGTCTCAGCCCTCTCAACTGATGCACAATGACCCCCAAATGAATCCTTTCTCCATTCCCATACTCAGTTAATCGTTCAGTGTGGCCAACAGCCCGTGGGAGACCAACTGAGGTCTCTGAAAACGGTTTCCCGCAAGCACAGAGACCACAACCATTTTCTAATCTCTCCCGTGCACTGAAATCTGCCCAAATCGTGCACCAAGGCCACTCAGTCCATCATCCACTACCTCAATCAACTTAAACAAACCCTCAGATCAGTCCACTAAGCTATAAACAATTGCACGCACAAACACCACGGCCGCACTCTGTTTTTCACGGTGGTGAACAGTAACCGCCGTGAAATGACCAAAATGCCCCTCTGTGTAATAATTACCAAATTGCCCTCCAACTTCTGTGACCCGTAACTCGGTCATCCGACGTCCGTTTCGCGCGTGCCGCCTGACGTTGTACTCGGGACCTCGAGACGAACCTAACGGTCTTCGAATCATGTGAAGACCAATTGTCCAACAAAAAATCAACTTTTTCCCATATAACGTCCAAATTACGATAATGCCCCTGGACTTCCGAACATCATAACTTTCACCCTGTTCGTCCGAATCGGACGTGCCACCTGTCTATGAACTCGTGACGTCCCAAACTACGTCACGGTCATCACTCAACGTCCGTTCGACCCTCCAATCAAAAAGTCAACAAATTGACCATACGAATCACAAGGGTAAAAACGTCATTTATTTATTATTTTACAATATTACATTTTTTCGAATTTTCCGGGGCGTTACAATCTCCCCCCCTTAAGAAATTTCGTCCCGAAATTCCAAGGAAACAAGTAAGGGAACTGTTCTCGCATCTGCGCCTCGGGTTCCCATGTGGCTTCCTGCACATTCTGGTTCCTCCAGAGAACCTTTACCAGAGGAACGGTCTTCCGACGTAGTACTTTATCCTTTCGGTCCAAAATCTGCACCGGCTGTTCTTCAAAACTCAGATCCTCTCGGAGTTCAATGGGCTGTTCCTCCAGTACATGAGATGCGTCGAACACGTATTTCCGCAACATCGACACGTGGAAACATCGTGGACCTTCGAAAGCTCTGGTGGTAGTGCCAACCTGTAGGCCACCGGGCCAATCCTCTCAGTGATCTCATAAGGTCCGATGTAACGAGGGCTCAACTTCCCTCGCCTGCCAAATCTCACTACACCCTTCCAAGGGGACAATTTCAGAAATACCCGATCTCCGACCGCAAACTCAAGATCTCTAATCTGATGGTCCACTTAGCTTTTTTGTCTGTCCTGGGCTGCCTTGAGCCGATCTCTGATGAGTTTGACCTTCTTGGATATCAGTTCCACCAATTTGGATTTAGTCAGCTTCCTTTCGCCCACATTCGTCCAACACAACGGAGGCTCGCATCATATCCTCCAAAGTCTGGATGGTCCGCTCAGACTGGCCGTCAGTCTGAGGATGAAATGCCGTACTGAAACGAAGTTTCGTCCCAAAGGCCTCCTGTAGACTTTGCCAAAACCGAGAAGTAAACCTCGGGTCTCGGTCAGAAACTATGGATTCCGGAGTACCATGCAACTGGATGATTTCATCAACAAACAACTGAGCCAACTGTGTCATCTTGAAGTTCTCTCGCACCGGCAGGAAATGAGCTGATTTCGTAAGCCTGTCCACAATCACCCAAACTCCATCGTGACCTCTGGGTGTCCTAGGGAGTCCAAACACAAAATCCATCGTTAGGTGATCCCATTTCCATTCCGGGATAGGTAGTGGTTGCAAGGCTCCATAAGGTCGTTGTCTCTCAGCCTTCACTTGCTGGCAAATCAGACACCTGCTGACAAACTCGGCAATCTCCCGTTTCATACCCAGCCACCAATAGTGTTCTCGCAAGGTACGATACATCTTGGTCCCACCAGGATGCATCGCGTAGGCCGAACTATGAGCCTCGTCCAAGATCTCCTTCTTCAGTGCCTCAACGTCGGGCACACACAATCGTCCTTCTTTAAGCAAAGCTCCATCCTCCCTGACTGTGAAATCTAGCCGCTCACCGGCTTCCACTTCAATTCGAAGTACACACGAGACAGCATCTTGAGATTGAGCCTCAACGATCTGATCGATTAAGAGTGGTCTCGCGTGAAAATTAGCCAGCAAGACACCTTGGCCATCCAATCCCAAATCAATGCTAGTTTTGCGGAGTTAAACCAAAAGTGGTAAATGAACCGTCCGTAGATGTGCTACAGAATGCGTTGACTTCCGGCTTAGAGCATCAGCCACCACGTTGGCTTTTCCCGGGTAGTACTCAATTGTGCAATGATAGTCCTTAATTAGCTCTAGCCACCGTCGCTGCCTCACATTTAACTCCTTCTGTGTGAACAAGTACTTCAGGCTCTTGTGATCCGTGAACATTCTGCAAGTCGCACCATACAGGTGATGTCTCCAAATTTTCAACTCATGCACAACAGCAGCTAACTCCAAGTCGTGCGTAGGATAATTGCACTCATGCGGTTTCAACTGGCGCGAAGCATAGGCAATCACTTTCCCATGCTGCATTAGCACACATCCCAAACCCTGTAAGGATGCATCACTGTACACCTCGAATTCCCCACTGTCGTCTGGAAGGGTCAGTATAGGAGCAGATGTCAACCTTTCCAATAGCTCCCGAAAACTACGCTCACAATCGTCATCCCAGTCAAACTTGACTCCCTTCCGCGTTAGTCGAGTTAACGGGGCAGCAATGGTAGAGAAACCCTCTACAAACCTCATGTAGTAACCAGCCAAACCCAAGAAACTTCTGACTTCAGTGACGGTCCTCGGTTGTTCCCACTTCGCCACTGCCTCAATTTTATGAGAATCCACACTGATCCCGTCAGTTGAGATCACATGCCCCAAGAAACTCACGCTCGTTAACCAAAACTGACACTTGCTGAGCTTCGCATACAACTGGTTTTCCCTCAAGGTACCCATCACCATCCTTAAGTGCTCCTTGTGCGCTTCCGCACTCCTCGAGTAGACTAGGATATCGTCAATGAACACGATGACAAAGTGATCCAAGTAAGGCTGCAACACTCGGTTCATCAAATCTATAAACGCTGCGGGTGCGTTGGTCAAACCAAACGGCATCACAAGGAACTCATAATGACCATAACGGGTCCTAAAGGCTGTCTTGGGTGCATCCTCATCCTTAACCCGCAACTGATGATACCCAGAATGAAGATCAATTTTGGAGAAGTACTGCGCTCCTCGCAGCTGATCGAACAAATCGTCGATCCGAGGCAACGGGTATTTGTTCCTGACTGTTACTTTATTCAGTTGCCTGTAATCGATGTAGAGTCTCAAACTCCCATCCTTTTTCTTCACAAACAACACCGGGGCTCCCCAGGGGGATACACTCGGTCGAATAAATCCCATCTCAAGTAATTCTTGTAACTGCGCCTTCAGTTCTTTCAACTCAGCTGGCGCCATACGATACGGTGTCTGAGAGATAGGTTGCGTACCTGGAACCAGATCAATAGTGAACTCGACATCTCGATGAGGTGGCAATCCCGGTAGATCCTCCGGAAAGACATCCGGGAACTCCCGTACTATCGGTATATCCTCCACCCTCAATGGTGCAGCTCTTGAGTCCAACACTTGAGCTAAGTATCCTTGGCACCCTTTCCTCAATAACTTACTTGCCTTCAGGGCTGAAATCACTCCGACAGGAGTTGCTCGTTGTATTCCCTGAAAGGTGGTTTCCGGTAACCCAGGGCTCCGAAAAGTAACCTTCTTATCGACACATTCGATAGAAGCATGATGGAGCGTCAACCAATCCATTCCCAAAATGACATCAAAGTCGTGCAAGTCCAAGAGTATCAAATCTGCTACCAAACCAACATCACCTACCATTACGGGACACTCTCGCAACACTTGATTCACCACAAATACATCTCCTGTGGGTGTACTCACACCCAAGTCACAGTCCAAGGCGGACACCTCTCTACCCGCCAACAAATCACAGTCCCGTGATATAAATGAATGAGTAGCTCCGGGATCAATTAAAGCACAAACATCATGCCCAAAGATCGTAAGTGAACCTGTCACGACACCAGGTGCTGCCCTGGCCTCCTGCTGCGTAACAGCAAAAACTCGGGCATGTGGTCCAGCTGCTCGCCCACGGCCCCGGCCCTTCTGTCCATTAGCCGCTCCAGTACCACCTCCTCGAGTACTCCCAGTCCCAGAAACTGCAGCTGTGCTCCGTCCCTGCTCTGCTCCACCCCGACCTGCGCCACCACCCTGTGGCGAAGATGGACACTCCCTCCGATAGTGGCCCCGCTCGCCACATAAGAAATAGATAACACTGGAAGCATTGCGAGCAAAACCCCCACCCTGCTGTCCTGTGGAAGCAACCGAAGTCGCGCTCGCCTGCGGAGCAGTCTGCGCCCTAGGCGCTCGGAATCCGGAACTCTGATAGTTACCAGGCCTGCCATAACGATCATTGCCTGCAGATGAGGCTCCACCGTAACGTCCTTTCTTCGGGGCTCTCTGACCATACGATCCAGGATATGAACGCTCTCGACGTTGTCCACCACCAGAGTACTGTGGACGTGTCGGGAGACTGGCCTCAACCCGCACCGCGGCATCAGACAACTCCCTGAGAGTAGCAAAAGCTCCGGCCGTCACAATGGCCCGTATCTCACCCCGTAGGCCAAGCTCAAACCTACGACATTTCTCAGCCTCAGTAGACACAAAGGTAGGAGCAAAACGGGCTAGCATCTGAAACTTCTGCTCATACTCAGCTACCGACATGCTCCCCTGTTGGAGCTGCAGAAACTCGGTCTCCCTAGCATCACGGAATGAACGGGGATAATACTGATCCAGAAACCGTTCACGAAAGGTCTCCTAAGTCACTGTACGGGCATCCCAACCCGACAACTCCAGAGTGTACCACCACTCATAAGCAGATCCATCAAGCAAAAAGGTAGCCAATACAACTCGCTCCTCAGGAGGACAGTGCATCACAGTAAAAATCCGCTCGAACCGAGAAATCCAACGGTGAGCATCCTCGGGATCCGCTCCGCCGCTAAACACCGTGGCCCCAAGACGCTGGGCTCGCTCGATTGAAGCACTCTCGGCATCGCCATCAGGTCGTGGAGGGGGTTCGCGTCGCGGAGGCATGGCCGATGTCCTTCTCTGAAAGAGGCATAAGTTAGTACAATAATCAAGGCACACCCGAGTGCCAGACACGAATCGTAAACCTAGGCTCTGATACCAATTGACAGGACCCACCCCGATTATCTCCTCGATAATCGGGAAGCATCCTGCTCCCATCTGACAATCGAATCCAAAAGACCGGAAAACTAAATAATATTACATCACACCCATTGTCAGCCCAGGGAGATTAAACAAATACATCCGACTGGACGTCAAGTCCACAGTTTCACAGAGCATAATATTACAAAACAGGTTAAAGAACAAATCCTACTCTGTGAACTAACTACTCCGCAACGGAAAACTTTATGCCTCCGCCTCTGCCTCGGCGCTTGCCCCCGCGCTTGTACCACGACCTGGAGGGAATTTTAAACAACAAAGTGTGAGTGGGCCGAAACATAAGTTTTACAGGAAAAACAGTTTTTCGAAATCGGTTTCGCCCTCCAGTTTTGTAACACGCATGCATAACCGAATATTCAAAAATCGCGTATTAAACCTTTGAAAACTCTTTTTTCGAAACACATGAAAAACGTTACAGAGATTTGTCATAACCCATGTAAAACAACTTAATATTACCAGAATCCAGAAACCATCATTTTGAAACATCAATTGCACAAATCAAGTAATAAGTGAATCAATAATCACAATTATGTCGTTGGATCCATCTGAGTCTTTAAACTCAATATCAGGCCTTCCCGGGATATCAACGAGTCTTTAAACTCAAAATATGATCAATAGGCCTCGGGGGTATCACAATTACCGAGTCTTTAAACTCACGAGTCTTTAAACTCAATCTGGGTCTTTAAACCCAATTTTCGGGCCCGCCCCCGTCATCAATAAACCGGGTCTTTAAACCCAAAACCAGATCCAACAATCAACCGGGTCTTTAAACCCAAAACCGTTTTTAAACACAATAAACCAGGATTCATCATAAACCGTTTTCCAACATCATTCCGAAATCATGTCACGTCATGATAGGACTTACGTCCGAATTCACATGCAATTTCCAAAACATGCAATTTCCAAAATCACTTCACAATTATAATCAAAACATCATAAATCCGTAACATGCATAATCATATCCAGATACTTCATCAAAACATCATTCACGCATAAGCAAAAACCGTAACCTCGAATTGCGTGAAATACGAAGAATATCTCGAAAAGCGTGAAAATACGTAAAACCGAATTATCTTATCACCATCATAAAATCATATGCAAAACCATAAGATAAACCAGTAAAATAGTCATGCATGCCCAGTTTAGAAATCAAAAAGTCCACTCACAGTTTTAGGACGCGTCAATCGCGTCCCGCGCGCTCCTCCGTAGCTCGGAAGTGTCCGGGCCTGTAAAAATGCATAAGGAGGGTTACAAACATCCCAAAATAACTCGTAGGATTTTTCCTAATTTTTCCGGATTTTTAGGCGAAATTAAACTTAGAGACTTAACCTTCCGGACTCCTGAAATTATCTCGAACGACTCCCGATCGATTCGAACTCTAAAGATGAAATGTTAATTAAACTGAAAGGATTAAATCTCATGTTGACCGTGATCGGAGTTAACCTCACACGCGCGGCCCAAAGTGGCTGCGCGTGAAGGCCACGCGCCAAGCTACAGTACCTTCGTCCTTACCCGAATAGACTGATAAACGGGTCTGATACCCGCGACTCAAACCGATCAGTTAGTCCTCAATTCTCAATCAATTCTTCCCGCTTTCAATCCTATCACCTTCTCTAATCCATTAATTTTAGGTCTGTATTGATGATTAACCTCGACTGTCCCTAAATCGATTCAACCCAGACTTGAACAGACGAACGGGTCGTCACTCAGAACTCACCCAAACCAGTGCCACTATCAAATTAACTTCACCAGTAGCTTAAGGGAACCTAGACGAACCAAAACATCCAACCAATTAACCCCAAACTAACCTGGAAGTCGTTGTCCTCAAGCTCGATAATACTCAGAACCAGGGAACTCAGTTCTTGGCCAATTCGTGAGTGACGTCCTTCGAAATCGATGTGGTTGGTTTCCTTTTGCTCCCAGAAGACTAGGACGGCCCTCGGTTTCGATCAACAAGCCCTAGAAATTGAATGTGATTTTTCCCTCCAACTGGTTCTTCCCTGAACAGCAACTCAGGTTCTTGGGCCAACAGCGATCATCCTCCCTCAATTCTTGCACCGTCGTGATTCTTTCACTCCCAGAAGTCCCTCAGTGTGTCTAGTTTGGTCCCAAAACCCGTAGGAATTGAACCCTGAAATTTCCCCCCAAAAACCCGAAAATGGTTCTTCACGGTTTCTCCCAGTCTCAGCCCTCTCAACTGATGCACAATGACCCCCAAATGAATCCTTTCTCCATTCCCATACTCACTTAATCGTTCAGTGTGGCCAACAGCCCGTGGGAGACCAACTGAGGTCTCTGAAAACGGTTTCCCGCAAGCAGAGAGACCCCAACCATTTTCTAATCTCTCCCGTGCACTGAACTCTGCCCAAACCGTGCACCAAGGCCACTCAGTCCATCATCCACTACCTCAATCAACTTAAACAAACCCTCAGATCAGTTCACTAAGCTATAAACAATTGCACGCACAAACACCACGGCCGCACTCTGTTTTTCACGGTGGTGAACAGTAACCGCCGTGAAATGACCAAATTGCCCCTCTGTGTAATAATTACCAAATTGCCCTCCAACTTCCGTGACCCGTAACTCGGTCATCCGACGTCCGTTTCGCGCGTGCCGCCTGACGTTGTACTCGGGACCTCGAGACGAACCTAACGGTCTTCGAATCATGTGAAGACCAATTGTCCAACAAAAAGTCAACTTTTTTCCATATAACGTCCAAATTACGATAATGCCCCTGGACTTCCGAACATCATAACTTTCACCCTGTTCGTCCGAATCGGACGTGCCACCTGTCTATGAACTCGTGACGTCTCGAACTACGTCACGGTCATCACTCAACGTCCGTTCGACCCTCCAATCAAAAAGTCAACAAATTGACCATACGAATCACAAGGGTAAAAACGTCATTTATTTATTATTTTACAATATTACATTTTTTCGAATTTTTCAGGGCGTTACAGTCGTTGGCCTTGGTGGACCCCGGAGTAGTCACGGAGCACCGACTGAGTGGAGTCACCCCCCAGTTGGGTTCCTTACTCTCAGGAAGGCTATGATTACTATTACCTCGGGTAGGGTCAGTGGTCTGCGGACATTGACCTTGACTTTGAGAAGACTCGGATTGAGATCCGGGTAGCACGCGCGTAGCTTTGAAAACTGTGACAGGATTGGTTGTGTGAATTATATGTGTATATGATATATGATATGTGTGTTACACAGGTTTTGAGCAGTGGCTCGTGTACTTGGTTTCTTTATTGGTTTTCTTATGGATTTGGGCAGTGGCCCTATGGTCGTTTTCATTATGGTTCTTTCAATCTTGGTTTTGGGCTTTGTTCCCACATATGGTTTATCTCGAATAAATGGTTTTCGAATGCATGCATGCTTTTTAGTGAAGGGTACAAATGTCTTCTTATGAAATGTTTTTATAAACTCTTGTTTTGTCCACTCACAGCTTTTAATGTTTTGACTGCCCTTCAGGTTGACATCGGATGTGGACTGTAGCAGAGACCGAGATATCACATACCTCCTCCGGATCCTGGCATACTCTGATATCCCAGGAAGGCAAAGGTTGGAAATATCTCTTGTCTGACACTTCGTGTTAGACGGGAGCAAGGTCATCCAACGTTAATCCCGGGGGGATTGGGATGGGTCCTGTCAACGTGGTATCAGAGCGTGGTTGCTCGTGTTACTTTGAATTCCAGAGCGTGTTTTTCGTACTACTCCTTGTGCAGGTCGAGGATGTGATATCTCAATGGGCTATAGTTCATTATCAACCTGATAGTTAGGATGCCGATACGATAGTTAGTAGGATTGAATCGTGGAACGTCTTGGTTTGGCACTGGATGCCTGTAACGACCCGTCCCGAATATCAGGATTTAATAATATTTAATTGTGATTTACTAATCTGGGATTAGTTGGGCGATTTCGGACGAATTGTGCAAAATGACCGTTTTGCCCCTGGGCGTGGGCAAAACGTTGACTTTTAATTCGGATGGTCAAATGGACTTTGACCGATGACCGTGACGTGGTTCGGGACGTCACGAGTTCATAGACAGGTGGCACGTTCGATTCCGATGACCGTGGTGAAAGTTATGATGTACGGAAGTTCATGGGCGTTTTCGTAATTTGAACGTAATAGGGGAAAATGTTGACTTTCGATCACGAGGTCCGATGGCCGAGGGCCAAGGACCGTTAGGAAGGTCTCGATGCCCTGAGTTCGTAGACAGGCGGCACACATCAATCGGGGTCCGTATGACCGAGTTATGGGTCAGGATGCGTGAGGGGCATTTTGGTAATTTTCTGCACAAGGGCAGAATTGTAATTTCACACGGGGGGCACTGTTTCATTGAACAGCCGTGAAGGTGGGAGGTTTGTGCGATCGATCCCATGGATTTTTTATCAATTTATGGACTGAATTGGGACAGTGTGAGGTGTGATTGCACATGTATTGTGCTGGCAATCGATCACAATTGCACTGGGCACTGATTTTTAATGGTTTCGGGTCAGTGCAGGGGAGCTTTACGCAGTGGATTGTGGGACACTTTTGGATGCCTTTAACGGCTGAATTGAATTAAAAGAATGGAGAGTGAGTCGAGAGTGGTTCACTGAGATTGAGAATGAGAGGAATGAGTGAAATTGGGGCTGGATTTCTCTGAAAACCCGAAACTGGTTCTTGAGAAATTCAAATTTGAACTTCTAGTTTTAGGCCAGTCCAAGCCTAATTGATGATGGATTGAGCTTTCTGGAACCTCAACGAGTCGAACCAGATCAAATGGGGCAAGCTTTGAGGCTCCTAGGGCCGTGGACGAACGAGGTGGATGGCCGGAAAACTCAAGCTTGAGTCGTGATGATTGAGGTAATGTCGTGTTCAATTAATCATGCGAATTGGTTCGTATGAATCCTTATAAGCTTCCTGTAAAGTTAATTTGACAATGGTAGAGGATTTGTGGAGTTTTGGTGATCGACCCGTTTTGAGTGATCACGGGTTGGTGGCACGATTACGGTTTGATTGTTATTAATCGATGTCACAGAACTGAGATTGGTTGTTTAATGATTGTTTTAGGATCAAGAACGGATGGAATCAAGGTCGAATTGATGGTTATCTGGCCGGGTCAGATCGCGGGTAATCAGACCCGTTTACCAGACAAACGGGTGAAGATGGTGACTGTAGCAGTCACTGTAGCAGGCGCGTGGCTTTCACGCGCAGCCACTCACGACGGCGCGTGACGGCGCGTGGGCACGAATCTCGAGGTGAGGTCAACATGACTTTTATCCTATGCAATGTAACGAACATTTTGGGATTGGCTTCGTGTCGATCGGACACCGTTTCGATATTGTTCGGAATGTCCGAAAGTTTTAAATCCAGTTTAAAAATACTTAAAAATTCGGGAAAATTACGGGACTTGAATAGGATGTTAATGATGAGGTTAGTAATCCTCTAATGTGATTTGGACAGGATTGGGAGTCCCGGTGATAGTGGTGTGGCCGGGAAAGCCTATGGCACGCGTATCGAGGCGCTCGGTTAAATGGTCTGTGAGTGGACATTGGTTTTATAAATTCGATGCATGCATAACTGTTTCATGATTGTTATAATTGTGATTAAATGATTTATTTTGGATATCGGTGAATTTAAATGATTTCACGCATTTCGAGGTGATTTATGTGTTTGCACGTAAATCGAGGTTTTTTGGATTTGCATCGATTTCCATAAATGTGGTTGGATATGATTTCATGAAACGGTTACGGATTTGTTAAAATGAATCGGGCCAGGGGCCCAGTTAACTTATGAATCGGGCCAGGGGCCCAGTTAACTTACGAATCGGGCCAAGGGCCTAGTTGACTTATGAAATCGGGCCAGGGGCCCAGTTGATTTATATATGTGATTTCGGGTCGGGGACCCTAAAATGGAATTGAATAAACGATTTCGGATTTGAATCAACTATTTGGAATTATGACGGTTTTATGGAAATTCGGGGCAGGGCCCTTGTGATATTTTGGAAATGAATAATAAAATGTGTTCCATAAAACCATCTCGATATGAGGATATATATATATATATATCCTGGTCTCCTCCAAGTGTCGGGGAAACTGGAGAAGTCACGGTGCATTGCCTGCGAGGGCTCATTGTACGGAGCTACCGGACCGTATAGTGATCCAGGAGCAGGATTGTTGGACGTCATGGACGTCAGACATCGGGGATGTCAGAGATATGGACCCGGTGAGACCCCGGGCAGCACGCGTTGCTTAATACCGTGAGATATGACGTCAAGAACGTCAAGCGTCTAGGACGCTAGGCATTGGGGATGCCGGAGATGGAAAAATAATAAATGAACATTACTGAATTTATGAGATAACTCTTGGATTGACTTTTGGGATTTGAAACTATGCTTGGGTTTCCGGGCTAAGGCCCTAATGGTTATTTCGAAATAAATATGGGATTATTGGTTTTTGGTGCATGCATATGCTTTTACTGAGGGGCATAAATGTCTTATAAATGTTTTAAACAGACTTGTTTATTTTCGTCCACTCACAGCTTTTGTTTTTGATGCCCTTCAGATTGATTCCGGATGCGACTGCAGCAGAGACTGGGACATCATACACCTCCTCCATCGATCCTTACGCACTCTGGAAGCCCGGTTGGGCAGTGGTAACAGGTTATCCTTTGTCTGACACCTCTTGTCAGACGGGAGCATGACACATTCCATGGTAATCCCGGGGGGATTGGGATGGGTCGTGTCAATGCCGGGGTTGCCATAGTTCTGTCAAGGATGACAGTGTGGGACCCTACGGAAGGGATGACGTAAACGGTACTTTCGAGTTTTGATCGTGTGACAGTTAGTTGAGATCGTCTTCACGATGTCGTATGATCGATTCCGACGACTGGTTGGGAGTTATGACCATTCGATGGTCGGATCTTGTTGTGTTTGGTGGCTATGCTATTGGGAGCAGCCAGATTCGTGGAATCCTAGTTGGACTTACGATAGAATTGGATTGACGTCTTTACAATGTCAAGACCGCGGGGTCGGTCATTTTATGGATTGTACTGCGGTTGGTAGCTTTTAGTTGGGTTCAGATGAACCCTACGTGTAATCGTGGAACCCTACCTTGGGTGTATGGTTCGGAAATGTGAATTGACAAGTTATTGATTTTGACGACTATTCAGATTTGGGTTCGTTAGTCGGTCTAGTCCTGTGAGCTTGTGATGGAACTGCAATTCGCAGTCGAGGTTGTACTTATCGGTTAGACCTAGTTGGTTGTCGATCTACTTAGTTGTGGTTTGGTGCAACTAAGATCATGGACGACCTGGTAGACGACATTGGTTGAGTCGAGTTACGACTGGTTAGAGTTCGGTTGGATAGGTTACCAGGGTTGGTGCTTGTCGATGGAATCCCTGAGTGGGATACGGAGTATTTGGTACGGGCGAGTGATTCCGTTGGATGCGGAGCCTCGATAGTGATACCTGGTAGTTAGGTCTGCATGAGTTTGTGGCAGGCGCTACTAACCAGTGTGGTTGTAGTTACAGTTGTTGGGAATCAGGGACGTTCAGAGGACGTTTCCTTTTCTCGTATGAGTTATCAGGGTGACTGTACCTAGAGTTTTCGGGTACGAGGGAGGCCGAGTTTCTCCTATACGAGTAGAGGCACGGTATAGTCGCTCGATATGAGCAGAGATCCAGGGTTGTCAATTTTGCACACGGTGTGCTAGCGTCAGTACTGATGCTTGTGTGCTGATGCTGACAGGTGGTGTACGGGTACTAGCGCTGGTGTTGGTGCTGGTGATTGTGATGACGCTGAGTCACGAGTCGGGATGTGACTCCGTCGAGATGGGCATGTGATCGGTATCTGTGGTCCGGCGGTGGATCACGGATAGAGGTAGACTGAGATTGGACACGTGGTTGATGTTCGAGTGTGTTGGTTTCGATGTGGTTGGAATTTCGGAATCGCAAGAGTTGCGATTGAGGTGACGAGAGGAATGCGGGTTTTCCGCGTTGATAATGGGTATTTCGAAGTCATTTTGGGTGACTTCTCAGGTTCCACCATAATTGATGATGGTAGATGATGTTGATGAGTGTATCACCAGTACATTGGCTGTGTATTGGTTGGTGGACCCGGATTTGTCTTGGGTCATCAGGTAGAGTGAGTATATCGAAGTTGGGTGACTGAGATTTCTCATTTTCTGCTTTGTGGTAGACGATGTTGGATTACGTGACGTGGTGAATGCAATGAGTTTTGGTTGCATTCACGAAGGTTGGGTTTTGATGTCATCATGTTGGATCATCTTTGGACATTCCTATCTGGGATGTCAAGGATTGATACGAGGTAATCAGTGAGAACCCACAATCTCGGCGTGTTTCGTCGTTGACTGATCTGTTTAGATGTGGGAATTTGTTAAAGAGTGATGTGACTGACGAAGGATTCAGGAGGATTGTTAGCTGAGTGAGCATGTGTGGATCCTAGATGGATCAAGATTTTGATGTTGAGGACTTTGGACGTCGTGACTATCGGGGATCGTGACGTCTATGGTCGGTTGATATAGTGATGGATCTGGATCGTGATCTTGATGATCCAGATGGATGGAGAGTTTATCGCTCTTACTTGGATGTTTAAGTTGAGAACGTTGGGAATGAACTTCTTTTTGAGGTGAATCCCGTATGGTATATTCCTCAGGCGAGTAAATGTCTGACGAGGTCGGATATGGTCAGCCATAGAGATGTGTTGATGTTGGGATTGGCTTCCCTATGAAGTCAATCAATTGTATTGTGGTAATCGGTTGAACAGGTATCCGATAGGTTCAGATGTAGTGCGTCTTGGTAAACGTGAACGAGATTTCGGGTTTTGGAATCAGATTTCTGGATGACGATTTAGGATTTGATTTTGGAACTTGAAAGAGGATTTCTGGATTTGGGTTTTGGAATCAGATTCTGGGTGACGATTCAGGATTTGATTCTGGAGCTTGACATTGGATTTCCTTTCATGGATTTGGGTTCGGAATGGTTATTCCAAATGCTAGCTTACGGAATGATGATTTTGGATTCGAATTTGGACATGATTATGGATATGATTTCTGGGTTTAGATTCGGGATTTCTTACGAAATTGCGGATTCGGATTCGGAATTGGAAATGGATGTTGGGTTGGAGTTTCGATTTGTCTAATACTGGATTGGACAGATGGACTCCAAAATTGAAACGTGTTTGGCTATGACCTAGGTGGTTGTAGTCTGGTTGATGGATAGACGTATGTACCTTGTACGTAGTTCGAGGTATGATACCGTGAGGATTTGTGGTGCCTGGTGACGGATATAGGTTATACCCGTAGTAGCTTGGTGAGCGTGTTGGTAGTCGGATTGGTTCTGATACCATCGGATTTGTTGAGGTCGTGGACTGGACATTGGATACTGTGCGTTGGGTCATGGTATTTCTGATGGGTCTAGTTACACACAGGTCGAGTGTTTGTTGGTATACGTATACTCAGGTTGAGTGAGTTGGTGGTTAGTGTAACCACGAGGGAGTATAGTGTCAGTTTTTGACTGGCGACTGTCAAGTGGTGACGGTTTGTCGGAGGTGTCAGTGTGGATTGATTAGTGAGGTCTGATGACTCCCAGTGGGAGCAGACGTCAGGATAGATTGGTGATGGAGAAAGGGAACCTTCGAGTGTTTGTGTCAGCGACTTGGTAGATTTGACAATTGGTGTCAACTCGGAACGTATGACTACTGTTATTCGACGTGGTCGAATATAGTCGATACGACATGAGTATTAGTGGTACGTCTGGTTGCAGACGAGTATCGTTCTGGTTAGTGGTGTACGAGTGTACACGAGTTTCGAGGTCGATTCTACTTTCCACGAGGTGTATGTGGAATCGAGATAGTTGGAGTTTCGAGAACAGAACTAATTAAGGAAGGAAGAATGGTTGGAATTAGATCGGTTGGAATTTCGAGGACGAAGTTAATTAAGGAGGGAAGGTTGTAATGACCCGTCCCAAATTCCAGGATTAGATTAGTGATTAATCACGATTAGTGAGGTTAATCGGTGATTAGTTAGGCGAAATCGGACGAACGATGCAAAATGACCGTTTTACCCCTAGGCGTGGGCAAAACATTGACTTTTCGTTCGGACGGTCAAATGGACTTTTACCGATGACCGTGACGTAGTTCGTGACGTCACGAGTTCATAGACAGGTGGCACGTTCAATTCCGACGTTCGAGGAGGAAGTTATGACGTTTGGAAGTTTAGGGGCATTTTGGTAATTTTAGTTAAAAGGACCAAATAGTTGTATTTTTGACTGGGATGTTCGATGGCCGAGGGCCGAGGACTATTACGTAGATCGAGACGATACGAATCCGTAGGCAGGCGACACGTCGAATTTGGACGTTCGACGGCGAAGTTACGGTTCACGGAAGTTCAAGTGCATTATTGCACGAATTACGAAACGAACTATCTTTTGGACTCTAGTGGGGCTCAGATATTTATGGAGGCCCAATGGATGAGTGACAAGTGTCACCCATCCATTGCACAACCCACACATATTCATGCATCGACCATCCATTCCATTTTTCTTCATTTCAAACACAACCCACCAGATCTCATTCAAACCTTCACCCAAACCAATCCAACCTTCAACCTTTGATCAGCTGGGAGGACCAGGGAGTGAGGGAAGATAGAAGGATGTGGTGGCTGGCCCAGGAAGGCGCCGCCGTGGGCGGTGGAGCCACGAACCCGTGAGGTTCACGGTAAGCCCGTTTTGACCCATTTTTCATTTTTGATGTTTTGGGTCAGTTTTAATGGTTTTAATGAATCAAATAGGTTGTTAGGAAGTTATTAAGAAGGTTTCTATGGTGGTTGGATCGTTGTGAAGCCGTGGGTGATTTTTGGAAACTTTGAACCGTTTGGTTCAAAATCAAACCATAGGATTTAGGTGTTTTTAGGTTGTTTTAAGGATTAGAATAGATAGGAAACATGAAAATAGGAATTATAGGATTAATTAGGGTTGAAATCGGACCAAAACTAAGAGGGGAAAGCACTCAACCGGTCACGCCGGTTCAGCACAGTACTCGGCCGGTTCAGACCGGTTTTCTGAGGTTGATGACGATAAATAGTGATATGGCCCTTCTAGGAGCGCGTGAGGGCGCGTGGGCCATAATTTGGGGAAGTGTTCAACATATGAAATCTTCTATTCGATGTAACGAAGATTTTGGGACTGGTCTCGTGTCAATCGGACATCGTTTCGATAGTTTTTGGGGTTTCGAAAGGTTTAGGGTCGGTTTAAAAATAGTTAAAGTTCGGGAAAATTACGGGGCTTTGGTAGGAGGTTAATTAAGTAGTTAGTAACCTTCTATTATAATTTGGACAGGTTTGGGAGTCCCGGTGATGGTGATTGGCTTGGGAGAGCCTATGGCACGCAAATCGAGGCGGCAGCTCGGACGGTCTGTGTTGGTCCTATAGGCACGTATTTCGAGGTTTCGGCCCTATACGGTGCCTATACAGGTTTGTATTTCTGTATTGGTCTAAATGAAATGGTTTTGGATTTCCAAAAGGATAAACTCGGGTATGAGATCCATTTGGTTTTGTCTCTGGCATATGACCTCAGATATCGGGCACGGTGCCCAGCTGATGTCCTATGTTCGGGCACGAGAACCAGTTATTTTACGGTTTATGATTTCGGGTCAGGGACCCTAGATGGATTTCCAAGTTCATGACGGTTTACGGGAACTGGCATGAACTCTGGAAAGGTCATTATGGTTCATGATGGTTTTTGGGAACCGGCATGAACCTTTGTCAGGTCATTCTGGTTCATGGCGGTTTATGGGAACCAGCAGGAACCCTGGTTAATGGATGTTATGGATCATGACGGTTCAGGGGAACCAGGCATGAATGTTTATGTTATGTATATATATGTTCATATACCTTCCTTTACTTGTTCTATTATCTCCTCCGGGGAGGGTCGTTGGCCTGGGTGGACCCTAGAGTAGTCACGGAGCACCGACTGAGTGGAGTCACCCCCCAGTTGGGTTCCTTACTCTCAGGAAGGCTATGATTACTATTACCTCGGGTAGGGTCAGTGGTCTGTGGACATTGACCTTGACTTTGAGAAGACTCGGATTGAGAACCGGGTAGCACGCGCGTAGCTTTGGAAACCGTGACAGGATTGGTTGTGTGAATTATATGTGTATATGATATAAATATGATATATGATATGTGTGTTACACAGGTTTTGAGCAGTGGCTCGTGTACTTGGTTTCTTTATTGGTTTTCTTATGGATTTGGGCAGTGGCCCGTATGGTCGTTTTCATTATGGTTCTTTCAATCTTGGTTTTGGGCTTAGTTCCCACATATGGTTTATCTCGGATAAATGGTTTTCGAATGCATGCATGATTTTTAGTGAAGGGTACAAATGTCTTCTTATGAAATGTTTTTATAAACTCTTGTTTTGTCCACTCACAACTTTTAATGTTTTGACTGCCCTTCAGGTTGACATCGGATGTGGACTGTAGCAGAGACCTAGATATCACATACCTCCTCCGGATCCTGGCGTACTCTGATAGCCCGGGAGGGCAAAGGTCGGAAATATCCCTTGTCTGACACTTCGTGTCAAACGGGAGCAGGGTCATCCCGCGTTAATGTCGGGGGGATTGGAATGGGTCCTGTCAGACCTGGATGATTTGGACATAATCTTTGGGAAGGATTGGTTCATGACTCATGATACCTCGATCGAGTATGTCGATTAGAGAGTGATATGTGGAGTCCAAGAGTTCCAAAGGTTATGTTTTAGAGAAACTCGAGGGTGTTGCCCTTTAGAATGCTTTTAATCCTCACAATCGATAGACTGTTAGTAAGGGGTAATCAAAGTTTGTTGGTCATATGTGTGGCATAGGTGCTTCGTGTATGAGATGCCCAAAGAAGGCTGAGGATGTACAGATTTCTCGACATATTTCCTGAGGTTTTGCAAGGATGAGAGATTGAGTTTATGATAGAAATCATGTCAAGTATACGAGTTGTTTCTCAGACATACTGGTATGTGGCACCTATGGAGTGGAATTGTGACGACCCGGAAATTCGAAAAATGAATTTTTTTTTGAAAATTTGAAGCAAATGACAATTCTGCCCCTGGTTATAAGGGCCGAAAGTTGACTTTTTGATCGGAACCTTATTTGGACTTTCTGGAAGGACCGTTGGATAGGTCTCGGGATGCTGAATCCGTAGACAGGCGACATGCGTCACTCAGAGGTCGGATGTGAAGGTTATGAGTCTGTGAAGGTGAGGGGCATTTAAGTAATTTATTCTGGCAAACGCAAAATGGTAATTTGCCACAACAAAGTGATTAGGACGGTTACATGGTTGATTCAGCTAATTTAGATGAGGATTGGTCATTTGGTGACACTTGTCACCATAAGTGAGAGATTTGTGGCAAGTTGATGATGCGGATTGAAGGCTAAGATTTGAATTAAAAGGTTGTTTGTATAAAAGGATAAAAACTGAGATGATGATCTCATTTGATCGATTCTTCCCAACAACCAAACCTTGAGAATTTGATGTCATTGAGAGTGAATTCGTGAGGAATTATAGAGCAGAAGAAGGGGGTGATGAACTTTGAACCCAGCTAACCCCTAAACTTAGAAACCCGAAAACCATGGATGAACCTAGGGGTCGAATCGAATTGTTAGACGTTGATGAGTGAAATTAACCTTGAATTCAGCTTTCTGGGATTGAGACGAGTTGAACCAGATTAAGAACGAAGGAAATTGGGGTCGTTTGGCCTTAGAACAGAGAGGAGAAGGTCTTTGAATGTTCGAGATTGAGTCGTGATTCTAGAAGGATTAAAAAATGAAATTGGACATGGAGATGTGTTTAGTAGAATCTCACGATGCTTCCTGATGCATCAATGGAAGGAAAACTGATGGGATTGATGAACTTCGAAGAAGGAAAGTGTTCTGTGTTCTTCTAGAAATTGATGTTGAACTGATGGATTGAGGTAAGATTCTATGTAATTGAGTTTACAGATCCCTAATTAAATCCATTTCGATGCTAATGGATGTTTGAATTGTTGGAAACGGTGTAGAATTGATGGACATTGAACCGGGTCTGTTCGCAGGTCGTAGGATCCGTTTTACAAACAAACGGGTAGGGACGATGCACTGTAGCAAGGCGTGTGGGTTTCACGCGCAGCCACTCATGGCGGCGCGTGAGAGCGCGTGGGCCCGATTCCCGAGGTGAGTCCAACATGACTTTTGTCCTATTTAATTTAAGGAACATTTTGGCGTTGGTTTCAAGTCAACCGGACACCGTTTCGATATTATTTCGAGGGTCCGAAGGTTTATGTTATGTTTTAAATTAATATTTAATTCCCGGAAAATTATGGGGAATTAGTATGATGTAAATTGAGTTGTTAGTGACCTTGAGTATTGATTTGGACAGGATTCGAGATTCCTGAAAAATGTTAGAAATTACGGAAACGTGTGCAGCTCGGAAAACGAGCGGTTTGGACGGTGTGTGAGTGGACGTTTGTTTTATAAACCATGATGCATGCATAGTTAAATGTTTTACATGATTGATTGCATGATTTGGCTTGCAATGATGTCATGATGATTTGGCATGATTATTTGTGATTTAATGATTATTTTAATCGGTCTTTCGGGCACGTTTTTCAAGAAAATGTGCGAATGATATTTTGGGCTAGGCCCGGAGTCAAAAAGGTTTTGAAAATGATATTTTGACTTAATTGGTGAGTCAATGATGATTTCTGGATTATTTTAATGTTTTCAATGTGCTTTTACGGATTTACGTATAATTGGCATTTGGGCTTGAGACCCCTTTCGGGAATGCTTATGACTTCGTTTGAAGTCATGGATATGATTAATATGTGTAGTGGTATGGATTGTGTTTGTGATTATGGATACTGGATACTGGATGGTGCGAGTGCAGTTCCTGGACCTGACTCGGATGTTGCGTGAGTGCAGTTCCCGAGTATGTGGTACATCTAGATGGTGCGTGTGCAGTTCCCAGACATGACTGATGTGACTCGGATGGTGCCTGAGTGCAGTTCCCGAGGTTGGCCTACGCGTAGTGCAGATGTGACTGTGTGACTATTTGTCTTGCTTGTGAACTTGTGAATAGTGTTGTTTAATGTTAATTGTGCTTACGTACTGGTATTGAGTACGTGTTCTGGTCTGTGTGGCCAGGTGAGTATGTTGTCACATGTTTGGCTTGAGAGCCGGGATTTGATACCTGTTCATATGATTTGGTTGGAAAGCCGGTGATTGTTATTCATATGTTTTACCCTATGCATGCATGGTTTGATAACATGGAGGGAATTGAGATAAGTTTAAATGTGTTTTAAACGATATTATTTTTGTCCACTCACACCTTTGTTTTTTGATGACCCTCCAGGTCATGGCACGACGCTCGGGGCTGATCGAGAGGCGGAGGCATGAGCAGAAATCAGTGTAGTTATCCCTGGTCTGACAGGTGCTCAAGGGTAGTTTTGGGACTTCAGTTGACTTGTTAGACGGGAGCAGGACCGGGCACGGTTATCAAAGTCCAGTGGGGACGGGTCCTGTCAGGAATCCTAAGGACTGAAGGTGCAAGTACGGGACTTGGTAGATACGGGTTCATTCGGATCAGTGTTGCCGTGGGGAACCTAGTGGTATTAAAGAGGAAAAAGGGACGATAGTCCAAGCTTACATGCCAGTTATGGACAACTTAATAAGGCAACGGTATGGAATAAGTATTCCGTATCACGAGTTAAGAATTTGTGGTTATGTTGGGACCTTGTGATTATTGGGCCTAGTGAGAGTGGCCAACAGGGTGATGACTAACAGTCATGAGTAAAAGAGAAAAATATGATGTCCGGATTTGATGTGGCTAAGGATAGTTAATGGTGATACCTTTGGATGGGCAAATGAACCGGTTATGTTTGTGAGTGATGAGTCAGGTATTCTGACCATATTTGGATGGTGTATGGTACCAGTATTGACGATTGATTGGTGTACTCACATGTACAGATGGACGTGTGATATACTGGAAAGATATAGCGAATGCCCCCAGAGAGAAAAATATATGGTTGAATAAGTGTTAGGTTTGGTCGACCAGAGTAGGTTTGTGGAACATATACTAATAACGGTCTGGATTAGTATGAATCCGAGGAGAAACAGATGTATTGGTCAATGGAGACTGTCACGGAGAAACATGAGTTGTTTTGAGATTGGATGGATACCTTCAAGGATTGTAGAGGGGTTCTCTACAATATTTTTCCAGTTATGGTGATTGACCCGGCAGGAGGTCAAAGTTATTGGAAATGAGAACTGAGATAGAATGGTTACAAATGGAGAAACAGTGACTTATGTTTGATACCTTTCTATGTGTCTAATGAGATGCCACTATGAGATTTGGGATTTAGTGAGGTATGTGTCGATACTAGCTGAGCCCTCGGGAGTTTTACTTTTCTTGCATGATTTGGGATCGACCATAGTGATCCATAGGTTGAGTGTGCAGAGGTCATACCTCTGAAAAGGAATGTACGAGTACTGTATCGACCACCAGGATTAGAAATGATTGATAAACAGAAAGGCTTAATGTGTGATGAGGCGATGGTCAGGATACATTGAGATTATGACCGCGATGTCGGGTTAGGTATCATTCGCGGGGAGGCGAATAAGATAGTCGGTCAAGAATTGACATGTTTGATAACGTAAGGATAGGTGAAATCCTATCATAATTGGTGTATGATGTTGGATAAAGTCGAGGTTAAGGAATGGATATGATTCGTAATATCGTATGAATGATTGTACTGAGTGCCAGTTATTGGCAGGATGTAGGCATCAGTGAGGCCCAGGAGGATAAACACAATAGAAGGAAAAGTTAAATTCATTATGCTTAGTGACCCTGGAAAAGGGGTATGGAGTGATTGACCTAGCGAGGGGAATGAGTTCCCGAGTTATTGGACCTTATGAATTTCTCGGCCTGGTGGCCTGTTGGCATATGTGTGGGGATTTAGCTATTGTACCATGTCACGAGTGGATGACATGTGATTGAGAAGATATGACGAATACTTGTGTTTCCTGGATTGTGTATACTCGAACAAGAGTTAGACAACGGATTCCGAGTAAGTATATGGTATGATTGCCCATGGGGCAGGGGTTTACGGAGAGATTGAGACTGGTTGTGTAATTTCTCTGAGTTGGGTGTGACTTACATCCAATTGAGGTTGACTATGTTTCGAGTACATCTTAGACATGTTTCCTCGAGAAGAAATATTATGACACCTACTGATTGGAATTTCGAGGACGTAATTCTTTAAGGGAGGTAGGTTGTAACGACCCGGAAATTCGGAAAAGGAAAACTTGGAAATTTGAAGAAAATGACGATTTTTCCCTTGAAATTGGGCAAATGGTTGACTTTTGGTTCGAGTGGTCAAATAGACTTTAACCGATAACTGTGACATAGTTCGGGACGTCACGAGTTCATAGACAGGTGGCACGTCCGATTCCGACATTCGAGGAGAAAGTTATTATGTTTGGAAGTTCAATGGGAATTTGTAATTTGATTAAAAAGGGGAATTTGTTGAATTTTTAAACGACAAGGACTTTTCACGTAATTCGAAGACCGTTGGGTTGGTCTCGAGATGCTGAATCCGTAGACAGACGACATGCGTCAATTGGAGTTCGGATGACAAAATTACGGGTCTAGATGTGTGAAGGGCATTTTGGTAAATTGTCAAAGCAAGGGCAAAATGGTAATTGGACAATTGCATAAGAAAGGGGACGGTGATTGGGCTGATTCAGCCATGGTTATGTCATTAAGTGACATCTGTCACTCCCTAAGTCAGATTAGTGGCAAACAAATAGGTGTGCGGTGTGTGTTGTGGTGTTGGAATCAATTCAAAGATTTAAACATGTCTTTGGAAGGAAAAATAGATATTAACCTTGCTTGATCGATCTCCTTAACAACCAACTGAGAGAAAAGAAGAACTAGAAACAAATTATGAGAGGGAGAACAAAGAACTGAGATTGAGAGAGGAACAAAGTGATGAAAATTGTGAAAGGAAAATTAAAAACCCGAAACCATTTCTTGAACAATCGAAATTCAATTGTTCGTTGTATACCAGCCCAAGTCAAATTAAGGTTAGATTATGCCTTCTGGGACCCTTATTAGTCGATTCAGATCAAGAAATTCAAGGTTCGAAGCTTTAGGAACCATGAACAGACATGGCGGAATTCCAGGAATCGTGAGCTTGTGTTCGTGTAATTGGGGGTAAGTTTCTGTGAAATTGATTACAAAATCTTCTTTAGAGTAAGTCTACGATGCTCCCTAACTAATTAATTAAAGAAATCGATGACTGTTTGATGAACTGGGACGATGAACTTGCTTTTGAAACTTGAAGTACGTTGAGATGGTTTGGAGTAACAAAACGTGAAATTGATATTAGATATCCATAATTCAGTTGGTTACGAAGCTATTGGAATATTCAATTGTTGAAAACGATGTCGAATTGATGGAAAAATAACCGGGTCAACCCGCAGGCCAAATGACCCGTTTTACAGGTATCCAGGCGAGGACGACGACTGTAGCAAACACTGTGTAGGCGCGTGAGCTTCACGCGCAGCCACTCACGGTGGCGCGTGGGGGCACGTGGGACTGAATCTCGAGGTGAGTTCAACATGAAACTTGCTCATTTTAATGTAACAAACATTTTGGCACTAGTTTCGAGGAAATCGGATATCGTTTCGATAGTGTTCAGGGTATCCAAAGTTTTCGTATACGTTTAAAATACGTATTTAAATCCTGAAAAAAATTGGGGAAAATTATATGGAGTATATTGGAGTGTTAGTGACCCTCGATATTCATTTTGGACAGGAATTATGATTTCCGAAATTTACGAAAAAACGTGCAGCTCGGAAGCGAGCCGTTTGGACTGTGTGTGAGTGGACTTTGTTTTCTAAATTGCAATGCATGCATAATTGTTTTCTATGCTTTATAATTATGATTTATATGCTTATGATTATGGTACTTACGATTTCTGTATTTACACACATTTCGATATGCAATACGTAATTGCACGTATTTTGATAATACAATTTATGTTATACTTTGATGATGATTTGATGAATGATTTTATATGATTTGTGCATATCATGTTTTGATGATGTTTTGATTTGTGAGTACGATTTGGGATTTGAATGTGAATTCGGGCACGAGACCCATTTTAGTAAAATGTGATGTTGGATTGGTTTTGGAAAGTGGATTACGGTGGATTCTGGGTTTGTTAAGATTTACACATAGTTTTGGGTTTAAAGACCCGGTACTATTGCTGGATCATGTTTTGGGTTTAAAGACCCGGTTGATTGAAGTGGCGGGGGAGGGCCCTTGATTGATATGTTTTGAGTTTAAAGATTCGGTTATTGTGATATCCCCCAAGGCCTATTGATTATGTATTGAGTTTAAAGACTCATTGATATCCCGGGAAGGCCTGATTATGCACATGGTTTTGAGTTTAAAGACTCGGGCGCAGTTGAGATCCAGCAGGTTGATTAACTTGTGGTTTATTGTTGATTTCCGATGTTTCCGGATGTGTTAGGCAATGGCTCGATTTATATGGCTTGGTGGATTGTTGGGTTATGTTCTGTACTTGGATTTTGATTCATGATTTTGGGCTGAGACCCCGTGTTTATGATTTCGGGCTAAGGCCCGCGGTTTGAGAAAAGGAAAATGATTTTGATTTTCATAGACGGTTTTCTTATATTGGAAATGAAATGAATTATGAAATGGTTTTCGAATGCATGCATTGGTTTTACGTGGAGGGTAGAAATTTCGTTTCTGTAACATGTTTTATAACTGATTTATTTTTGTCCACTCACACCTTTTGTGTTTTTATTGACCCTCCATGACAGGACCCGTCCCCGAGGGACATAGATAACTGTGCCCGGTCCTGCTCCAGTCTGACAAGTCAACTGAAGTTCTGAAAATACCCTTCAAGACTTGCTAAATAAGGGATAACTGTGCCTGTGCCCACTCATACCTCCACCTCTCTAATAGCCTCGATCATCGCGCCGCGACCTGGAGGGTCCATAAAACAGAAAAGGTGTGAGTGGACAAAACAAACTTTTATAAATACGTTTACCAAAATACATTCTTAACCTCCAGTTTTCACAAACGTGCATGCATATCATAAAACATGAGTAATAGTATGAAATCATTCAAGTATGAACAGTGGACCGATAAAATCAAAACATGTTTTCCCCTGGTCCGTAAAACTCATGTTCATCAAATCAATTCATGTTATAAAGCATCTGTTATAAAGCCTCTGGACACAAATATCAATAAATCACAATACCACCAATCCTCAATATCCAATCTCAATATCCAAATAACCCATCACGACATCAATGCAACACGTGCAAACTCGGTGTCTGACGTCCGAGTACATCCCCCAGGATCGACGACGTCTGGGGGGATATCAACTCCAGGATTAACGACGTCTGTAGGATATCATCATAATCCCACGCTCCTGCGAGTGAGCCTCCCTCGGAGCTACTCATCTCTAAGCAGTGTGTAACGAAGCGTCCCAAATTTCTAGATTAGATTAGTGACTAATCACGATTAGTGAGGTTAATCGGTGATTAGTTGGGCGAAATCGGACGAACGATGCAAAATGACCGTTTTGCCCCTAGCGTGGGTAAAACGTTGACTTTTAGTTCGGGCGGTCAAATGGACTTTGACTGATGACCGTGACGTAGTTCGTGACGTCACGAGTTTGTAGACAAGTGGCACGTTCAATTCCGACGTTCGAGGAAGAAGTTATGACGTACGGAAGTTTAGGGGCATTTTGGTAATTATGGTCAAAAGGGGCAAATAGTTGACTTTTTGACCGAGAGGTCTAATGTCCGAGGGCCGAGGACTATTACGTAGATAAGGATGATACGAATCCATAGACAGGCGGCACGTCGAATTTGGACGTTCGACGACGAAGTTACGGTTCACGGAAGTTCAAGTGCACTATTGCACGAATTACGAAACGAGTTAACTTTTGGACTTAAGTGGGGCCCAGATATTTAGTTTCTTCCCTATGTATGAGTGACAAGTGTCACCCATCCACTAGACATTCGTTCACATACATGCATCGATCATTTCCTTCTTTGTTTTCAAACCAACCCGATCTCACACCATTTCCTCTCCCCTGAGCAACCCAAACCATCATCCCTTCACTTAGCTAACTTGAGGATGAGACCGTGAGAGACTGAGGAATGAGAGGAGGCTACTGGAAGCCTGAACCGCCGCCCACGGCGGCGAGAGGAGGAGAAACCCGAGAGGGTTCTCGGTAAGGCTCAAACCTCCATTTAAATTCAATATTACAGTATGGGTCATTTTGGTTGCTTCCAATGAATTAAATGGGTTATTAGGATTGTGTTAGGAAGGTTTTAGGAAGCCTAGGGTGGCTGTGAAGCCATGGCTGCATTTTGGGAAACTTGAACCGTTTGGTTCAAAATCAAACGAAGGGTTTTAGACGTTTTCGGTTGCGTTTAAGGATTGAAATGGATAGAAAACATGAAAATGGGAAGAAAGGAATCAAAAAGGAAGAACTAGGATGGAAAATGGGGCGTCTAGGGCCATGAACCGGTCACGCCGGTCCAGTTGGGAATCGGTTGTAGTTACGGTTGTTGGGAATCGGGGACGTTCGGGGAACGTGTCCTTTTCTCGTATGAGTTTTCAGGGTGACTGTACCCAGAGTTGGGCACGATGGAGGCAGAGTTTCTCCTATTCGAGCAGAGGTACGTGGTCATCGTTCGGTATGAGCGGAGATGCAGGGTTGTCAAATTTCCACCCTGTGTGCCGATGCTGATACTGATACTGGTGTTAGTGTGCTACTACTAGTGTGGATGCATGTGTGATGATACTAGTGCAGGTGATAGTGCGTTGGTGCTGGTACTAGCGCAGGTGCTGGTACTGGTGATTGTGATGATGTTGAGTCACATCTGTCGTGATGGGCATATGTTTGGTATCTGTGGTCCCAGAGTGGATCTCAGATAGAGTTAGATTGGTTAGGGGACACATGGTTGATGTCCGGGTATGTTGTTTCCAATTTAGTTGGAATTTCGGAATCGCAGGAGGTTGCGATTGAGGTGATGAGGGGAATGCAGGTTTTTCACATTGGTAACGAGTATTTCGAAGTCATTTTGGGGTGACTTCTCAGGTTCTACCATGATTGGTAGATAATGTTGATGATGTAGATGTTGTTGGTTGCCACTAGTACACTGGTCGTGTATTGGTTGGTGGAACCGGATTTTATCTTGGGTCATTAAGTGGAGTAGAGTATATCGAAGTTAGGTGACTGAGATTTCTCATTCTCTACTTGGTGGCAGACGATGTCAGATTACATGGCGTGGTGAGTACAGCGAGTTTGGTTGTATTCACGTAGGATGGACCTTGTTGGTGTCATCGTGTTTGGTCATTCTTGATTTTTCCTCGGTGGAATGCCAAGGATCGATACGAGGTAATCAGTGAGAACCCACAGTTTCGTCATGTCTCGTCGTTGACTGATCTGGTTAGATGTGGGATTTGGTTGAGGACTTTGGACGACGTGATGATTCTCGATCGTGACGTCTATGGTCGGGTGATGTAGTGATGGATCTGGATCGTGATTTTGATGATCCAGATAGGTGGAGCGTTTACCACTCTTACTTGGATGTTTGAGTTGAGCATGATGGGACTGAACTTCTTTTCGAGGTAAATCCCATATGGTTTATTACTCAGGTGAGTAGTTGTCCGACGTGGTCGGATTTGGTCAGCCTTAGATGTGTTGATGTTGGGATTGGCTTCCCTATGAAGTCAATCGAGGGTAATGTATAAATTGTTTGAACAGGTATCCGATAGGTTCGGATATAGTGCATCTCGGTAGACGTGAACGAGATTTCGAGTTTTAGAATCAGATTTCTGGATGACGATTCAGGATTTGATTTTGGAACTTGAAAGTGGATTTCTGGATTTGGGTTTTGGAATCGGATTCTGGGTGATGATTCAGGATTTGATTCTGGAGCTTGACAGTGGATTTCCTTTTATGGATTTGGGTTCGGAATGGTCATTCATAATGCTAGCTTACAGAATGATGATTTCGGATTCGAATTTGGACATGAATATGGATATGATTTCTGGGTTTGGATTCGGAATTTCTTACGAAATTGCGGACTCAGATTCGGATCTGGAAATAGATGATGGGTTGGAGTTTCGATTTTTCTAATGCTGGATTGGACAGATGGACTCCATTATAGAAACGTGATTGCCTACAACCTAGGTTTTCGTGGTTGTTGTGGTTGTAAGTTGATTGATGGGTAGATGTACGTACCTTGTACGTAGTTCGAGGTATGATACCGGGCGGACTTATGGTGCCTGGTGACGGTATATAGGTTATAAAAGTAGTACGATGGTGAGCGTGTTGGTAGTCGGATTGGTTCTGATACCATCGGATTAGTTGAGGTCGTGCACTGGACATTGGATACTGTGCGTTGGGTCATGGTATTTCTGATGGGTCCAGTTACACACAGGTCGAGTATTTTATTGGTAAGTGTTTACTCAGGTTCAGTGAGTTGATGGTTAGTATAACCACAAGTGTAGTGTCAGTTTTTTGACTGGCAACTGTCAAATGGTGACAGTTTGTCGGAGGTGTCATCGTGGATCGATGAGTGAGGTCTGATGACTCCCGGTGGGAGTAGACATCAGGATAGTTTGGTGATTGAGGAAGGAACCTTCGAGTGTTTGTATCAGTGACTTGGTAGATTTGACAAGTAGTGTCAATTCGGAACGTATGACCACTGTCATTCGACGTGGTCGAATGTAGTCGATGCGATGTGAGTGTTAGTGTACGTCTGGCAGACGAGTTTTATGTTGGTTAGTGGGTGTACAAGTGTACACGAGTTTCGAGGTCGATTCTACTTTCCACGGGGTGGATGTGGAATCAGGATAGTTGGAGTTTCGTGAAGGGAACTAATTAAGGAGGGAAGAACGGTTGGACTGAGGTCGGTTGGAATTTAGAGGACGAAATTAATTAATGAGGGAAGGTTGTAACGACCCGTCCCAAATTCCTAGATTAGATTAGTGACTAATCACGATTAGTGAGGTTAATCGGTGATTAGTTGGGTGAAATCGGACGAACGATGCAAAATGACCGTTTTGCCCCTAGCGTGGGTAAAATGTTGACTTTTCGTTCGGGCGGTCAAATGGACTTTGACTGATGACCGTGACGTAGTTCGTGACGTCACGAGTTCGTAGACAGGTGGCACGTTCAATTAAGACGTTCGAGGAAGAAGTTATGACGTACGGAAGTTTAGGGGCATTTTGATAATTATGGTCAAAAGGGGCAAATAGTTGACTTTTTGACCGAGAGGTCCAATGTCCGAGGACTGAGGACTATTACGTAGATAAGGACGATATGAATCCATAGACAGGCGGCACACCGAATTTGGACGTTCGACGGCGAAGTTACTGTTCACGGAAGTTCAAGTGCACTATTGCACGAATTACGAAACGAGTTAACTTTTGGATTTTAGTGGGGCCCAGATATTTAGTTCCTGCCCTATGGATGAGTGACAAGTGTCACCCATCCACTGGACATTCCTTCACATACATGCATCGATCATTTCCTTCTTTGTTTTCAAACCAACCCGATCTCACACCATTTCCTCTCCCCTGAGCAACCCAAACCATCATCCCTTCACTTAGCTAACTTGAGGATGAGACCGTGAGAGACTGAGGAATGAGAGGAGGCTGCTGGAAGCCTGAACCGCCGCCCACGGAGGCGAGAGGAGGAGAAACCCGAGAGGGTTCTCGGTAAGGCTCAAACCTCCATTTAAATTCTATATTACATTATGGGTCATTTTGGTTGCTTCCAATGAATTAAATGGGCTATTAGGATTGTGTTAGGAAGATTTTAGGAAGCCTAGGATGGCTGTGAAGCCATGGATGCATTTTGGGAAACTTGAACCGTTTGGTTCAAAATCAAACGAAGGGTTTTAGACGTTTTCAGTTGCGTTTAAGGATTGAAATGGATAGAAAACATGAAAATAGGAAGAAAGGAATCAAAAAGGAAGAACTAGGATGAAAAATGAGGTGTCTAGGATCAATCGGACATCGTTTCGATAGTTTTCGGGGTGTCGGAAGGTTGATGATCGGTTTAAAAATAGCTAAAAGTTCGGAAAAATTACGGGGCTTTGATGGGAGGTTAATTAAGTAGTTAGTAACCTTCTATTAAAATTTGGACAGGTTTGGGAGTCCCGGTGATAGCGATTGGCTCGGGAGAGCCTATGGCACGCAAATCGAGACGGCAGCTCGGACTGTCTGTGAGTGGACTTTGATTTCTAAACTGTGATGCATGCATAAATGTTTTATATGGATTATGAATATGATTTTATGATGTTGACGTGGGTGCTTGTGATTTATATGATTTCACGTTTTACGAGGCGATTTACGTGCTTGCACGTAAATCGAGTTTTTCCAGTTTTACACTGATTTTCCATACTTATGGTTTTGGATATGATTTCATGAAATGGTTTTGGAATTGAAAAGGTAAATTCGGGTTCGAGACCCATTTGATTTACGGAATCGGGCCGGAGGCCCAGTTGGTTTACGATTCGGACCGGAGGTCCAGTTTCCATGTGGATTCGGGCCTAGAGCCCAACTATGTATTACAAATGGTTTTTATGGGTCATGACGTTTTATGGGAACCGACACGAACCCTTAAAATGGATTTACGGGTGATGACGGTTTATGGGAACCAGTATGAACCCATGAAAGGATTTTATGGTTCATGACGGCTTATGGGGGCCGGGCATGAATCCTTGAAAGGTTTCAAGAATGATTTCAAAAGGTTTTTCATATGCCATCTTTTATATATGATTGTCTCCTCCGGGGAGGGTCGTTGGACTAGGTGGACCCCGAAGTAGTCACGGAGCACTGACTGAGTGGAGTCGCCCCCCAGTTGGGTTCCTTACTCTCAGGATGGGCATGGTTCGTTACCTCTAGGGAGGGTCATAGATCTACGGACTTTGACCTGGGTGGACCCTAGAGAGACTTGGGTTTGAGACCCCGGTTAGCACGCGCGTAGCTTTATTTTACCATGATAGGTTCTGGATATGAAATATAATGGATAAACATGATTTCAATTGGTTTGGGAAATTGTGTTTATGATGATAAATGGTTTTGGGCTGAGATCCCACATATGGTTGTTATGTTATGGTTTTCAGTAAATGGTTTTGGGCAGGAGCCCGTGTGACTTGGATTTACGGAACTTGGGGCTGTGACCCTAATTATGGTTGTTTAAACATATGTGTTTGAATAAATGGTTTTACTATGCATGCATGCTTTCTAGTGAAGGGTATAAAGGTCTTTTATGGAAATGTTTTTATAAACTCTTTGTTTTGTCCACTCACAGTCTTTCTGTTTTTAATACCCTTCAGGTTGGATACGATGTGGACTGTGGCAGAGACCGAGATATCACATGCCTCCTCCGGATCCTGGCGTACTCTGATAGCCCGGGAGGGGAAAGGTCAAAAATATCCCTTGTCTGACACTTCATGTCAGACGGGAGCAGGGTCATCCCGTGTTAATCCCGGGGGGATTGGGATGGGTCCTATCACAGTGGATCGTGACTACTCTAGGATCTACGATGTCTGTAGAAGACTATCAAATCAAGAGGATGGTATCTGTGGAACAGGTCACCAAATCCCGTAATCTCATTTTAAAATCATTCATGTCTCAAATCAACTCAAAAACATTTCAATAAGGTCTATGCCCGAGACATAGCTTTCACAAAGAAAGTTCCACAAATCCATCATAAAACAATGTCCAGAATCCACTTTATAAATCAAAATCATCAATTTAATCATATTCACATGTGACTCCAAATTCGAGTCAAAATCACTATCCAGTTGGGTCTCAAGCCCAAAATATCATTTTCACTCAAATCCGTGCGATTGCGACCTTAGTTGCCATTTTCACATAAATCCATGAAATCAAATCCTTGACTCATAATCCGAGTCCAAACATTATTTTCAATCCCTGACTCATAACCTGAGTCCAAACATTATTTTCAATCCCGAGCCTACGCCCAAAACATCAATTTCATAATTTCTCAAAAATTGTGCCAAAATAATATAATAATCTAGAAAATCGAGAAATTACCTGATTGAAACATCAATCATGTCAAAGCATATAAAATCATATAATAAAGCATTTAAAACATATATGCATGCATCACGGTAAGAAAACAAAGTCCACTCACACACACCGTTCAAACGGCCCGCTTCCGAGCTGCACGTTTTTTCGTAAATTTCTGGAAATTGAAATTCCTATCCAAAATCATTATCGAGGGTCACTAACACTTCAATATACCTCATATAATTTTCCCCAATTTTTCTGGAATTTAAATACGTATTTTAAACGTATAATAACACTTCGGATACTCAGAACACTATCGAAACGATATCCGATTTCCTCGAAATCAGTGTCAAAATGTTCGTTACATTAAATGGGACAAAATTCATGTTGAACTCACCACGGGATTCTCACTTACGCGCCCCGACGCGGCGCCGCAAGCGGCTGTACGTGAAAGCCACGCGCCAGCTACAGTGCCGTCGTCCCAACCCGATTCTCTGTGATTCGGGTCCTGTAACCCGCTTCTTAACCCGACCAGTTCTTTGTCAATTCGACATCAAACCTTTCAATTGAACATTCACATAGCTTCCTTTTAAGTCCAATTAAGGTTATGTGAATTCAATTACACGAAAACTTACCTCAAACCAGTCGAATCAAACTCGACTCTTTGAAGAATTGTCGTACACTGTAAACTCAATGAACATCATCAATCTCCAACGTTTTCCTTCAATTGATCCATGGAAAAGCATCGTGGGATCCTAAGGAACATATTTCGCAGTCCAATTTCATCATTCAAAGTCTCAAATTCCTCGACTCAAGGTCGAAAATTCAGAGACTACATTCCTTATGTTCTTCCTCAAATCGACCCCAATTCTCCTCAAATTTCATTGGGTTCGACTCGTCTCAATCCCAGAAAGCTAAAATCAAACTCAATTTGAAGTTTTTGGACCTACAAATTCAAATTCGATTTAATGGGGGAATTTGAATCCTCACTGTTTTGAGCTCTGGGTTTAGTGGTTTCCTCCTCAATTCAGTCCTCACAATTAATCCCCATAATCTCAATTTTCTGATGGTTTAGTTGTGGAAGGAATTGGGTAAGAGAGGAAACTCAATTCTCTCAATTTTTCAAGCTCTGTTTTGGTTTTCACGGCTCAAAGAAATTCAGAAGAAGAAGATGATAATGGATGATTAAGGATGATTAAAACATGATGATGATGTTTCCCCCAAAACATGGAGCAGAAATTAGGCCTCAAAATAAGGGATGGTTGACACTTGTCACTCATCCAAGCATCCAAAATCAACGGTCACTGTTCACTAATTTAATAATATTTTAATAGAAATCCCGGTTCGTTAGGTTAATCGATTTCGTACTTCGTCGTCGAATCTCCGATTTCGGCATGCCACTGGTCAATGGATTCGTATTGACTCGCTCTACGTAACGGTCCTTGGCTGTAACACCCCGGAAATTCGAGGATTTTAATATTATAATTTAATTTGTGAATTGACGCTTTTACCCTTGTGATTGGTATGACCAATTGTTGACTTTTTGATTTATAAATTAAATGGACTTTGACCTATGACCGTGACGTAGTTCGGGACGTCACGAGTTCATAGACATGTGGCACGTCCAATTCGGACGATCAGGGAAAAAGTTATGACTATCGGAAGTTCAAGGGTATTACCGTAATTTGGACATTTGGGGGTGGAAATGTTGACTTTTCGTTTGACAACTAATTTTCAGTTGACTCAAGGACCGTTAGGTAGGTCTCGACGTCCTGAGTCCGTAGACAGGCGGCACGCCGAAATCGGACTTCGTACGAGGAAGTTATGGTCAGAAACGTGAAATCAGGAGGTTCGTGTCTCGGTTTTCGTGCCAAATATTTTATTCTGGGAATCTGATTGGAGGACACCTGGTGAGTGACAAGTGTCACTCACCCATTGGCTAGATTGGATCAGATCCACTATGGGTTTAAATACCATTAAAACCAACTTTTAATTCCAGCCATTGATCTGAAACCTCCAGATCTGATCTCAGCCCTTGATCTCATTCTGAGATTCAATCCTGGCCCTTGATTTAAGCTCCTGTTCTGTATTAAAATTCATGAAATCATACACCCATGTTTTCATTCTCTCAACCCGATTGCACGATTCCCTCTTGGAACCAACTCACCAGCCCTCACCACTCAACCCCACACCTCAGGCAACCAACCACCACCTCCCTGACGCCGGCCACCACTCCACGGCGGTCCTGCATGGCCGGCATTCCCTCAGACCCGAGAAGGAAACTCGAACAGCCCAAGTCACCAAACCATCCAAACCTTCACTCTGGGACTCGAACCAACGTACGGTTGGGTTCACCGTGACGACAGGACGACGAGGAACTGATATGGACGGTGTACGGCGGCGACACGGCGGCGATAGGACGATAAACCCGTGAGTGCCCGTTTTCCTTCCCTGCTTCGAAACGTCTGTTTTTTACGTTGACATTGTTTGGTTATTGTTAGGACAAATTCAGGGGACCTTGACGACCAGTTTGAACCCAGGACCGTGACTGGAAAGTCGTCGACTCGCCGGAGAAGATAACCAGAACCGGTAGCCAACCTTCCAGTCGATTTTCAGGTAATCTCTTCGACCTAGAATCCAGTTCTAATTGCACAGAACCGTTGAGGAGGTTGAGACGAGTCCATAGGAACAAATCTCACCTGAAATGGTGATCGGAATCACAATCTGTGATCGGGTCAAGCCGTGGGGCTGCGGTGACCCGGTTCTCTGACCCGGTTACTGTAGCTGATGACGTCATCATGCTGACGTCAGCAATGACGTCATGATGACGTCATCATGTCAGAAACAGTCAGACCAGTGACCAATGGACTGCTGACACGTGTCCTCTGACACTGTCAGTGATGACGTCATGCTGACGTCAGTAGTGACGTCATGCTGACGTCAGCAGTACTGTAGCACGGTTGACCAGAGGGTTGACCAGGCGCGTGGGGGCGCGTGTGAACAGTGATTTTGGTGGGACCACCACCATTCTTTAGGTTTCGACGATCCGGATCCAATGGCGGTGGTTTCGGGTCGATCGGAGATCATTAATTTGGTCAAAATGAGAGTTATTTCCTTGGAAAGCGCGTTCGGGCGGCTTTTTCGGACCGGTTTCGGTCTAGGGTTTCATGATTGAATGTTAGGGGTTTGTTTTGACCTTTGCATATGCTTTGGATATGACAGGGATTGTATAATCGTACCAGAACAAGGGTATACGTTCGGTTTTCAGCAGGACTGTACTGTGAGTGGGCCATTTTTCTTAAACCCTTGCGTGCATAAATGTTTTCTGGTTTATTATACATATTCACATGCTAAAAACAAATAATGGTTTTGATGATATGGAAATTATGGTTACGGCACGTTTCACGATATTTGGGCTTGAGACCCGTCTGATGAAACTTAAAGATTGATTGGATTTTATATATGTTTTGCATGTGGATATCAATAAAATGTATTTGGTACTGCACTGTATAGATCCTTCCATATTATATTGTCTCCTCCGGATGAGGTACCCCGGAGAGGTCACGGACGTCTAGTACGTCCAGCGTCTATGACGCTAAGCATCGGGGATGCTGTACCCGAACGGGGTTCGGGGATTGAACTCGGAAATTGAGACCCGAGTGGCGCGCGTAGCCTTGTGATTGTGACCTTATTGACGTCAGGGACGTCAGACATCAGGGATGTCGGGATTGGAGTGTATAGTGCAGCAACTAAAATTATACTTATGGTTTTATTTCATGCCTTATGGTTCATATTATATGACTAATGATTTTAAATACGGTTGCATGCATGTTTGGAAAACGGAGGGGTAAATAATATGTTTTACTTATCAAATGATTTTATAAACTTGAGTTTCGGTCCACTCACCCTTAATGTTTTTGGTAACCCCTCCAGGTCGTGATACTGAGGTAGAGGAGGAACCTGAGGCTGAGGCATAGATCTACTTCTGCGTACCTGAACCCCTGTTGGGTGGTTTACCCGCAGGTTTACTTTAGAGTCGTGCTCGCATCTTGTAATTTTGGATTTCATCCCTTGTCTGACATCTGTTTAATTCGGATTTGATGTATAACTTTAATTTGGTTATTTATGCATTTGATGTTTTGAGGTTAAAATTTGTATGAATTATTGGGTGTCAGACGGGAGCAGGGCACGTCCCCTGTTGGTCCCTGTGGGATCGGGGCGGGTCCTGTCATTGGCCCTCGTCCATTGGACCTCCCAGGTCAAAAGTCAACATTTCACCCATTCTTTCCAAAATTACAAAAATACCCCTCAACTTCTGAACGTCATAACTTCTTCCTCGAACGTCGAAATCAAACGTGTCACCTGTCTATGAACTCGTGACGTCCCGAACTACGTCACAGTCATCGGTCAAAGTCCATTTGACAGTCCGAACTAAAAGTCAACATTTTGCCCACGCCTAAGGGCAAAATGGTCATTTTGCACATTTCGTCCGATTTCACTCAACTAATCCCAAATAAGTCATTCTAAACCATAATTCATTAATATTTAATCCCGATATTCGGGACGGGTCGTTACACTCCAGGTCGTACCGCGATGATCGAGGCTGATCGAGAGGTGGATGCATGAGTGGGCACAAGTACGGTTATCCCTTGTTTGGAAAATGCTGAGGATAATTTGGGAACTTCAGTTGACTTGTCAGATGGGAGCAGGACCGGGTATCAATGTTCCTCAGGGGGCGGTCCTATCAGTCTAGGCCTATCACATGGGTGACACTTGTTTCTCATCTGGTGGGTTCTTCTAGAAGCTTCCCCAATGAAATCCTACCACGTGTCGCGATGTCTCGGTTTGTGTGAATAGTGCCGTAAAACTTCCCAGACCCGTAACTTTCTCGTCGAACGTCCGATTTCGACGTGCTGCCTGTTTATGGACTCGTGACTTCTCAATCTACGTAACGATCATCGACCAAAGTCCAGTTGACCATTCGGTTCAAAAGTTAACTTTTCGCCCAATTTCCAAGGGCAAGACAGTCATTTTACACCATCTGACTGCGATTATTTGACTAATCCCCGATTAGTTCCGCTAATCCACGATTACTCACTAATATAATCCCGAAATTCGGGACAGGTCGTTACACAAAACTCAATCCAAAAACAAAAAATTTAAGAAGGATGAAGAAGATAAACAGTGCATCCAATATGAGTATGTGAACAACCAAGTAGCAGTGATTTCTATAAACGAGAAGGAAATGCATCGACTTTATGCATTATGGAATTTCAATTCCTTTGGAAAAGGTTATGTTGATTTGAATTGATTTTGTTTCTTTCGCTAAAGAAAACAATGGCAAGACTGCTGTTCTTGGTGACGAAGACAATGATAATGATGCCCATAATACAATTATCAAACCCAACATATCTGTTGATAGGCCTTTAATTGGGCTTTATTTTATATTATTTTATACCTTTTATACTTATATTTTAATGTTAAAATACCAAAAAATTGGAGAAAATAATATAATGTAACGACCCGTCCCGAATTTCATGATTTGATTAGTGACTAATCACGATTAGTGAGGCTAATCTGTGATTAGTAGAGCGAAACGATGCGGAATGACCGTTTTGTCCTTGGTGGTGGTAAAATATTGACTTTTCGATCGGGCGGTCAAAGGGACTTTGACCGATGACCGTGACGTAGTTCGTGACGTCACGAGTTCATAGACAGGTGGCACGTTCAATTCTGACGTCCGTAGAAGAAGTTATGACGTTCGGAAGCCCAAGGGCATTTTGGTAATTTGGGTGAATAGGAGGTCAAAAGTTGACTTTTTGACCAGGAGGTCCGATGGCCGAGGGCCGAAGACCTTTACGTAGATAAGGACGATACGAATCCGTAGACAGGCGGCACGTCGAATTCGGACGTTCGACGGCGAAGTTACGGTTCACGAAAGTTTCAGGATACTATTCCCGGCGACACGTTTTACGAGGACCATTTGTCTTTAGTGGGCTCAACTACTTTTCAGCAACCAATGGATGAGTGACACTTGTCACCCATCCACTGGCTACCATTCCACATACATGCATCCAACCATTCACCGTGCATCCATTTTCCATTTTTCCCTCCAACCAAACCCGATCTCATTCCTCTCCTCTGTGCGATCCAAACACCAAACCCTTAATCCCAAATACTCCTGGAGAGATTAGAGAGTGAGAGAGGAGGCCAGGACGGACTGGATGGTGGCGAGATCGGGGGCCGCCGTGCACGGTGGTCGTGGACCCGCGAAGGTAAAAATTTTACCTTCAAATTTCATTTTCGGGTTTTAGGTGTTAGGGCTGAGTTCTAATGATTGGGATGAGTTTATTGAGGTTGTAGGAAGGCATAGAGGGTGGTTTGGACGGCGGTGAAGGGCTGAGCAGCCCTGGGTGCAATCGGAAAAATTGGACCGATTAGGGGAGATTTGGACGGACGGGTTTTGTGGGGTTTTTCCTAGTTTTCTTGATTAGGATAGATTGGAAATGAGAAAATAGGAATTTAGGAATTGGAATGGAGGAAATCGGACCAAAAATGAGGGAGAAGAAGGCCTGGACCGGTTACGCCGGTCCAGTTGCAGAGGTCGGACCGGACCGGCCGGCCCAGACCGGTTCGATCGCTGGGAACGACGCACTGTTCACCGGCGCGTGAGCCCACGCGCAGGGGCCTTTGGGCGGCGCGTGGCAGCGCGTGGTGGGGTTTCTGGGGATGTGTCCAACATACGAAATCATCTATTCGATGTAACGAACATTTTGAGACTGGTTTCGTGTCGATCGGACACCGTCTCGATATGTTTCGGGGCATCGGAAGGTTTAGGTTCGGGATTAAAAATAGTTAAAAATACGGGAAAATTACGGGGCTTTGGTAGGAGGTTAATTAAGTAGTTAGTAACCTTCTATTACGATTTGGACAGGTTTGGGAGTCCCGGTGACGGTGATCGGCTCGGGGAGCCGTATGGCACGCAAATCGAGGCGGCAGCTCGGACGGTCTGTGAGTGGACCTTGTTTTCTAAATTGGTGCATGCATAAATGTTTATTATATGTTTATTTACTTGTTTGATGATGCCATGGGTGCATTTGTATGTGGTTACGTATAAGCACGTATTTCGAGGTTTCGGCCTTATACGGTGCTTATATGGGTCTGTATTTCTTTATTGATTTAAATGAACTGAATTTGGATTTCAAAATGATAAACTCGGGTATGAGACCCATTTGGTTTTGTCTCGGGCATATGACCTCAGATTCCGGGCACGGTGCCCAGTTGGTGTCCTATGTTCGGGTACGAGACCCAGTCACTTTACGGTTTTGATTTCAGGTCAGGGAACCTTAAATGGATTCCCAGGTTCATGACGGTTTATGGGAACCGGCATGAACCCTTGTTATGGTATCATGGTTCATGACGGTTTATGGGAACCGGCATGAACCCTTGTTGGTTATTACGGTACATGACGGTTTATGGGAACCGGCATGTTACCTGATTATGGATATTATGGATCATGACGGTTCAGGGGAACCGGTCATGAATATTTATGTTATGTATATATATGTTCGTCTACCTTCCTTTACATGTTCTACTATCTCCTCCGGGGAGGGTCGTTGGCCTGGGTGGACCCCGGAGTAGTCACGGAGCACCGACTGAGTGGAGTCACCCCCCAGTTGGGTTCCTTACTCTCAGGAAGGCTATTATTACTATTACCTCGGGTAGGGTCAGTGGTCTACGGACATTGATCTTGACTTTGAGATGACTCGGATTGAGACCCGGGTAGCGCGCGCGTAGCTTTGGATACCGTGACAGGATTGGTTGTGTGACTTATATATATGTATGTGATGGATATATGATATATGATATGTGGTGTGTACAGGTGTGCACAGGATTTGGGCAGTGGCCCGTATGGTCGTTTTCATTGTGGTCCTTTCGACCTTGGTTTATATCTGCTTTGGGCTTAGTCCCACATATGGTTTGTTTTGGATAAATGGTTTTCGAATGCATGCATGCTTTTTAGTGGAGGGTACAAATGTCTTCCTTATTAAATGTTTTATCAACTTTTGTTTTGTCCACCCACAGTTTTTAATGTTTTGACTGCCCTTCAGGTTGACATCGGATGTGGACTGTAGCAGAGACCGAGATATCACATGCCTCCTCCGGATCCTGGCGTACTCTGATAGCCCGGGAGGGCAAAGGACGAAAATATCCCTTGTCTGACACTTCGTGTCAGACGGGAGCAGGGTCATCCCGCACTAATCCCGGGGGGATTGGGATGGGTCCTGTCATATAATTTGTGAGAAATTTGTAGAAATAAATGAAGCTTGAAATTTTAAGCATTTTGGCGAAAAAATTGACTCAATCGGAGTTTTATTGAAAAAGTTATGGTCAAAATAAGGGAAGTTACCAAAGATCTCTTGGAATTTCAGTATGGATCTACCGAATCCAATAAATCCAGCATCCCAGTCACTTGGCCCAACATCAGCCCAATTTGGCCCATCCCAGAAGTGCCTTTGGCCAGGGCCTGCCAATCAGACCTTTCTGTTTCGGTACACATGTGTCGAACGTTAGACCTGCTGCACCCGCCTGCGACGCTGACCCAACCCATTCCGATTCAGGATGCGCCCACCGAACCCACCTGCCTGCTCCAGCGTCTTACTTGTTGAACCCACGTCGACCTGTCAGCATAGCCACACCAAAACTCATTTGCTCCATCTACACGCCCCTGCCGAATTAACTGCTTCATTCTTGCACCAAACCAGCACATTTTACCTTGTTTTCTTCAAAATTTTCAGCCCCTTTTTTAGCAAAAAATTCATCATTTCATCATTTTAAAATTTCATTGTCTTATTATTTTAATTTGTATTTTATTTTCTATTTTTTGGCACTTCCTCTATAAATAAGGAGACCATTTCACTCCCTCTCCTCCTTCTCTCTTTTGCTCTCTCTTTTAGTTATTTTCTTTACTTTTTCTTAGATTTTCTTTAACTTCTCTTGACAGGACCCTCCCCAAATCCCCCAGGATTAAGGGTTAAGTCCTGCTCCCGTATAAATTACGCATGACACGAAGGCTAAACCAACGTCCAACCTCCCTTTGACACGTAAGTCTGACAAGGGATTCTCGATCTGACAGTCCAAAAACCATCCGGACTTCCCAGAGTGCGCAGAATCTACTGTGGATCGCACGTGTGATGTCTTCGTCTCTCTCGACCAACAGCCCGCACCGCGACAACCTGGAGGGTATCGAAAACACAAAAGACTGTGAGTGGACAAAAATAAAGAATAAGTTCAAAAACAGTTATTAGAAAACACAATTACATTTATACCCTCCATTTAAAAACCAATGCATGCATATCAAACCATTCCATAAAACCATTCTTTATTCAAGTTATTCAAACCGTTTAAGAAAACCGAACCCATTGCCTTTTCTCAAATCCCGGGCCTCAACCCAAAACCATCAAAATCCGTTTCATCAGGGTCATCGCCCAAAACATCAGAAAACTATCATTAAAAATCATCATCATCAAGTCTCAGTGAAATCCAAAACACATTTGAAACCATATTTCTATCCATCGAACCTGCTGGATCTATCTGAGTCTTTAAACTTCCGAGTATTTAAACTCAATCCATGCCTCAATATAATCCGAGTCTTTAAACTTAATAGGCCTACGAGGGAAATATCAATATCCGAGTCTCTAAACCCAATAACCAGATCCAGCAAATCCAACCCAAAACCATTTTCCATTTCTGAATCTGAATCTGCAATCTCATTAGGATCCTGAATCCAAACCCAGAACTCATATCCATAAGTGTTTCCAAATCTGAATCCGGAACCATCATTTCGTAAGCTAGCATCCGGAATAATCATTCCAAACCCAAACCCGTAAATCCACTTCCAAGTTCCAAATCTAATCCCGAATCGTCATCCGGAAATTCGATTCAAAAACTCGAAATCACATTCTTTAAAACCACTTTTCTGAATTGGGGTTCAAGCCCGAAATCAGTTTCCAAAATCCCTTTGTAAATCTTTGAAATCAAATCGTATTTCAAATCCCGAAATCAAATCATTAAAACCATGTTCAAATTACAACATAAATATCTTGTAAAACGTGAAATTCCGTAAATATCTTGAAAACCGTACAAATCATAAATCATCAAGATCATAAATCAAATCATAGAGTCACTTATAGAAAACATATAAAGCATATATGCATGCATCATAAGTTCAAAAGCAAAGTCCACTCACATACCATAGCGTCGTCGCCTCGATAAGCGCGCACTTTTGCCATTCCCGCCTAATCCGTTATCACCGGCTTTCACGAACCTTTCCAAATCCCATAAGAAGGTTAGTAACTACTTCATTAAGCTTCTACTAAGTTCCTGTAATTTTTCCGAATTTTTAACTATTTTTAACCGAGGCCTAAAACCTTCAGACATCCCGAATACTATCAAGACGATGTCTGATCGACTCGAAACCAATCCCAAAATGTTTGTTACATCAAATACTTTAGAAGTAGTGTTGGAACCTTCCTCAAAAGGCGTGCCACGCGCCCACACGCGCCGCCTGAAGTGGCTGTGCGTGGGCTTCACGCGCCTGCTACAGTGTTACTTTCAACCTCTGTTGAACTCGGTTCACTTGGTTCGGTCCAACCAAACCGGCGGTCACGGTTTTCTCTCATTTTTCCATCTTTTTCACTCCTATTTGTCCCTTTAGTTTCGTCCTTTCATTCCTAACCAAACCACTTAATCAAAACATGGAATTCGAGGCTCAAGCTTACCTCCCAAATCGAAGAAGAAACTGTCCCCTGTTTGTCGTTCGGTTTTGAAGATTCTGGCCACTTAAACCTTTGATTTCAATCGTAATCGATCCCTAGTACCATCAGAAAACTGTTTCAATTAACACAATCGAGCAATAGACAACAGGACGTGACTTACCATTTTGATTCCAAAACTCACCCCTGCTCGGTTTTTCCAGCTACCGTCCACGACAGGTCTCAATTTCCAGCTCCCTGGCTTCCTAGTCACCTCAAAAACACTCCCTAATTAATCAATTCGATCCTTAGGCCTTGAATCCAATCTTCAAGTTCAACCATAAAACAGGGGACTTCCTCGGGTTTTCTCTATTTCCTCTGTCGTCCTCCGCCGTCGTGCCTCGCCGTGGTCACCAGGCGTCTCAGCAAAGTATCCTTTCCGGTTTTCCTTTACACCCTAACATCATCTGATCAGGTTTGGGAGGGTTGGGATTCCATAATCAGCTCTGTCCCTGTTTTTCTACGTTTTTCATTCCAATATCGTGCATAAACTCAATTTTGTTTTTAAAACGTGTGTGAGAGACGGTGAGGGCTTCTACCACCATCCAGAAGGGGCCAGGTGTCCTAAATCCTGTGGCCACACCCCCTGATGCAGCCAAGTGTTCTCTGACCACTGGGCACAAATCCCCATACAAGTAAAATCTCAGGACCCACCCCGATTATCACCCAGATAACCGCGGTGAATCATGCTCCTGTCTGACAATCCAACACTAAAGACCGAAATAACCTCACGAAAACCAAAAATTACACTGTCAGACGAAGGAGAATTTAAAACATCCACAAGTCAACCGTTATACAGAGCATAGTACCAAACAAGGTAAAACAAAACCACACAGAATACACGCACAACGAAATACTGAAACCACTCCAGGAAAACTCTTGAGTACTCTATGCCTCCGACGCTGCCTCAACGTCAACCCCCATGCTAGCTCCACGACCTGGAGTGACAGGACCCGCCCCGATCCCATGGGGACCACAAGGGGGCGCCCTGCTCCCGTCTCACACCCAAAATAACATACCAATTTTAACCTCAAGCGTTCAAATGCATAAATAACCAAATTTAAAGTTATACATCAAATCTGAAATAAACAGATGTCAGACAAGGGATGAAAACCAAATTACAAATTGCGAGCACGACTCTAAAATAAACCTGCGGACAAACCACCCAACAGGAGATCAGGTACGCGGAAGTAGATCTACGCCTCAGGCTCAGGATCCTCCTCTACCTCAGTAGCACAGCCTGGAGGGGTTACCAAAACATTAAGGGCGAGTGGGCCGAAACTCAAGTTTATAAAACCGTTTAATAAGTAAAATATATAATATACCCCTCAGTTTTCCAAACATGCATGCATCAGAATTTAAAACCATAAATCATATAATATGAACCATAAGGTATGTAATAAAACCGTAAACATAATTATAGCCACTGCACTATACACTCCAATCCTGACATGCCCGATGTCTGACGTCCCTGACGTCCAATAAAGTCACAGTCTCAAGGCTACGCGTGCCACTCGGGGTCTCAATCCCGAATCCAATCCCCGAACCCTGTCCGGGTACGGCATCTCAAATGCCTAGCGTCCTAGACGCTCGACGTCCCTGACGTCAAATTATAGCAATCCTGCTCCTGAGTCATTTTACGGTCCGGTTCCTCCGTAGAATGACCCCTCGCAGGCAATGCTCCTTGACCGCTCCGGGGTACCACATCCGGAGGAGACAGTATCATAAGAATGGATCTATACAGTGCAGTAGCAAATACATTTTATCGATATCCACATGCAAAACATATATATACATAGATAAAATCCAAACCAATCTTTAAGTTTCACCAAAACGGGTCTCAACCTAAATACCGTGAAACGTGTCATAATCATAATTTCAATATCATCAAAACCGTTTCTTGATTCCAGCATGTGAATATAAGTAAATCAGAAAACATTTAAGCATGCAAGGGTTTAATGAAATCGGGCTCACTCACATTACGATCTTGTAGTGAATATGGGCGTACGGGCCTGTACCGGGATTATCGTACAATTCCTGTCAGTCCAAATCACACGTAAGGGTCACTACAAGTCTTAAACATATATCCAAAAAGTCCAAAACAGAAACCGGCCCGGGGAAACCGTCCAACACGTTTCCCTGGAAAACCGGCCCTAAACTGACCCTCCTAACTATCTCATATCAACATAGTTAATTCACCAAAAATGTTCAGAATGATGAGAGGAATAAAAGTCATGTTGATCGTGATCGGAGATAAGCCTCAACACGCCCTCACGCGCCGCCCATAGTGGCTACGCATGGAAGTCACGCGCCTGACACTGTAGCTGCTACAGTGTCACCTTCCTTACCCGAATGTCTGTAATACGGGCCTGCCACCCGTGGCTTGACCCTGTTGATTACCCATCAATTCCTACTCGATTTCAATCCATTTTGATCCTAACATGGTATTTAAACATCTAATTTAAGTTCTGAGTCATTACTTAGCCAAATCAAATCCTTAAATGGCCATTCGACCCGTGATCATCCAAACGGGTTGATCACCCCAACTCACTGGTTACCAAACCATAATCAAATTAACCTTACAGGAAGCATCATATGATCAAAACGAACTGAAAAACACAATCAATTGAACCAACACTCACCTGGAAGTAGTCGTCCAAACCTCTGAAATTTCTCTGAACACGGCAGTCACCGTCCCAGCTCACCCGTGGCTGGTTGCCTACGATTTCGATATGGATGTGTTCTAAACACTCCCAGAAGACTAAATTAAGCCTTGGCTCAGTCCAACAAGCACCAAAAATTGAAAACCCGATCTCCCTCCAAATTTTTCCGAAATGGTTTCTCTCTGGTTCCTCACAAATTCTCAGTTCTTTCAACGGCAGAGTGAAGCTCACTCACATTCTACTCAGTTTTAAACAACCTAAGCCGTCCCAGAGGCTCGTGGAAGTCCAATCTGTCCACTGAGATTTGTTCCCCGAAAAGCTTCGAATCTTCAAATTAAAAATGGTGGCTTTGCTGGATGAATCCAGCCATGTGCTGATGCCTATAAGGCTTTAAACAATATCTACTTTCCAGCATACGACTAGAATAAACAATTGGCACTCAGAACCACCGCACATGGTGGTGCAGCCTGTGTTCCCCCGTGGTTGCTACAGTGACCAGGGGTAAAATAACCAAAATGCCCCTAGTAAAAAAATTACCATAATGCCCTTCACTTTTCAGACCCGTAACTCAGCCATCCGAAGTCCGATTTCAGCGTGCCGCCTGTCTACGGACTCAGGGCGTCGAGACCTACCTAACGGTCCTCGAGTCATGTGAAAATTAGTTGTCAAACGAAAAGTTAACATTTTCGCCCCATCGTCCAAATTACGGTAATGCCCCTCGACTTCCGATAGTCATAACTTTTTCCCTGATCGTCCGAATTGGACGTGCCACCTGTCTATGGACTCATGACGTCCCGAACTACGTCACGGTCATTGGTCAAAGTCCGTTTGACCCACCAATCAAAAAGTCAACAATTTGGCAAAACAATTCATAGGGGTAAAAACGTCAATTCATGCAATAATTTTACAATATTAAAATCCTCAAATTTCCGGGGTGTTACATGGAGGGTAATTAAAAACCAGAAAGTGTGAGTGGACTAACAGAATAAAAGTTTCAAAAACTGTTTCATAAACAAACCAGGGTTTGGCCCTCCGTTTTGAAAACATGCATACATAACACAATTTATGAAAACATTTATAAATCACATCATTTTCATCATGGAAACCGCAACAACATAAACACAGTAGGATAAACGTTATAAAACATTAACAGTAAAACATAAACTACCAATATAATCATCTGATCAAACCTGCTGGATCTATCCGAGTCTTTAAACTCAATCCAGACCTCAATATAATCCGAGTCTTTAAACTCAACAGGCCTACGGGGGAAATATCAATATATCCGAGTCTTTAAACTCCCGAGTCTTTAAACTCAATCCGGGTCTTTAAGCCCAATCCGGGCCCGTCCCCCGTCAATCATAATCCGGGTCTTTAAACCCAATAACTAGATCCAGCAAATCCAATCCAAAACCATTTGAAAATCATTTCTAAATCCATATCCAAACCTGAATCCGAAATCATTGGTCTGAAGCCCTTCCGGCATCCCAACCCGTCATTCCGAACCCAAATCCGGAATTCCACGTTTCAACTCTAAAACCAAATTCCGCTTTCCGAAATCCGATTTTAAAACCAAAAACCTTGATCATCGAATTCCTGTTCCAAAATCCCTTTATAATCATTGAAAACCAAAAATTGTACTTACTCGAAAACTGTGCCATTTCATAAAACAGGTATAAAGCATTCAATAATCATGAAATCATAATGAAAACCACAAAACAAGTAATTAAATGTAACGACCCATCCCGAATTTCGGGATTAGATTAGTGACTAATCTTGATTAGTGAGGTTGATCGGTGATTAGTAGGTCGAAATCGGACAAAATGTGCAAAATGACCGTTTTACCCCTAGTCGTGGGCAAAATGTTGACTTTTTGATCAGGCGGTCAAACGGACTTTGACCGATGACCGTGACGTAGTTCAAGATGTCACGAGTTCATAGACAGGCGGCACGTTCGATTCCGACATTCGTGGAGAAAGTTATGATATTCGGAAGTTGAGGGGTATTTTGATAATTTTGGTCAATTGGGGTCAAATGTTGACTTTTTGACCGGGAGATCCGATGGACGAGGGCCGAGGACCGTTACGTAGGTATCGTCGGTACGAATCCAATGACAGGCGGCATGCCGAAATCGGAGATTCGACGACGAAGTTATGGTCAAGGAAACGAATTAACGAACTGAGGCTTCGATTAAAATAATAATATAATAATGAATAGTAATTGACGAATCTGGACCCTTGGATGTAGGCCACATGTCACTCATCCCTTAAAATCAGGCATAAAACTAGATCCCATGTTTTGGGGAAACATAATTATTATGTTTTATTAATTAATTAAATTAAATTAATCTTTTAATTTCCATTATTCCTCTCTAATTTCCTAACCGTGTACAACCCAAAAACACAATTCATTCCACCCTTAATCTCCTCTCCATCAGCTGATCTTGAGTGTGCAAATTGGAGACAATTCAGAGGCGGATTTAGTGAGGGAAACATGAGGGATTGAGGGGGGCCGTAGAACTGGAATTCGGAAATTTGGTTTTTGGGAGGGAAATTCGAATAATGAGAATTGAGCCGTGAGGATCGAATTGGAGCTTGGAAGTAGCTTCCTGAGGTTGAGACGAGTTGTTTCAAATAAAAAACGAGATGAATTCATGCCCAATTGGCTCTGAACGGGTTTGGTAACAGTGAGAAACTTCGAGCTTGAGTCGTGGAGTTTGAGGCTTCGATTGATTCAATTGATGTGGGGAAACGACTTCTCATGATTCCACGATGCTTCTGGGTTCATCAATTGGAAGAAACCGGTTGAGATTGACGGAATTCCATGGTTGCACAGTGACGGGTGTTCTTCGTGTTCATCATCGAAGTCGACGGGTTTTAGGTATGTGATCACGTAATTGAGTTTACAGAACTTAAATTGAACTTAAAACGAAACTAACTGAATGATCAATTGGAAGATTTAAGGTTGAATTGATGGACATTGAACCGGGTCGTCTCGCGGGCTAATTGGACCCGTTTACCAGACATACGGGTTAGACGGGTGACACTGTAGCAGGCGCGTGGGTTTCACGCGCAGCCACTCACGGTGGCGCGTGACGGCGCGTGGGCACGAATCTCGAGGTGAGGTCAACATGACTTCTGTCCTATTTAATGTAACGAACATTTTGGGATTGGTTTCGTATCGATCGGACACCGTTTCGATATTGTTCGGGATGTCCGAAGGTTTTAAATCAAATTTAAAAATAGTTAAAAATTCGGGAAAATTACGGGACTTTGATAGGATGTTAATGATGAGGTTAGTGACCCTCTAATGTAATTTGGACAGGATTGGGAGTCCCGGTGATAGTGGTGTGGCCCGGGAAGGCCGATGGCACGCGTATCGAGGCATACCGTTAAACGGTCTGTGAGTGGACTTTGGTTTTATAAATCCTATGCATGCTTAAATGTGTTATATGTTTTATATACATGATTTCTATGATGGTGATTGTGAGTATTGATTTCGGGTATGTTGCACGTATTTCGAGGTATTTTCCGTATTTCACGTATATCGAGGTTAACGGTTTTATTGTGGTTTTATGTGCTTATGGCTTAATGGCTTAATAAATAATGTGATAAAAAGGGTTTTGGAATTGGAAAGATGAACTCGGGCTTGAGGCCCACTTGTTCTGGAAATTTCGGACTTGGAGTCCATTTGAGTGCGTAATCGGGCCGGGGGCCCAGTTACTTTATGAAATCGGGCCAGGGGCCCAGTCGTTTACGAAATCGGGCTGAGACCCATTTGAGTTATGTTATCGGGCCAGGGGCCCAGTTGATTTACGAATTCGGGCTGTGGGCCCAGTGGGTTTATAAAGTCGGGCTGCGAGCCCAGTTGGTTTACAAATCGGGTCGTGGGCCCAGTGGTTCATAAAATCGGGCATGAGGCCCAGTTGGATTATAATGGTAATTTCGGGTCAGGGACCCTATGTATAATAATTGTGATTTAGGGTCAGGGACCCTAAATGGAATTATGTTGTTTTATGGAAATTTCGGGCAGGGCCCATTGTAATGATGTGATAAAAGGAATAAATAAAACTGTTTCCATATACCATATGGATACGAGGATATATGATGGTCTCCTCCAGGTGTCTGGGACACTAGGGAAGTCACGGTGCATTGCCTGCGAGGGGTCATTATATGGAGCAGCCGGACCGTATGATGACTCAGGAGCAGGATTGCTATGATTGACGTCAGGGACGTCAGACATCGGGGATGTCAGAGATATGGACCCGGTGAGACCCCGGGCAGCACGCGTTGCTTAATACCATGAGATATGACGTCAGGGACGTCAAGCGTCTGGGACGCTAAGCATCAGGGATGCTGGTGATGGTAATGGTAAATATGGATTAATGAACCTATAAAATGGCTTATCGGTTGGATATGTGTTATATGGTAAAAAAATGGATTATTGGTTATGAAATGGTATGTCGGGTCGGGACCCTAAATGGTTTTGGATTTATGGATTTATATTTATGGCTTGGGACGGTGGCCCACATGGTTTTAATATGTCTGGTGGTGGTATTCCACAGTTTTGGGCTGAGTTCCCACACTTGGTTTTTGGTTAATGGTTTTTGGGCTAAGGCCCTAATGGCTCGGTTGAGCAAACGTTTTGGTTATTGGTTTTCGTGGCATTCATACGTTTTTATTGGAGGGCATAAATGTCTTATAAATGTGTTTAATAAACTTATTGGTTTTTGTCCACTCACAGCTTTTGGTTTTAATGCCCTTCAGGTTGATTACGGATGCGATTGCAGCAGAGACTGGGACATTGCACACCTCCTCCATCGGTCCTTGCGCTCTCTGGATGCCCCGTTTGGGCAGCGGCTCTTGGTTATCCCTTGTCTGACACCCCTTGTTGGACGGGAGCAGGGCACATCCCATGGTAATCCCGGAGGGATTTGGACGGGTCCTGTCATTAAAAGCAGTTATGCATGCTCAGTTTAAGGAAGAAGTCCACTCACAGTTACAGGGCACGTCACTCTCGTCCCGAACGTCCTGTACGTTCCTCGTCCGCCTCGGGGGTTCCCGATCCTGTCACAAGTCACCAAAACGAGTCACTAACATGTCCTCTAAGATTTTCCTAATGCCCCACTAAAATCCCCGGGTTCTAAATGTAACGAACCGAGACCCTAAACCTTCGATCCCGCAGAGCTAACTCGAAACGACGTCCGATTAACCCGAAACCTATCTCAAAAGATTCGTTACAACGTCTAGACCAAAAACCTAGTTGGAAGGTTCCCCAGAAACCAACGGACGCGCCCCCACGCGCCGCCCAAAGTGGCTGCGCGTGGGCCTCACGCGCCTGCACACAGAGTACTGTTCATCTTCTTCTTCTTCGATGGTCAGCCGGTCTGAACCTGCATGACCGGTTCTCTGTCAACCTGCAACCAAATCAGTCCCTCTTTCTCCCAATAACTTCGTCCTGGTCCTAGGAATCCATTCTCCTCAACCAAACACAACAACACGGCCTCTAACCCGTCGTCCCTAGCTCGAACCCGTGACCAAAAAAAACCCCTGTTCTTCAATCCGACCACCCGTGTCACCCCCCATCACGGCTTCGACATCTACAGGTTCCTAAGGACCTAAGGAGTCGATTAAAACTTACCAGACACCTCGACTCAGCCCCTAACTTCACGACTAACCGTTTGAAATTAACGGAAAAACAGAGCATAAAAAAGGATCGAAGAAATTACCTGCGCTTAGGCCACCGCCGTGAGCTCCATCGTGCCTACGCGACTCCTCAAGTCCTTCTCCGTCCTTTGGACACCACCACCAGCCTCGATTAATCAAGCACGACAGAACCACCACCAAACTCCCTCTCTGTTTTTCTGAGAACTCACCCTCTCCTCACACATCCAAACTCACACGAGCTACCCTCACAACTCACTCACCAACTCTCACTCCGTTTCTAGTCACTCACTCAATCACCAGGACACACAAACACACACTGCCATCGATCAATTTTCTCTCAATTTCACCCTCTGTTCTTCTCTCCTTGCACGACTAAATTACACGGCCTAATTAAACACACCGTGCAAGTGTGTAGAAGCCACTAGACCACAGCCACCTGTCATAATCCCATGGCCCAAATTCGAAATATCCACTTGCACTTGTACACTTGTCCTCATCCTATTTGCACAATTCCCAATGTGAAAAAAGACCAAATTGCCCCTATGAATCAAAATTACCATTTTGCCCTTCGTTGTTCTAGACCCGTATCTCGCCGGTCCAATGTCCGATGAAGGCATGCCGCCTGTCGTTGAACTCAGGACGACGAGATCTACCTAACGGTCCTAGGTCTACGTAAAACATGCAAGTATAACCCAATTTTTGAAAAAATTTATAAATCACATCATTTTCATCATGGAAACCGCAACAACATAAACACAGTAGGATAAACGTTATAAAACATTAACAGTAAAACATAAACAACCAATATAATCATCCGATCAAACCTGCTGGATCTATCCGAGTCTTTAAACTCCCGAGTCTTTAAACTCAATCCAGGCCTACGAGGGAAATATCAATATATCCGAGTCTTTAAATTCCCGAGTCTTTAAACTCAATCCGGGCCCGTCCCCCGTCAATCATAATCTGGGTCTTTAAACCCAATAACTAGATCCAGCAAATCCAATCCAAAACCATTTGAAAACCATTTCTAAATCCATATCCAAACCCGAATCCGAAATCGCTAGTCTGAAGCCCTTCCGGCATCCCGAACCGTCATTCCGAATCCAAATCCGGAATTCCACGTTTCAACTCTAAAACCAAATTCCGCTTTCCGAAATCCGATTCTAAAACCGAAAACCTTGATCATCGAATTCCTGTTCCAAAATCCCTTTATAATCATTGAAAACCATTTATCGTTTGAAATTCCAAAACCATGGCATCACAATCAGAAATCAAGCATTTCTCGTAAAACGTGCCAAAAATCGTACTTGCTCGAAAACCGTGCCATTTCATAAAACAGTTATAAAGAATTCAATAATCATGAAATCATAATGAAAACCATAAAACAAGTAATTAAAAGCAGTTATGCATGCTCAGTTTAAGGAAGAAGTCCACTCACAGTTACCGGGCACGTCACTCGCGCCCCGAACGTCCTGTACGTTCCTCGTTCGCCTCGGGGGTTCCTGATCCTGTCACAAGTCACCAAAGCGAGTCACTAACACGTCCTCTAAGGTTCTCCTAATGCCCCACGAAAATCCCCGGGGTTCTAAACGTAACGAACCGAGACCCTAAACCTTCGATCCCGCAGAACTAACTCGAAACGACGTCCGATTAACCTGAAACCTATCACAAAAGATTCGTTACAACGTCTAGACCAAAACCTAGTTGGAAGGTTCCCCAGAAACCACTGGACGCGCCCCCACGCGCCGCCCAAAGTGGCTGTGCGTGGACCTCACGCGCCTGCACACAGAGTACTGTTCATCTTCTTCTTCTTCGATGGTCAGCCGGTCTGAACCGGCGTGACCGGTTCTCCGTCAACCTGCAACCAAATCAGTCCCTCTTTCCACCAATAATTTCGTCCTGGTCCTAGGAATCCATTCCCCTCAACCAAACACAACAACACGGCCTCTAACCCATCGTCCCTAACTCGAACCCGTGACCAACAAAAACTCCTGTTCTTCAATCCGACCACCCGTGTCACCCCCTATCACGGCTTCGACATCTACAGGTTCCTAAGGACCTAAGGAGTCGATTAAAACCTACCAGACACCTAGACTCAGCCCCTAACTCCACGACTAACCGTTTAAAATTAACGGAAAAACAGAGCAACGAAAAGGATCGAAGAAATTACCTGCGCTCAGGCCGCCGCCGTGAGCTCCGTCGTGCCTACGGGACTCCTCTAGTCTTCCTCCGTCCTCTGGACACCACCACCAGCCTCGATTAATCAAGCACGGCAGCACCACCACCAAACTCCCTCTCTGTTTTTTTGAGAACTCAACTTCTCCTCACACATCCAAACTCACACGAGCTGCCCTCACAACTCACTCACCAACTCTCACTCACTTTCTAGTCACTCACTCAATCACCAGGACACACAAACACACACTGCCATTAATCAATTTTCTCTCAATTTCACCCTCTGTTCTTCTCTCCTTGCACGACTCAATTACACGGCCTAATTAAACACACCGTGCAAGTGTGTAGAAGCCACTAGACCACAGCCACCTGTCACAATCCCATGGCCCAAATTCAAAATATCCACTTGCACCTGTACACTTGTCCTCATCCTATTTACACAATTCCCAATGTGCAAAAGACCAAATTGCCCATATGAATCAAAATCACCATTTTGCCCTTCGCCGTTCTAGACCCGTATCTCGTCCGTCCAATGTCCGATGAAGGCATGCCGCCTGTCGTTGAACTCAGGACGACAGGATCTACCTAACGGTCCTAGGTCTACGTAAAAAAACCATGTCGTGCAAAAAGTCAACTTTTTCCCCTATTTTAACCAAATTACGGTAATGCCCTCAACCTTCCAAACATCATAACTTCCTCCTCAGATGTCGGAATCGGGCGTGCCACCTGTCTACGGATTCGTGACGTCCCGAACTACGTCACAGTCACCGGTCAATGTCCAATTGACCGCCCGAACTCAATGTCAACCTTTTGCCCAAACTAGGGGCAACATCGTCATTTTACGCCCAAGGTCCAAAAGTAGCCAACTAACCACCAATTAAGCGTACTAATTCGTCACTAATCACTTTAATAATCCCAACTCCTGGGACAGGTTGTTACATCAAATGACCATTTTACCCTTATTCCACAAATTACCATTTTGCCCCTAGTGCTTTTAGACCAAATTTCGAACCTATCGACGTCCGATGACATCGTGCTGCTTGTCATTGTACTCAGGGAATCAAGACCTTCCTAATGGTCCTCGAAATGCATGAAAGTGACTTGTCTTCAAAAAATTCAACCATTTGCCCCTAATCCATCAAAATTACCAAAGTACCCTTGAACTTCCGAACGTCATAACTTTGTCCTCGGATGTCGGAATCGGACGTGCCACTTTTCTATGAACTCATGACGTCCCGAACTACGTCACGGTCATCCGTCAAAGTATTTTTGACCGCCCGATCGAAAAGTCAACATTTTGTCCAATTCTAGGGGCAAAATCGTCATTTCGCACCGTCCGTCCGAATGCATCCAACTAATCACCGATTAACTTCACTAATTCATCATTAATAACTAATCTAATTTCAATTCCCGGGACAGGTTGTTACATATCTTTGTACACACTTTTATGGTTTCCTTAAGAAAATCCTAGACCGAGTATTTCTGAGGCAATTCTAGATTTTTAAGTTCGTAATTACTCATGTTTCTTCCTCCATCTTCACAAGGTTCCTTCTGCTATCAAATAATTTTCTGAATAACAGTACATTGTTTCCATCCACCTAGGAATCACAGGTTGTTCTTGAATTCCGAAAGTGTAACTTTGCTCCGTTTACTTAAAATTCTTGTTATTGTTTCGGTTTATTTACAATTCAATACATATGTTGATATTTTTCTTTCTAAACATTTGTAAATGTGAATACAATCTCCATGTGTTTTACTTTCTAAATTTCATTTACTTCATACATTTTAGTGTTTAACATTCAATTTAACGCTAAGTGTTAATGACTGTTGTTCGGTACACTTAGAATATGATTGAAGATATTTAAATGTTTGACGCGCATTCAAATAAAAAATGTAAGGTGAATCAAATTATAAGTGTTTATGACCGTTGTTCGGTCCATTTACAATATTGAAAAATGTATGCATGTAATTGAGATAAAGAAGGTAGAATTTCGTGATTGGTTCAGTACGAGCAAAATGTTAGAGTGTTGGTAAAATTTGTGTTCGAAGAAAATCCTTTGTAGGAGTAGTTTAAATAATATGATTGTTAATTTAAATTTACTTACGTAAAAGTGTCGGTTTTGTCTATGAAACTAATCTATGGTTTATAAGTTCTAATTAGCATGAGCATTCGCATTTTAATTTTTAGTTTGTTCAAAAACGTAGTTTCGGCTACAAATCTTTTCAAAACCCCCCAAACCATTTAATTCTTTTATTCTTTAATCCTTTAATTTCTTTAAATTTTATTTTTTTTATTTTTTAATTCATTTATTATTTTATTCTTTGACTATTTATTATTCTTTTTCACTAACCACTATTTAATGTTCCCTAATTTCCACGATTAAGAATGATTCATATTTACCAATATCGCATCTACACAAAGGGTTTAAATTGCATATACTTGAATTACGTGTTTATTTAAATGCGTAGTTTAAGAGTTATCATCTGCAAGTCATGGGTGCAAGGAAATTGTGGAAAAAGGGATAATGGATGCTTCTATTTGCATAAGGGGTTCCAAGGTGAAAACTTTTCCATGGTTGCGAAGCTCCAACGTCACAAAACATCCGTGAATTGCCAAGTCTCGGTCTTTGCTGAAGGAGAAGGACTCGTGAAACTACTTTTGTCGGCCAGTTAGGATGGAGTGATCAAAATGTGGGACTGCAACACTGGTTTGTGTATCAGTAAATTAAATATTGGCGGCGAAGCAAAAGCAGCAGGTTGTTTACTCACTGAAGGCACCTGGGTTTTCGTTGGTGCTCTTAACCTTGTGAAGGCTTCAACATTGTGTCAAAGTCGACGCCTTTCCTTCTCGTTCACATAAATCACTGCTACATGGTTGTTCAGATACCCATATCGGATGCACTGTTCATCTTCTTCATCATTCTTCAATTTTTTGTTTTTGGGATTGCCTTTTTTTAACTCAAAATCCCACTTCAATTAGATGAAGAAAAAGAAGAAGAAGATGATGATGATGATGAGGATGAAGAATAAAACTTCAAATTGGATTGGAGGGTTGGGAATGAGCTGAGGAAAATTCAACGCGGATGTATTGTTCATCTTCATCATCCTTGTCAATTTTTTGCTTTTAAATATTTAATTTTAACCATTTTTTTATAAATAATTAAACAACCAATCGTTTACTGACACATAAGTACAACTGACACCGTCACTAACATAGAGTAACGATTGGAGCAATGTCGGTAACATAAGGGATATTCTGGTAGTATATTGGAACGATTTTCAGTTAATAGAGTAAAGTGAGATTCAATATCTAGTTAGAGAAGAATTGAGTAATAAACATTTATTCAGTGGTGAACGACTTCTCATGAAAGAAAGAGCTTGAAGACCTAGTTAAGACTGTGTTGTGATTGACAGGACCCGTCCCAACTGGACGTCAAAACCCGTGCCCGGTCCTGCTCCCGTCTGACAAGTCAACTAAAGGTCCGAAACTCCCCTTCAGTGCTTGCCAGACAAGGGATGTTTGCGCGGATTTCTGCTGCTGTCACTGCCTCACGATCAGTCCCGAACGTCGTACCACGGCCTGGAGGGTCATAAAACAGAAAAGGTGTGAGTGGACAAAAATGACCTCTGATAAAAACATTTATCAAAATACAATCTTACCCTCCAGTTTTCACAATCTTGCATGCATATCGTAAAACATGAGTGACCGATAAATTCAAAACATATTTTCCCATGGTCCATAAAACTCATGTTCACCAAATCAGTTCATGTTATAAAACATCAAATCCCGGCTCTCAGGCCAAACCATGTGAAAACATAATCACTGGCCACAAAGACCAAAAACCCGTACTCAATACCAGTACATCATCACAATCAATACAAATCAGCACTAATCACCAGTGCACAAGAAATATATCAATCCAATCAATCCGCACTACTCACAAGTGCATAAAACATCACAAATCACATCCGCACTACTCACAAGTGCACAATCAATCAAACTGCACTACTCACAAGTGCTGCACTACGCGTAGGCCAATATCCAGTCACTCTCTCGGGAATAAACACCTCTGGGCTCAACCTCCTCGGGCTCAGTCACCTCTGGGCGAACACATCCCCAGGATCAGACACCTCCGAGTGGTACATCCAGGCTCAGTATCATCCGAGAAGCTGACTACCATAGGATCAACTCCCGATCCTACAATCACATCCCCCAAGCTCTGGTCGTCTGGGTAATCCCCCCAAGCACCGACCGTCTGGGAATATCACAATCACAATGAAAACCATCCCGGGAATTACATCCCAAAACATTTCAATCAAATCTTGACTTCATACCAAGTCAAGATCATTCTCAACTGGGTCTCAAGCCCAAAATACCTTTTACCCATAAACCGTTAAAATCACATTTAAATCAATAGAATAATCCGAAAATCATCATTGACTCACCAACCAAAAATCATCATTGACTCACCAACCAAGTCAAAACATCATTTTAGAAATCATTTAAACTCCGGGCCTAGCCCAAAACATCATCTGCACATTCCTCATAAAACGTGCCCGAAAGACTGATTAAAATAATCATAAAATCCCAATAAATCATTAATTTCACAATTTCACAAATGACTCCAATTCCGAGTCAAAATCACTATTCACTTGGGTTCTCATGCCCAAAATAATATTATCACGCAAATCCATGCGTTGCAACCTCCGTTGCCATTTTCACGTAAATCCACAAAATTGACCCTCGACTCATTCCCGATTCACCACATCATTTTTCAATCCATGACTCAATAATCCGAGTCCAAACATTATTTTCAATCAATTTCAATCCCGGACTCATAAACCAAGTCCAACCATCATTTTTTACCAAATTTCGTAATTTTCGAAAATCGCCCAAAAATATTAATATAATAATCGTAAAACCGAGAAATTACCGGATTGAAACACAAATCGTGCCCAAGCATATAAAATCATATAATAAGGCATTTAAATCATATATGCATGCATCATGGTTAGAAAACAAAGTCCACTCACACACACACCGTCCAAAACGGTCCGTTTCCGAGCTGCACGTTTTTCCGTAAAATCTGGAAATCACAACTCCTGTCCAAAATCATTATAGAGCGTTACTAACATTTCAAAATACATCATATAATTTTCCCCAATTTTTTCGGGATTTAAATACGTATTTTTATCGTAATACAAAGCTTCGGATACGTGGAACATTAACGAAACAATATCCGATTTCATCGAAATCAACGTCAAAATGTTCGTTACACTGAGAGGATCAAAAGTCATGTAGACCTCACCTTGAGACTAGGCCGGACGCGCCCCCACGCGCCGCCGTGAGTGGCTGCGCGTGAAACCCACGCGCCAGCTACAGTGATGTCTCCCTCACCCGTTTGTCTGGTAAACGGGTCGTTTAACTCGCGATCAGACCCGGTTCCAATCCTATCAATTTGACTCTGAATTCATCAATTGATCAATCAATTAGCTTCTACTTAAGTCCAATTAGAGTTCTGTAACAATAATTCCATGAAACATTACCTCAATCCTCACGCTCACAGATGATCAATCGAAGGATATCCGACCACTGTTCATCCTTCGAAAACCATCAAACCTTCTTGATTTCGTTCAATTGATTAACCAGTAAGCTTCAATGGACTCAGGTAAGTATTTTCCCCAACTCAATTGCATCAATTCGTGGCTCAAACGCCACGACTCAAACTCGATTCTTCGTCACTGTGCAACCATGGAGTTCAGTCAATCTCCAGCGTTTTCCTTCAATTGATGGATCCAGAAGCATCGTGGGATCCTCAGGAACACAATCCCCACATCAATTTCGTCAATCGAAGCCTCAATTCCCTCGACTCAACCTCGAATTTCATCCTCTGTCACCAAGTGTGTTCAGAGTCAAAACAACACCAATTTCCTTCGTTCTTTCGACGTTTCTGATCGTAATGATCCCAGGAAGCTCGAAGTGAGTTCAATTTCGATCCTCACGGCTCAATTCCCAGTATTTGAATTTCCCCCCAATTTTTCTAAATTTTCGATTCTCAGTCTCCAGCCCCCAATCGACCCTCAGTGTTTCCCCAGTTTAATCCTCTCTCACAATCTCACAAATTCCCCTCAAACCTGGATGTGAAAGGGAGCTCAATTCTCCCAATTCTGATTCCCCCTCTCACGGGTAAGAAAACAAAGAAGAAGAAAAATGGGGAAAAAGATGGAGGAATGATGGTGTAGGAATGATGATGTAGTCATGATAGTGTTGGGAGGGAAACATGGAGCTGGAATCAAGGGATGGGTGACACTTGTCACTCATCCGGATGTGCACAGTCACCGGGTACTGTTCATATTAAAATATTATTTTAATCCCGGTTCGTTCGGTTAATCGAGCCCGATTCCGTGACCATAGCTTCGTCGTCGAATCTCCGATTTCGGCATGCCGCCTGTCGTTGGATTCGTATCGACGAGACCTACGTAACGGTCCTTGGCCCTCGTCCATCGGACCTCCCGATCAAAAGTCAACATTTGGCCCCTACTATGCCAAATTACCAAAATACCCCTCAACTTCCGATCACCATAACTTTCTCTACGAATGTCGGAATCGAACGTGCCACCTGTCTATGAACTCGTGACTGACGTCCCGAACTACGTCACAGTCATCGGCCAAAGTCCATTTGACCGCCCGAACTAAAAGTCAATATTTTGCCCACGCCAGGGGCAAAACGGTCATTTTGCACGTTTCGTCCGATTTCACTCAACTAATCCCCGATTAGTCATTCTAAATCATGATTAATTAATATTCAATCCCGATATTCGGGACGGGTCATTACAGTGATTCCATGTCTATTAAACTTGGCATGAAGTAAGCAATGTCAACATTGCATAACTTTAAGCGGATTCCTATTATAATAAACTTGTCTTCCTATCCTGGATTTGGATGATTCATATTCTGGCAAGACCCTTCTTATTAGGCGTCTCTTCGCAAAGGCGTTTCTTTCTATATGAGTTGATTGACCTATTGACAATGTAATGCAATAAGATAAGAGGGAAATGAAATAAAATAGAAAGAATTCTCTATTTTAACAACTGATTGCAGAGTTGATCATTCAGACCTTTTAAATTCATAGATGTGGATCTCGGATATATGAATGAAGATATTCCCAAAACTCACGAGCCACTTATACAGCAAAAAAAAAAAAAAACAAAAATCCTCTCGCGTTCCACTCTATTTGTGAAGCACACAGCTGAAAAGACCTCGTTCTTTGTTGAGTGGGTGGTCATTTTTTTTTATGTCAATTGTTTCGCTTACTTAAGGGGCGAGATTTTTCTTTTTCTTCTTTTATTTATTTTATTATGTCTTGTCCAAATGCCTTTTTTTTATGGGGCAGTATTTGGGTATTTAAATTTTTATTTCATTTCACTTGGACATTTGTATTTTTTCATGGTTCTCCGCGAATTTGTTTAGACAATATATTTTTAGATTTTCATTTTTATTCCTAGAATTGCATTTCATGTTTGGATTCGGAATAGGCAGAATGACTATCATTTCAGATTTTTCTAGCGACTCAAGGTGATTTTGCCATTTATATTGAATAAAGTTATAATCATAGAGAAAAACAAATTAAAAATAGAACACCGCCCTCTTTGTTTGTGCAATATGGGCAATGATTTATTTGATTTATTTCCCAATCATCTTGGGCAAAAACTATTATTATTATTATTATTATAACAAAATCATACGTCAGTAATTAATAATTGCATAAGTTTGTGACTTGCAAAAGCTTGCCTTCCACAATTCTGGCTTTGTCTGCCTACTGGTTCTCGTCATATAAAAATACGGCATTATGAGGCTTGCACTTCAAGAAAGTCACTGAATTCTATATATGAAAAATGCTTTTCATATTTTGTGGTGATAAAGAAGAATTTGAGATCTATATGTTTATTATACCATTTATTTCTTTAAATAGAAATGTGTTCCTCGAAGTAGAAAATGCGGTCAGCAAGCCTTTATCTTTTGTCTCCCAAAGACGATCATTTCATGTGCAAGTGCGGCTTATTTAACTCATACTCTCCACCAATTGAAAACTAAACAATTCATCAATAAGCTCCACTTTGGTTGGTCGGTGTGGTCACTCATGACTTGCTCGAATGGAACATCATGGCCAATACAAGCCAATAAGTCTTAGCCACTATAATAAAGACAAAAGATGGACTTCGTGTTTTGGAATTATAAATGGCAGGAAAATTGTAGAGTTGACACGTGATTTATAATTTTCATAATATTTAAATTGCTTCTGATAATGACAATAACGACTCAGGAACACTTATACATTAAATAATACATTTTCAGTTAAATAATTATAAAATCGGGTTAAAGACTCAAATAATATTAATTGTCCTTATTCCTAATAATGGAAAATTAATATTAATATTAAATTACTACAATAATATCTTTTATTAAAATATATTATTTATTAATTTCAAAATCAATCGACCAATCGGAATGCTCCGAAACTCACAAAATATCTCTATAAATAATAAAGTTCATCTCACTTTCAAAGTAAGTCCCTTCTTCGCTTCAAAATATTTCATTTTCCTCTCTCAACACTAATTTTGACATCAGAGTGTTCTTATTCGAACAACCCTTCTGGGCAATTGATCGAGACAATGATATCTAATTATTTACTATTTGTAGGAATTGTGAAGATTTTTTGCGACAAGTACGATTTTCAATTTAACAAAGATAAATATTCATACTTACACGATTTATAAGTTAATTTTATATATTTAAACAATCTTATTAGTTATAAACTTTACTAAATATTTTTTTATTCATATGTTAGTTCTTAGTTTCAGCTAAAGACCACATTCTCCTATTTACCAAGCGTTTGTTCCCAATATCTTTGATAGAAGATTATTGGGTTTTAAGTAATTTTTACGCTTTAATTTTTATTTACTTTTTATCTTGTCAATGAGCAGTGCATAATTGAGTGTAATGTAATCTGTGAATCAACAGTCTTGTCAGTTGGTCAATGCATACCAACTTCTTGATAAGTCATCAGATTTTTTATTTCGTTCCATTATTTCATATAAAAAAAAATGTTATTAAATGCCAGTCTTAACCTTGTGGACTATGCAGTCAAAGTTCAGCTTGAGGGTTTTACAAAGATTGGGGATAGGAATATTCTTTTAATTTATTCTTTTACGAGAATTGATTTTGAGAATTTTAACTCTCAAAATGAAATGAAATTAAGGCTAAGTTGTTTACTACACTAGAATATATGATAATATAGTACAAAATTAATTTTTAATACTATTTATATAAATCAGTCATCAAATAAATTAATATAATTAAATATCTTTATAGGACTCACACTAACTAAATTAATATTGTCGAAATTATCTATATTAAATATACGGATGATTAGTAATCCGATTAGAAAATTTAAAAATTAATAATAATAATAATAATAGATTAATAACTAATAATAATTAATTAAATAGTAATAATAATTAATTTAAATACATATTAAATAATAAAATATAGAAAATTAATATTTATAATATATAGATATTTCTTATCAACTAGTATAATTTGATCCGGTCACTATAATATAATCAAGTAGAGAATCAAAAGGCAAACTAAATAGTCAGTCTATTTAATTGACAAATTATTTTATCTCATTGAAAAAGTCAATAAAATAAAACATACCAATCAATGCCAAAAATTACCAATTTCAAGGACATCTGAACTAATAAATCATAAAAAGAAATAACTTACCCTCTAATAATCCAATAAATCAAATAAAAATAAATAATCAATCCTTAAATTAATAAAGCAGAAAAACGTACCTTCCTCACATTAACTACATAAAATGACCTATCCATTAATCCAATTTGCAAACTAATTAAATAATTAACCAAATGAAATACATATGGTGAATTTTAGCAACACTACTATCTTCGTCTGTGCTGACCGATATGTAACTAAATTGCCCCACATTTGGTTCGTATTTTGTTTAAAGTTTTGGCAAATGATCAAAGTTGTCATAATTAAAGTAGGCCAATGGCTGGGTGAATTGATATTTCATGTGATTGTATTGGTTCGGCCTGCATGTGTGGATTCAGGACGGTCCACAGAACCAAGGCTGTCTGCATCCTCCCATGATATTTGATTGCTTCTTCGGTTCTTCTTCCATTTCTTCCTTCATGGCACAAGTTGTTTGACCGAGAGACTTTTTATTTTATTTTTTTTTAATAGTCCATTTATTGTTATTTTATCACATAATATGCCGTATGATTCGAATTTGAAATCATTAATCTACAAATCAAGATTAGAATCATTTGAGTTGGACTCATTTGACGGGAGACTTTATATTAAGATTTAATCTTTTTGTTATGAAGCAGTGTTAGTAATATCCAATTTTTCTAAGTAGGTAGGTTTTTATCTTTGATTTTACAATTTCTTAAGAAAGACATAAAATACAAAATTGTTTGACCAACAACATTATTAGTAGTTTTTCAATGCAATAAAAATATCTGATAATAAATAACGTTCATATGGTAAGTGGTTGGATGATTTATATATGAATATCCATTAGAGTATAAAGAAGTAAATGGTTGATCTTATCTATAATTCTAATGGTCAAGCAAGAGTGTGAAGATAGGCATAAAGCAATGCCCACTCTAGGAAACAATAATTAAAAACCCTAATTGAAGCAAAGGCTTAGTTTAGGAAAGAGACGAGTACAAAACAAAAAACAAAATATAAAAGAAAGAAAAGCCATCGATGGTAAAGTGGAAGGCATCACGCATACCGAGTGAGCAAGGATGGGAAAGAGAGCCATTAACATCCAAACACAACCTCCTCCAAACCCAACTGCCCCCCACCCTCAGATCACATGCCTCAATATCCAAAATAAAAACGGAAATATAGAAACCTTCCCTCTCAAGGGCACCATTGTCATTTCACAACAGCTTCCAAAGCCTATGTCCCCCGTCTTTATGTCCCCCGTCTTACCCTTTCTGCACACAGCATAACAATACTTAATCACACAACGCACATTGCCCGCGATTCGGAACCTCGCTAACGTACGCCGCAGTCCGCCACCTGGCTTCAAGCCTTACGTGTCGCCACCACTTTGGCTAACAATTCGACGTGGAGCGATATTAGAGAAGGTGCGCATTTTTACCCCCGGTGCGCTTTTTAGCATCCACCCCTCCCTCCAGCTTTCCTCCAATAAGTCCTCGTTATTTCACTAATGTTTTTCTCCTTTCATTTTCCCACCGATTCATCAACCTCTCGGCTGCGCTCTTCCTTTCGCTTCAAACACCCACCAAATCTTCAACACAAGAAAAAGAAAAATCTTCGGAAATATAATCTCATTGTTGAAGATCGTCGATCGTGTTGAATCATCCATTCCATCAGCAATATTTGAATGTGCTTTGCTTCGAAAAAACCAAAGCGATTCGCATCAGCTGTTCTACTGTAAGTAGGGTTGTTGTTGTTGTTTTATTTTTTATTTTTAAATTTCTTTTCTTGTTCTGGTAAGGATTCAGATTTGGGAAAAATCGGTTGCAAGTGAACCGAGGAGGTCGCGTCTGTGCACGTGATCCTTTTGGATTGTGGGAGGTGGCGGAGTCAGTGAGAAATGCCTCATAGAACGACTTACTTCTTCCCCAGGCAATTCCCGGATCGGAGGTTCGATTCATCTTCCAAACAGCTGTCGCAAGATGATCATAACAATCACGAGATCAAGAAACTCACCGGCAAAGAAAATGACGACGATCAACACGAAAAGATGGAGAAAACGGTCAACAACAACTACAAGCTGTCTACGTCATCAGTAGCTCCCACGGCCGTCTCTTCCGATATTCAATACTTTACGGGAGGATACCGCCCCGAAAAGAAGCCGCAGCTGGCTGCCGTTTGCGACTGGTTCCTCCAGGACAAGAAGGTATCCAGTACTCGATACAGATCATCTTCTTCGAGTACTGGACATCACGTGAGGGGCACTAGGCGGTCTTCGTCCTCCTCTTGCCACCTCGTTGAGGAGGATCGCGAACTCTTACTCCCGGGAATTCCTCCTCATCATGATGATCATCTCGACGATCATGAGTCTGCGGCTCCACCGCAGCCACCCGAATCACCGACCATTACGCTCAAGGACAGGAGCGTTGACCGGAGCTTTGACCGCCAGGTGTCTTTGCCGCGGGTTTCGAGCGGAAGCAGCTATGCGGGGAGCTTGTTTTCCGGAACGACGACGTTGGATGGGAACTTTTCGGGGGATATTAAGGACTCGTCGGCGACTACGACGAGGCACATAGAAGAGGAAGATGAGGACATGGAGAGGGAGGAGAGTAATAAAGTGAGCCTGGGGCAGAAGTCGAAGGAGAGCTATTATTTGCAGCTTCTTTTGGCTAAGAGGCTGAGTTCTCAAGCTACGCTTGGTTCTACATTACTTTTGCATGAGACTCCTGGACTTGAAGTTTCGGATGTTGAAACTGTGTCGTATCGACTATGGGTATGTGTAACTACCTTCTTTCTATTTTTCTACAAGCAATGTGGGTTATGTCGTTCTTATTGTCTCGAGTCTGTTGAGATGCATCCTTGTGCTTTGATATAATATGGTCCAAGATTTTGTGGTCCATTTCCAAATTTGATTGTTTTCGGTTTTGTCATTGACCACTCCATTGTAGGTGTGTCATCTGGGAAAATGTTATTGGATAATTCATAAAATCGAGCTAGTTTGAAGATACGTAGTACGATAATGAATCGCCAGGGATTAGACCTAGAAGGAAATTTACTCTTCTAATTTTACTATTTTGAGGGATTAGATTTGATCGTCTTTAAGTTTCATTCATGCAAAGCCTTTTTTTTTTTTTTTTAAACACTTCTACCTTCAAGCTACCTTAAGATCTGATGAATAATCCTATTCAATCATCCCACCAAATGGGATCTGTTACAAACTTAAATTTTTGTAGGTGTACAGTGAGATCTGTTACAAAATGGGAACTGATCTTCTACTACTGACTTATATTTGCTTTTTCAGTTTTTCTTGTTGTTTGTGGTCAATATATGCCACTAATATACTGGTCAATTGCGAAAAATTTACTTGTACGCTCAGGATTTAGAATTTAAGGCTGGGATGTGGACTGACAAAATGTATTTTGAAGTTCATTCCTGTAAGAAGCTTTCATATTCCAACGCTTTGAACTCTATGATCTTTTACAAGTATGGATTGTCTTGTATCTTTCTCAGGCCAGTGGCTGCTTGTCTTACTCTGACAAGATATCGGATGGGTTCTACAACATTTTGGGAATGAATCCTTATCTCTGGGCTATGTGCAATGATGTTGAGGAAGGGCAAAGGATACCGCCATTGTTGTCACTTAAAGAAGTTAAACCCGGGGAGACGGCAATGGAAGTGATTCTTGTTGATATACATGGGGATTCTCGCCTCAGTGAACTACAAGATAAAGCACATGAACTTTCGTGTGCTTCGGATAATACGTTAGTATTAGTGGAGAAACTTGGCAAGCTGGTTGCCATCTACATGGGGTTGGTTTCAATTCTTCCCACCTTGTTAATTACTTTACTTGAATAATTTTTCGGTTCGTTATTTATAATGTTTTTGAGTCGCTTGCATCTGAAGGGGTCATTATCCCGCGGAGCAAGGAGATCTCCACATGCGTTGGAAAGTGGTTAGCAAAAGATTGAGAGATTTCCGTAAGTGTATTGTTCTTCCCATTGGCAGCTTATCGATGGGGCTTTGCAGGCACCGTGCCATTCTTTTCAAGGTGACAAAATGTACTTCGTCATTGTTTTGTTGTTCATGTCTATGTTTATAGTCTTGGCCTTGTACAAATTGATCGGCTTGAAGATTTCCATTGTTGATGTAATGAGAATGAGTGAAAGGCTCAGTATCGTGGACTCACATCTCCATGTATGTTCCATGTGCAGAAATTGGCAGATCACATAGGTCTGCCTTGTCGGATAGCCCGTGGTTGCAAGTATTGTGTTGCAGACCATCAGTCCTCTTGCCTGGTCAAAATTGAAGATGACAGGCAGTTTTTGAGGTTGGACGCTTTGATTTATCAGTCCTAATAATTGTGTATTTCTTGCTTGAGAATTATCCGGCATTTAGAATCATTTTGAAACGCTGATACTAACGTTGTAATACATTGTTTCAGCTGTTAGTATCTAGCTTTTCATGAATGGTAGAGATAACATATTCAAACTGCTTTTTAATTGATTCAATTTATTTCTACATGTAGTTTTCGTACTTTTTTGATAGTTGCACACGTTTCTTTACAGGGAATATGTGGTTGATCTAGTTGGGAAACCGGGAAACCTCCATGGTCCAGATTCCTCAATAAATGGAGGATCTCTTTCTTCGATACCATCACCATTTCAAATTTCTCATCCAAAAGAATTCCAGCAACCTTACAGGAATAGTGGATTATGTTGCCAACTTACGAACTCAACAAAGCACACAAGTGCTCCTCCTGAAGATCCTTTATTTTCAGGTATGTCCTGTCATACATACCTTGAAGATCCAGATGTCATTATTTGAAATGTTGAGAGTTGAATGAACTGGTCATGTTGAAGAGTATAACAGTTTCACATTGATTAATTGTGACGAATACAAATGTATAATTAATGGATCTATTACCAATTAATTTTTTTTTTGCCAGACCTGTAATGTAGCTTGATGTATGGTTATCGACAAGAAAACATGTAATGTAGCTTGATTTCACTTATGTTCCCGCCCCGCCCCTCTCCCCCCCCCCCCCCCCCCCCCCGTACATATTTCCTTTCATTGTCTAATCCTATCCCCAAATGCATATCAAACCTTAGCTTCTCAAATCTATAAACCTCTTGCAGCCGGCAGGCAGGGAGGACAGATCATCAAGAATAGCAGTTTGCTTCAAGTTGATCAAACTAGATTTGGGATGGAATCTTCTCTGATGCCTTTGGAGTTGAATGGACATGCGCAGGGTGATGCTTCTAAAGCTCTAGATGTTGTTGCTGCTCCTGTGACATCATCAGAGAAGTCAAGAAGTCAAGTCATAAGTAGTGATGTTAAACAACCTGAAGTATGCTTGTTCAATCAATCTGACCTTGAAGGGGCTCACGGTGAACTTGTGAAACAAGGTAGAATTTCTGCTATGACAGTCCCAAGGTACTTGAATATTGAACCATCTCTTGCAATGGACTGGCTTGAGATATCATGGGACGAGTTGAATATCAGAGAGCGTGTTGGTGCTGGTAATTCTTCTTCCCTGGTTTTCTTAACTGAATATTAGTTTCCATTTTTTGTTACTCAAAAATCTCATACTCGGCGGCTCCTTTTGCAGGCTCATTTGGGACAGTGCATCGTGCTGAATGGAATGGATCGGTTAGTATCTTGTTCCTTGTGCTCTTTCTCGGATTATTTGTTGCTGCGAGTGAAATTTGTTTTGTGCCTTTCACCATGTGAAAATTGGTTTGCTGTTGTAGCTAGTTTTTTGTTTTCTCAACATTTCGCTTAGTAAAATTTAATTTGACGAAGAAAAGAGAAACTAGAATCTAAAGCTTGTGCAATGCAGGATGTTGCTGTCAAAGTTCTAACTGTTCAGGATTTCCATGATGATCAATTGAAGGAATTTTTCCGAGAGGTAGGATCTTGTGTTCTGTGCATTGTGGCCATGACTTTTGCTATTGTGATTTGTGTATATGATCATAGCTGAAGTTGACTTTCACACTGTATTCAGGTAGCGATCATGAAACGTGTGCGCCATCCGAATGTTGTTCTGTTCATGGGGGCAGTTACAAAGCGTCCACATTTGTCAATAGTGACGGAATATCTTCCTAGGTAAACTGTGTGTTTCAGTTCTTCACTTTACATTTCATAGCCATTTTCATGTCTAAGCTTATCTTTGTCTGGATATTGGTAATGCAGAGGCAGTCTATATCGCCTAATACACAGGCCTGCTTCCGGAGAACTTCTGGATCAAAGGAGGCGGTTGCGTATGGCATTGGATGTGGTTTGTGGAATTAATCATCATTGTTATCTCTTATTCTGTCGCTATTTTTGCTGTAGTGAAATTGAATTTGGTGTCTTGGATGCAGGCAAAAGGGATCAATTACCTTCACTGTCTTAACCCTCCTATTGTCCACTGGGATCTTAAATCGCCGAATTTATTGGTTGATAAAAATTGGACAGCGAAGGTAAGTTACAAAAAATGTTTACATTTTTCCTTGAGTTCTCCAATTGTCATGTCACGAACATATTTTCTTCCATTTATCCTCAGGTATGCGATTTCGGGTTGTCCAGATTCAAAGCAAACACTTTTATCTCATCCAAGTCTGTTGCTGGAACAGTAAGTCTCTCTCTCATACACACACACGCACAAACACAAGCAGGGAATGCACAAGCATGACTAGCTATCGCTTTTCATGGTGCCTAATGTTCAAGTATGAATCCCACATCAAAAGTTTGAGAAAGTACAACATATAATGAATGTACACTCCTAATAGCGTAGAGACTTTTTGAGATAAAACCTTAATACTTGCGACGAAAGTAGGTGGTTAAGTGGAGGATTTTGATGTTCCCTGAATTGGTAATTTATGAATGCTTTGTGAATGACTATGCACTTTTTATTTTCATGTCCACCATATAAAGTCAGGTATTTGTATCAATATTTTGCAGGTTGAGATTTTACTTGGCAGTGCATCAATCAACAAACATAACTCACTAAACTTTTATTTTCAGCCTGAGTGGATGGCTCCAGAATTCCTCCGTGGCGAGCCCTCAAATGAGAAGTCGGATGTTTACAGTTTCGGAGTAATCCTTTGGGAACTTGTAACCCTGGAACAACCTTGGAATGGCCTTAGCCCTGCCCAGGTATAACTTATGTCTAGTGCCTAAGACTCCAATCTTTGTCTCCTTTCCTTTTTGCCCCTTTTCCTCATTTATAGTAAATGACGTCGTTGAGTGATCTCAGGTAGTTGGAGCTGTCGCCTTCCAGAATAGAAGGCTTGCTATTCCACCTAGTACTCCGCCGATGCTGGCTTCGCTTACGGAATCCTGCTGGGATGAGTAAGTCTTACCCGAGTCCTCCTATTTAATCCTTAATGGGCTAGTTTGCAACGTTTTGGATTGGTTTATAAAAACTTATCAAATTCAAATTGTTTCGGAGGTCAAGAGGGTCCTTTTCCTTCTAGAAACTTACTTTACAAATATTCACTTTTACTTTCAAAATATTTTGAATTTGACGAGCAAGTTATACAATCTAATTCAATGTGACTGTTCAAGCGACTTATTTATTTATAAGCAAATATGAGACAATGAATAAGAGATTTGTGTCTTCCGATAAAATGAATTGGAAACCCTCTGAGTTGCAAGGTAGAAGCCTTATTTTGGAATAACATTTACCAATTGCATCATAATTTACATTGAACTTTCCCTCCATGGTTTCTGATGTTTGCTCATGTTACTTGTAGTGATCCGGCTCAGCGCCCATCTTTTGCTAGTATAGTAGAGTCGTTAAAGAGGTTGCTGAAGTCTCCTCTGCAACTGGTACCGGTGGGAGGAACATGAAGGATGCTCCCGCCCAGAGCTGAATTAAATTTCCACAACTGATTGAGCTTCTTTGGTTATCGGCATTATAGCTACGTGTTTCTTGTCTAACTCAATTAAGAAGAAGCTGGACCTGTCATATGTACCCAAGTGAATTTTGTTCCTTCTGTGTTTATAGGAGTCTCTAATGTGGCCAGCTTTTCTCTCATAAGCTATTTCCCATCTAGTTTCTGCCCAAAAATCGTGACGAATAACGTGATCGAATTAACTTTTGATTTGAATTCGGTTGCAAGTGTCTTTTTCTTTTCGGCCTTAGGTTGCACGCCAGCTACAGTGCTCCATGTCCAAACCCCATTTTATAGGCCTAAAACTCTGAAAAAGAATTAGTGCCTTCTTCCACCTGGTATTTATTTGGGCTCCAAGCTTGAACTAGATTTGTCATGAAATCATTTGCTTGTATTACTATTGTAATCTCACGTACCAAAAGGCAAAAACTCATAAAAACAAAAATTTAGCAGGAAATGCCAAGAAATTCGAGTGCGATTACACATGATAAAGTACATTTGATTGAAAATGAGGGGGTTTTGGGGCCTGGCTTGTTCCATTTTCAATTGAATTATCAGATGGTGAACCCCTATTTTTATATGTCCCTTAAATAATAGTGGACCCCTGGAGCAAATAATAGTTAGATCTGAAAATTAGTGACAACACCCCACAAGAAGGCGGCTTCATTAAAAAAATTCAAAAAGATTTCAGTCAAAATAGTCGACCCCATAAACACTTCCCTCCTCCCTTATCTCACATTTCACACAAATTTTACAATCCAAACGCACAAATTGAAACTGAAATTGAAATCGAATTCCTGAGTCCCAAGTCGGTCTCAAAAATCTATCGCGAGACTCAAAATGATGTCGCAGATGGTAAAAGACTTGCTTCTCCAAGCAGGCCTAATCCTCCTCGTCCTAATCGCCTTCCTCTCCATTCACAACATCCCCCAAAAACTCCTCGCCAAGCTCCGCTATCGCTTCCGCAACAAAGCCTCCACCCAAGCCAAGCGCCACTTCGTCCTCGGCGCGCAGCTCCTCGCCCAAGCCCGATCCGCCTCCTCCCGATCGTCGTCCGCCTCCCTCTCTCAACAAGCCCTCGACGAAGCCGAGAAGGCCATCGCCCTCGATCCCAAGGACGCCGCTTCCCACATCCTCAAAGCCCTCGCACTCGACTCTCAGGGTTACAAGACCTCCGCCCTGGATGCCATTGAGGTCGCTCTCTCCCCGTTCACCGCCAAGAGCCTCAGCCAGGAAGAGCGGGGCGATGCGCTCGTTAAGAGGGCGGAGATCAAATTGTCGATGAATCGACGCGGCGCCGGGGTTGACTCCGTGATTGAGGATTTGACTCGGGCGGTGGAGCTGAGTCCGGAGAATGTGAAGGCGTTTTGTACTTTGGGGGAGTGCTACGAGGAGAAGAAGATGACGGAGGAGGCGACGAAGGCTTACGAGGCGGCGTTGAAGGTCCAGCCGAGATTGAAAGTCGCCAAGGACGCTCTGGACCGACTCGGTTCGAGTTAGACGAGGTGGACCGGCTCGGACCAAGTATTTTCTCTCGTTTTATTTCCCCGTCTTGTTTTGTGCTAATTTGATGTTTTTTCAATTAGAATGATCAGAGGCCTTCTTTTATTACCAACACTTTGCAATGTGAATTGTGATTATGATGAGCTATCAATTACGGGTCTTTCCTTTAAGCGGGTTCGGGTTTGGAGTCATAAATCTTGTTTGCTTCTAGGTAGAATTGAAGGCACAATATGTGAAGCAACACAATTCGCAGCTCATCCTAACTATAGGCTACCCAACGGTGGGTTGTTGTACAGACATTTATGCTATGTTATCCATCCATATTGATATTGATATTGCGGGAAATGGATTACAGTAGGCATGAGTCCCAAAATAAAAAATATAATGGGTTAAATTTTATCATAATTTTTTTAAATCTTATTATGATGATACGAGATAATTTCATTAATTGAAAAGCAGTTAATACATAATTTATGTATAGAAATAATATGTAATCATGTAATATAATGTAATACAAAATTGCAACAAGTTCATTTTTTATGTGGATAATTTTACATCATACGATTTCAAAACAATTTGTTCTTCTTTTTATTTAAATTTATATAAATTAATGAGATGAGCAATATAAATTAGCATTAAAAAAAATTTGATTCCGGTCATCAATATTAGGTGGTTTGGAGCGTACCTTAACCTTTAAGGATGGTTCGCACTTATACATTAAATATCGATTTCGTCCACAATTATTGAGAATAATTTTAAGTGTATTTATTAGATTGCATGTTGATGTTTTATACCACTTATATAATAATGTGCATTTATTTTTCATTGAGACATACATACATGATCTCTTCTTTTGATAACTGGGTTTGATACTCCCATCTGTCAGGTTAACCGAAGTTCCAAAAATGCCCTTAGCACTTGTCAGACAAGGGATAACTGCACTGATGTTCCGGTTATATCTTTGCCTCTAAATCAGCTCCGATCACCGTGCAATGACCTAGAGAGCCAACAAAACCATTAAAAATGTGAGTGGACAAAAATAGTTATTTTAAAAATACATTTATGAAAATGAATCTTTACCCTCCAATGTAAAACGTGCATGCATAGAATCAAAGATGAACAACTGCGCTTCAATTTTAAATCAAAGGATATGTCGAGGGTCCACGAAATCATATCAGCACTACGCGTAGGTAAATTCGGGAACTGCACTCACGCAATATTCAAGTCACATCTGGGAATTGTACTCGCATAATCCAGACGTTTAGGTAAACTCGGGAATTGTACTCACGCAACATCTGAATCACGTCTGGGATTTGCACACGCATCATCCGGGCACATCCAAGAACTGCACTCACGCAACATCTGGATTGTACTGGCATCCTCAAGTCATGAAACCAAATCATTATTTGACTCCAAGTCCAAGTCAAAACATTTGAAATTGGACCTGGGCCCAAAACACAGTTTCCACAATCACCGACATAAAATTCGTGTAAAAAATCAATCAATAATTTCGTAAATAATTAGAAATCATATCAAATAATCATTCAAATTGTGCAATAAAATATTCAAAACATTTAACTATGCATGCATCACAGTTTACAAAACAAATGCCCACTCATAGATTGTCCAAGTGGCTCAAATTCGAGCTATGCGCTCTCCGAAGCTATAGGAATTATGTGTTCTGTAAAAAAAACATAATAGAGTGTCACTAACATCTGTAGTAATCTTGCATTAAAGTTCTCTAATTTTCGGGATACAAAACGTATTAAACTCTAAATAAAACACTTCAAACACACTAAACTACTCCGAGACGACATTCGATAGACTCAAAATCCGTACCAAAATTTCTGTTACATCGATTACATGAAACTACGTGCTGACTGTATTTTAAAATGATGTGGCACGTACCCCAATGCATCATGGGCCTCAAGTGCATGTGTAGGTCATCCCTGACCTTCAGCCAGGTCAACCTATGGGCCTACGCTCGGGACTCGACTAGGGGGCTTGACCCAATTCAAAACATGTCCAAACTTAATCAGTTTTCATCCTTTAAACTTTCAGTCTACTCAAATTCTCCCCTAAACAGTTCTATGATGTTAAAACATCGAAATCTCACCTTAAAATCCCAACCCTAATTCTTGATTTTCGGCCTATATTTTCAACCCTTCAATATGAGCTTTCCTACATCTAATTCCTTTGAGACTTTGACTTATTTGGATCGTATAAACTTGCAAAAGATGTTAGTGAGTTTAATTTCAAGCTTCTAAATCCCAAACACTATCTTTGAATTCAAGAACTCATGGTCAATTTTCAGGTTTCTTGGGTCATACCCGAGTTCTTCCTTCTCTTCTCATTTCCTTCTTCTATTCTCTCTTCTTTTCTCCTATGTTCTATTCCTCTTAATCTCCTTGGTTCCTTCTTGGTTCTCTTTCCCCTTTTGAAAAAGGTTGCACGAATTTTATTTTGGTTGCAAACCCACGAAATACATACACACCTAACATACATAGCGACTGCCACCCAACAACACAAGATGGTGACACTTGTCACCATCCAAAGGAAACACATTAGCCAAGGTTGACTCACCAGTTATGACAGGACCCGTCCCAACTGGACGTCAAAAACCGTACCCGGTCCTGCTCCCGTCTGACAAGTCAACTGAAAGTCCAAAACAACCCTTCAGCACCTGCTAGACAAGGGAATTTTGCACCTGTGCCCACACATACCTCCACCTCTGGAATAGCCTCGATCAACGCGCCACGACCTGAAGGGTTAATAAAACAGAAAAGGTGTGAGTGGACAAAAATGACCTCTTATAAAAACATTTATCAAAATATATTCTTACCCTCCAGTTTTCACAAACTTGCATGCATATCATAAAACATGAGTAATAGTATGAAATCATTCAAGTATAAACAGTGGACCGATAAAATCAAAACATATTTTCCCATGGTCCACAAAACTCATGTTCACCAAAACAGTTCATGTTATAAAACATCAAATCCCGGCTCCCAGGCCAAAACATGTGAAAACATAATCACTGGCCACAAAGGCCAAAAACCCGTACTCAATGCCAGTACGTAATCACAAACAACATGTTTCCATAAATCATTTTAACCGCTAAGCCACGGTTTCCTCAAAATCATTTTTCATAATCCACGGGACTTATTTCCATATCCTGTTGCTTAGAGTCACGTTTATCCCTGCAACGCGTGCATATCAATAGGCTCAAGGACCGCTCAAAATCCGAGCATCCGCTGCTGTGAACACATCACCAGTCAGCAATCCGTCGCTGTGAAAACCTCACCAGCCGACGATCCGGATCTCGTGAACACATCACTTACCGATCCATATAATCCAACACATCTGATCTGAGTCAAGCCTCCCCTGGGCTACAAGACAAAGATCGTGCTACGTGACCTCTTCGGGGTAAACACTTCTATCCCGAAGGCGAGCGTTATCTCTAGGGTGCTCTCCGGAGAAAAACATATTTTCTCCCGAAAACCCTAATTATCCGCAACATATCATTATCACAAAAACCAGTGAAAATAGTTGCATTGAAAATCAAATCACATATCGACACAGGGTCTCAGCCCCAAATTAACCAAAGTCCCGATTTACTTTATAAATCCGAAATCATCAATCTCATCATATAATCACATGGAAATACAAATCCAATCAGAAACATAATTCCATTGGGTCCCAAGCCCAAAATATCATTTTCACGTAAATTCGTGCAACCGTAAACCCGAGTTGCCACGATCACGTAAATCCATAAAATCAATCACTGACTCATAATCCGAGTCCAAATATCATTTTCAATTTCCCGACTCATAACCCGAGTCAAAACATCATTTCCAATCCGGGCCTAGCCCAAAAACATCAATTTCACCTTTCTCGAAAATCGTGCCAAAATATAATATAATAATCATAAAACCGAGAAATCACCAGATTGAAACATAAATCATATCAAATCATAACAAATCATATAATAAGGCATTTTAAATCATATATGCATGCATCACGGTTAGAAAACCAAAAGTTCACTCACACACACCGTTCAAAACGGTCCGTTTCCGAGCTGCACGTTTTTCCGTAAAATCTGGAAATAGCAACTCCTGCCCAAAATCATTATAGAGGGTTACTAACATCTCAAAATACAACATATAATTTTCCCTAATTTTTCCGGGATTTAAATACGTATTTTTAACGTAAAACAAAACTTCGGATACGCGGAACATTATCGAAACAATATCCGATTTCATGGAAACCAACGTCAAAATGTTCGTTACACTGAGAGGATCAAAAGTCATGTTGACCTCACCTTGAGACTAGGCCGGACGCGCCCTCACGCGCCGCCGTGAGTGGCTGCGCGTGAAACCCACGCGCCAGCTACAGTGTCACCAGCCTAACCCGTTTGTCTGTAAAACGGGCCATTCAACCCGCGATCAGACCCGGTTCCAATCCTATCAATTCGACACTGAATTCATCAATTGAACCTTCACACAGCTTCGAATTAAGTTTAATTAGAGTTCTGTAACATTGATTACACAAGACCTTACCTACAATCCCACGATTCGATGATGAACACCAAGAACACTCGTCCATTGTTCATCCTTCGAACCCCATCAATTTCGATCGATATCCCTAAATTGATTCAACCAGAAGCTTCCATCGACTCAGTTAAACATTTCCCTCACCTCAATTGCATCAATCCATTGCTCAAACTCCACGACTCAAACTCGATAGTCGTCACTGTGCAACCATGGAAGTCTGCCAATCACAACCGTTTTCTTTCAATTGATCCTTCCAGAAGCATCGTAGGATCCTCAGGAACGTAATCCCCAGCTCAATTTCATCCATCGAAGCCTCCAATTCCTCGACTCAATCTCGAATTTCCTCCTCTGTCACCAAGTGTGTTCAGCGCCAAAACGTTGCCAATTCTTCATGTTTTTGATGTGGATCGACTCGTTCTGATCTCAGGAAGCTAACTCGAGCTTCAATTCCACTCCTCACGGCTCAATTCGCAACAATTGAATTTTCCCCCCAAAATTTCTAAAATCCGAAACCCAGAATTCCTCACACTCACAACCCCTCGTGTTTCCCTTGTTATTCCAGTCATTCAATCTCTCATTTTTCTCTCAAGAACGACAGAGAAAGGGAGCCAATTCTCCCAGTTCAATCCCTCCCCAAATTGTGCACGGTTTGAAGAAAATTCAAAGAAAATAAAGGAAAATGGTGGAGAACATGATGATTAGGGGTGATGATGGTGTTGGGAGGGAAACATGGAGCTGGAAACAAGGGATGGGTGACACTTGTCACTCATCCGGATGTGCACAGTCACTGGTTACTGTTCACATTAAAATATTATTTTAATCCCGATTCGTTCGGTTAATCGAGCCCGATTCCGTGACCATAATTTCATCGTCGAATCTCCGATTTCGGCATGCCACCTGTCGTTGGATTCGTATCGACGAGACCTACATAACGGTCCTTGGCCCTCGTCCATCGGACCTCCCGATCAAAAGTCAACATTTGGCCCCTAATATGCCAAATTACCAAAATACCCCTCAACTTCCGAACATCATAACTTTCTCTACGAATGTCGGAATCGAACGTGCCACCTGTCTATGAACTCGTGACGTCCCGAACTCCGTCACAGTCATCGGTCAAAGTCCGTTTAACCACCCGAACTAAAAGTCGAACATTTTGCCCACGCTAGGGGCAAAACGGTCATTTTGCACGTTTCGTCCGATTTCACTCAACTAATCCCCGATTAGTCATTCTAAATCATAATTAATTAATATTCGATCCCGATATTCGGGACAGGTCATTACAAGTTAACCCAAAAAGACCAAACTACCCCTAGGTGTTTTAGACATGTAACTAACCCGTCCGAATTTCGATTTAGACGTACTGCCTGTCTACGGACTCAGAACTCTGAGATTACACAACGGTTTTCAAAAAATGTGTAGAAAGTATTAACCACTAATAAACACAAAGGCAAAAGCGTCCATTTACAATCCAAACTTCTGGAGAATTTCCTAGCCTTTACACATATCACTTATGTCATCCAGACATAGATATTAGGGGAAAGACAAGGACGCCATAGTTTGAGTATCGACCTCACCCAAATTAATGACTATTGTAGTACTAATAACGACAAAAACTTGTTATCCAGACAACGATATTAAGCAAGAGCGATTATGTTAGTGATCATTGACTTATTATATTTTTACAAGAATTGAATTCCAATTTATACACTATACATGGAGATTTTACCGTTATGTAACAATCTAATTTTAAGTGTACCTTAAACATAGTTACGTTGTATTTTTCATAGATATTGCTACTATAACGACTCGTACTTTGTCCTTAACTTTAGGTCTTTCTTAAATTGATTCAATTATGAAATAAAAAAAATACATTACGATGTGTATCTAGGGAATAGTTTCTTCTAAAGTAAATTTTCCCTAGATACATCTATTCAATTTAATTTTGGACCTATTCCAAATATATGGATTCCGCTAAAAAATTGAAAACTCATTTATATCTTCTTAGACAAAACTTTAGACAAAAAAATGAAATAACTCATTAAAATTTCCTATAAATTCTTTTATTTCTAGATAAATTTGTAAATTATTTTAGGAAAAAAAAACAATTTTACCCTTGGTTTAGGAGGAGTTCAATAGCCACTTTTTAGATGGAAATACTTGTGGGTTTTTTTTTTCCCTTGGGTTGTTGCATAGGTCTCGAACTCACGAGTTCATAGACGGGAATCATGCGTAAATCAGGGTTATTTTGAGGAAGTTACGAGTCTATAATGATAAGGGTATTTTTGCCAGGACCCATCCCAATCCCCCCGGGATTAGTGCGGGATGACCCTACTCCCGTCTGACACGAAGTGTCAGACAAGGGATATTTCCGACCTTTGCCCTCCCGGGCTATCAGAGTACGCCAGGATCCGGAGGAGGTATGTGATATCTCGGTCACTGCTACAGTCCACATCCGATGTCAACCTGAAGGGCAGTCAAAACATTAAAAGCTGTGAGTGGACAAAACAAGAATTTATAAAAACATTTTAACGAGAAGACATTTGTACCCTTCACTAACAAGCATGCATGCATTTGAAAACCATTTATCTAGAAATCATATGCGGGAACTAAGCCCAAAACCAAGATTGAAAGAATCATAAAGACTCAACCGTACGGGTCACTGCCCAAAACCTGTGTAAACACACATCATATATCATATCATATAGCATACATCATATATACATATAATTCACACAACCAATCCTGTCACGGTTTCCAAAGCTACGCGCATGCTACCCAGGTCTCAATCCGAGTCTTCTCAAAGTCAAGATCAATGTCCGCAGACCACTGACCCTACCCGAGGTAATAGTAATCATAGCCTTCCTGAGAGTAAGGAACCCAACTGGGAGGTGACTCCACTCAGTCGGTGCTCCGTGACTACTCCGGGGTCCACCCAGGCCAACGACCCTCCCCGGAGGTGATAATAGAAGTAAAGGAAGGTATATGAATACATATATATACATAACATAAACATTCATGCCCGGTTCCCTTGAACCGTCATGATCCATAACATCCATAACAAGGGTTCATGCTGGTTCCCATAAACCGTCATGAACCAGAATGACCTGACAAAGGTTCATGCCGGTTCCCATAAACCGTCATGAACCACAATGACCTTTCCAGAGTTCATGCCCGTTCCCGTAAACCGTCATGAACTTGGAAATCCATCTAGGGTCCCTGACCAGAAATCATAAACCGTAAAATAACTGGGTCTCGTGCCCGAACATATGACTCAACTGGGCATCGTGCCCGATATCTAAGGGTCAGTCACGACTCTGATCATAGTGATGTGTGCAACCATCCATCCAGAACCGCCCTCAATCCTGGTATGTGGCCGTGAACGTATCAACCGACGCGACCACCACAAGATCATGGTGCACTCATCATCGATCGATATCCTGAACTGTCAGCACTCCGAAGTCGAGCCTCCCCAGGCTGCCCGACCACGAATCGTGCATCGTGACCTCTCCGGAAGGAACACATCCCAATCCGGAGGCGAGCGTCGTATCGTTGATCGCCGTGCACAAAGCACCCGTCGCTACCACGATTTAGACCCGTAGGTCGTAACTAGAGTCATATGCCCGAGACCAAACCAAATGGGTCTCATACCCGAGTTTATTCTTTTGGAAATCCAAAACCATTTAATTTAGACCAATAAAAGAATACAGACCCGTATAGGCACCGTATAGGGCCGAAACCTCGAAATACGTGCCTATACGTAACCACACATCAAAATGCACTCATGGCATCACAAAAAAGTATTAAAAACATATAATAAACATTTATTCATGCACCAATTTAGAAAAAAAGGTCCACTCACAGACCGTCCGAGCTGCCGCCTCGATTTGCGTGCCATTCGGCTCCCTGAGCCGATCACCATTACCGGGACTCCCAAACCTGTCCAAATTTTAATAGAAGGTTAATAACTACTTAATTAACCTCCCATCAAAGCCCCGTAATTTTTTCGAACTTTTAACTATTTTTAAGCCAACCCTAAACCTTCCGATGCCCCGAAACATATCGATCCGGTGTCCGATTGACACGAAACTAGTCCCAAAATGTTCGTTACATCGAATAGAAGATTTCCCGTGTTGAACACTTTCCCAAATTATGCCCCACGCGTCCTCACGAGCCCCTAGAAGGTCAAAAACACTATTCATCACCATCAACCTCAGGAAAACCGGTTTTTTTTTCTGGTTTTCCGGTCTGGTCACTGTGCTGAACCGGCGGAACCGGTTCAGCGTCCCTCCGTCCTCATTTTCGGTCCGTTTGCTCCCATTTTAATTCCTAAATTCCTATTTCTTCATTTCCTATCTATTCCAATTAACAAAACGACCTAAAACCGATTAAAACCCGTGAACCCAAAAACCCCCTCACGGTTCAACTTTTCAAAAATCCCCCTGGGCTTCACAGCCGTCAACCACCATCCAAAATCATCTCTATACTCCCTAAACAACCTATTTAAATCAATGAAAACAATGAAAACGGCCCATAATCACAATAATTGAAAATGGTGAAAATCGGTGAAAACCGATTACCTCGATCGGGTTTCTTCCTTCACGCCGCCGTTCACGGCGGTTCTGGCCTCCAGGCCGGCCACCTCAGTTCCCTCAGTCTCCCTGGTCCTCACGGCTGGTCATGGGTTAAGGTGGGATGGGTTTTGGGTTGCACAAAGATGGAGAAATGGTGAGATCGGGTAATGGGAGGGTTGTGTGTGTTTGAATGAAGAAATGGAATGGATGGTCGATGCATGAATATGTGTGGGCTGTGCAATGGATGGGTGACACTTGCCACTCATCCATTGGGCCTCCATAAATATCTGGGCCCCAATAGAGTCCAAAAGTTAGTTCGTTTCGTAATTCGTGCAATAGTGCACTTGAACTTCCGTGAACCGTAACTTCGCCGTCGAAGGTCCGAATTCAACGTGCCTCCTGTCTATGGATTCATATCGTCCTTATCTACGTAACGGTCTTCGACCCTCGGCCATCGGACCTCCTGGTCAAAAAGTCAACATTTGCCCCTTTTATCCAAAATTACCAAAATGCCCCTAAACTTCCGAATGTCATAACTTCCTCCTCGAACGTCGGAATTGAACGTGCCACCTGTATATGAACTCGTGACGTCACGAACTACGTCACGGTCATCAGTCAAAGTCCATTAGTCCGCCAGAATGAAAAGTCAACATTTTGCCATGACTAGGGGCAAAACGGTCATTTCGCATCGTTCATCCGATTTCGCTCAACTAATCACCGATTAACCTCTCTAATCGTGATTAGTCACTAATCTAATCTAGGAATTCGGGACGGGTCGTTACAATTTTGGTAAATGTTTTCAAACTTAGATATTTTTAGGGTGCTTTCTCTCTCCTTCAGACATTGGATAGAATATATATATATATATATATCTCTCTCTCTCTCTCCCTCTCTTTCTCTCCCCCCCCCCCCCCCCCCCCCCCCCTCTCCCCCTTCCCCTTCCCCCTTCCTTCCTCTCTATAGCTTTCCTTTTTTTTTTTTCTCAAGGAAACCAAAACCACCACTACTTGGGATGATGATTTTGGCCAGGACGACAGTTTATCTTACCGCTGCAGGCTGAGAACGAGGAGGAAAAATCTTTGGCTGTCCAGCCAACAAAGGTAATGGTTTTCAATTTTGAGCTTAGATTTGAGTTCATAGGCTCAGATAGATGGATTTAGACTATTAGATCCTTAAATTTGGTAGAGAATTGGAGGTTTTAGAAAAGCTTGAAAACTAGCCTTTAATGGCGGTTTTATGCTAGCTCGGCGCCGATATTTGGGCGAGAAATAAGGCGATTGGAAAATACAATTGCACGTGAGGCGCATAGGCACGTGGTGCTTACAATGTGTGGGCTGGCCCCCGACCACAACTGTTCAATTGTCACGCGTTCAATATTTTTGAGCTATTGGCACATGTTTCGAGTCCATATGAGTTTGTTTAGGGGTTGTTTTGATTGTCTAGGTTACTTTGAACACATCTGCAATGCGTGCTGAGTTTTTGGGGTTAGGGGACTGAAATTATGTTTGGAAATGTTGGTTATTACGCCTCGTAGTCACTGTTTATAATGGTCCGACGACTTCAGAAGACCCAGGATAGCACATGCGTCCTAAACATACAACTCGCCACATAGCACGCCAAAAAAAACACTCTTAAACGAATTCCGATCGACCTGAAATTACCACAATTGGATTGATAACGTCAAAAACTACATGATATGTGTTACTTTGTCTCAAAATTCGTGTCCAGGCGCCACCATGCGCTGGTGGAAGGTTGGTAGCCTTCCCCAAGTACTGCCACGTGCAGGTGACGTGGCTGCTAATATCACCACCGTTGTTGACATCATTACTGATGTCAATACTAACGTCACTATTGACATCATCGCTGACGTTATCATGATGCCATACCTGATAACCAGCGCCACCATGCGCTGCCGTTGCTGGTCGACAGAATCCGCCATTGAAGCCCAAACTTCAAATCTTCGTATCTTCCTTAAATCTCAACCAAATTAGGCGTTCTAATAGTCGAAATCTATCTATTCGATCTAACGAACTCAAATATAAGCCCAGAATTGAGAGAAATTTTTTGGATTTTACGAAATCTAGCTCGAAAATTTTGGCTTCCTTCCTTCTTAAATCTATGCCTTTCATGCGTCGTTTCTCCTACAGATTTTGATCATGGGAGTGCAAGGAACTCGAAAATGAACTTGGTTCAAGAATTAAAACGTTCAAAATGGAAGAGTGGTGTTTAGTTTTGGATTTTCGTGTCCACAGGTAAGAAGAGAGAGATAAGAGAGAGAGTAAGCAAACTGAAAATATGGCTGCTAAATGAGGAAGGGTAGAGGATAAGGGAAATCCTTATCCTTTCCCAAAATATCTCCCTTGACAAATGACCAAAATTCCCCTCAATGCTCCGAAAATGGTAAAACACTCAAACGAAACCCAAATCACACGTACTGTCTGTTTATGAACTCGTGAGGATAAATTCTACACAATAGTTCAAGAAAATTCTCAATAGTGCCCCCGAACTAAAAGTGGCTACTGGACCTGTCAGGACCCGTCCCAAATATGGCCTCGATACCCGGGACGAACCCTGCTCCCGTCTGACAATCACACTTACAGTATAAAGAAAAACAAACAAACAGCCTTCACACAACGATAAGCATAACTATCAGACGAAGGAGTAAAATATACACAACAGTTAGTCAGAGCATAGTTCTACAAAATGGGCGCAAAAGTCCTACAATGCTAGTCTCGCAACGGAAGGACGTCGGAAGCTCTATGCCTCGATATCTGCCTCAACGTTCACCCCAGCGCTATCACCACGACCTGGAGGGAAAAATTTAAAAACCAAAAGTATGAGTGGACTAGAATAACCAAAAGTTGTAAAATCAGTTTATCACTAACTCCAGGTTAAGGAAAAATAAAAATCATTGTTCCCTTCGTTCTTAAAATAGGCATGCCCAACAAAGTATTAGAAAAACATAACATGAAACATCATAAGAAACAGAAACACTATAAAATCTCATAAGAAACAGATACACTATAAAATACCATAAGAAACAGAAACACTATAAAACGGGTAGAGAAATCATAGTTCAGCATCAAATCATCATTTCCGATTAAACCTGCTGGACCTATCCGAGTCTTTAAACTCAATCAGGCCTTAAATTAAATCCGAGTCTTTAAACTCCCGAGTCTTTAAACTCAATAGGCCTATGGGGGTAATATCAACATATCCGAGTCTTTAAACTCCCGAGTCTTTAAACTCAATCCGGGCCCTTCCCCCGTCAATATCAATCCGGGTCTTTAAACCCAATATCCAGATCCAGCAAATCCAATCCATATCCAGTGTAAAACCAATTCGTAATCGATCGCCAAACTCGAATTCGAAATCCCCGGTTCGAAGCCCTTCCCGCGTTCCAAACCGACATTCCGAACCCAAATCCGGAAATTCAGTCTTATACCCAGAAATCACACATAATCACAAATCATATTTCATAACCCATTGATCATCCTCAGAAAACATTTATAGGTTGAAATCGCAAATATGGCATCAAAATCCGAAAACCAGCCTTTTCTCAAAAAATCGTGCAAAATCTCGGAAATGTCTCGAAAAACGTGCAACACATATATGATAGGACGTTAAATGAGCATTATTTTATATTATTTTATACCCTTTTATTTGAATTTTAATATTACAATATTAAATAAATTGATAAAATAAATTATTTTGTGATTTTATGTTTAGATAAATAAAGTTTGTAATTTGGAGCATTTTGGCGAAAGAATCGTCCCGATCGGAATTATAACGAACAAATTATGGACGAAATTCAGTGGGAATTATTAATTTAGTTATTAATTAATTAATTAATTATGTGCAGCCCGGCCCAGTGGATCAGTGCAGCCCAGCGAAAAGAAAAGAAAAAAAGAGGCCCGCCAGCCCAGCAAAGAAGTCCAGCAGCCGATTTCTGTTCGGCCCAGCCCGCATAGCAGCGGCCCAAACTGGCGCAGCCCGCACCCTCAAGCCTTTCCCAGCCGCGGCAGTCCTGTACCGAACGCGCAGACAAACATCCGGCGCGCGCCTGCCGAATCGCAGGTCCTCTCTTCAGTGATCGCCTGCCGAGCGCCAGCTTCCCAATTCAGCAGCCAGCCACCGGAAATTCCTGCCCTCTTTTCCAGCAATTTCCACCCAACTTCCACCCAAATTCCTTCCACTTTCCAACCCAATTTTGCAACTTTACAACTCAAACCACCTCTAAACATCATCACAAATCTTTATTACTCATCATTCCATTATTCCACATTTTTTATTGTATTTTTATATTATTTTTGGTAGCTTTCTCCACCTATAAATAGGGTTTCAATTCACTTGTTGAAACACACCTTCTTTGAGGCACACATTTGAGCCTTCTTTGAGAGAAACTTTGGCAAAGTATCTCCAATACAAAGTTTAGAGTTTGAGTTCATATTTCCCAAGTTTATTTCCTCCATCTTCATAAGGTTCCGTCCGCTGTCGGAGAATCATATGAATAACAATCCATTGTTTTCATCCATCTTGAAAGTGTAACAGTTACTCTCCATCTACTCAAACTCTCATTTTTGTTATTGGTTTTGATTATAGTTCAATATATGTGAGGTTTTTCTTACTAATATTTGTAAGTGTTAAATGCAATCTCCATGTGTCTTACTTTATGAATTTTAGTTATTTTATACATTTTAGTGCTTCATACTTCAATTCAATGTTAAGTGTTTTATCCGCTGTCGGTGCATTTAAAGTAGAATTGAAGAGACTTAATGTTGATCGCTGTCGGCGCATTCAGTCAAAAAACAAAAGGTGAATCATATTGTAAGTGTTGTCCGCTGTCGGTGCATTTATAGTATTGAAAAATGTATGAAGGTAATTAAGACGATTAAGGTAAAATTTCGTGATTGATTTAATATTTGCAATTATTAGAGTGTTGGTAAGATTTGTGTTTTAAGAAGATCACTTGTACATGAATTAGAATAGAAGTAAAATTAGTTTATCTATGCTTTTACTTATTTACATGATCACAAACCTTTTCAAAACCCCCCTTTTTATTCTTTATTCTTTTATTCTTTTATTCTTTCATACTTTTAGTTTATTAGTCTTTGATTCTTTCATTTCTTTATTCTTTTATTCCTTTACTCTTTAATTTATTGATTCTTTGATTAGTTAATTCTTTAATTCTTTAATTCTCTATTCTTTTTATCTTTAAGTCATTAATTCTTTAAATTGTTAATTCTTTGATTATTTAATTCTTTGATTATCTAATTCTTTAATTCATTATTCTTTTATTCATCTCCCACTAACACATTATTAATGTCTCTAATTTCCCCGGTTAAGAACGATCCCTATTTATCAATACTACATCTACACAAAAAGGGTTTAAATTGCATAACACTCGAATTACATGTTTAATTTAATGCGTAGTTTGGGCTTAGTCAATTTTTGGCGCCGTTGCCGGGGAAATTGAAAATTATTTTTAATTTGTTAGTGTATGTATACAAATTGTGCATATTATACTTGTTTATAAATTTTACTTTTGTTAATATTATATTTGTTTATAACATTTACTTACTTGTTTATATTTTATTTATCCATCTTGTTATTATTCTTATTATGTTTGTTTATAATGCTCATATTTTACTTATTCTTAATTTCTAATTTATACTTGTTCATAAATGTTCATAATTTTTTTTTATATATATATTTGTTCATATTAAATTTGGTACTTGTCATAAATGCATATTTTATATGTTCACTTTTCTTTACTTTTACTTTTATTTATTCCATTATACTTTATTCCATTAACTTAATATTCACACTTTTTCTTTATTCCCTTAACTTTAATTATATTACATTAACTATATTACATTAACTTTATTCCATTAACTTTCTTTTAATTTTATTACATAACCTTTATGTTCCACTAACTTTATGTTTACACTTATTTTATTTTTATGTAATCAATTATTTGTTTATGTCTTGTTAAACTTTAAATTTTAAATGAAAAAAAGAAAATTCGGAATAAATAAAAAAAAAATTAAAAATTAAAAAAAAATTAAAAAAATTAAAAAAAATTAAAAATTAAAATTAAAAAAAATTTTAATTTTTTTTATGAAACTTTATTCATCTTTGAATTTCCTAAAGTGTAAGTATTGTTTCCTATTAATTGTTTTAGAGTTGCATGAATCTCTTAGTCCCTTTTTCTTCAAAATCTTACTTTCGGGAACAGGTAGTGCCCCTCTTATTTACTTTCTCCTTAACCCTTCATGATGTGTGGATTTCATCACCACACACCATAGACTCGAATCTATGGACATGAGGTTGGGGCGGAGTTTGTAAACACTAGGGTTTGGTAATTCTCTACGTTATCATTTGGATTAATTATGGTGTCTAGGAGAGTTATGACTGGTGACAAGTTTTGGATTAAGAAAGGGAACACCAATGGAGTATATGCCAAGCTAGCCTCGGGGTGCTCTTAAAATTATCCTTGCTTCTCGCGTTACATCTATCTCAACTTGCCATGATTAATGTTGAATGGTGGAATGGTGGTTATCAGTACGCGCAGGCCGTACGCCCAGGAAAGTACTATGAGAAGCGGAAGGAGAAAGTTATTCATGACACTCTAAAACTCTATTTATTGCATTATTAGTTTGAATTTGGAACTTGTGCATTTTCTTTCCATTAACGTAACTTTTTGTTAATCCTCTTTCCATTTATGTGATACTTTATGCAAATCTCTACTATCTTACTCTTATTATCTCTTCTTGTGTATACTTGCCTTCTAACTTAGAGTTTTGTTTTCATAGAGGTACGAACTTATGAATGCGTGCTCATCAATCTAAGCTTGATCGGCTGAGAAGACAACTTGACATCTCACCAAGCAACGCCACATTCAGAGACGCACTTAAGCAAACCAGTTCGTTCGAACCTCCATCCCCAATATTCGGTGAGTCCAAAAGCGAGAAGAGTAATTCAGAAGAAGAACAGATTTTCGGAACACCGATAACCATGGCACGAAACCTGAGTATCCGGGAGCAGACATGTGCAAACACAAATGGCACTACAGACTTCTGCATCCAGTATCCCGAGCCTCGAACCAACAAGAAAGATATTGAGCTTAAGAGTGGAGTCCTTCATCAACTACCCAAGTTCCGTGGAATCAGAAATGAAGATCCACACAAACACTTAACGGAGTTCCAATTCATCATTAGTAGTATGTGTCCGGATGATGCGGACTTGGAAATCATGAAGCTGAAAGCTTTCCCATTATCCTTGGAAGAAAGAGCACGGGTATGGCTTTTAAGTCTCCCACCCAATCATATTGACTCTTGGGAGAAGTTGGTTCAGGAGTTTCTTACCAAGTACTTCCCTACCTCAAAGATTACGGTCTTAAGAAAAGAGATCACTGGAATCAAGCAGAAAGAACATGATGAGAATTTCAGCCAGTACTATGAGAGGTTTAAGGAACTTTGTGCTTCATGCCCTACTCACGGGATCACAGAAGGCTATCTTTTAACCTACTTTTATGAAGGACTCAAAGGTTGGGATAGAGGACTGCTCGATGCTGCAGCTAATGGAAGTTTCTTAGCTCGGAGCCTAGTAGATGGTCGTGCACTACTTGAAAGCCGTGCACTCAATGATGCACAATACGAAGGTGCCGATCCTATTTCTAGAAAGGTACATGAGGTAAGTTCCCATGCTATAAATGATTCTAAGTTAGATAAGATCACCTCTATGCTTTCAAATATGCTTGAACTAAAGAAACAGGTAGCTCCAGTTTGTTCCATATGCTCTCAAGGCCATCTTGAGGAACAATGTCCCTACACTGCAAGGGAGGAAGACTCCGGAACTGAAATGGCACACGCCATTGGAGGCTTTCAAGGAGGGCCAAGGACCCAAGGTTACAGTTAGAGAGATCCGAACAATGTCCTAAACCCTCAGCACATGTCGACTGGGCCAAACCGTGTCCCAGACCAGTTCCCAAGGCCCACATGGCAACCAAGGCCCACATGGCAACCAAGGCCTCCGGTCCCATTTTCTAACTTTTCTCATAATCATGCAAATAATCATACTTCTTCATCTTCTAATCCTGATTATGATAAAATGCTGGCTGCTCTTTCCCAAGGGCAGCAAACACTAATGGCGTCAACTCAGGCTCTTGTCACAGGTCAGCAAAATCAACAAAAAGACATCGCTGATCTCAAGGACCAAATGGGCAAGGTCGTGGACTTCATGGGTAAGATCCAAGCTAGCGGGGTGCTTCCACCTCAACCTACACCCAACCCAAATGTAAGACCTGAAGCCAATGCAATCACCACTCGAAGTGGTAAAGTGCTCGGAGAAATAGAACCAGATCCAGCCGTTTCTGAGGCTGAAAAGCACAAGGTGGCAACTAAGACCACCACGACACAACCGCTAGTTCAACCTACCCACACACAAGGTAATAACCCAATCCCTTCAAGTTCGGTTGTTACTAATTCCCCATTTGTGCATGCACCATTTCCAAGTAGGCTTGCCAAATCTAAGAAGAATGAATCCGATGAGGAAATCTTGGAGATCTTCAAAAGGGTGCAAATCAACATGCCCTTGATCGAGTGCATCAAACAAGTGCCGAAATACGCAAAATTTCTGAAAGAGTTATGCACTCCAAGGCGCCAGACGAGGGAGAAGGAGGTTGTGATGGTGAGTGAAATAGTTTCTGCTGTAATCCAGCGTCGGCTACCCCCAAAGTTGAAGGATCCAGGGAGTTTTTCTGTTCCCTGCGTGATTGGTAACAAGTCATTTGATAAAGTCATGCTAGATTTAGGAGCATCCATTAATGTTATGCCATATTCACTATATGTTGCCCTAGGTCTAGGTAAATTACAGCATGACGATATTATCATTCAGTTAGCCGATCGCTCTAATGTGTATCCTAAGGGATACGTCGAAGATGTTCTTGTGCAGGTTAACCAGCTCATTTTCCCCGCTGACTTTTATGTCCTAGACATGGAGGATTCCCCTAAGAATCAAGCTCCACTAATGCTGTTGGGAAGACCATTCATGAGAACTGTCAAGACAAAGATTGATGTGTTCAATGGAACATTAACTATGGAAGTAGACGGAGAGGAGATTGGCTTCAACATCTTTGATGCCATGAGGTACCCTAGTTCCGCAACTCATACCACTTTTTCTATTGACGTGTGCACTTCTCTCGCAGAGAAACATTTTGATTCAATTCGAGAAGACACACTCAACATGATAATCCAGGAAGGAGTTGGCCTAACGCAATCAGGGGACGCCTTGGTTGAGGATACAGATTACGAACTAGAACCTCGAATTTGGGATGAAGTCATGACCCTAAATGAGACCCCCAGAATGGTGAATCATCAGGTACCCTCGTCATTTCCAATTAGTACTAATGCCACTCCTCCTTCAGTGATTCAGGCCCCCGTTCTCGAGCTCAAAGTTTTGCCTGACCACCTGAAGTATGCCTATCTTGGCTCGGACGACACTCTGCCCGTCATAGTGTCTTCTGCACTAACCGAGTCACAGGAAGATAGACTGGTACAGGTCTTGACAAAGTACAAGACAACCATTGGATGGACTCTGTCAGATATCAAGGGAATCAGCCCTACAACTTGTGTGCATCGAATCTTACTGGAAGATGATGCAAAACCCTCTCGCGAAGCCCAACATCGCCTCCATCCTCCAATGATGGAAGTCGTGAAACAAGAGGTCATCAAACTCTTGGACTGTGGTGTCATCTACCCAATTTCAGATAGCAAATGGGTCTCACCAGTCCAAGTAGTCCCAAAGAAAAGTGGAGTCACAGTTGTTGCGAACAGTGAAGGAGAGCTAGTGCCCCAACGAACAGTGACCGGATACAGAGTCTGCATCGACTATCGACGCCTGAAAAAAGCAACTAGGAAGGATCACTTTCCTTTGCCCTTCATTGATCAAATGCTTGAAAGGTTAGCAGGTCACTCCTATTATTGCTTTCTTGATGGTTATTCCGGGTACAATCAAATCTGTATCACTCAAAATGACCAAGATAAAACGACTTTCACTTGTCCTTTTGGCACTTTTGCCTACCGAAGAATGCCTTTCGGTTTATGTAACGCCCCAGGTATTTTCCAAAGATGCATGCTTTCTATTTTCTCTGAATACGTCGAAAAAATAATTGAAGTATTTATGGACGATTTTAGTGTCTTTGGGGATAGTTTTGATGCATGCTTAGAACACTTAGCACTTATCTTACAAAGGTGTGTCGAAACTAATCTGGTACTTAACTGGGAGAAATGCCATTTCATGGTTAGACAAGGGATAGTCTTGGGCCATATTGTCTCTGAAAGAGGAATTGAAGTCGATAAATCTAAAGTTGATACTGTGCGCCACTTACCCTCTCCCACTTCGGTGAGAGGAATCCGTTCATTTCTTGGTCACGCAGGATTTTACAGAAGATTTATCCAAGACTTCTCCCACATTGCAAGGCCCTTGTGCCGACTGCTTCAGAAAGAGACACCCTTCGTCTTTGATGCAGACTGTCAGGAAGCTTTTGAGAAGCTTAAAAATCTCTTAACCACTGCCCCCATTCTTTGTGCCCCTGATTGGTCCTTACCCTTTGAACTAATGTGCGATGCCTCTGATTATGCAGTTGGAGCCGTACTCGGACAAAGGCGGGATAAGAAGCCCTACGCCATCTACTATGCATCCAGAACCTTAAATGATGCCCAGATGAACTACACCACTACAGAAAAGGAGTTGCTTGCTGTTGTATTTGCTTTAGATAAATTTCGCTCTTATCTACTTCGAACTAAAGTCATTATTTACACTGATCATGCAGCACTGAAGTATCTCCTAGCCAAAAAAGAAGCGAAACCAAGACTGATCCGATGGATTCTTCTTCTTCAAGAGTTTGACATCGAGATTAAAGATAAGAAAGGCGTAGAGAACGTGGTGGCGGATCATTTGAGTCGCATTGCACATGAGCGAGATCCTGTGGAGATTCAAGAGATGTTTCCAGACGAACAACTCTTTAGAATCGAGGGAGGTACTCCTTGGTATTCTGATATTGTCAATTATTTAGTCACCAAACAGTTACCCACCACCCTCTCCCGTGCACAAAAAGATAAACTTAAAAAGCATGTTAGGCACTATATTTGGGATGAACCTTATTTGTGGAAACACTGTGCAGATTTATTGATTAGGAGATGTGTCCCTGATATTGAACATAGGTCAGTCCTAGAGTTCTGCCATAGCCATGCTTGTGGATGCCACTTTGGATCTAGGAAAACTGCACTCAAAATCTTAGAATCTGGACTATATTGGCCCACACTTTTTAGAGATGCACATTCATTCTGTTTAGCCTGTGATAAATGTCAGAGATCAGGAAACTTAGGACGAAGGGATGAAATGCCACAACATTATGTTCTTACTGTTGAAATATTTGATGTTTGGGGTATTGATTTTATGGGTCCGTTTCCTCAATCTAATGGCTATCTCTATATCTTACTTGCTGTTGATTATGTATCAAAATGGGTGGAAGCTAAGGCCACCAGGACTAATGACTCTAAAACTGTTGCAGATTTCCTTAGAACTAACATTCTTTCCAAGTTTGGGATCCCGCGGGTCCTAATAAGTGATGGAGGAAGTCATTTCTGCAACAAGACCATTGAAGCTTTAATGAAACGGTATGGTGTCACTCATCGAGTCTCTACACCTTACCATCCTCAAACGAGTGGAATGGCGGAAGTCAGTAATAGAGAGATCAAGAAGATATTAGAGCGAACTGTGGGCCCTAATCGTAAGGATTGGAGCCAACGGTTGGATGATGCACTTTGGGCATACATGACGGCATACAAAACACCTATAGGAATGTCTCCCTATAGGTTGGTGTACGGAAAAGCATGTCACCTTCCGGTGGAACTAGAGCATAAAGCATGGTGGGCCGTCAAAACTTTCAACATCAAGCTAGATGACGCCGATCTGCATCGAAAGCTCTAGCTGAGTGAGCTTGAGGAAATAAGAAATGATGCATTTGAAAGCACTCTGATCTACAAGGAAAAGGCAAAGGCATTTCATGACAAACAGATCAAGAGTAAAGCATTTGACATTGGCCAGAAAGTTTTGTTGTTCAATTCCCGACTTAGACTCTTTCCAGGTAAATTATTCTCCAGATGGGTAGGTCCTTTTGTTGTTACTAATGTGTTTTCCCATGGAGCTATACAGATCAAAAGCATTGAAACGGGAAAAGAGTTCAAGGTCAATGGCCACCGATTGAAGCCTTACATCGAGGCAATTGGAGGACATGATGTGGAGTCAGACAGAGTACTTCTACGTCCCATCAGATAAAGAATTTGGTCTAGGCTGGATGGACGTTAAACTTCAAGCGCTTGTTGGGAGGCAACCCAATGTGTTCTCGAGTGTGAAGGAGTCATCAACACAGATTTGCTTTCTTTCAACCCTTCACTCTCTTTTACTTTGCTTATGTTTTTCTTTCTTTCTTCATTTTCTTAAATCATCTTCCTTACTTTGATTCTATGTTTAATTATTTCGTATTTTCCTACATTGAGGACAATGTAGAATTTAAGTGTGGGGGAATGGTTTACAAATTTATTTGTGCATTTGAAATTGTTTTATTAAGTCTTTCTTAACGAAAAAAAAAATTAAAAAAAAACAAAACAAAATATTGCTTTCTTGAGTCTTTTTGTTTTAACGTAGTGTTTTTACGAGTATCAAGTTGCCCTTTAACTTGTCAATGATATAAATGAACGGAAATGAATATGTTATGGCTATAAAGATGATCACTACAACTTGAATTTGTTTGTTAATATTTTGTGATTAAGTGTTACTACTTGAAGATAATGCATGTAAATTGGTACATAAATAAGCATGATATGATAAGTATGAATCATTTGAACCTTATGTGAGCTTTAGAACTTATATACATCTTTGATGAGTGATTCATAAGTTCTTTGTTTAAATTGATATACATATGCCTCATAACTGCTTGCCATAGCTTTTAATGAACTCTAGAGTACTAGAACTTATTCTATGTGATTTTCAAAGCTTTTTAAGTCAATAAATTCTCTAATTTTGGAAATGATTAAGGCATTAGGGTTAACACCACAAATTCAAACATCCATGTTCCCTATTTTGTGCGCACAAGTTGCGACCCCCTTAGTTTTACCCCTTTTGAGCCCACATTAAGCCTTTCTTTCCTCACCATGATTATCTAAACACTTGAGCTTAGTATAGACATCTTTTACCTTTGTTCCAAGGACTCGGATGAAGACATAATGATTGTGTAAAGAGGAAATGATGATATTGAAAGACTTTTATGTGTATTTTGTGGATTTACTTACTCAAACATTGTTGTATTTTTGACACATGTTATTACCTTGATATATGAAAAAAAATGAAAAAAAAAAGAAAAAAAAAAGAAGATATATTGAAGTTTTTATCAAGGTAATAAGGTTTGATTATGAATGTTTGAGTTAAGTCCTTTACATTTGTAAATCCGACACAAAGAATGAATTCGAGGCCCAACAAGATGAAATTAGGCCTATGTTCGAAGGGATGGATTACTGACATCATTGCACTAAGGTTGGGAAGTTATGATACGTTTTGGGAGTCTATTGAGTCTTGGAACGAATTTGAGCACCACTTGTCCTATATATTCCTTGCCTCTAATCTTAGCCCCATTACAACCTTCGTAAAGACCTTATGATCCTTAAGATGGTAAATTTTGATTAGTTGAGTCAATCGCTTGAGTAAGCTTATGGTTTTGGTTCATTTGTGCAAGTATGTTTTGTTTTTATCTTGAGGTGTTTGTTTGAAATTTTGCAAAAGTACTTCATTTCGATTATGTGAGTATTTCTCACATACTTTGAGTGCAAACACAACCCTCACAAATTGAGTGAATTTATGAGTGCATATCCTTGTGAGTTGATTCATACTTGTCTTATTCGTGCAAAACTCCATTTCACCATATTTACTCATTATCTTACTTGTTAAACATTTTGTTACCATGTATTAACTCTTGAATTCCATATGCTTAAATGATTTAAGTGAAAATCTTTTATGCCATGATAATAATAAAATATTGAGACAAATGGTTAAGGGTTTACTTGTTTTGAATTCGTAGTTTGATTTTAGTATTTGCTAGGGACTAGCAAAGTTTAAGTGTGGGGGTATTTGATAGGACGTTAAATGAGCATTATTTTATATTATTTTATACCCTTTTTATTTGAATTTTAATATTAAAATATTAAATAAATTGATAAAATAAATTATTTTGTGATTTTATGTTTAGATAAATAAAGTTTGTAATTTGGAGCATTTTGGCGAAAGAATCGTCCCGATCGGAATTATAACGAACAAATTATGGACGAAATTCAGTGGGAATTATTAATTTAGTTATTAATTAATTAATTAATTATGTGCAGCCCGGCCCAGTGGATCAGTGCAGCCCAGCGAAAAGAAAAGAAAAAAAAGGCCCGCCAGCCCAGCGAAGAAGTCCAGCAGCCGATTTCTGTTCGGCCCAGCCCGCATAGCAGCGGCCCAAACTGGCGCAGCCCGCACCCTCAAGCCTTTCCCAGCCGCGGCAGTCCTGTACCGAACGCGCAGACAAACATCCGGCGCGCGCCTGCCGAATCGCAGGTCCTCTCTTCAGCGACCGCCTGCCGAGCGCCAGCTTCCCAATTCAGCAGCCAGCCACCGGAAATTCCTGCCCTCTTTTCCAGCAATTTCCACCCAACTTCCACCCAAATTCCTTCCACTTTCCAACCCAATTTTGCAACTTTACAACTCAAACCACCTCTAAACATCATCACAAATCTTTATTACTCATCATTCCATTATTCCACATTTTTATTGTATTTTTATATTATTTTTGGTAGCTTTCTCCACCTATAAATAGGGTTTCAATTTACTTGTTGAAACACACCTTCTTTGAGGCACACATTTGAGCCTTCTTTGAGAGAAACTTTGGCAAAGTATCTCCAATACAAAGTTTAGAGTTTGAGTTCATATTTCCCAAGTTTATTTCCTCCATCTTCATAAGGTTCCGTCCGCTGTCGGAGAATCATATGAATAACAATCCATTGTTTTCATCCATCTTGAAAGTGTAACAGTTACTCTCCATCTACTCAAACTCTCATTTTTGTTATTGGTTTTGATTATAGTTCAATATATGTGAGGTTTTTCTTACTAATATTTGTAAGTGTTAAATGCAATCTCCATGTGTCTTACTTTATGAATTTTAGTTATTTTATACATTTTAGTGCTTCATACTTCAATTCAATGTTAAGTGTTTTATCCGCTGTCAGTGCATTTAAAGTAGAATTGAAGAGACTTAATGTTGATCGCTGTCGGCGCATTCAGTCAAAAAACAAAAGGTGAATCATATTGTAAGTGTTGTCCGCTGTCGGTGCATTTATAGTATTGAAAAATGTATGAAGGTAATTAAGACGATTAAGGTAAAATTTCGTGATTGATTTAATATTTGCAATTATTAGAGTGTTGGTAAGATTTGTGTTTTAAGAAGATCACTTGTACATGAATTAGAATAGAAGTAAAATTAGTTTATCTATGCTTTTACTTATTTACATGATCACAAACCTTTTCAAAACCCCCCTTTTTATTCTTTATTCTTTTATTCTTTTATTCTTTCATACTTTTAGTTTATTAGTCTTTGATTCTTTCATTTCTTTATTCTTTTATTCCTTTACTCTTTAATTTATTGATTCTTTGATTAGTTAATTCTTTAATTCTTTAATTCTCTATTCTTTTTATCTTTAAGTCATTAATTCTTTAAATTGTTAATTCTTTGATTATTTAATTCTTTGATTATCTAATTCTTTAATTCATTATTCTTTTATTCATCTCCCACTAACACATTATTAATGTCCCTAATTTCCCCGGTTAAGAACGATCCCTATTTATCAATACTACATCTACACAAAAAGGGTTTAAATTGCATAACACTCGAATTACATGTTTAATTTAATGCGTAGTTTGGGCTTAGTCAATATAATCATCATTCAAAAGCATAAAAACATATTTAAGATCATAAAACGTCAATAAAACAGTTAGGCATGCTTGAAAGAAAGAAAGAGTCCACTCACAAATTCAGAACGAGTCACTCGCGCTCCGTGCGCTCCTCGACTGTCTCGGGTACCTCCCGTCCTGTCAAAATGCGCCAAATAGGGTCACAAATACATCAAGGATCCTAATCCTAATTTCCCCAATTTTTCGGGAATTAAATAATATTTTAATCCTAAATCCTCAACCGTCTGGATTCCCGAGCAACTCCGTAACACCGTCCGATTAACTCGAAACCTATACCAATAAACTCCTTAGGACATTTAGAACTGAACTCGTGTTGGAAGCTTGGCCGGATTCCTCTCCACGCGCCTCCACGCGCAGCCCAAAGTGGCTGCACGTGGGCCTCACGCGCCTGCTACAGTGCCCTTCAACCTTGAGCAGACCCGGTTCAGCACAGTGGTCTGCAACTGAACCGGTGTCAGCGGTTCTCCGTCGTACCTGCACGATTTCTCTCCCTTTCTTCACCTAGAGCTTCATCCAGTTCCAACCTATCCATTCCCCTCACTCTCCTGGTTCGATTCACCACTCAACTTCACAACTGAAGCTCGAAAGAAACACACAGACGGCCCCTGTTTTCCTTCCCAGCCGTCCTATGCTTCCCCTCTCACGGTGGCGATTCCAAACTCCTCCCACTACCTCACTGAGTCACACCTAACTCACTGGAACCCTCGACTCACTCTCTAAACCCACGATTTCCCGTTTGAAATTCATGGCCAAACAGAGTACAGAGTACTCATCGTCAACTGAGCCCCGCCGTGTACGCCTCCGTCACGGCGACTGTCCTACAACTCTCCTAGAACCTCCCTGAACAACACTGCACTCACCACTCCCTTCGATTCTCATCCTACCCCCACGACTTTTGAATTTAAAAAGCATGGAAAAACAGAGTAAAGAAACTTACCCTTCGATTCAGGCTCCGCCGTGCGCACCGCCGCGTGCCACGGTGCTCGTTGGACTCCCTGCAGCCACCTGAGCCTCCTACCGCCTTGGTTTGGTCCACCACACGGCACAACAGCCGCCCCTGTCTCAAAATCTCCCTGTTTTCCTCAGAACTCCGCCGCACCACCACCGTGTCTCCAGGCGCGATTCCTCCACCAAAACACGATCACCAGCACCACCTTGTCTCTCTGTCACTCTCTCAGTTCACTCCTCACTCACTCACCCCTGGAATCGATCACTGTCTCGCCAAACTCTTCTCTCTGTTTCGGTGTGTTCAAGCACGATGCACGGTTTTGAAATCGTGCAAAGTGTAGCCGTGCACACTTTAGAATCCTGTGGAACAATCCAGTGCCCCCACGTGTCCATCAGCCATAGGCCAGCCCAAAATATCCTGCCACTTGCCCTTATCTGATTGGGCTGAGGGAAAATGACCAAAATACCCCTTGTACAATTAATTACCGTTTTGCCCTCAAACATTCTAGACCCGTATCTTTTCCGTCCGACGTCCGATGACAGCGTGCCGCCTGTCGTTGAACTCAGGACGTCGAGACCTATCTAACGGTCCTCGGTCTACGTGAAAATCACAAGTCCTCCAAAAAGTCAACATTTTCCTCGTTTACTCAAAATTACGGTAACGCCCCCAATCTTCCAAACGTCATAACTTTCCCTCCGGTTATCCAAATCGAACTTGCCACCTGTCTACGGACTCGTGACGTCCTAACCTACATCACGGTTAAGGATCAACACTCATCCAATCGGTAATTTAAAAAAAACAACTTTTCATCTACTATTCACAAGGGCAAAAACGTCCATTTACACAAAATTTTACAAAATTACCTTTTTACCCTTCCCGAAGGTACGGGTTGTTACAGGACCCCACTAAAATGGTAAAATGGTAATTTCACAAAAATAATTTACGAAAAAAAATGAAGGTTGGGTCGTAACAATGCGGGATTCCATCATATGCTCGGTAGGATGTGGGATATAGCATGGAGATTCCATCATATGCTAAGTAGGATGCGAGGTATGGCATGGGGAATTTCATCATATGTTCGGTTAGGATGCGAGGTATGGGATAGGATATTCCATCATACGCTAGGTAAGATGCGAGGTATGACATGAAGGATTCCCTCACAAACTCAGTAAGATAGGAAGTATGACATAAGGGATTCCATCATGAGTTCGGTATGATATTTGCTATGGTATGGATGATTCTATCATTTGCTTGGCAATGAGCTACAAAATCAAGATTTCAGCTTTGTCTGGGATATCGGCTTCGATTGGGGATTCTGGCTACGGCTGGGTTATCAGACGATGACTAGTGATACTGAGGTGGAAGGTACAGTTAGACGTAACATGGGTTTTTCCAAGGTAGATCATAAAGATGTTTGATAAATTATATATATTCGCATATATGAATCTTCTGATACATATGGTTTATGATGGCGTTGGTTGAAATTGTTTTTATCTGGATTATCAATAGTTTTGATTTGGTTATTGGATCCTTAATCTATCAGGTGGAAGACAGCTTGACTTGTTTACATGGGAGATTCTGTTGAATTTTCTCTTTACATTTTGGTTAGTTGTGTGGGAGTTTTTTTGGAAAGATTTTGACTTTTCAAGAGTTGTCAAATGGAAGTAGAATTTCTCACGGATTTTGATGAGGAATTCGGGAGAGGTCATGTCAACTATAATTGTAACTTATTTTGGTCAGATGGAGTACATCACTTAGACCATTGAATGGTATCATCTGATAATTTCATCTTTATGTGTCAAATTAAATTTTCCGTACACTCATTTGCGAATTAGAACTCATTTATACTTATAAATGTGTGAAGGTAAACTTAGAAATTTAAATTGTAGAGATACAATGCATTGTTCAGACATGCATCAACAACAGAAAAGGAAAACTCTGAAACAAGAGTGAGCCCGAATAACAAAGATGCTAGCAATTTTATTTCATTTTATTGAGGTTTAAATGTATGCATGTATATGTATGCAAAAATAAAGATATATTTTATATTAATTCTAATTTAATCACTGGAGAAAGATTTTGGATAAATTACACAATGATGTAGTCAGCAGGAAGTGGAGAGAGTCTTATAAATATTTTAACTAAATCAAAGAAAAATTGAGAAATCTTATTCAAGCGTAAAAAAATTGTCATGAACAACAACAAATAGAAATCTAGTTTATGTGAAAAATCCCATTTCCATTTGACATTATAATTTTCTTTTAGGAAATTAACTAAACATATTTAGACCTTTCCATTTTGCCAAAACATCCTGCGTGAATGTGTTCATACCCCCTTAGAAATATCATTTCTATCAAGAAAGAGAAACACAAATTATAATGTCGTTTCTATTAAGAAAGAAAAAAAAAACTTAAGGTAGTCATGATAATTTTTTTAGAAGCGTAATAACAACTCTCAATTTGTAATTTTTATTTACAATATTCATAAGATTGCGTATCCATTTATTGAAAGGGTAATAATTACATTAAATCTTGGTGATACCACACCGTAGCACTCTTTGGATTTATCAATTTGTCTTTGTATTTATATCATAATCGGAACAAATTATTCTCTAAATTGTCATTTCAAGATTATCTCCATAAAAAAATTAGAGGCATTTGAGTCATTCATATATATCAACTAAATGGACAATTTGATATGAAGATGTTAATCCTTACAAAAATCGTTGATTTATTTTGATATATATATATATATATGTATGTATGTATGTATGTATGTATGTATATATATATATTTTTAATGGAGATAATCTTGACATGATGATTTAGATAATGAACATTTCCGATTATGATATATATATATATATGTATAAAAAAATTCGCTAAATTGAAAGGATAGTATGAAGAGATACTACTAGAGTGAGATGCAAGTACTTTACTTATTGAAAAATATAAAATTGTGTATTAAGTGGATAAGTAATTTTATGAATATTATAAATAAAAATTACAAATTGAGAGTTTTTATTAAACTTAAAAACAACTATATATCATGAACGCCTTAATTTTTTTTTCTTTCCTTTTTTCGAATAACTCACTTGTTATTCTAGTTTCTGTGAAAATCTCATTTCCATTGGACAAACAATTTTTTTTAGAGTTCATGGTTTAAGGGAAATAACAATTTTTCTTTTCCTTTTAAGGAAATACAATTAGTCACTCTTGATTTTTCTTTTAAAATAAAAACGATATTCACTTAATAGAATATGATCGAACTCGTACAAAAGAATATAGTACTTCATTGTAACCATATGAAAATTTTACCAAAACTAGCAAATTAACGAGATAATTATCTACTACTGTCAAATTGTTAGCCGCATTAAATTTCATGTAATGTACCTATGTACCTACAACGCCAGAACGTCCAACGTAGTTCATTCCCCATTCGGAATAACATTTCTATAAAGAAAAAAAAAAACAAAAAACAAAGCACAAAATATCCATTAGCATTAAATTCTCATTCAAAATACAATCTTCAAAAACAATGTAAGTAGGCATGGACTTTGCTCCTCTATATAACCACAGATTGTTCCGGGGATCAAAAATCGCGACACAATTAAATCTTCTCATTGGAATCTGGTTCTTGATCTCCATTTCTCTGCCGGCCATGACGCGAAAGAAGGTGAAGCTGACGTACATCACGAACGACGCTGCTAGGAAGGCGACATTCAAGAAAAGGAAGAAGGGGTTGATAAAAAAGGTGCATGAGCTGAGCACCCTTTGCGATGTCCAGGCGTGCGCCGTCATTTACAGCCCCTTTGAAGCGGCCCCGGAGGTGTGGCCGTCCCCGGCGGGAGTCCAGCGCGTGGTGGCGCAGTTCAAGGACATGCCGGAGGTGGAGCAGAGCAAGAAGATGGTGAACCAGGAGACGTTTCTGAGGCAGAGGATCGCGAAGGTGCACGAGCAGCTGAAGAAACAGAGGAAGGAGAACAGAGAGAAGGAGATGACGAGAGTTATGTTTGCGAGTATGGTCGGAGTGAAGCCTCTTGAGGAACTGAGTATGGTGGATTTGAATGAACTTGGGTGGCTGATTGATCACAACTTGAAGGAAATTTGCAGCAGATTGAAGACTCTCAAGGAGGTACAGGCCGCCGAGGAGGCTGATAACGATCACAAGAAGAATGAAGCACCTGCAGATGCAGAGGCAGATGGTGACGGGGTTGTGCCCCAAGATGTTCAAATGGGGAATAATCCATTTGAGGAACAAAACCAAGTTAATTCTGTCTGGTCAAATAATTCATTTTTCCCTTGAATTAATATTGTTTAATTTCTTTACTTGGTGAATTTCTTGATGATTTTAGAATCAAAACACAGGGATGTTTACTTGTTATTAAAATAAAATAAATAGACTACATATATAGTAGTGGTTGCTTGGTTTGTATGATTTGGGATGTTTGATTTGTCTTTCATATTGATCGCAATGGAATTCATATGTAAACTTTCATCCTAATTTTTCTAACTTATGTGTACATATTGATGGGATAAATTTTAGATTAAATTTGTTTAGTTTGCTGACTCACACTAATGACACTCCATTTAGAATTTAGATGACACATTTTTAAAATAAGTGACATCAAAAATCTTTCATGAACCCTCTAATAAAAAATAACTAATAGATGACACTATATAAACTTGCACGTAATTGATAAAAGGAGAACAACGCCTCTCTCAAAAATATAGCAGCGGAACAACTCTATATCTACCAGGAATCAGAACATAAGAGGAAGAGCGTAAAAACCCTATTTCTACAAGGAATCAGAAGAAAAGAGGAACAACGTAGAAATCTTAAAGAATGGTTGTTCCTACTGACTTGGCCGACTCATCGAGAAACCTAGTCCACCATTGACATCAACCGAGAAACCTAGTCCACCATTGGCATCAATCTTCATGATTCAGAGCGATCTTCCATCATTCTAGCTGTGGAATAGGTAGTTTTGTTTTCCAATTTTGCAAACTCTGCGTTGTTGCTTATGACCCATTACTTAATTTAGGGTTTGAACTTCTCTACTTTTTCTTTTTTATTTGTAATAAGCATTTATTTTAGGATTGTCTAGTTGTACTCATTTGTTTGATAGTTGTCATGGGTCTCAAGGATTCAATACTAATTTAAGGATAACTCCTGAAATTAATGGAAATAATTGGTTGTGTCTGGGAGGGAGAGCTTATAATAGGGTTTGAAATTTTCAGTGAATTGCATTTGAGTTCGATAGGATAGTTAATTATCTGAAAAAATTCAGGGTAGTTAGTTAGGCTGTTGCTCTGGGAAGATTTTCTTGTTCCTTCTTGGTTGGCTTCTAGTTTTTTTCTCTCTTTGGCTCTTGGCATCTGTCTTTGCTGCCTAGCTTTTCTGGGTTAGCTGTTAGGGCATGTCTCTTCTTAATTCAATTTTGACATATAAAAAAATCCAGGATAGTTTAAAATAATGGGTCGTATGATTCCACTTGGTTTCAGTAATTCTATAAACAACAATGTAAGCACCTCCTTACCAAATGAGTAGGCAGTTGGGTACATGGAGCGCTCAAAAGGTGAAAGGTTGTTCATGTATATGATAGTAGTGTCATTAATGCATTCAGTGTTATTTTAATGTTATTTACATGGGAAAGTTCAATATTTGTTTCGTTACATGAATAAACAGTATGGTGTTACATGAAGAAGGGATTAGCTTTTGCATAATTAACTTTATTGGAGCTTGATGTTGAAGATCCTGATATCTGGTTGCAAGCTTCAAACTTTTATTCTCAAATTGGAGAGCTTGGCACTGCAATGCAAATGAGGGAAGCTTGAAAAAAGTAAGGGGAGATGCACTCGGTGGCGGACGTAAAATTTTTTTCTGGGAGGGTCAATATATGAAGAACAAAATGTATACTAGTTAGATGTTCAAAATGTGCTATAATTTTTAGCCAAATTTTAGCTAAAATTTACTAAAGTGCCTTGGATTGAGCTAACTAAATGAATTCTTAGCTCTTAAATTTAAGAGAATGTTCTAAGATATATTTTCAACCACGAAAGTCTAAAAAATAACCGTAAATCTTTCTAGTTGAAACTAACTAAAAAATAAAAGTCGTTTTTAGAGATGCTCTTAGTAGTTTGAAGTTTGAATTATTTAGTTTTTATTGAATTAGATTATGAGTCAATAGACTGGTTGCTAAATTAAGTTGGTCTCTTGGTGATCTATATTCTAAATCTAAAGGTTCACCGATAGGAAAAAATACAATAGTTTTAGCGATTTTCCAAATACCATAATTCACAAACACCTAAACACCTAAATGTTTAAAATAACATAATTTGGCTAAACACCTAAATGCTTCAAATAATTTACAAACACCTAAACACCTAAATGCTTCAAATAACACTTCGAACAACAACTCTCAAACACCTAAACACTTCAAATACACACGCACTATATAACAGATATATACTATATACATGCCTTTTTTTTTTAATTCTCTTTAGTTTTATAAGCTTACAATTTTCATTATTTTTTCCGCATTCATCAATTTCATCTTAGGCCCATGAATGAAAAACGTCTCTTTCTCCAAACCAACTCAGATCTAAAACTTACCCAAATTTGAGCACAAAGCAATAAAAGCAATCCACTTGAAATTGCAAGTTTGAGAAGCAACGGAGTTTAGCAAAGAGAAAATGGGGAAATATATCAAGAAAGAAAAGGAAATAGAACAGTGTCGCTTACTCCGAGAGAAACCAAAAAAGATTCGAAGACAAGGAGAAAGCACTCGTGATGACATTTGGGAATTGGAGGTTCAGAAAGCGGATTTGGTGCGACAATATCGCTAGGAAGAGATGCAGAAAATGGCTGCTCGCCTGCTCCTGTGTTGATTTCATATCGGTCATTCAATTTGTAGGTGTTATGATGGGATTGGATTGCCCATCTTTTTATTATCATTATTACATAATTAAATGGTGCCCTTTTAGTATAATTTAAAAAAAATTAAAAGATGAGAACGCCTCCCTCATATGCATTTTATCGAACAGGTGATATGCACCATTCCCAGGTGCAGTTGAGAGAAGGCAAGGGCCAAGATCTTGCCTACGTGAAAGGTATTTCGGCTGCCGGAGGGTTAAGTGATCCTCCTTGTCCCTTGCTGGGTCCGCCTCTGGATGCACTGGCGGACCGACTAAGGGGCAAGGAGGGTCCCTTGACCCTCCGACCACCGGAAAACCCTCCAAGTAAGGAGGCATTGATCCCTTACTCTTACACAGCTAATTGCTTGGGTTGCCAATTAGGTGTTTGATGAATTCCACCTGAGAAGATAGCCATTGGAGAAGAAGGCTTATGTTTCTTTTTTTGTTACACTAAAATGACGCCATTTTTAATCAAATGGAAAAAAGAAGGTTAAACGAAGGAACATAATTTGAATAGGAAGTTGGGGAACATTCAACAGTATAGGAAGACAGAGCAAGGTCTCGGAAATTTGGTCTCTCGCCCACCGCAATGAACGTCGTCGACGGTCGCACTAAGTGGCCGAAATCAAAAGAGAGAGTTGTGGATCCATGGAGGTCCATGGTTTCTTCCATTAAATCAAGGTAAATTTCTAACTTCTAGATAGCCTAAATTCATAAATCCTAAATGGCTATGTCTGATTCATACTCTGCTTCCTTCCTTCATTGGAGCTGTGAATCAAGATGAAGTTGAATTATTTCTGAATTGTTTTAATAGAAGCTGATGTTGAATGGTTTTAATAGAAGCTGATGTTGAATGGTTTTAATAGAAGCTAATGTTGAATGGTTATATCCGTGAGCCATAGGCTATGAATTGGTGATGTTTAATTGGCATATAAGGCTAATGTCTAATTGGTATATAAGGCTGATGTGAATTGGTATATAACTATAAAAAGGGGTTGAATAGAAAATTTTAAATTTTGGCATATAATTTCTTAGTTTTTTATGTTGTTTCTTTGTTCACCAATAGAATAGACGGGGGATGTAAATAGAAAATTATGAGTGTTGATGCAGAAATCGTCCGGCTCTGTGAAGTTCCTTCTCGATCCCTACACACAAGAATGAAAATCAAACGGTGTTAAGGTTGAATCCCGGGGGGGTGGTTCAACCGTAAACGCTCCGATGCTTAAGTCAGTTTTCTGAGAGAATAAACCGACAGAGTGTCTGTAGGAGTTTTTGATTACCTTTAGAAGTGAAATGAGGTCTTCTATTTATAGTGAAGCCTTGAAGGTCACCGGAGCGTCTGATTGGTTGAAGGGGAAAATGTTAAATAAGTGATTGTACCGAGTGTAATCACTTATTTATTAATGGATAAATAATTCGCTGGGAGATTATTTATTATCGACATTGATCTGATTAATTAATATATTTAGCTGGTAAATATATTAAATTAATGTGGAGACCGTTACATGTCGATGTCAATTTTACCGAGGGTAATATCGGCATTATGAGAATTGTTGGCCACGTGGCGGCTCCTGAATATTCCGGTAATTTATGGCTCCACAAATGCCCCCACATCGCTTAGGAATTCAGGGAGTCCTAAGGGATGTAATTTTTCCTTTGGCTCCAATAAATTACGTTTTGTTGTAGGAGTAGGAATCTGCTTTGCTTTGAGCAATTAAAATCCTGGTTGACTTCGACCTTGTCTCAATAGGAAATTTCCGAGCCTGCAGACTTATTTTGAGTTGTCCCTTAAGGTCCAATTAATCACTAGGGTTTGTTCAATTTTTCTTTATTTAAATGAGAGCATCTGACTCTTATTTTTATAAAAAAAAATAAACCCTAATTTTACTTTGTTGCTGAAGGAGGCTGACCGCAGTGACTGGTGAAGGAGTCCTGCTCCGTCCTCTGTCAAGGTGTATTTTCTTTTTCTTTTAATTTTTTGCCTCTGAATGTCGCTCCTTAATTTTCACAGATTCAATGGTGCCATGTGAGTCATTGTTGATTTGGAGAGTCACGTTTTCCGATGGAGGAAAGGTGCAAGTAGAGAAATTGAGTCAGTCTTGTGGCTGGGAGAAATCAAGAGGCTCCACGCGTCTGTAGATGTCGGTTGGTAGAGAGGGAAGGCAACAGCAGTCGTCCGACAGGTGGACCCCTGCGCAGGTGATGGCTGGCACTGATGATTGACGTCAGAGGATGCGGCGTGCAGGCTTCGGCGCGTGCGTGACACTCGCGGGCTGGCGTGGTTGTTGGGACAAGGGCTGCTGCGGACTGACGGGTTTGCTTCACCGATGGGACAGGCGGGCTCCACTGCTGTCTGCTGAGTTTGTGCAGAGGTCGGGTGCATGGGTCCCATGCGAAAGGCCTTTACTGCTGTTTATTTTTTTTTTTTTTAGTAGTGCCCGTCAATCAGAGACTTGCATTTGATATTTTTTCTTTACTGTTGCTTGTAGCAATGCACAATGTAACTTTTTGTTGTAGGTTTAATATATATATATATATATATATATATTATTTTAATATATTGTATATATATATATATATATTTTTTGCTTCCCGGGGTCGCAGCTATCAATTGATAGCTTTAATATATATATATATAATAAAATATATTATATACTTATTGTATTTTAATATACATATATATATATAAATAAATATATATATATATTTCCAGTTTCGATCTTTTGCAGATTTTGAGAACTGTGGATGTCCGATTGCGATGATTCAAGCGGCGACGCGCTCTACTCTCCGAGACGATCATTTCAAGATGTATGAAGGCATACTTCTGGTGTAGTCTTGAAGACCTCATTTTGTGGAGTACCATCTGGTGGCATGTTCGGAACTTGTTGGAGCTTCCGACTTCAAGAGATGATGGACTTGACACCAAGATGCTTTTCCAGTTGACATGCTTATGATGCTTTGTGAAAAAAAGAGCTTGGCGTGCTGACGGACTCACCATCTTCAAGTGTGAGCGGAGCCAACATCAAGGCTTTCAACGGGGAGGTGCAGCAAAGTGCGACGCATGAGGTGCAACAGGGTGCGAGGCGCGAGGTGCAGTAGGGTGCGAGGCGCGAGGTGCACCAGGGTGCGAGGCGCGAGGTGCAGCAGGGTGCGAGGCGCGAGTGTGAGACTCGAGGTGCAGCAGGGTGCAAGGCGCGAGGTGCAACAAGGTGCGAGGTAAGAGGTGCAGCAGGGTGCGAGGCGCGAGGTGCAGCAGGGTGCGAGGCTCGAGGGGCAGCAGGGTGCGAGGCGCGAGATGCAGCAGGGTGCGAGGCGCGAGATGCAACAGGGTGCGAGGCTCGAGGTGCAGCAGGGTGCGAGGTGCGAGGTGCAGCAGTGTGCCAGGCGCAGGGTGCAGCAGAGTGCAAGGCACGAGGTGCAACAGTGTGCAAGGCGCGTGGTGCAGCAGTGTGCCAGGCGCGGGGTGCAGCGGGGTGCAGCGAAGTGCGAGGCGCGAGGTGCAGCAGTGTGCAAGGCGCGTGGTGCAGCAGTGTGCAAGGCGCGAGGTGCAGCAGAGTACAAGCAAGCTGCAGTAGAGTGCAAGGCGTGTGCGCTACAGCTGTGAGGCGAGGAGTGCTGCAAGTGTGAGGCGATGCATGGTGCAACTACAAGGCAAGAGGATGTGCTTCATCTTCGAAGCAAGGCTTCCCATGACGCGAGGCAAAGTGCATGTGGTGCCATGAAATAACTGAACCTTTCCAAGGAGTTGCATTGGATGATGGATGACCTTTCAGAAATTTGATCTTCAAGACCTTGTTGAGCTCAGAATGGGGTGTAGTAAGGCAGAACATAGGATGGAGGATCGATTATGCCCCCTGCCAAGCTCGAGACGTCAGACATCATCGCCTAATTGAAGGAAGAGAGCCTGGAGGTGCCATCAATTCCAAGTAGGCGATGTTGAGGAGTTTGCCCCCATTGTTTGAAGAAGGTCGTGGACGATGTGTCACTGGAAGTCCACGATGAGATGATTGAGGCCTCCAAGGCTTGCTCATGGGTTAACAGAGAGACTCTAAGGTCGTGTCATTCTTGGTGATGAGCTTCATGATCCTTCTTGGCCCGTGGGTTGATCTTAGCATTGAATACATGTTTGTGCATTCAACTTGTGAATTGCCAACTTCTTTAATTTTCATTAATAATTAATAGAAGTCTTCCACCTTTTTTTTTGAGTGTTTTGTGATTTTCGGCAGATTTGACCTTTGTGTAGTAAATTTGATCTTCTGACTTTGTTTTAGCTCCGAATTGAGTGCCGTTGGTGGTGTTAGAAAGCTGAGTTCCATACCTTTTTACTGCCACCAAGCTCGTTCCAAGACGATCCGAATTGAGCCTTGTAGGATTGGTTGAATCTTGTGCTCGTGCGCTGATTCATGCAGTTGACCTTAGTGTACAAAAAAGTTCGCTGGGAACTCATCATAACTCAGAATTGAGTGAGATCAATGGCTTTTGAAATCTGACTTCCATAGCTTTCTAAATCCGTCTACTTCATGTCAGGGTGATCAGAATTTAGTGGTCTATGACTGAATGAATCTCGTACTCGTGCGCGCTGGTACGTGCAGTTGACCTTCGGGTACAAAAACGTTCGCTGGGAACTCGTCACAACTCGGAATTGAGTGAGGTCAACGGTGTTGGAAAGATGACTTCCGTATATTTTTAGGGCCATCAAGTTCATGTCAGGGTGAGCAAAATTGAGTGAGCTATGATCGAATTAATTTCGATCTCGTGCACTGAAATGCAGAATTGGACTTCGCATGTTAAAACCTTTGCCCCTTGTTCGTCATGGCCTGGTGGTTACCCCTCTTGGTGGGGTTGGAAGCGTTTTTTTAGTAGCTTTCCGACTCAACAAGTCAAGTTATTGGATGGTTCCACGTGTCTCACTGAGACGAGCCTTGAGCGCTTCGCATGACGAAGTCGTGGAGTGGTCCGCATGGTGAAGACTTCGAGTGCTTCATATGGCGAAGGCTTGGAGTGCCTCGCATAGTGTGGAGTGCTTCGCATGGCGAAGGCTTAGTGTGCTTCGCGGGACGAAGGCTTGAAGTGCTTCGCGTGGCGAAGGCTTGGAGTGCTTCGCATGGCGAAGACTCGGGTGCTTTGCATGGCAAAGGCTTGGCGTGCTTCGCATGGCGAAGACTCGGGTGCTTTGCATGGCAAAGGCTTGGAGTGCTTCACTGGTGAAGACTCGGGGTGCTTCGCGGGGCGAAAGCTTGGCGTGCTTCGCATGGCGAAGACTCGGGTGCTTTGCATGGCAAAGGCTTGGCGTGCTTCGCATGGCGAAGACTCGGGTGCTTTGCGTGGCAAAGGCTTAGAGTGCTTCGCATGACGAAGACTTAGAGTGCTTTGCGTGGCAAAGGCTTAGAGTGCTTCGTGTGACAAAGGCTCGGGTGCTTTGCGTGACAAAGGCTTGGAGTGCTTTGCGTGGCAAAGGCTTAGAGTGCTTCGCGTGACGAAGGCTCGGGTGCTTTGCATGGCAAAGGCTTGGTATGCTTTCTAAACAAAGGTGTAGGCGATAAGACAACTTCATTAGACGTTGGAACGACACATCTTGAATCTTATTAGAAGATACTACATGAGTAAAGTAGGCATTGAGCCGAATTTTAATCGCAAACTTTGTGCCTTTGATGATGACTTGGTCACTGATTCAGTTTCTTGGTTGTTCCCTATAACTCGGACTCGGCAATGATGGTGTCCACGCGGATCATCTTTTGGGCGGGTTCCTGGGGATCTTTGTTTCCGAGACGATCCGTTGCCTTTTTTCTGACATACTCGGTGCAGTGTCCTTCCTTCAAGAGATCCCGAAGGTATCTTTCGAAAGTCAGGCAAGAGCTTATGTCGTGCCCATAGTAATTGTGATAAGCACACCATTTTGTCTTGTCGGCCCTCTCCTGGTCACCTTTGACGGGAGCAGGTCTTTCGAACCACGGTTTTTCCTTTATCTGATTATATATTTGGAGTAAAGGTACCAAAAACTGTGTGTTTGGCTTCGCACCCACGAACGTGTTGGATGACGGGTTCCCTTTTTGCTCGTTGGCTTTCTCGACTGAGTTCCCACGGTGGGCATCATCCTTTGGCTGCGCAAATACCTTTGTGGGATGTCCATCTTCCTCGACGTGGTTGGCAGCATGTGAGGCGTTTTTCTCGTCCTCCCAGCATGCATGTCGCTCTGCCAGGGACAGTATCTTGGTGAGACTTCGGGCGTTGCTCATGACAATGTCTCCATAGAGCTGACTCTCCCGTGGTAGGCCTTGCTTAAATGCCATGGCTGCGACGAGATCGCTGCAACCAACGATGCGAGACTTCTCTTCGCAAAACCTCCGGATGTATTGCCGCAAGGCTTCCTTAGACCTCCTTCGGATGGTGAAGAGGTGGTCATCCTTGACTTCGACGGTGCGAAGCTGCGAGTACTCCTTCATGAAGGCAAGGGCCAACTCTTCGAAGGAGGCGATTGATCTCTGGGGGAGATGGTTGAACCATGTCGTCGCTTGACCTTGCAGTGAGGCTTGGAAAACTTTGCACATGAGTGCGTCATTGTGCATGTGAGGTACCATGACCCCCCGATAGTAATTGATGTGCTTTACTGGATCGGAGGTTCCTTTGTACTGATTGAAGTTTGGTGTTGAAAATTGCTGCGGGAATGGCTCCTTCTCAATTTTCCTCACGAACGGCGAAGATGATGACGTCTGTACTTGGCGCCAAAGGTCATCCTCCAAGTCTCTGTCGCGTTGAACTCCCTGGAGGCGTTGATCCAGCATCCTTCGGACGTCTTCAGCGTGCAATGGCCCTTCGTGACGGGGGTTCCCACGTTGGGTCAAAGGGCGTCGACTCCCTCGAGTTGCAGCGGGCTTGGCTCTCGAGCGTGCTGGCGAGTAAGTCTCGTCCTCCTCGCTGTGATCATCCGAGTGGGTGCATGACGCACGGGAGACTGCTTGCTGTCGTCGGCTATCGCGTAGGTACTCAATGCGTGAAAGTGCTCCGGGGCGTCCTCCGGGTCATTCTCGGGCTGATGGTCTCGGTTGATCCTGTCCTCTTGCTCTGGGGGTGCAGCTTTCTTCCCCTGAGTCGCTCAGCGACGTGTCTCGGGACATTGTTCGGCAGCGAACATGCTCCTTGTTGGTGCGTCTCGGGATGTCCCTTGGTGTACCGTGAGGTTCATTGTACTTCTCGGAGGTTCTGGACGTCACGATGTCTCCCAATAGTTGTTGTAGGAGCTCTGATTGGGTCCGAACTTGGTTGCTCAGTTGCTCAACCTGCTGCATCAGTCCAAGCCGCGGAAGCGAGCCCCTAAATGCTTGCTCGTGGTGAGTAGCATGTCGGGGCGCACGTCGTACGCCTTCAGTCGGATGTGATGGGCCATGTCTCTCTGGAACTTGGGTGTCGGCCTGTGAGTTGCGCAGGGCATCCAAGTGTCTCCTTAGGTCCAAGTCAGCAGGGATCTGATTCGGGACCCTTAGAGATGTTTCTCCCGCCAGCAGTCCGTCTGTTCGTTGGAAAAAAGCTGCGCCTGCCCCCGTTGCAGGTGGGGGGGTTCACAGTAGCAGCTGTCAGGACCCGTCCCAAATATCACCTCGGTACCCGGGACGAACCCTGCTCCCGTCTGACAATCACACATAAAGTGCCAAAATAACTACAATACCACTATACGCATAACTATCAGACGAAGGAGTAAATATAATACAACTGTCAGTTAGAGCATAGTTCGACAAAATGGGCACAAAATCCTACTATGCTAGTGTGGCAACGGAAGAACGTCAGAAGCTCTATGCCTCGATATCTGCCTCAACGTTCACCCCAGCGCTATCACCACGACCTGGAGGGAAAATTTAAAACCAAAAGATGTGAGTGGACTAAAAGAATATGAAAGTTTGAAAACCGTTTATTATCAAATCAAAGCTAAGAAACTAGAACACTTTGTTCCCTCCGTTTTGAAATCACATGCCTAACTCGGTGATTAAAATAATTATAAACCAAGAAACATCATAAGAAACAGAAACACTATAAAATATCATAAGAAACAGAAACACTATAAAATATAATAAGAAACAGAAACACTATAAAAACACCATTTTCTGATCAAATCTGCTGGGTCTATCCGAGTCTTTAAACTCAACCAGGCCTTAAATGTAATCCGAGTCTTTAAACTCAATCCGGGCCCGTCCCCCGTCAATCAATATCGGGGTCTTTAAACCCATATCCAGATCCAGCAAATCCAATCCAAAGTCTGTGCAAAACCAATTCGAAATCCATCGCCAAACTCGAATTCGAAATCACCGGTTCGAAGCCCTTCCGACGTTCAGAACCGACATTCCGAACCCAAATTCGGAAATCCATTTTTATACACCAAAAACCACATACAATCACAAATCATTTTTCACAACCCATTTATCATCATCAGAAAACATTTATAAACTTAAATCCTCAAAGATGTCATCAAGGTCCGAAAACCAATTTTTCTCGAAAAACGTGTGAAATCCCGTAAATGTCTCGAAAAACGTGCAACCATAACAACCACATATAACCACCAACAAGAAGCATAAAAACACGTTTAATACTGTAAATCATTAATAAAAACAATTAGGCATGCTCGAAAGAAAAGAAGAAGTCCGCTCACAGATCGAAACGAGTCAATTGCGCTCCGTGCGTTCCTCGACCGTTTCAGCCGTCTCCCGTTCTGTTAATACACACCAAATAGGGTCACAATTACATCAAGGATACTCACCCTATTTCCCCAATTTTTTGGGAATTTAAATAATATTTTAATCACAACCCTAAACCGTCCGGATTCCCGAACCATCCCGTAACTTCGTCCGATTAACCCAAAAATTATACCATTGGATTCCTTAGAACATTTAGAACTAAAACCATGTTGGAAGCTTGGCCGGATTCCTCCCCACGCGCCGCCCAAAGTGGCTGCGCGTGGGCCTCACGTGCCTGCTACAGTGCCACCGTCTTCCTCGATCGAACCCGGTGTCCGCTGTCCGGCCACCGTTTCCCCTCCTATCTTCACCTACAGCTTCCTCCAAACTCAAAGAACTCATCCTCCTCACTCTCTAGGTTCGACTCGACCCACAACTTCACGACTGAAGCCCGAAAGAAACCCGTACAAAACTCTGTTTTCCTTCCCGGCCACCCAGTTCTTCCCCCTTCACGGTGGTCATTCTAAACTCCTCCCACGACCTCACTGAATCACACACAACTCACAGGAACCCTCGACTCACTCTCTAAGTCCACGATTTCCCGTTTGAAATTCACTGCCAAACAGGGTAACAGAGTACCCGCCGCCGCACCACCCCCACCGTGAACTCCCCCGTCACGGCAACAGTCACAAACTACTCCTAGGACCTCCCTAAACCTCACTTCACTCACCACTCCCCTCGAATCTAGCTCTAGATTCACGATTTTCAATTTGAAACTCACGGGAAAAATAGGGGAATAGAACTTACCTTTTGATTCCGTCTCCGCCGTGCGCACCGCCGCGTGCCACGATGTTTGTTGGGTCCCCTGCAACCTCCTAAGCCTCCCACTGCCTGGGTTTGAGCCACCTCACGGCGTAGCCACCGCCACAGTCCGCCTTCTCTCAGTTTTCCCAGAAACTGCAACCGTCCTCCGCCGTGTCCCCGTGCACGATTTCCGTCCAACAGCACGACCACCAGCTCACTCTTATCTCCCTGTCACTCTCTCAAAACACTCTTCACTCTCCCTTGCACAGAATCGATCAATCTCTCCCAATTTCTCACCCTCTGTTTTCTGCGTTCGAACCAAATGCACGGTTTTGTTTTTGAACGGTTTGTGGCCGTGTATACAATACACACTTGTAGAACCCTCTGGTGCCCAGCCACGTGTCCACAATCCCATGGACAACAGCACAAAATATCCTATCCCACTCAGCCACTTGTCCTAATCTGATTGGCTGCAGAAAAATGACCAAAATACCCTTCATTTTAATAATTACCGTTTTGCCCTCGAACGTTCTAGACCCGTAACTTTTCCGTCCGACGTCCGATGACAGCATGCTGCCTGTCTACGGACTCGTGACGTCCTAAACTACGTCACGGTCAAGGGTCAACAGTCATCCAATCGGTAAATCGAAAAGTCAACTTTTTTGGCCTACTATTCACAAGGGCAAAATTGTCCTTTTATACAAAACTTTTTACAAAATTACATTTTTACCCTTCCCGAAGGTACGGGTTGTTACAGCAGCGGCCATGGGGAACGTTCCGAAACTAAACGTAGGTGTCCAATCCGGCATTCCGAACGGTAGGTGAATTGATGCGTGGTGCGGGCCGTGCAGGAGACGGGAAAGTGATTCCTTTGGAATCGTTGGGAGAGGTTCACTCACGGCAGCGATCGCAGCAGCAGATGAGGCAGCCTCGGAGGCTCGTGTGGATCGGCGTGTTCTGGCCATGTGAAGAACGGTAAGTGTCGAAAGTATGATGATGGAGTTTTTTCAAGGAAAAACTAAAGAGCACGCTTTGAGTATTTCTCAAATCGGCTCTCAATGAAAGCACCAGTTGTTGATGCAGAAATCGTCCGGCTCTGTGAAGTTCCTTCTCGATCCCTACACACAAGAATGAAAATCAAACGGTGTTAAGGTTGAATCCCGGGGGGGTGGTTCAACCGTAAACGCTCCGATGCTTAAGTCAGTTTTCTGAGAGAATAAACCGACAGAGTGTCTGTAGGAGTTTTTGATTACCTTTAGAAGTGAAATGAGGTCTTCTATTTATAGTAAAGTCTTGAAGGTCACCGGAGCGTCTGATTGGTTGAAGGGGAAAATGTTAAATAAGTGATTGTACCGAGTGTAATTACTTATTTATTAATGGATAAATAATTCGCTGGGAGATTATTTATTATCGACATTGATCTGATTAGTTAATATATTTAGCTGGTAAATATATTAAATTAATGCGGAGACCGTTACATGTCGATGTCAATTTTACCGAGGGTAATATCGGCATTATGAGAATTGTTGGCCACGTGGCGGCTCCTGAATATTCCGGTAATTTATGGCTCCACAATGAGGAGTTAGTTTAGTGGTCTCATATAGATAGTTATGGGCAGTGGGCTATGGTACTATGAAGTGGTCGGCTACACACTTGTGGGTTTTAGTTTCTTTAATGATTCAAATTCCAAGTGGTGATTACCATACACTTGTTGAACATTCTGCTTCTCTTAGTGCTGGTTTTGATTGTGAACCTCGCAAGAGCATGTATGAGCATTGGTTTCAGATTGCGTGGAGAAAGTTGATGCTCATCTAGTTCTTGACTTAATGAGGTTGATATTTGTTTCATTTACGGCGTGATTATGATATGTTCCTTCATCTCTGTTAATCTCCCAGACCACCACCTCCAATTAATGCCTTCCCCCTCAAAGATTCAACATCCCCCAAATACTCCAATTAATGAGCTCTTAACAAATATATATATATATATATATATATGTTATTTATACATTAAGTTTCTTTGATGACTCTGAAAATCTACATGGTCTTGATAATAAATTCAATTTCGTAAATGATATTCGAAGAAACATGGTATAACTTATGTTGAAAATAGCCCATGTTACTCTCTGTCTTCCACTTACATTCTACTTGAGCTATTCTAGTTCTAATATATGGAGTTTGTATTGTATAGCATGAATAGGACACCTGAATATTTAAGCTGGTACCATTGATTGACAAAAGCATCTCCTTCTAAGCATAAGCGTTTACAATTTCAAAGACATGATATCTACTCCATTATTCGATCTTCAGTTTGACTAAGTTGCATTCAGTTGCTGCTAGAAGCCTAATAAACCTTGCAACAATCTTCTATATTAATTCAATTTGGATCGATAAGTAATAAAATTAATTCTGGCATTTATGTCTTTTGTGCATTTTTCGGCCTTTTAAGTTGTTATTGGCATCATCGAAATTCAAAACTTGATAAGCGAGAGAGGTTGATAAGAGGAACTGCTTTAAAATTTTCATTCTATTCATGTGTTGCTTGTATTTTATTCGTATCCTTTAAATAATTATATTTCGTTCATTAGATGATTAACTGTTGTTAGTACGTGCCAAATGCTTTTCATTGTCTATATTCTAGATTAAAGTTTACAACATGTTTGTGCCCAAAATATCATAATGGTTTCCTAACTTGATTGATTCAGAATTTTCTTTCGCTCCTGTAAAATTATTACATGGTTTCGTATACTGACTGTGCCCTGGCCTGGTGTACGGTTGTTTTATTTTTTTACAGCTTGTCTGATCGATTGGTCATCTTTGTCAAAACTCTTGTGGAGAAAACCTCTTCACAGAAGGTATGTTTCATGCATTTTGTTTGCTCTAAATGATCAATCTTGTGGAGAAAGCTTCTTCTTAGAAGTTAAGCTTCTTCATAGTAAGCATGATATCCACTAATACTTGTGAATATGATTTTCTGTTTGTTGTGTGGATTATAGTAAATTTCTAAATGATCAGTATATATTTTTCAAGTTTCATACTCTGAAATACTACAAGCATGATATCTTAATAACACTTGTAAATATAAAGATAAATATATATATATATACACGATTATTTTTGTTATAGTAAAAGTCTAAAGGATTAATTAGTACATTTCTGTTGTTGGTTTATTGCAGTTCAAAGCGAAAATGAGTTATACTCAAGATGAAATTGACATGGCCGAATAGAGTGGGCCGAGCTTGTTGATAACTTCATCCAAGTGGATTAGAGGACACGTTAAATATGTCATTAATTTTCATTTATGACACCTATAAATTTCCATGACACTTATTATGTGCCCTTAAACACGATAGATGACACTTGAATTGTGTCATTAATCTTTTTTTATGACACATCTACACATTTCCATGACACTTATTATGTGCATTTAAATATAATAGATGACACGTTTTCTGTGTCATCAAACAATATTGATGACGCATTTTTATACTTCAACACGTACAGGTGTCTTTAAAAGTTATAGGGGACGTGTTAAATGTGTAATTAATTCTCATTGATAACACACCTGTAAGTTTTCATGACACTTAATAGGCGTCCTTAAACATAACAGATGACACTTGTAACGTGTCATTAATTCTCTTTGATGACACGCTTACATATTTCTATGACACTTATTACACTCGTATAGATGACATGTAACTGCCGTGTTCTTGATAATAAAAGATGACACATGTTTTGCATCATCTATTAAGGACGTGTTCGCTCATCAACTTCATAAATGTGGGCTTAACAAAACGATATTATGATGTTTCTGCCAAAAAGTTTTTTCTTCTTCTCATTTTAGGAGATAAGTGGGCCCGAGATAACCCTCAGTGGACCTTTGTGCGGAACTGGGTCTGTAGAGTGAGGGGGCAGATTACTAGTAGGGTCTCTTTGCTGGTAATGTGGTGTGGATGATGTTGGATGGGCTGAGCGTGATGAGCTTTTAGCCACAATCGTTCCCTAAATGGGCAGAGCAAGAAGCAAGTAGGCCTTCATCTCAAGTGCAGGTGTGCCACTAGTAGAAACTGCAACTAGAAAGTGTAGATACATTCCGCTCGCAGCGCAAGAAATTTTTTTCCTAATAAAAACAATCGTGAGACAATCAGACAAGATTAGTTTGCATTGTTCTTTTTATGCTTTTTTCAAGAACTTTAATTTTCTTTCCTGTAGTCCAAGTTCAGTTATTAGTCATAATATTCAGGTTGACGACGTTATTATTTCAGTAGTTAGGTGGTTAGAGGTCCTAGTTTCCCTCAAGTCGGAATCAAAGTACCAAACTAATGCTTAAAGATGGTATCTTGACTTGGGCAATCGTGGATCGCACTTGGATGGTGTATCCAGAGTACCAATTTCTACTTAAGAAAATCTAGTTTGTACCGTGATGAAAGTGGAAGTACAAATATTGGAATATAAAAGTACTTGAATTGAACTGAGCAAACACTGAAATTACAAGTACATATAAGTAAATTATTTCCTTCGCATTCAAGCCCCTATAGATCAGGAAATTTCAGAAATCATTAACATAAATGAATATCACTCGAAAATCATGTCATAGAATGACATAGAATTTAGAGATGACGATGAAATTTTGAAGAGGAGATTTGAACACCTAATTGCATGACCGGCTAAGGGTTAGCAGTCGAAATGACTGTATGTGAATCGGTAGTCAGGATAAATTTTCTTGAATATGTAGCCATGATGACTTTCCTTGAATCGGTAGTCAAGATAACTTTCCGTGAATCGGTAGTCGAAATAATTAACCCTTATGACAATATTTAGTCAGAAAAAAGGTTAATCTCTGCAAGTCTCAATGACCATCCATAAATTGGAAGTTGGAATGAGGTTAACCCTTATGACAATATTTAGTCAGAAAGAAGGATAGTGCAGGTATGAAGCTAACCATTATGATGGTGCTACTGGATCGGGTTAGAAAGACGGTTAGTTATTTTCATAAATGCCTTGGGGGGACGAGAAGAGTAATTGCATCTTGATTTCCTAGGTTAAAAGAAGCTGGTTTTTCCATAAGGGCCAACCCTTTGTTAAACCATGAAACCTGGTTAGGTGTTCATAGGTTCATAAATTGATGGAGATCAATTTGCTGAGTTTGATTGGTTGATTGTCGGTACTTTGAGAAACTGGTTCCTTTTCCTTTTATAGGCAACGAGGAGGCTAATCAAGTTGTCAAGTTTAGCCTTTGGTAGGTTCCATGATGCCATTTATTTCGTTGGAAACCTCCTATTTTCCTTCAAGTTCTTTGCCCATGTCAGAACCGCACATGTCTTACTTCCTCTTCACATTCCAAGTGGGTGTTTGGGCTAGAACTTCTTTGGTTTGGGCTTTTAATTTCTCCAAGCTATCATCTTTGGCCTAATGAGAATTTTTTGGGTGTAAATATTACCCCCTGAATTTGAAATGGTTTGCTATAAAACAATTTAAATTCACACGATCGTACCTTTTCCATTTTGTCGATTCCATTTGTGTTTCCTGGCGACTTAAGACACAGTCTCTCATAGCTCGACCATTCTTACTAAAAACCTATTGCACTTCCCCATACTCAGAAAAATCATGACTTCTAAGTTCATTTCTCGGTGGAAAGATAGGGATGCTTCTCTTCAATCCTTTGTCCTAGAACCCATGGCCATAACTTCCTGGATTTGTGGTATGGGCTATGAACCCCATGCAAGAGCTTCTCGCGATATCCTGGGGTTCCTTGATGATGTTGGTGAAATTATTCGTGACCTCTCATAATCAACTCCAATTTTTGTTTTATTTTGGGTCCCTGTTGGAAGTGCTCTACTTCGGACATGGCGATAACTCTCACCCTTCATCTGAAAGAGCTTCAAGCTCTGTCTATGTAACAACCTGGACCACATTTTTGGAATGTTTAGGGTAAAGTGAAATTTTGCCTCTGGGAGGGGGATTAGTGACCAAATGTTAACTTTTGACCTGGGAAGTGGGTTGTACGTTTACCTAGCCCCATTACGTAGATATCAAAATTCTAGTTACGTACACGGGCGACACGTCAAATTTGGAGTTTGTATATTAGAGTTATGGGTCAGGCACATTTTACGAGGTATGTTCGTTTTTTGGGATTTCAAGTATGTTGATTGTTTTGTTGGTTAGTAGGAAAATATCTCCTCCAAGTTCATAGGATGAGTGACATATGTCACTCACCCCTTGATCCTTATCCCTACCTTTGTTCTTTGTGGCCTTTAAGCAAAGAACATACACCATCACCCTCACCTTGTGGTTGCTTGAAGGGAATCAGAGAGAGTGAGCAGAGAGTGTGTCAGGACCCACCCCGGTTTCACGATAAACCACCAAACTACACAGTCAGACGCAGGAGAAAATTTAAACATCCCGAAGTCAAAGTTTTACAGAGCATAGTACTAAACAAATTAAAACAAGTTTATCCACAAGTACACGCACAACGGAAAAGTTTAAGCACTCCGGGGTCACTCTCGAGTACTCTATGTCCCCGACGCTGCCTCGACGTCACAACCCCGCGCTAGCTCCACGACCTGGAGGGAAATTTAAAAACCAGAAAGTGTGAGTGGACCATAAATAAGAAAAGAATTTCTGAAAACCATTTCATAATAAAACCAGGGTTTTAGCCCTCCGTTTTGAAATCACATGCATAACTCAGTTACTGAGAACAGTTATAAATCTCACAAAGATCGTCATAAAAGAAATTGTAGAAAACGTCATAAGAACAGCTATAGAAATCATATCATAAGCATCATAAAACCGTATCATAAAACATAAATACTAGGCCATCATAATCCGATCAAACCTGCTGGACCTATCCGAGTTTTTAAACTCCCGAGTCTTTAAACTCAATCCAGGCCTCAATAATATCCGAGTCTTTAAACTCAATAGGCCTATGGGGGAAATATCAATATATCCGAATCTTTAAACTCCCGAGTCTTTAAACTCAATCCGGGCCCGTCCTCCGTCAATCACAATATCCGGGTCTTTAAACCCAATAACCAGATCCAGCAAATCCAATCCAAAACCATTTGAAAACCATTTCTAAATCCATATCCAAACCCGAATCCGAAATCACTTGTCTGAAACCCTTCCGGCTTTCAGAACCGTCATTCCGAATCCAAATCCAGAAATCCACTTTTCCGACTTTAAAATTAAATCTCGCATCTCGAAATCCGATTTTAAAACCAAAAACCTTGATCATCGAAATCATGTTCCAAAACCCCTTTAGAACCATTAGAAATCATTTATCATTTGAAATCCAGAAATCATAGCATCGCAGCCTCGTAAAACGTGTTAAAAACTGTACTTTCTCGAAAAACATGCAATTAAGCAAAACAGTTATAATATATTCAAATAACCATGAAATCACATATAAAACCGTAAAAAAAGTAATTAAAAGCAGTTATGCATGCTCAAGTTTAGAGAAAGGGTCCACTCACAGTCACCGGCACGTCACTCGCGCCCCGTACGTCCCGTACGTTCCGTACGTTCCTCAGCTTCCTAGGGAAAATGGTAATTTTGACTTAAAAAGAAGGGCAGTTTGGTCTTTTGTACTTTGGGTTTGGTGTAGCTGGATTGGGACAAGTGTTCTGGGTAGAGAGGAGATTAGGTCAACGTGTCAAAACCCGATCGTACGAAAAGTCAACTTTTTCCCCTATTTTAACCACATTACGGTAATGCCCTCAACCTTCCGAATATCATAACTTCCTCCTCGGATGTCAGAATCGGGCGTGCCACCTGTCTACGGATTCGTGACGTCCTAAACTACGTCACGGTCACCGGTCAATACCCAATTGACCGCCCGAACTAAAAGTCAACTTTTTGCCCAGACTAGGGGCAAAATCGTCATTCTACACTACCGGACCTATCGTAACTGACCAACCACCAATTAAGCTCACTAATCCCATCTTAAACACGGTCTTAACCTTAATTTCTGGGACGGGTTGTTACAGAGTGGGAGATAGATTGGTAGATGGGTGAGGAGGCACAAGGGTCACTGGAACCTAGGAAAAACCCATGTTAACCCGTGACCCTTGGTTTTAGTTTTGGAATGTTGGAACATCAAAATAAGGTCCTGACTACGCCCAAACTACGCATTAAATTAAACACGTAATTTGAGTGTTGTGCAATTTAAACCCTTTTTGTGTAGATGTAGTATTGGTAAATAGGGATCGTTCTTAACCGGGGAAATTAGAGAACATTGATAATGTGTTAGTGAGAAAGAGTAATGAATAAATGAATAATGAATAATGAATAAATTAATGAATTAAATAATTAAAGAATTAACAAATTAAAGAATTAATGAATTAAAGAATTAAAGAATTAATTAATCAAAGAATAATAAATTAAAAGTATTAAAGAATAAAAGAATAAAGAGATGAAAGAATCAAAGAATAATAAACTAAAAGTAGAAAAGAAGAATAAAAGAATAAAAGAATAAAGAATAAAGAATAAAAAGGATAAAAGAATAAAATAATAAAAGAATAAAGAATGAAAAAGAATAAAAGAATAAAAGAATAAAAGAATAAAAGAATAAAAGAATAAAGAATAAAGAATAAAGAAGTGAAAAGGAGAGTTTTGAAAAGAGATGTAAAAAGAAAACAAGTAAAAATAATTAAATACTTAATTTTACTTCTACTTTAACCTTTGTACTAGTGAACTTTTTTCAAACACATATTTTTACCAACACTCTAACATCATGGTCATATTGAACCAATCACGAAATCATACCTTAATCATCTCAAATACATGCATACATTTTTCATATTATAAATGCACCGAACAACGGATTATTACTTACAATATGATCCACCTTAAGTAAGTGATTTAATGCGCCAAACATCGATCAAACATTAAATCTCTTCAACTCTATTCTAAATGCCCCGAACAGCGGATCAACATTTAGTTTCGAATTGAAGTTTAAGTACTAAAACATATGAAGTAAAAGAAACTCAAAAAGTAAAACACATGGAGATTGCATTCTTACTTACAAATGTTAGAAAGAAAATACCAACACATATATTGAATTATAAGTAAAACCAATAACAATAACAAGAATTTAAGTAGAGAAGTATGGATTTTCACAAGAATCACCGAACAGCGGCAGGAAACTTGTGAAGATGGAAGAAGAAATACGAGGAATTCGGTCTTAAAACTCTTGAATTGCCTTAGAATTACTTGGCCTAGGTATTTCTTAAGGAAAGCATAAAAATGTGTTTAAGAGATCTCAAAGAAATATCACAAGAACAAAGTAAAGAAGAAATGAAATTAAGAAAAATAAAAATAACATAAATTAAGAACAAGAATTAAAAGAAAACTAATTAATAAGAAAATTTACAAGAAGTTAAAATGGTCCCCAAAAAAAGTCTCTCAAAAGAGAGAAACAAAAGAACTAACTATGAACTAGAACTAAGAAAAATGAAAGAAATGGAAGAATGAAACTAATTGGGGACCCCCAAATACAAGAATTGAACCCCTATTTATAGGGGGGAAAAAGCTAATTATACTAAAAAAATAAATAAAAACAAATAAAAGTTACAATAAAAATATTAAAAAGTGAAATGATGAGATTGGGTGGTGTTTGTGGGGAAAAAAATGTAAAATAATCAAAAGAAATGCTGCTGGAGAGAAACTGTCAGAAACAACTGAAAAAAGGGCCAAATATTCGGTGGATGCTGGCTGGAAAGGTCCTTAGTGGGTCAGCAGGCGTGCGCTGGAAAGGGAGGTGGTGGCCGGCAAGCGTGCGCTGGAAAGTGGGCAGCTGGTCGGCAAGCGTGAGCTGGAAAGTGGGCGGCTGGTCGGCAAGCGTGAGCTGGGGAGCAGATCCCGCGTTCGGCAAGCGCGCGCCGATGGTGAAGAGCCTGGGCCGATGCGATTGGGCCTGCACGGATTGGTCTGCAAGGGCTGCTGGGACGCGGGCCGGGTTTTATTTCTTTTCCTTTTTTTTTTCTTTTTTCTGTTGGGCTGGGCTGCAAAATAAAAATTAATTAATTAATTTAGTTAATTTAGTAATATTTCACCGAAATTCGTCAATAATTTCTTCGTTATAATTCCGATCGGGACAATTCTTTCGCCAAAATACTCCAAATTACAACCTTTATTTATTTAAACAAAAATAACACAAAATAAATTATTTTATCTATTTATTTAATATTTTAATATTAAAAACTAAGTATAAAGGGTATAAAATAATATAAAATAATGCTTATTTCATGACCTATCAAATACCCCCACACTTAAACTTTGCTAGTCCCTAGCAAATACTAAAATTAAACTACGAATTCAAAATAAGTAAACCATTAACCATTTGTCTCAATATTTCATTATTACAATCATGGCATAAAAGATTTTCACTTAAAGCGTTTAAGCATATGGAATTCAAAAGTTAATACTTTGTAACAAAATGCTTCAACAAGTAAGATATTGAGTAAATATGGTGAAATGGATCTCAACATGAATAAAACAAGTATGAATCAACTCACAAGGATATGCACTCATAAGTTCACTCAATTTGTGAGGGTTTGTGTTTGCACTCAAAGTATGTGAGAAATACTCACATAATCGAAATGAAGTACTTTTGCAAAATCTCAAACAAACACCTCAAGATAAAAACAAAACATACTTGCACAAATGAACCAAAACCATAAGCTTACTCAAGTGATTAACTCAACTAATCAAATTTTACCATCTTAAGGATCATAAGGTCTTTACGAAGGTTGTAATGGGGCTAAGTTTAGAGGCAAGGAAAATATAGGACAAGTGGTGCTCAATTCGTTCCAAGACTCAATAGTCTCCCAAAACGTATCATAGTTTCCCAACCTTAGTGCAATGATGTCAGTAATCCATCCTTTCGAACATAGGCCTAATTCCATCATGTTGGGCCTCATAATCATTCTTTGTGTCAGATTTACAAATGTGAGGGACTTAACTCAAACATTACATAACCAAACCTTATTACCTTGATCGAGACTCAACTTTTTTTTTCTTTTTTTCTTTTTTTTTGATTTTTTTTATATCAAGGTAATAACATGTGTCAACAATACAACAAAACTTGAGTCGGTAAATCCAAATAATTCACATAAAAGTCTTTTCAACATCATCATTTTCTCCTTACACAATCTTTATATCTTCAACCGAGTTCTTGGAATAGGGGTAAAGGATGTCTATACTAAGCTCAAGTGTTTAGATAATCATGGTGATGAAAGAAAGGCTTAATGTGGGCTCGAAAGGGTTAAAACTAAGGGGGTCGCAACTTGTGCGCACAAAATAGGGAACATGGATGTTTGAATTTGTGGTGTTAACCCTAATGCCTTAATCATTTCCAAAATCAGAGAGTTTATTGACTTAAAAGCTTTGAAAATCACATAGAATAAGTTCTAGTACTCTAGAGTTCATTAAAAGCTATGGCAAGCAGTTATGAGGCATATGTATATCAATTTAAACAAAGAACTTATGAATCACTCATCAAAGATGTATATAAAGTTCTAAAGCTCACATAAGGTTCATATGATTCATACTTATCTTATTATGCTCGTTTATGTACCAATTTACATGCATTATCTTCAAGTTATAACACTTAATCACAAAATATTAACAAACAAATTCAAGTTGTAATGATCACCTTTATAGCCATAACATGTTCATTTTGTTCATTTATGTCATTGACAAGTTAAATGGCAACTTAAGACTCATAAAAACACTCAGTTAAAACAAAAAGATTCAAAAAAAAAACAATAATATTTTTTTTTCATTTTTTTCACCCTTTTTTTTAATAATTTTTTTCAATTTTTTTTGTTTTTTTGTTTTTTTTTTGAACAATTAAAATTGTAAACCATTCCCCCACACTTAAATTCTACATTGTCCTCAATGTAGAAAAATACGAAGTAATTAAACATAGAATCAAAGTAAGGAAGATGATTTACGAAAATAATAGGAAAACATTAAATAAACAAAATAAAAGAGAGTGAAGGGTAGAGGATAGCAAATCTGTATTGATGACTCCTTCATATCCCGGGAACACATTGAGTTGCCTCCCAACAAGCGCTTGAAGTTTAACGTCCATCCAGCCTAGACAGAGATGCAAGTTAGTTAGTCAGAGATGTACGTTAATTAAGAATGCAAGTTAGATATGCAAATTAAAGTTAAGGATGCAATGTGAGTTAAAGATGTAAGTTAGAGGAAGAGTGCAATGCAAGTTAAACTAAATATGCAAGTGAAGTTAAAAATGCAAGTTAAATGAAATATGAAATGCAAGTTAGAATGAAAGATGCAATGTAAGTTAGAATGAAAGATGCAATGCAAGTTAGAATAAAAGATGAAATGCAAGTTAAGAATTAAATAAATGAAGAAAAAGAAAATAATTTATTTACGTATGAATTTTTTTTATTATTATTAATTAATTTTTTTATTATTATTTTTTTGGAATTTAAAAATTAAATAAATGAAGAAATTTTTTTTACGAATTTTATGTTTTTTTTAATTACAAAAACAATATAAAAAATAAAAATATGGAAAAGTGAATATTTACCATAATCATTTATGAACAATTAAAAAGAATGAACATTATGTACAAGTATGAACAAGAATAATATGACAAGTAAGAGAATTATAAACAAACATAAATGAAAGTCTATTATGAACAAGTATGTATGTATACTATGAAATATAAAAGTTATGAACAATTTATGAACAAGTATAAAAGGTAACAAGTAATATATATAAAACATTTATTTACAAGTATGAATTAACACTAACATAAAGCTAAAATAAGATTTTTTTTTTAATTTCGAAATTTTTTTTATTTAAATTTAAATTATATCAAGATATAACCAAATAAATAATTACATAAGCATAAAATAAGTGTAATAAAAAATTTAATGGAATAAAAAGTTAATGGAATAAAATTAGTGGAATCAAAAGTTAATGGAATGAAATTAGTGGAATAAAAAGTTAATGGAATAAAAAGTTAGTGGAATACAAAGTTAATGGAATAAAATTAATGGAATAAAAGTTAATGGAATATAAAGTTAGTGGAATAAAAAGTTAGTGGAATAAAAAGTTAATGGAATAAATTTAAAGTTAAAGGAATAAATAAAAAGTTTATGGAATAAAATTAAAGTTAATGGATTAAAGAAAAAGTTAGAAAGTGTAAAGAAAAATAAAATAAAATAAATTAAAAGTAAAGAAAAGTGGATATGTACAATATGCATTTATGACAAGTACAAATTAAATTAAATTATGAACAAGTATGATAGAATTTTAAATTTACATAAACAATTTGAATATGAACAAATATATAAAAAAAATTATGAACATTTATGAACAAGTATAAATTAGAAACTATGAATAAGTAAAGTATGAACATTATAAACAAAAATAATAAAAACAAAAATAAGATGGATAAATAAAATATAAACAAGTAAGTAAATATTATAAACAAATATAATATTAACAAAAGTAAAATTTATAAACAAGTATAATATGCACAATTTATATACATACACTAACAAATTAAAAATGATTTTCAATTTCCCCGGCAACGGCGCCAAAAATTGACTACGCCCAAACTACGCATTAAATTAAACACGTAATTTGAGTGTTGTGCAATTTAAACCCTTTTTGTGTAGATGTAGTATTGGTAAATAGGGATCGTTCTTAACCGGGGAAATTAGGGAACATTGATAATGTGTTAGTGAGAAAGAGTAATGAATAAATGAATAATGAATAATGAATAAATTAATGAATTAAATAATTAAAGAATTAACAAATTAAAGAATTAATGAATTAAAGAATTAAAGAATTAAAGAATAAATTAATCAAAGAATAATAAATTAAAAGTATTAAAGAATAAAAGAATAAAGAGATGAAAGAAGCAAAGAATAATAAACTAAAAGTAGAAAAGAAGAATAAAAGAATAAAAGAATAAAAAAATAAAGAATAAAGAATAAAAAGGATAAAAGAATAAAATAATAAAAGAATAAAGAATAAAAAAGAATAAAAGAATAAAAGAATAAAAGAATAAAAGAATAAAGAATAAAGAAGTGAAAAGGGGAGTTTTGAAAAGAGATGTAAAAAGAAAACAAGTAAAAATAATTAAATACTTAATTTTACTTCTACTTTAACCTTTGTACTAGTGAACTTTCTTCAAACACATATTTTTACCAACACTCTAACATCATGCTCATATTGAACCAATCACGAAATCATACCTTAATCATCTCAAATACATGCATACATTTTTCATATTATAAATGCACCGAACAGCGGATTATTACTTACAATATGATCCACCTTAAGTAAGTGATTTAATGCGCCGAACATCGATCAAACATTAAATCTCTTCAACTCTATTCTAAATGCCCCGAACAGCGGATCAACATTTAGTTTCGAATTGAAGTTTAAGTACTAAAACATATGAAGTAAAAGAAACTCAAAAAGTAAAACACATGGAGATTGCATTCTTACTTACAAATGTTAGAAAGAAAATACCAACACATATATTGAATTATAAGTAAAACCAATAACAATAACAAGAATTTAAGTAGAGAAGTATGGATTTTTACAAGAATCACCGAACAGCGGCAGGAAACTTGTGAAGATGGAAGAAGAAATACGAGGAATTCGGTCTTAAAACTCTTGAATTGCCTTAGAATTACTTGGCCTAGGTATTTCTTAAGGAAAGCATAAAAATGTGTTTAAGAGATCTCAAAGAAATATCACAAGAACAAAGTAAAGAAGAAATGAAATTAAGAAAAATAAAAATAACATAAATTAAGAACAAGAATTAAAAGAAAACTAATTAATAAGAAAATCTACAAGAAGTTAAAATGGTCCCCAAAAAAAGTCTCTCAAAAGAGAGAAACAAAAGAACTAACTAAGAACTAGAACTAAGAAAAATGAAAGAAATGGAAGAATGAAACTAATTGGGGACCCCCCAAATACAAGAATTGAACCCCTATTTATAGGGGGGAAAAACTAATTATACTAAAAAAATAAATAAAAACAAATAAAAGTTACAATAAAAATATTAAAAAGTGAAATGATGAGATTGGGTGGTGTTTGTGGGGAAAAAAATGTAAAATAATCAAAAGAAATGCTGCTGGAGAGAAATTGTCAGAAACAACTGAAAAAGGGCCAAATATTCGGTGGATGCTGGCTGGAAAGGTCCTTAGTGGGTCGGGAGGCGTGCGCTGGAAAGGGAGGTGGTGGCCGGCAAGCGTGCGCTGGAAAGTGGGCGGCTGGTCGGCAAGCGTGAGCTGGAAAGTGGGCGGCTGGTCGGCAAGCGTGAGCTGGGGAGCAGATCTCGCGTTCGACAAGCGCGCGCCGATGGTGAAGAGCCTGGGCCGATGCGATTGGGCCTGCACGGATTGGGCTGCAAGGGCTGCTGGGACGCGGGCCGGGTTTTATTTCTTTTCCTTTTTTTTTTCTTTTTTCTGTTGGGCTGGGCTGAAAAATAAAAATTAATTAATTAATTTAGTTAATTTAGTAATATTTCACCGAAATTCGTCCATAATTTCTTCGTTATAATTCCGATCGGGACAATTCTTTCGCCAAAATACTCCAAATTACAACCTTTATTTATTTAAACAAAAATAACACAAAATAAATTATTTTATCTATTTATTTAATATTTTAATATTAAAAACTAAGTATAAAGGGTATAAAATAATATAAAATAATGCTTATTTGATGACCTATCAGGTCCTTATCATCTTCCTTGCTTGCGAGCATGTTGGGCTGAGAAACGAGGAGTTTGGTTGTAGGAACTGTTCCTAGGACGAGGTTGAAGTTTGGCCATAGACATCAATCTTGGCTCGAAGATTTTGATGTAAGGTTTCCCTCTTTTGAGGCCGTAGACGTATTTCTGGGTAGGATTGGAGTTGATTCGTGGAATCTGATCAAATTTTGGACCTAAAACGATGGAATTTGAGTAGGGTTTTGAAAATGGGTCGAAAACCAGTGTTGCAGGTTTGCGGGTTGACTCGCGATAGGTCGGGGATGACCACGTGGTAGCCACGTGAGACTGGGGGTCTGATAGATAGGCGACGTGACATGTTTGCGTGGTGACATTGGAATATTCTTGTCCACTACTCCCCCATCGTATCTCAAATAGTAGGAACCCTTCCACTTTACCTTGTCAATTATGAATCGTCCTTCCTAAGTCGGGCTCTATTTTCCTCTTCTAAGAATTGTTGTTCCCAATGGTAACACCGTTTTCCACATGAGGTCACCTTCCTAGGAAGAATTTCCATTCACCCTATTATTGTATGATTTTGCCACTGCTGTCTTATTGGACGTGATCTTGTTCAAAGCGTCCATCCTCTTTTTGTCAGGACCCGTCCCAAATCCCCCGGGATTAACGTGGGACGTGCCTGATCTCGTCTGACACGAAGTTTCAGACCAGGGAAAATTCCGTCTCTACCCCTCACCGAGACTTCCAGAGTACGTCAGGATCATAGGAGAAGGAGTGTGATGTATCGTCTCTGCTACAGCCCGCATCCGCTATCAACATGAAGGGCATTCAAAACATTAAAAGTCGTAAGTGGATAAAATAATATTTTAATAAAACTTTTTCACAATAAGATATTTATACCCTTCACTAAAAATATATGCATGCATTCAAAAACCATTTATCAAAACATTCATAAAACCATTTGTACACATTCTCAAAACCTTTCAAGGGTTCATGCTCGGTCCCCATAAACCGTCATGACCCATAATAACCTTTCAAGGGTTCATGTCGGTCCCCATAAACCGTCATGAACCATAAATTCATTTTTGAGTCCCCGACCCGAAATCACAAAAACCCGTAAATCCATACATGTGGGAACTCAGCCCAAATCATTCTCAGTGAAATACCAAAACATATAATACGGGGTCTCCGCCGCAAACCATTTCCAAAACATCGAATACGGGGTCTCCGCCCCAAATCACTTTCTAAAACATGGAACACGGGATCTCCGCCCCCAAATCACTTTCTGTAAAACCTCATACGTATCAACATACGTATAACCCATCCACGTCACTTCTGAGAAGATGCCAACTCGGGGCACACAACCCCTAAGGAACACATCCCCGATATATGTCACGATTCATCATATCTATACTAGTGTGCACACTACTCGGGGTCTCACTCTGAGTCTTCCCCCAAGAATTCTCCATTTGGGAGGCTCTGTCTCTGGATCTAGTCCGATCTCTATCTCCGGATCTAGTCCGATCATCTCTCCGGAATTTGGTCCGGGACCACATCATAACTTCCACTCCTAGAACGGGATCCCTATGAGGATACCCATTTTGGTTTGTGGATCGTGACTCTTTAGGTCGACGTCTGGAGGAGACCAAATAATCATATGAAGGGTTTCATACATTTTCAAATACTTTATTTCTTTCTCAAAACATATTTCAACTGGGTCTCATACCCGATTCATCTCAACAGGATTCCGTGAATTCGATTCAAATCCATTTCCACAGGCCTCGGCCTAAATCCGCAGTTCAACAGGGTCTCATGCCCGAACTCGGACTCAAGCCCGATTTCACAATCAACTGGGTCTCTAGCCCGATATCACGACTAACTGGGCCCTAAGGCTGAAACCATAAACCAAAGGGGCCTCAAGCCCGATTTCACAACAATAGGGCCTCAGGCCCGATACTACCATCAACTGGGCTTCCAGCCTGATATTACAACCAAGTGGGCCTCAAGCCCGAATCGTAAATCAACGGGGCCCTCGACCCGCTCATATAACTCAAATGAACCCTCGGTCCGATTCACCGTCAAATCAAATGGACTCCAAGTCTGAGAGTTCATAAATCAAATGGGTCTCACGCCTGAGTTCATATTTCCAAATCCAAAATCCGTTCATTAAACCCTCGTTGAAAACCTAGCACGTATAAGCATCATATAAAACTAGAAATCTCGAAATACGTGCCAATACATAAATCCTAGGCTACCACAAACAAAAGCACTCATGGCATCACAAAACATATATTAAAACACTTATAAAACATTTATGCATGCATCAAGTGCGAAAGAAAGGTCCACTCACAGATCATCCGAAGCCGCACCTCGATACGCGTGCCATACGCCTCTCCCGGGCCAATCGTTGCCTCCGGGATTCCCTAACCTGTCCAAATTAATTTAGAGGGTTGCTAATTACTTAAATAACCTCTCACTAAAGTCCCAAAATTTTTCGGAATTTCTAACTATTTTTAAACACGAACCAAAACCTTCGGACAACCTGAACTATTTCGAAACGATATCCGATCGACACGAAACCAGTCCCAAAATGTTCGTTACATCGAATAGATGAAATTACATGTTGGAAAATTTCCCAGATTCCCTGCCACATGCCGTCACATGCCCCAAGATTGCCCTGCGCGTGGGCCTCACGCGCCAGACACTGTAGATCATCCCTGTCCTCCAGCGGTCGGTCTGAACGGGCCGGTCTTGTGCAGCCGGTTCAGCCCATTTCTTCCCTCATTTCAGCTCGATTTCAATCCAATTCAATCCTAAACTTCCTCATTCATCATTCCCTACCTATTAATATAATTAAAACTAATAAAAACGCCCTAAAACCTAATGGTTTAAAACTCCCTCACGGTTCAAGTTTTCCATTTTCCTCCCACGGCTCCTCAGCCGTCAAACCACCACAAAAACTTCCCTCATACCTTCCTAGCAACCTATTAAACCCATTCCAAGCAACTAAAACGGTCCATAACGTCACAAATTAAAAATGGAAGGAAATGTGCAAAACCGAGTACCTTGCACGGTTTCATGGTCGCCGTCCACGGCGGCGCTGCCTCCTGCCAGCCACCATCATCCTCACGGCCGTCCATCACTCTCTCGTTCCTCCGACATGATCATAGGGATTAAGGGTTTGGATTGGGGTTGAGTGTTGATCGGGTTTGGGGTTTGGGTTTGGTATGCACGAACAAAGAGAAAAGGGTGATATGCATGAATGTAAAATGGTGTCCAGTGGATGAGTGACACTTGTCACTTATCTATTGGGCCTAGGGAAAATATCTGGGCCCCACTTAGGACAAAACCCAAGTCGTCTTGTAGAACGTGCAATAGTACCACGGAACTTCAGTAAACCGTAACTTCTTCGTCGAACGTCCGAATTTGATGTGCCGCCTATCTACGGATTCGTATCATCCTGATCTACGTAACGGTCCTAGGCCCTCAGCCATCGGACCTCCTGGGTCAAAAGTAAACTATTTGCTCCTATTCAACCAAATTACCAAATTACCCCCGAACTTCCGAAAATCATAATTTCTTCCTCGAACGTCGGAATCGGGCGTGCCACCCGTCTATGAACTCGTGACGTCCCGAACTACGGCACAGTCATCGGTCAAAGTCCATTTGACCACCTGAACGAAAAGTCAACGATTAGCCCATTCTAGGGGCAAAATCGTCATTTCGCCCTGCTCGTCCGTTAATCCTCGTCTAATCCCCGATTCGTCTTGCTAATCCGTCATTATGTCTTAATTAATCTCGATAATTCGGGATGGATCGTTACACTTTTGGTCTAACTCTTCTAACTCGTAACACATAGCTTGGGCGTATTCGACAATATCTAAACCATATTGATGTTGCGGCTATAATGATTTGGCATTAATTTCAATTGAGAGCAACAGATTCCGACCATAAACATGGTCACCCAGGGATGCCCCGATTGCTCATCGCTTTGATGTTCGATATGACCATAATCTATAGATCAATTGTTCATGTCAATCAGTAGGATAATCCCCAACAATTTTCTTCAGGATAGTGGGAGTGAATTTGTTGTTGGACTCTGCCTGATCATTGGATTGAGGATAATAAGGACTGGATTGCACAAACTTGATTGAAAATTGAGTGCCAAACTCCTGCAGTTCTCGAGACATAAACGATGTCCCGCGATTAATGACGATGGTCTCTGGTACATCGAATCGACTTAACATGTTTTCTTTTAAAAACTTTATCAATTAGAAGGTGTGATTTGTTTGAGAGTCTTGGCTTCTACTCATTTAGTGAGATAATCAGTGGCCACTATGATAAAGTTGTACTTCCTTGATGACTTTGAGAGTATCTTTCCGATGAAATCAATAGCCCATCCTCAGAATGGTCATGACTTGACTACTGGGTTGAAGGGTTCTGCGAGTGCATGATAGAATGGAGCGTACCTTTGGCATGCATCACATCCCCTAGCATATGCGTAGCAATCTAACTGGATATCTAGCCAACAATAGCCATGTCTATGCATCAGGTTCAACTTCAATATCCATGACTCTAGCTAGCATCCCTTTCCAGTATCGACGTTAGGAATTTCCTCCCCATTCTGATTTGTTTCTCGGCATGCCCCTCTTGGAATAAAACTCCAGATTCGACTTGGTGTGGCAGTGGGTGTTATATGTATGTGTATGTGTGTGCACCGAGTTGGTGTGGCAATGGGTGTTATATGTATATGTTTTTGTGTGTGTGGCATGTGTGTTTAAAACCAAAATCGTGAACAACACCATGAAGGAGGGGAGGAGAAAGAAAGAACCAGGAAGGGAGAGAAAAAGAAAAGATAAGAGAGAAGAGGAAGAAGAAATTAGAAATGGAAGAGAAGAGGAGGAAACCCGATACTCGAAACCCGAAAAGTCGTAAAATCAAGAATTGATCATTAGAACCGTTTGAATCTTCTAATCTTGCAAGCACGTTGTCCAAGCTCTTAATTGAGTTTCTGTGATTGATTTGGAGTTAAGAACTTTGAAGTTTGGACGCGGGAAGCTTGGAACACGAAGCTTATTTTTGGCTGAAAGGGTGAAGGATCTGGTAGCGATTTTGGGGTAAGTTTTACTTGTTTTGAATCCATAGATCTCTTCCTAGGATTGAATAGATGAATTTGGAAGTTTGAAATGTTGAAAACAGATGTGAAATGAGGAATTTAAGATTGGGTCATGCCCTTGGGTCGGGTTTGAGTTGCAGACCCAGTTGAAGCTTGATGGTGGCACTATAGTAGCGTGTGAGGCCCACGCGCAGAGAGAGTGGGCAGGGCGTGGGGGCTCATCGCTCACTATTTTGGTTTTCGGTCAACATGAATTTTATAATATTGGACATTACAAACACATTGGGGTTGGTTTTGAGCCAATCGGACATCGACTCGAGGTAATTTTGGGTGTTTGAAATGTTATGTTTAGGTTTTAAATTCATATTTAATCCCGAGAAGTAGTGTAATGACCCGTCCCGAGTGTCGGGATTGAATATTAATTAATTATGATTTTGAATGACTAATCTGGGATTAGTTGAGTGAAATCGGACGAAACGTGCAAAATGACCGTTTTGCCCCTAGCGTGGGCAAAATGACCGTTTTGCCCCTAGCGTGGGCAAAATGTTGACTTTTAGTTCGGGCGGTCAAACGGACTTTGACCGATGACTGTGACGTAGTTCGGGACGTCACGAGTTCATAGGCAGGTGGCACTTCGATTCCGACATTCGTAGAGAAAGTTATGATGTTCGGAAGTTGAGGGGTATTTTGGTAATTTGGCATGTTATGGGCCAAATGTTGACTTTTTGACCGGGAGGTCCAATGGACGAGGGCCAAGGACCGTTACGTAGGTCTCGTCGATACGAATCCAACGACAGGCGGCATGCCGAAATCAGAGATTCGACGACGAAGTTATGGTCACGGAATCGGGCTCGATTAACCAAACGAACCAGATTAAAATAATATTTTAATATGAACAGTACCCGGTGACTGTGCACATCCGAATGAGTGACAAGTGTCACCCATCCCTTGTTTCCAGCTCCATGTTTCCCTCCCAACACTATCATTACAACATCATCATTCCTCTTTCATCATTTTCCTTCCTTTTCTTTGTATTTTCTTTCAAACCGTGCACAAATTTGGGGGGGGGGGGGGGGGGGGGGAATGAACTGGGAGAATTGGCTCCCTTCCTCTGCCATTCTTGAGAGAAAAATGAGGGATTAAAGAATTGAGATACCAAGGGAAACACGAGGGGTTGTGAGTGTACTGAATTCTGGGTTTCGAAAATTTAGAAAAATTGGGGGGAAATTCGAATAATGAGATTTGAGCCGTGAGGATTGGAATTGAAGCTTCATTTAGCTTCCTGAGGTTGTGACGAGTGGAACCAGATAAAAAACGAGAAGAATTGGTGCCGTTTTGGCTCTGAACGAGCTTGGTGACAGAGGAAGAAAATCGAGCTTGAGTCGTGATCTTGGAGCAATCAAACGGTGTAATTGATGTGGGGAAACTACTTCTCAGGATCCCACGATGCTTCTGGGTTCATCAATTGGAAGAAACCGGTTGAGATTGACGGAATTCCATGGTTGCACAGTGTATGGCTATCGAGTTTGAGTCGTGGAGTTTGAGGCTTCGATTGATGCAATTGAGATGGGGAAAGAGTTTACCTATGTCCTTTGAAGCTTCTGGTTGCATCAATTGAAGGAAACCGTTTGATATCGATGACTTTCGAAGATGAACAGTGTTCGAGAGTTCTTCGATGTTCATCTTCGAGTCGTGTGATTTGAGGTAGGTTTTGGTGAGATTATTGTTACAGAACTTAAATTGAACTTAAAACGAAGCTAATTGAATGATCAATTGATGTAATTAAGGCTGAATTGATAGGATTGGAACCGGGTCGTCTCGCGGGCAAATTGGACCCGTTTACCAGACATACGGGTTAGGACGATGCACTGTAGCAGGCGCGTGGGTTTCACGCGCAGCCACTCACGGCGGCGCGTGAGGGCGCGTCCGGCCTAGTCTCAAGGTGAGGTCAACATGACTTTTGATCCTCTCAGTGTAACGAACATTTTAACGTTGGTTTCGAGGAAATCGGATATTGTTTCGATAATATTCCGCGTATCCGAAGTTTTGTTTTACGAGTTAAACACGTATTTAAATTCCGGAAAAATTGGGAAAAATTATATGATGTATTTTAAGATGTTTGTAACCCTTTATAATGATTTTGAACAGGAGTTGTGATTTCCAGAATTTACGGAAAAACGTGCAGCTCGGAAACGTACCGTTTTGGACGGTGTGTGTGAGTGGACTTTGTTTTCTAACCGTGATGCATGCATATATGTTTTAAATGCTTTATTATATGATTTTATATGCTTTGGCATGATTGATGTTTCAATCCGGTGATTTCTCGATTTTCTCGGTTTTATGATTATTATATTATATTTTGGCACGATTTTCGAGAAATGATGAAATTAATGTTTTTGGGCTAGGCCCGGATTGAAAATGATGTTTTGACTCGGGTTATGAGTCAGGAAGTTGAAAATGATATTTGGACTCGAATTATGAGTTAGTGATTGATTTCATGGATTTACGTGATCGTGGCAACTCGGGTTTACGGTTGCACGGATTTGCGTGAAAATGATATTTTGGGATTGAGACCCAATGGAATTGTGATTTTGATTGAATTTGTATTTCCATGTGATTACATGATGATATTGATCATTTCGGATTTATAAAGTAAATCGGGACTTTGGTTATTTTGGGGCTGAGACCCTGTGTTGATATATGATTTTGATTTCAATGCAACTGTTTTTCACTGGTTTTGTGATGATGATATGTTGCGGATATTTAGGGCTTTTGGGAGAAAATATGTTTTTCCCCGGAGTGCACCCTGGAGATAACGCTCGCCTTCGGGATGGAAGTGTTTACCCCGAAGAGGTCACGTAGCACGATCTTTGTCGAGCAGCCGAGGGAGGCTTGACTCAGATCAGATGTGCTGGATTATATATGGATCGGTAAGTGATGTGTTCACGAGATCCGGATTTCCGGCTGGTGATGTGTTCACAGCGGCGGATGCTCGTATTTTGAGCGGTCCTTGAGCCTATTGATTTGCACGCGTTGCAGGGATAAACGTGACTCTAAGCAACAGGATATGGAAATAAGTCCCGTGGATTATGGAAAATGATTTTGAGGAAACCGTGGCTTAGCGGTTAAAATGATTTAAGAAAACTGTGAACTTTTTGAGATATTAAATTGATTTGATAAAAATGAGTTTCAGGGAAAATGTGGTCATGGAATTTAGAAACATGATGTTCGTGATTACGTACCGGTTTTGAGTACGGGATTTTGGTCTTTGTGGCCAGGTAGTGGTGTTCACATGTTTTGGCCTGAGAGCTGGGATTTGATGTTTTATAACTTGAACTGAATTGGTGAACATGAGTTTTACGGACCATGGGAAACTATGTTTTGATTTTATCGGTCCACTGTTCATGCTCGAATGATTTCATACTATTACTCATGTTTTACGATATGCATGCAAGTTTGTGAAAACTGGAGGGTAAGAATATATTTTGGTAAATGTTTTTATCAAACCTTGTTTTGTCCACTCACACCTTTTCTGTTTTATTAACCCTTCAGGTCGTGGCGCGTTGATCGAGGCTATTCCAGAGGTGGAGGTATGTGCGGGCACAGGCGCAAATATCCCTTGTCTGGCAGGTGCTGAAGGGTAGTTTCGGACTTTCAGTTGACTTGTCAGACGGGAGCAGGACCGGGCACGGTTAACTTTGTCCTTCGGGGACGGGTCCTGTCAAGTAGGGGATTTAAATGTAAGATTATTTGGAACGTTGGTGACCTTTGGTGGTGATTTGTGATAGACACCACAACTCCTAGAAAATGGAGGAGAGTACAGCTCAGAATTGAACTGCGAGAACGGTATGTGAATGAACTTTGTTTTCATAAATTATGATGCATGCATAGTTAAATATTTTCATTGCTTTATTATATGATTTATGTGGCAATGTTTTCAATATGATTTTTAAATGAATATTTGATAATTTTCTGGATTTATTGATTGAATACTAGACACGAATTTTATGGTTGTTTTGTGAAAACTGTACTTTGGGCTCAAGCCCTGTTCAGAAGTAGTATTTTGACTTGGTTTTGAGTAAGGGTTGTGTTGAAAGTAAAGTGAGTGATTTAATCCTTGGATTATGTCCACTGTTGTTGTGGTTGTTTCCCAAACGGTCGAAACTAAGGGTGTTTTCCCAAACAACCGTAGTGGGGGGTGCTTTTTTTCCAAGAAGCCTAAGCTAATGGTGTTCCCAGACGACTGATGCTCGAGGTTACTATTATTGTTGTGATTTTTCCCTTGCAACCGAAGCTAGGATTAGTTCCCAGACGGCTGATGCTCGGGGGAGTTAATAATTGGTTGTATCTAGTTACAATGCTTGTGTCCAGATGTCTTTACATGAGTTCATGAACATAGATTTTGGGAAATGTGAGCCACATGCTATTTACCGGCATTTTATGATTTTTGCGGTCCCACGATCTATGATTTGTTTTGTTTTGAAATTCAATTGCTTTATTTTACTATATGCATGCATATTTTAGAAATCAGAGGGTAAATGGTTATTTTTCTCAGAAAATGTGTTTCAAGTGTATTTTTTTTTTTCACTCACACTTTTTAATGATTTTGATAACCCTCTAAGTCGTCGCACGGAAATTCGAGGCTCATCGAGAGATAAAGGCATGATCTGTAAGTTAGTATGCGTATCCCTTATCTGACAAATATTGTGGGTAACAGTGACGGTTCCTGCACTTAAAATTCCGATGGGCTTTTTTTAAAAAAACATCTAACAAAATATATTATTAAACATAAACAGAAGACACATAATACAAAGAATATAATAAGTTTTACCTTGTAATTGCATATTCGTATATAAATAAAAACTCAAAAGGAATACAACAAAAAAGATAAGTTATTAAATATTCAAAGCACATATAGAATATCATTATGTACATTTATGTTGTATCCCTTGAGTCATTTTGATACAAAGATATTGGGAGAGAAAAATTACATTATATAAATATTGGGTATTGACCTCACTCGAGGAGAGTAGAATGCGAGATCTCTCATATAACAAGTAGAAAGGAATACTATTAAGTCACATGTCATTAAGAGTGTAAAATCCTCCACTAAACTTCATTATTGATACCATCAGCATATTTCAAAAAATAGAAAGCGGAATATTCATTTTCATACATTTTGCTGAGTGTAATATGTTAATTTTTATGCATTAAAATTCTGAATTTTACTATAACTTTAAATATTAATTATATTTTGATTGGAAACTTGGATGAGTTATAGCACACCGAGCCCAAGGTGTAGCCCCGCCCTTGGTGGGTAATATCAGAAATTTCGATTCGTTTGTTAGACGGGAGCAGGAACAGACATGATTATCAAAACATTTTTAGGTATAAATTACGTATTCATGAACATTTGAGTTGCCACCTTCCTAATATTCCCCGTGAATGCCCTTGGTGCAATAGTCAGGTTGAGTCTTCTTAGCATCTCCTTATTAATTCTCGTATTGCGAAGGAATTCTGGAGTTATGCTTATTGTTTGGTTGGGGGTAGACCTACCAATCATCTACTAGATTGGTTTAAATCTCGTAATGCCTAGGAAAAACCGAACCGCCCCTCAGATTTGAGTAATGCTCTTATAATTTGTTGGCTTATTTGGAAGGCTCGTAATGACTGGATCTTCTTTGGAATGGAAACTAAATCTGTTGGTATTAACATGGTTGCTAGATCTTGGATTAGTTCTTATTTCAAAGCTAACTTCTCCAAATATTAGCGAGATAAGTCAAATCTAGATACTATTTGTTGGCACTTCCCTGATGACCATTATGTTATGCTCAATTTTGCTGGTTCAGTTGTTCAAATTGGTATGAGAGCTTGTGCTTATGTTATTTATGATGGACAGAGTTTTCCTATATTTGTTGTTACTAAAAATACTAGCCCTACTGACATCTTAACTGCGGAAGCCCTGCGCTGGTGGATGGTCTTACAAGAGCTATTTTCTTCAACTTTCATAATCTCTAAGTTGAAGGTGATTCCAAGACTCTTATTGATGTTGTGAATGACTCCATTTCTATTCCTTGGCGACTTCACACTATAATTGCTCAAATTAAGGATTTCTGTCTTTCTTTTAAGCAAATTTCTTTCAAATACGTCTACAGAGAAGTGAACTTTTCCACTGAAGCTCTCGCCAAGCTTGACCGCAATTGCGTTGATGGCTTGTTTTTAGAAGTCTCTCTTCTGGTTAATGCTCACGGAGTGTGGTTATTTGATTTCGCTGGGAGAGGCAGCTCTCGTGGTTTTGCCTTGTAATTTTTTCTTTAACATAAAAAAAACTTATAATTCAAAATCTAAACCCAAAATTTTGGTAATAAAGTTGAACTTCAAAACCTCATCAAACGCATATTGTGGGACTTCACATTAACCTTACTATAGAAAAAACAAACTAAAAAGGGAGAAATTTCAAAAAAATTTCTCCAATCCATAATATAAAGTTAGAGTTCATATGAACCTTATAACTTCAAAATTCAAAGCCCAAACTCAAAATTTGAAAAGAAAAAATTCAAACCTCGAAACCTTATACCTTTGATATTGTAAGAGTTTACATCAACCTTACTATAGAAAAACCACTCAGAATAGAGAAAAATTAATATTGTTTCTCCAACACGCAATATCAAACACTAGAGTTCATTTGAACCTTATAATTTCGTAACCTAAAGTCGAAATTTTGAAGGGGAAAAAAACATGATCTCATCCAAAAACAAATACCGTTAAAATTTTAACAGTTCAATACGAAGTAGATTTTACAAAATATAGAGTGAAACTATTCCAATCCAAGCTATTGTCAACAAAAAATAAAGATAAAAAATAAATAAAAGACTTCCAAAATATCACCATTGTATTAATCCACTTTAAGATTTCATTTATACATATCACCAAATTTAACTAGGACAGACATAAATAGACCATTCCATGCCGTACATATCACCATTGTATTAATCCACTTCAAGAGAACAGAAACCACGTATTAGCCTCTTCTTTTCAGTGACTGCATAGGCAAACACCATTCCATGCCGTACATATTCATTACAAATTTAACTAGGACAGACTTAAATAGACGCTTGTATGAAACTTGAACAGTTGAAATGTTTGAAATTTTCAATCTGTACTCAAATATCTAACCGAGAAGTAAATGTAAGCGTAAAATCTAGAGAATGTATCATGTATAGGACCGCCATATTGAACAAAAGTATATATTACATGGTGATGGTACCCCTCACTGTAATAATAGAAAGACGTAAACGTCATTGCAATTTCTCACCATCCAGCCACTCAAGTGTAGGAATTAACTTAATCGCAAAAGGCTTGAAATTTTCACAAGAAATTGCATTTCCGACAACGGCTAATTGTGTCAAACTCATGCTTTTAAGTATCAGATAAGCTTCCCAAAAATCATTCACGTTGGCACCCGTACTCACAATTTCATCACTGTTCCAACTAATTTCTTCTGTATGAGAAAGAGGAGTTGAACATAGGTACCTTGTCGTGTCGATAGTGTGTGAACCTATCTCATTGTATGAGACGTCCAAAACATGTAGTGAACTCAACAGTTTCAATGGCCACAGAGCGGTAAAACTACCGAGTTTGTTGTTACTCAAATTTAAGCAAGTTAGAAGCTGCATGGCCTCCAATCCTGTTCAAATGCCCAAGTATTAGACAATTTACGAAGAAAAAAAAAATCAAACATATCTTACTGAGTACTAAGATGCATAACATACAGACAACACCTCATATACGTAGATATAACCATGCAACATAGGACTTTGGAGCTTCAGATGAGATTTTTAACTAAAAACACCCCTTTATATATTTACAGGGCTGTTCAAATTCATCAAAATGTCTCCAGATTCGTCAGTTTTACAACTTTTCTGTAGTCCAGCTAGAGAAAGACAAAAACTTTAAAAAGAATCAATTTTCAAATCATAGCTTATCTCAAACAACTTTCATGACCATATGAGTTCAGCACGAACACAACTTCCAATAAATTTATTGAACGAATTAAACTTATAAATCACTACTTTCAAAATAGAGTAGAGGAAAATACGTTCCATTCTGATAAGAACATGGAAGGGCATAAGCTTAAAAGATGAACAAAATGAGCAAAAGAGAAGCATACCATCAATTGAATGAAGTTCATTGTAGCTGAGGTCTAGCATACGGACCCACAGAAGTTTCTGAATAGACCCCATCCTTGATAAGGATACGTTGCTTAGTCGTAGACATATATCATTACCAGTGCTTGAAGAAGCCAAATTTTTATAGGTGAAGCAGTGTTTCAGTAGAGACTCCCTATTGGACGTTACCTGCAATATTTACAACATCTTGAAAAGCAGGGAATTCAGAAATGGGAAAACTAAAGTAAATGGAAGTTCTAATATGTCCTTACTTGAGAATGTTCAAATAAATCTTAAATTGTCACTAAGAAAAGAAATTTTTGGGTATTTAATTATAAACTATTAGCCACTGTCATCCAACAAATAGATCAGGACCTACAGCGGCTGATACAGTAAAAAAAAAACTTGAATAAAAATGCAATGCACATATAGCAGCATCATGAACAATTAATGTGATACCCTGAAGAATAAAGGATCATGCTTACTACAAAAGGAGGGGATGTTTACCTTCTGCAGGAAAACTAAGCTCTTCTCATCTTTGTAATACCAAGAATGGGATGGGTCCAACTTTATTAAGTCAGTATACAGTTCAAGAACTTCATCAGAATGGGCCATTTTATTTGTGCATGGAGACAATATAACATCATGAGCCGTTAATAATCTTGCTAGTGTAAGCTTTCCGATTTTACTGCAAAAAGGAGTATAAAAAAGGTGGATCACTTATGGAGATAAGATTTAATAGCAAAATGCCACTTTAACCATTAAAAGCTTCCCATTGAATGTAACAAGCCTACCAGTTTATCTCTGTCAACAATTCTCGGAAAAGAGCTATTTCATTAGCAATAGCTTCCGCACGCCAATTTGAAGCTGTTGGTTGTTTATGAGCGTCATTAATATTTAGTTGATCAAAAGGAGCTACTTCATGTGGCTCCGGAGATTGTGCTTGGTATACATGAAAATTTTCATCTCTCCACAAAATTATGTCCCCAGCCTGCCTTTTAGCTGGTTCAGTTTCAATAGAGCGTGCACACACTTTGAAGGCAAACTGTGTAGGATGGCTATAGTGAAAGCCACTTGCGGAAATGATTCCCTGAGACTGCCCAACATTAACTTTCAGCTGATAAGCTTCTGAAGACTGGGGCATTGCATCTGGAAATTTAATATGTGTAACCCAAACTTGCGAGAACTGGGAGCTTGTTTGTAAAAGTGGTTTCCAATTAAGATCTTTAATGCAAAACGAAGATTCAATGGTTATAGCAGATGAATTTACACCATCAACAGCTTGACTGAAGTAAAGAATCAGTGGAAATGTTCCCAAATCAGAATGGAACCTATCAAACGGAGACAAAGAAGAGTCCTCTGAGGGCCTATTTCTTGACAAAGTGACATTAGATCCATGAGCAGGCCAAGAAGAAACAAGAACAGGAGCATCTGTTTTCACCGTCTGATCAAGAAGCCAAAGATAATAAAACCAGCCACTTTGGTCATCTGGATCCGTAAAAATAGCATTGTGTACGTTCTCATACTCATCATTCAGAACCTGCTCTTTTGAGAACCCTTGAGCCTTTTTCTTCATCAAATTAGACAGGAGTATGCTGCAATTTCCTCAGTAAGTTCAATCAGCATGCTTCATGAGGTAAAACATACAAATAAAAAATTGAGTGTTTTATTTTTTTATTTTTTCCTGGATTAGGTAAATTTATTGTAACAAGACCAAAGAGCAGCTAAAGTGTAAGTCAAGAAGAATGGCAAGGAACTCTTAGGAAGATTGTAACTAAATGGCTAAATATTGCTCAACCTAGTTAAATTTGAAAAGAAGATTATCTGTGAGGAAGAGATACTTCCCAAAATTTGATTCTTTGTGACAGTTTTCAGTCCGTGGTCTTCTCAAAAGCAAACACAAGAAAACAATAAAATAACTTCCCTCCACATATTATTTTCTGTTTCTTCAATTTTTGCTCTGACAAATTGGTAACTAGTTATATGTTTACTCTACAACTAGAGGGCTGAGGAACTACTAATTTAGTATCCGTACGCCAGCAATACAATGTCATGGATGTTTATTTTAAAAACAGGAAATAAACAAAACAGGAAGCATTCAGAATAAACAAAACGAAATGAAAAATAAGTTTGCTTCAAAACCTACTGATATCATGGGCTGTCATATACTTCCAAATAAGTACAGGTTTCATGATAACATATGCAATCAGACAACCATTTCCAATTAAAAATATACCTACGATTATGCCAAGCTGAGTAATTGCTGAAACTGTTTTCTATCATTTCCGTAGTATAATCCAACTCCTCCTCCTCCGTTCGGTTCAATAATGCAGCTACAAATCTGGAAAAGCATAAATAAACAAGGAAATTGATATCATTCAACACAAATTTGAATTGATAAGTCCTTGTTCCACAAACAGAGTTGTCAATAACTCCTACCTGCGGTAATTCCAAGCATGAAAATTCCGGGCATCCAACCTCTGGAACTCTTTGAGAAGCTTCATTTCGCGGTCCAAAACCGAATGGGCCTTGCTTAGTACCCATTTCCGATGATGCCAAGCCCCGTAGGATTTAGGATTTTGTCTCAACGACCTCTCTACCTACATGGATAGGGCAAAAATTCTCAATCAATCTGATTTCATCCCTACGAAAGCGAATTTGACGTTGAATTTGAACTAAATACATACAAGCCTGAGCTCTTGTTCGACGATGGACTTGAGCGAATCGTGATCGGACTCGGACTGAGCCAGATTACGTTGGAAAACGAGTTTTCTGTAATTCCAAGCAGTGTAGGACTCGGGGTTTTGCTCTAGGAGTTTGGCGCTCAACTGCAGAGCTTCGTCCGTGTAAACCTTATTGTGGTGGTTGGAGAAGAATTGAGACTGGAGAGTGCGAAGTTCTTTGGCTTTGGCTGCTGAAGCTGCTAAAGCTGCTTCGTCTTCCGGCTTCGCCGCTTTGCGAGGTCGTCCGTGCATTCCGGTTTCGGTGGGATTCAGAGATCGGTTTTTTGGAGTAGCTGTGTCCGCGATTTAAATAGCCGATTATCAGAGAATATCGCCAGTGAACTGCGATTAACTGATAAGCCAAATGTAGTCCACGATGAAAATATTCGATATGTACCGATATACCATTATTTAAATTGATGGATATACTGTTAAAAATATCAATATCGATTAACAAAAAAAATATATATTTAGTTTAAAAATTATAAATTTGGAATAAAATTTTAGAAAAAAAGTTAAATACCCAATAATAGTTATAAAAGACTAATAAAAGCTATAAAATGATTTTGATATAATAAATATATGATGAATAATATGATAAAAAAAATATATGATGAATAATATGGTAAAAAAAAAAAAAAAAAAAACCAACAAATGTGCCTAGGGTGGGTTGAACCCAGAACCTCAGAATTTGAGGCAAAACTTGAACCAACTCAGCTAGCCCAACTTAATTAAAAGTATAAACACTGTATAATATATAAAGTATATAAACGAACACTCTAAACAATCATCTTCTTCTTACTGCGGGTCTGCGATTCGGATTTTTCTACCCGGCGGCATGACCCGACTAGAAATCGATGGTTTTACGTCCGATTTTCATTAAATTTGGTCATATCTCGATCGTTTTAATCAAATAATGAGATCTATGGGCTTAAAACAAGACAAAATGTTGAAATTTCGCGAAATTTCTTTTCTCCCCTCTTACATGCCGCCAGCCAAATTTACCGATATATCGGCTATAGTGTCGATATTTTCATCAATGAATGTAGTAGTATTTGGCCTAGTTAGCATTTTTTTTAAACAAAAGATAAACCTAAATCGGTAAGAGAGTTAAAAGTATGGGTGGGCACGGTGCGATTCGATACGGATATTAACAATATACAAATTCAAACCGTTAAAATCTTAACGGTTCGATACGATTTGAATTTTTTAAAATTAAAAATAAAATTGTTTCGATCCAAACCGTTACGAACGGTTTGGTTTGAATCGAAACGGTTTGAAACCATTTAAAAATATAAAAAATCAAGGATATACAAAAAAAAGGATACAAAAAGAAAGAAAATAATCAATACTCAAAATTATATACTAAGCTTGCCAAAGATTAAATTGCAAAAATTATCACTATATTAAGATTTATCAAACAAATATTACTACTTAATAATATTTTATTATACTCTTATATTGGTAAACATGTACTTATATGGATGTATCTATATATCTTTTTATTTTTATTATTTTTACTTTGTATTAATAATAGATTTAAAAATTAATATATTCATTAACTATTCGATTTGGATTTAACGGATTTCTAAAATGAAAATTCAAATCCAAACGGTTACTAACGGAGCGGTTTGGATTCTCAAACCGTTTGACTTTTATCCGGTCAAACATAAACCGTTGGATAAATAACGGTTTGAAGCGGATTGATTAGCGGTTTTAACATATTTGTGTCCACCCCTAGTAAAAAGAAAGTACACTTGTTCGTGGGTGCACCACAAATGTTGCACAGAATTTCGTTAAAATTCTCATCATAAAACTCAACTAATCTAGAGAAAATTCAATGAGGGAAAAAAAGTACAAAAAAAAAAAAAACACAAAACACTCAACAAAGAAAATTATCCCTCCCTATCTCGCTCAATCAGAAGTGTCAACCAAAGCGGAAACATGGGTTGTCTGGTTGACAGGACCCATCCCAATCCCCCCGGGATTACCGTGGAATGTGCCCTGCTCCCGTCCAACAAGGGGTGTCAGACAAGGGATAACCAAGAGCCACTGCCCAACGGGGCATCCAGAGTGCGCAAGGATCGATGGAGGAGGTGTGCAATGTCCCAGTCTCTGCTGCAATCGCATCCGTAATCAACCTGAAGGGCATTAAAACCAAAAGCTGTGAGTGGACAAAAACCAATAAGTTTATCAAATACATTTATAAGACATTTATGCCCTCCAATAAAAACGTATGCATGCCACGAAAACCAGTAACCAAAACGTTTGCTCAACCGAGCCATTAGGGCCTTAGCCCAAAAACCGTTAACCAAAAACCAAGTGTGGGAACTCAGCCCAAAACAGTGGAATATCACAACCATACATAAACAACCATGTGGGCCACCGCCCAAAGCCATAAATATAAATCCAAAAATCCAAAACCATTTAGGGTCCCCGACCCGACATACCATTTCATAACCAATAATCCATTTTTACCACATAACACATATCCAACCGAAAAGCCATTTCATAGATCCATCCATCCATATTTTACCATTACCATCACCAGCAACCCAAATGCTTAGCGTCCCAGACACTAGACGTCCCTGACGTCATATCTCATGGTTTCATAAGCTACGCGTGCTGCTCGGGGTCTCTCCGGGTCCATATATCTGACATCCCTGATGTCTGACGTCCCTGACGTCAATCATAGCAATCCTGCTCCTGAGTCATCATACGGTCCGGCTGCTCCGTACAATGACCCCTCGCAGGCAATGCACCGTGACTTCCCCAGTGTCCCAGACATCTGGAGGAGACCATCATATATCCTTGTATCCAGATGGTATATGGAAAACAGTTTTATTAAATCCTTCTATCACATCATCACAATGGGCCCTGCCCGAAATTTCCATAAAACCACGTAACTCCATTTAGGGTCCCTGACCCAAAATCACAATTATTAAATATAGGGTCCCTGACCCGAAATCACCATTATAATCCAATTGGGCCTCATGCCCGATTTTATGAACCACTGGGCCCACGGCCCGATTTGTAAACCAACTGGGCCCCTGGCCCGATAACATGACTCAAATGGGTCTTAGCCCGTTTTCATATCAACTGGGCCCCTGGCCCGATTTCATTAACCAACTGGGCCCCCGGCCCGATTCTCAAATGGACTCCAAGTCCGAAATTTCCAAAACAAGTGGGCCTTAAGCCCGAGTTTATATTTCCAATTTCAAAACCATTTCATCATATTATATCCAAGACCATAAACATGGAAAATCCATGTAAAACCGGAAAACCTCGATTTACGTGCAAGCACGTAAATCGCCTCGAAATACGTGAAACCGTACAATTTACCAACAACCAAATCAACATCATACAATCACAACCATAATCCATATAAAACATTTAAGCATGGATAGAATTTATAAAACCAAAGTCCACTCACAGACCGTTTTAACGGTATGCCTCGATACGCGTGCCACCGGCCCTCCCGGGCCTCACCACTATCACCGGGACTCCCAATCCTGTCCAAATCACATTAGAGGGTCACTAACCTCATCATTAACATCCTATCAAAGTCCCGTAATTTTCCCGAATTTTTAACTATTTTTAAACTTAATTTAAAACCTTCGGACATCCCGAACAATATCGAAACGGTGTCCGTTCGATACGAAACCAATCCCAATATGTTCATTACATTAAATAGGACAGAAGTCATGTTGACCTCACCTCGAGATTCGTGCCCACGTGTCGTCACGCGCCGCCGTGAGTGGCTGCGCGTGAAACCCACGCGCCTGCTACAGTATCACCAGCCCAACCCGTATCTCTAGTAAACGGGTCCAATTTGCCCGCGATACAACCCGGTTCAATGTCCATCAATTCAGCCTTAATTCCTTCAATTAATCATTCAGTTAGTTTCTTTCTTAGTTCAATTACAGATCTGTAACATCAATTACACGATCACTTACCCAAATTCCCACGATTCGATGATGAACACCAAGAACACTCCGAACACTGTTCATTCATGGAATTCCATCAATTTCGATCGATTTCCTTAAATTGATTCAACCAGAAGCTTCCATGGACTCCGTTAAACCTTTCCCCCAACTCAATTGCATCAATCCATCGCTCAATCATCACTACTCAAGCTCAAACATCCGTACACTGTGCAACCATGGAAGTCCGTCAATCTCCAACGTTTTCCTTCAATTGATGAACCCAGAAGCATCGTGGGATCATGAGAAGTAGTTTCCCCACCTTAATTGAATCATTCGAAGCCTCAAACTCCACGACTCAACCTCGAATTTCCTCCTCTGTCACCAAGTGTGATCAGAGTCAAAACAGCACCAATTCCCTTCGTTCCTTCGACGATTCTGATCGTTGTGATCCCAGGAAGCTGAATGTGAGCTTCAATTCGATCCCCACAGCCTTAGGATTTAATTTCGAATTTTCCCTCTCAAACCCCAAATTTCGAATTCTCAGCTCCCAACCATCAATCGTTCCCAGTGTTTCCCCAGTTTGATTCACTCTCACTAATCTCACAAAACTCACTCAAAACCGGCAGTGGAAGAGAGCCCAATTCTCTCAATTCAGTTTCCCCCAATTTGTGCACGGTTTGAAGAAAAATCAAAGAAAAGGAAGGGGAATGATGGATGAGGAATGATGATGTTGTAATGATAGTGTTTGGAAGGAAACAAGGAGCTGGAAACAAGGGATGGGTGACACTTGTCACTCATCCGGATGTGCACAGTCATCGGTTACTATTCATTATTATATTATTATTTTAATCTGAGCCTCGGTTCGTAAATTCGTTTCCCTGACCATAACTTCGTCGTCGAATCTCCGATTTCGGCATGCCGCCTGTCATTGGATTAGTATCGACGATACCTACGTAACAGTCTTTGGCCCTCGTCCATCGGACCTCCCGGTCAAAAAGTCAACATTTGACCCCAATTGACCAAAATTACCAAAATACCTCTCATCTTCCGAACATCAAAACTTTCTCTACGAATGTCGGAATCAAACGTGTCACCTGTCTATGAACTCGTGACGTCCCGAACTACATCACGGTCATCGGCCAAAGTCCGTTTGACAGCCCGATCAAAAAGTCAACATTTTGCCCACGACCAGGGGCAAAACGGTCATTTTGCACATTTTGTCCGATTCCGCCCTACTAACCACCGTTCAACTTCACTAATCAAGATTAGTGACTAATCTAATCCCGGAATTCGAGACGGGTCGTTACAATCTTCCCTCCTTAATCAATTTCGTCCTCGAAATTCCAACCGCTCTAAACTCAAACGTACTTCCCTCCTTAATTAGTTTCGCTCTCGAAACTCGACTATCCTGATCCCACAAACACCCCGTGGAAAGTGGAATTGACCACGCCACACGTGTACACCCGTACACCAACTAATCAGACAAAACTTGTCTGCACCCAAACATACCACTAGTACTCATAATGTAATGACTACATTCGACCCCGTCGAATGACTGAAACTACTTGTTTCGAATTGACACCACTTGTCAAATCAACCTTCTCGTTGACGCAACAACTCGACGGTTCCTTTCCCACTCCCACTAGGAGTCAGCTGACCCCACTCAACGATCTATGTTGACACATCCTGACAATCTGTCACCACACAGTTGTTGTCAGTCGAAAACTGACACTAGACTCACTCGTGATTACACAATCCACCAACTTACTTGACTTAAATCTATACTTACCAACATTGCACACGATCTGTGTGTAATTAGACTCATCGGAAATATTATGACCCATTGCATAGTAATGTCCGACCCACGACTAGTCCAGTGGTATCGGAACCAATCCGACTACCAACACGCTCACCGACACACCTCGGGTATAACTCGTATACCGTAGCTAGACATCACAAGTCTACAAGGTATTTTACCTCGAACCAGGTACGAAATACATACATCTATCTAATGACCAGACTACAACCACCTAGGTCATAGCCAAACACGTTCCAATGATGGAGTACCATTTGCCCAATCCAGCATGAGACAAATCGAAGCTCCACCCATCATCTTGTCCCAATTCCGAATCCGAGTCCGCAATTTCGTAAGAAATCCCGGATCCAAGCCCAGACATCACATTTTTAATTCATTTCCAAATCCGAATCCGAAATCATTATTCCGTAAGCTAGCATTTGGAATAATCATTCCGTACCCAAATCCGTAAATATACTTTCAAGTTCCAAAATCGAATCCTGAATCGTCACCCAGAAATTCGATTCCAAATCCCGAAATCTCGTTCACATTTACCAAGACACACCAAAACCGAACCTATCGGTCACCTGTTCGATACCTCCAATTGACTACATAGGGAAGTCAATCCAACCTCCACACGTCTAAGGTTGACAAAACCTGACCACATCGAAAACCTACTCACTCGAGTAAGATACCATACGGGCTCCACTTCGAAAAGAAGTTCAACCCCGTCATTTACGACTCACATACCCAAGTTCGTATCGATCCTTGTCATTCCACCTAGGAAAAACCAAGGATGATCTAAAATGATGACACCAATACTCATCCTACGTGGATGCAAACAAAACTCGATGCACTCACAACATCCTCTGCCACCAAGCAGAAAATGAGAAATCTCATTTACCTAATTTTGAATACGCAACTCCCCCTGATGACCCCACAACACACATGGGCTCACCAACCAATACACGCTCAACGTACTGGTAACTACAGTCAATGTCTGCCAGGGCAGAAAGCAAGAAGTCAACCCCAATGACTTCGGAATACCAATCACCAAAAACGAGCACCACTCTCGTTCCCCAATCACAACTTTCCTCAAAACTAAGGTTCCAACCATGTTGGAAGCAGACATGCTCCCAACAAGATGTCAAGTCTAACCACTAGACTTCCTACCTCCTCAATTCACTTGGACAACCCCGTGTCCACAATCAATCCGTTATTGTTTCGTTCGCACATCCCAACCTTTACAGGTTCAACACTCGGTTTTCCAAGTTCTCAATTATACCTTTTTAATCCACTCACCACTGGTTATCTCGCCACTATTGGGACTTATCCCAACACATCACAATCTCAACTGGATCCCATCCAGTCCATCACTCAACCACTACCGAATCTCAACGACCAAACATATGTTCATCATGACGGAGTCACACCTCAACTTGTGGCTCATCGTCAACACCATCACCGACACTAGCACCAGCGCTAGTACCAGTACCAACACATTATCAACAACACTAGTATCAGCACCCATGCATCCATACTAGCATCGGAACAAAAGTACCAACCCACAAACATTCATACTTGCACACCGTGTGCAAATACGACAACCCTAGATCTCCGTTCATACCGAACGACGATCCCGTACCTCACGACTATGGGTACCACCACTCTGACAATCCACATCAGGAAAATGAACGTTCCCTGAACGTCCCATGATCCCCAAGTATTATAACCACACTAATTACCCTCGATAGCCAGTCATCTCCATATGACTACCGACTAACTGTCATTGCTATCGAGATCCGCATCCACACATCACACCAATACCCGATCCAACACGGGATTCCATAATTTATCTCAGAACCGTATCCGTAGATCGAATCCCATAGTTCTGACTAGACTCACCAGAGCCATCCACATGGTCATCCATGACCTCAGCCGCTCGTCGCAGCACAAGTTCTCATCCACTAGCCACAATTAAGGTTTACCTTTTTAATACTAGGGTTCCACAATCACACCCTATGGTTCCCCCGAACCCAACCACTTTCCGTAATATAAAATTCACAACCTGACCGACCCCGCGGTCTAGACATCAAATAGACGTCAGATCCAATCCTACCATCCCTTCAACGTGGGTTCCACCACTAGGTCATCGGCCAACTCTGATGAACCAACATACCTCACACTAGAAACCACCACAAGGGTTCACATTTTAAACCATTACTCACATGAGGTTCCTCGAACCTGGCTGCACCTAACAGCACAACGATTTAATATTACATGACCGAACCGTCGGTCCCACAATACCAGTTCATCACAATCAACCCCACTTGGGTCGAATCACATTAATGCACGGCGTATCGGGCCAATCATATTCTATCCACTATCCAAACCCAAAAACTATCTCTTAGGTTGATAACGAACTGCAGCCCAAAGAGACATCACACCCTCGACCTACGCGCACAAATAGAGCAACCGTGCTCTAATACCAAGTTGACAGGACCCATCCCAATCCCCCCGGGATTACCGTGGAATGTGCCCTGCTCCCGTCCAACAAGGGGTGTCAGACAAGGGATAACCAAGAGCCACTGCCCAACGGGGCATCCAGAGTGCGCAAGGATCGATGGAGGAGGTGTGCAATGTCCCAGTCTCTGCTGCAATCGCATCCGTAATCAACCTGAAGGGCATTAAAACCAAAAGCTGTGAGTGGACAAAAACCAATAAGTTTATCAAATACATTTATAAGACATTTATGCCCTCCAATAAAAACGTATGCATGCCACGAAAACCAGTAATCAAAACGTTTGCTCAACCGAGCCATTAGGGCCTTAGCCCAAAAACCGTTAACCAAAAACCAAGTGTGGGAACTCAGCCCAAAACAGTGGAATATCACAACCATACATAAACAACCATGTGGGCCACCGCCCAAAGCCATAAATATAAATCCAAAAATCCAAAACCATTTAGGGTCCCCGACCCGACATACCATTTCATAACCAATAATCCATTTTTACCACATAACACATATCCAACCGAAAAGCCATTTCATAGATTCATCCATCCATATTTTACCATTACCATCACCAGCATCCCAAATGCTTAGCGTCCCAGACGCTAGACGTCCCTGACTTCATATCTCACGGTTTCATAAGCTACGCGTGCTGCCCGGGGTCTCTCCGGGTCAATATATCTGACATCCCTGATGTCTGACGTCCCTGACGTCAATCATAGCAATCCTGCTCCTGAGTCATCATACGGTCCGGCTGCTCCGTACAATGACCCCTCGCAGGCAATGCACCGTGACTTCCCCAGTGTCCCAGACATCTGGAGGAGACCATCATATATCCTTGTATCCAGATGGTATATGGAAAACAGTTTTATTAAATCCTTCTATCACATCATCACAATGGGCCCTGCCCGAAATTTCCATAAAACCACGTAACTCCATTTAGGGTCCCTGACCCAAAATCACAATTATTAAATATAGGGTCCCTGACCCGAAATCACCATTATAATCCAATTGGGCCTCATGCCCGATTTTATGAACCACTGGGCCCACGGCCCGATTTGTAAACCAACTGGGCCCCTGGCCCGATAACATGACTCAAATGGGTCTTAGCCCGTTTTCATATCAACTGGGCCCCTGGCCCGATTTCATTAACCAACTGGGCCCCCGGCCCGATTCTCAAATGGACTCCAAGTCCGAAATTTCCAAAACAAGTGGGCCTTAAGCCCGAGTTTATATTTCCAATTTCAAAACCATTTCATCATATTATATCCAAGACCATATACATGGAAAATCCATGTAAAACCGGAAAACCTCGATTTACGTGCAAGCACGTAAATCGCCTCGAAATACGTGAAACCGTACAATTTACCAACAACCAAATCAACATCATACAATCACAACCATAATCCATATAAAACATTTAAGCATGCATAGAATTTATAAAACCAAAGTCCACTCACAGACCGTTTTAACGGTATGCCTCGATACGCGTGCCACCGGCCCTCCCGGGCCTCACCACTATCACCGGGACTCCCAATCCTGTCCAAATCACATTAGAGGGTCACTAACCTCATCATTAACATCCTATCAAAGTCCCGTAATTTTCTCGAATTTTTAACTATTTTTAAACTTAATTTAAAACCTTCGGACATCCCGAACAATATCGAAACGGTGTCCGTTCGATACGAAACCAATCCCAAAATGTTCGTTACATTAAATAGGACAGAAGTCATGTTGACCTCACCTCGAGATTCGTGCCCACGTGCCGTCACGCGCCGCCGTGAGTGGCTGCGCGTGAAACCCACGCGCCTGCTACAGTATCACCAGCCCAACCCGTATCTCTAGTAAACGGGTCCAATTTGCCCGCGATACAACCCGGTTCAATGTCCATCAATTCAGCCTTAATTCCTTCAATTAATCATTCAGTTAGTTTCTTTCTTAGTTCAATTACAGGTCTGTAACATCAATTACACGATCACTTACCCAAATTCCCACGATTCGATGATGAACACCAAGAACACTCCGAACACTGTTCATTCATGGAATTCCATCAATTTCGATCGATTTCCTTAAATTGATTCAACCAGAAGCTTCCATGGACTCCGTTAAACCTTTCCCCCAACTCAATTGCATCAATCCATCGCTCAATCATCACTACTCAAGCTCAAACATCCGTACACTGTGCAACCATGGAAGTCCGTCAATCTCCAACGTTTTCCTTCAATTGATGAACCCAGAAGCATCGTGGGATCATGAGAAGTAGTTTCCCCACCTTAATTGAATCATTCGAAGCCTCAAACTCCACGACTCAACCTCGAATTTCCTCCTCTGTCACCAAGTGTGATCAGAGTCAAAACAGCACCAATTCCCTTCGTTCCTTCGACGATTCTGATCGTTGTGATCCCAGGAAGCTGAATGTGAGCTTCAATTCGATCCCCACAGCCTTAGGATTTAATTTCGAATTTTCCCTCTCAAACCCCAAATTTTGAATTCTCAGCTCCCAACCATCAATCGTTCCCAGTGTTTCCCCAGTTTGATTCACTCTCACTAATCTCACAAAACTCACTCAAAACCGGCAGTGGAAGAGAGCCCAATTCTCTCAATTCAGTTTCCCCCAATTTGTGCACGGTTTGAAGAAAAATCAAAGAAAAGGAAGGGGAATGATGGATGAGGAATGATGATGTTGTAATGATAGTGTTTGGAAGGAAACAAGGAGCTGGAAACAAGGGATGGGTGACACTTGTCACTCATCCGGATGTGCACAGTCATCGGTTACTATTCATTATTATATTATTATTTTAATCTGAGCCTCGGTTCGTAAATTCGTTTCCCTGACCATAACTTCGTCGTCGAATCTCCGATTTCGGCATGCCGCCTGTCATTGGATTAGTATCGACGATACCTACGTAACAGTCTTTGGCCCTCGTCCATCGGACCTCCCGGTCAAAAAGTCAACATTTGACCCCAATTGACCAAAATTACCAAAATACCCCTCATCTTCCGAACATCAAAACTTTCTCTACGAATGTCGGAATCAAACGTGCCACCTGTCTATGAACTCGTGACATCCCGAACTACGTCACGGTCATCGGCCAAAGTCCGTTTGACAGCCCGATCAAAAAGTCAACATTTTGCCCACGACCAGGGGCAAAACGGTCATTTTGCACATTTTGTCCGATTCCGCCCTACTAACCACCGTTCAACTTCACTAATCAAGATTAGTGACTAATCTAATCCCGGAATTCGAGACGGGTCGTTACAGTCTGGTCCCGTCTCAAATCCCCCGGGATTAACGTGGGACTTGCCTGCTCCCATCTAACACCGCGTGTTAAACCAGGGAAAATTCCAAGCTCAGCCCCACCAGGGCATCTAGAATGCGCCAGGATCCGGAGGAGGAGTGTGATGTCTCGGTCTCTGCTACAGTCAGCATCCGCGATCAATCTGAAGGGCATTAAAATCATTAAAAGTTGTGAGTGGACAAAACAAAAAATTTATAAAAACAATTTCATAAAAAGACATTTATGTCCTTCACTAAAAAGTATGCATGCATTCACAAACCATTTCTCAATTCGTTCATTAGGGCGTTGGCCCAAAATCCAAAATAAGGAAACCTAGAACGAGTCTCATTTCAAATCATAAAACACAGGGTCTCAGCCCAAATCCAATATACGTGGGCCTCAGCCCAAAACCATCTTAGCGAATCTCATATACATATACATATGTACATATATAACCCATCCTTGACATGCTCTGATGTCTAATCAATACCCGTCACGATTTATCTATAAGTATGCATACTACTCGGGGTCTCACTTCGAGTCTACCCCGAGGATCTGTCCAAAATCCATGATCTACGACGTCTGGGAGGATCTGTCCAAAATCCAGGATCTACGACGTCTGGGAGGATCTGTCCAAAATCCAGGATCTACGACGTCTAGGAGGATCTGTCCAAAATCTAGGATCTACGACGTCTGGGTGGATCTGTCCAAAATCCAGGATCTACGACGTCTGGGAGGATCTGTCCAAAATCCAGGATCTACGACGTCTGGGAGGATCTGTCCAAAATCTAGGATCTACGACGTCTGGAGGATTGTCTGCGGACCCAGTCCGAGACTATACCATATCTCTCACTCCTGGAATGTGCTCCCTCTTGGAGTCACTCATTCTAGGTAGTGGATCGTGACTCTCCAGGATCTACGACGTCTGGAGGAGATCATACTGCTAATATAGGAGGGTATATACACATAAGTGTGAAAACATTCTTTTCTTTCAAACCATATCTCAACTGGGTCTCACACCCGATATTTTAAATCAACTTCAGGGTCAGTCACGATTCCAGTCGTAGTAATGCATGCAACCATCCGTCCAGGACCGCTCGTAATCTTGGTATGTCGCCGTGAACATATCAACTGCCGCGACTACCTCTAGATCATAGTGAACACATCCTGATCGATCTCGTATACCGTCAGCACTCCGATGTCGAGCCTCTAGTGGCTGCTCGACCACGGGACGTGCATCGTGACCTCTCCGGAAGGAACACATCCCCAGTCCGAAGGCGAGCGTCGTATCATCTGTCGCCATGCACACAACACTTGTCGCGACTACACCTCGGACCCGTAGGTCATCAATAGGGCCAAATGCCCGAGACAAAATGTAACGACCCATCCCAGAAATCAGGATTAGATTAGTAGTTCATGATGGATTAGTGAAGTTAATCGGGGATTAGTTGACTGATTTCGGACAGACGGTGGGAAATGACGGTTTTACCCTTGGAATTGGACAAACAGTTGAATTTTTGTTCGGGCTGTCAAATGGACTTTGACCAATGACTGTGATGTAGTTCGGGACGTCACAAGTGCATAGACAGGTGGCACGTCCGATTCCGACATCCGAGAAGGAAGTTATGATGTTAGGAAGTTCAAGGGTAATTTAGTAATTTAGTTAAAATGGGGCACTTTGTTGACTTTTCAAATGACATGGACTTTTCACGTAAATCGAGGACTATTAGGAAGGTCTCGATGCCCTGAGTACAACGACAAGTGGCACATCGTTATCGGACTTCAGATGAATTAGTTATGGGTCTAGGAACGCAAGGGGCAAAATAGTAATTTGTGCGAAAAGGGCCAATTTGGTCATTTCCTGCATCGGGATTAGTGCCCAGTGATCAGGGGACACTTGGTTGCATCAGATGTGTGTGGCCACAAAGTTTTGGACACCTGGCTTCCTCTAGATGAGTATGGAAGTGACATGACCCATCCCAATCCCCCCGGGATTAACGCGGGATGACCATGCTCCCGTTTGACACGAAGTGTCAGACAAGGGATATTTTAGACCTTTGCCTTCCCGGGCTATCAGAGTACACCAGGATCCGGAGGAGGCATGTGATATCTCAGTCTCTGCTACAGTCCACATCCGCTATCAACCTAAAGGGCAGTCAAAACATTAAAAGCTGTGAATGGACAAAACAAGAGTTTATAAAAGCATTTCCATAAAGACATTTGTACCCTTCACTAAAAAGCCTGCATGCATTCAAAAACCTTTTAACGAAATGAACCACATGTGGGAACTAAGCCCAAAACCATAATCAAATCAATAAGCGGCCACTGCCCAAATTCATAAGGGACTCAGCCAAAAACCATCGTAAAACCAACCATACGGGCCACTGCCCAAAACCTGTAACCACACACCACATCTCATAAATCATATCATATATCATATATACATATAATTCACATAACCAATCCTGTCACGGTTTCCAAAGCTACACGCGTGCTACCCGGGGTCTCAACCTAAGTCTTCTCAAAGTCAAAGTCAATGTCCGCAGACCACTGACCCTACCCGAGGTTATAGTAACCATAGCCTTCCTGAGAGTAAGGAACCCAACTGGGGCGACTCCACTCAGTCAGTGCTCCGTGACTACTCTGGGGTCCACTCAGGCCAACGACCCTCCCCGGAGGAGATAATAAAAGTAAAGGAAGGTATATGAACATATATATACATAACACAAACATTCATGCACGGTTCCCATGAATCGTCATGATCCATATATTTACATATTGGTAATATCATCCATGCCCAGTTCCCATAAACCGTCATGTACCATAATGACATAACCAGGGTTCATAACCAGGGTTCATGCCAGTTCCCATAAACCGTCATGTACCATAATGACCAATCAAGGGTTTATTCCGGTTCCCATAAACCGTCATGAACCAGGAAGTCCATTTAAGGTTCCCCGACCAGAAATCAAAACCGTAAAGTAATCTGGGTCTCATGCCCGAACATAGGACATTAGCTGGGCACCGTGCCCAATATCTGAGGTCATATGCCCGAGACAAAACCAAATGGGTCTCATACCCGAGTTTATCCTTTTCAAATCCAAATCCAATTCATTAAAACCAATAAGGAAATACAAACCCGTATAAGCACCGTATAAGGCCGAAATCTCGAAATACGTGCTTATACGTAACCACATACAAATGCACCCATGGCATCATCAAACATGTAATAAAACATATAATAAATGACACGACCCATCCCAATCCCCTCGGGATTACCACGGGATGTGACGTGCTCCCGTCTGACACGAAGTGTCAGACAAGGGATAACCCGACGCCATTGCCCATACGGGCATCCAGAGTGCGGAAATATCGAAGGAGGAGGCATGCGATGTCCCGGTCCCCTGCTGCAGTTGCATCCAGGATCAACCTGAAGGGCATGAAAAACCAAAAGCTGTGAGTGGACGAAAATAAGCAAGTTCATTAAAGACATTTTATAAGACATTTATGCCCCTCAGTAAAAACGTATGCATGCATCAAAAACCGGTAATCAAACATTTATTAGAAATAACCATTAGGGCCTTAGCCCGAAATCATCAATCAAATCCGGAAACCCATCATAACTCCAGTTCATCAAGTCTCATAAACCGGGCCACTGCCCCAACACATTTCAAACGACCAGAAATCAACAATACTTCATAAACAAATCTTAAACACGGGAACTCAATCCCAAAACTCATCAAATCCAGTTCATCCGGGTCACTGCCCAAAACCAGTGAAAAACTGTAATCACACACGTTTGCTGGATTAAGTGCGCCCGAGTCTTTAAACTCAAAACCATGCACATAAACAGGCCTTCCCGGGATATCAACGAGTCTTTAAACTCAAAACATAGTCAATAGGCCTCGGGGGTATCACAATAACCGAGTCTTTAAACTCACGAGTCTTTAAACTCAATCCGGGTCTTTAAACCCAATTTTCCGGTCCCGCCCCGTCATCAGTTAACCGAGCCTTTAAACTCAAAATGTGCTTCAGCAATGGCACCCGGGTCTTTAAACCCGAACTATTTTATAAGGCACAATCAATCAGGATCCCTCACGATCCGTTTTCCGAAAAGCATCCCGAAATCACATATATAAAACAACTGGGCCTCTGGCCCGAATTCACTTAATCAATTCTGTAACTGTCTCATAAAATCATATCCAACCACAATTATGGAAATCAATACAAATCCAGAAAATCTCGATTTACGCGCATACCGGTAAATCGCCTCGAAATGCGTGAAATCATATAAATTCACCGACATCCAAAATAAATCATATAATCACAATTATAAAAATCATGAAATAGTTATGCATGCATAGAATTTATAAAAACCAAATGTCCACTCACAGACCGTTTAACCGAGTGCCTCGATACGCGTGCCACCGGCCTTCCCGGGCCTCGTCACTAACACCGGGACTCCCGAACCTGTTCATATCACATTAGAGGGTTACTAACCTCCCCAATAACATCCTATTCAAGTCCCGTAATTTTCCCAAATTTTTAAGTATTTTTAAACCCGACTTAAAACCTTCGGATATCCCGAACAACATCCGAACGGGATCCGAATGACACGGAACCAACGCTAAAATGTTTGTTATAATGTATAGGATAAAATTCGTGTTGACCGTACCTCGGGATTTGTGCCCACGCGCCGCCGTGAGTGGCTGCGCGTGAAACCACGCGCCAGTTACAGTAACGGTGAACAGTCGTCCACCTTTCCCGTTTCCTCTGCAAACGGGTCCTACAACCCGCGTGACAACCCGGTTCAATCCCTGCGAATATCCACTTAATTCCTTCCATTAAACTCTCAGATAGCATCGTAATGGACCTAATTTAAGTTCTGTTTTACTCATTCACATCGACATGGCCTAAATCCAGCTCAATCGAATACGGGTCCTAATTGGGTTCAAAGTCCCCATTCATTCCACAGTCTCAGTTCCTCTCAATTAATCAGTTGGGAAGCTCCGTATGCTCATTATAAGGATGATTACACAGGTAATTTCACGAGAACTAACCTCAATCATCACGACTCCAAGCTTGGATTTTCCGGCCATCCACCACGTCTGTGCACGACTCCAGGAGCCTCGAAAATGGCCCCATTTGGTCTGGATCGACTTGTGAAGGTTCCAGGAAGCTCAATCAATCTTCAATTAGTCATGGGCTGGCCTAAAACTGGAAGTTCGAATTTGAATTTCACACAGTACCAGTTCGGGTTTCAGAACACTCTCTCACCGATTCCTCTCATTTTCTTCCTCTCTCCATCTCAGAATACTCCTCTCATCTCCTTAACTCTCTTCCCGCTTACAAATCACTCAGTTTTGGCCTTGAGACGGCTGATCGAGTGTGGGGAACAGTCCTATGTTCCATCCTGCATCAGAGACACCAGCCATGCCCGTGCACGCTCCTCCTGCAGCCAATGCCTCCCACTTATACACCCATTATCAATTGAATACACTTTAGCCCATAATCCGTTCCAATATCAAGCATAAACAATTCACTCGTGCACTGATCGTGATTCCCAAATACGGATGCAACAGTAACCGTTCAAACAATACCCTGTGAAATTACATTTCTGCCCTTGTACAGAAAATTACCAAAATGCCCCTCACGCAACTAGGCCCGTAACTCGGTCATCCGGACTCCGATTGATGCGTGCCGCCTGTCCACGGACTCAGGGCATCGAGACCTCCCTAACGGTCCTTGGTCCTCGGCCATCGGACCTCCCGATCAAAAAGTCAACATTTTCCCTTATTTCGCCAAAATTACGGAAATGCCCCTGGACTACCGAACGTCATAACTTTCGCCACGAACGTCGGAATCAAACGTGCCGCCTGTCTATGAACTCGTGACGTCCCAAACTATGTCACGGTCATTGGTCAAAGTCCATTTGACCGTCCGAACTAAAAGTCAACGTTTCGTCCACGACCAGGGGCAAAACGGTCATTTTGCACCGTTCGTCTGAGTTCGCCCAACTAATCACCGATTACCCCTGCTAATCATGATTAGTCCGTAATCTAATCCCGAATTCCGGGACGGGTCGTTACAACCTTCCCCCCTTAAATAATTTCTTCCTCGAAATTATCAAATATCCTTATTCCACATCCGCCTCGTGGAAAACATTTCGATCTCACACCTGTGTACACTCGTACACCCACCAAACTTGTCTGTACTCAAACGTCCCATCACGGTTTCTCACCGTACCGACCACACTCGACCACCGCGAGTGAAGTCGATCACATGATCCTTTTGAATATTGCTTGTCAATTTCACCATTTAGCTGACTCCTTCAGCTTGCCGGTTTCTTTCAATCATTAATATATCTGACGTCTGCTCCCCCATGGGAGTCACCAAAACACACCTGTCAGCCCATACTAACACCATCAGTCAAACGGTCGCCACTAAGCTTTACCACCCTGATAAAGCACCAACCATCAGCCAATCGGTGATAACACCTCATCCTGCTACTCGCTCAAGTAGCGTAAGATCAACCACGTGATCTCATCTCGCAGGGCAACCCAATCCTGCGACATATATCCATCTCAAGTCCATAACTGTCAATTCCCTCAGCGAACCACAACGCTGGAATCATCTCGGTGTGATAACATCACGCAAGGCCACACGTAGTGAAGCAGTCACCAACTCACTCATCCTGAGTGTACGTATACCGTCATCATACTCAATCAGGTGGTGTAACTGACACACATTGAATACTAGCCAATCAGTGTTCGCCCAACTCCACACTGGGGTTCACTAGCCATCCGTGGCTAAGAGCGCCTGCTCATGAAATCATTGAACCCAACAAAATTAACTCTGCCCAGTGCATAGTACTAAATGTCCAGTTCACACCCACCACCAAATCCAATGGTGTCGGAACTAAGCCGACCACCAACACGTATAACCATACGCCACTGGTACCTCACATGTGCTGTCACCAGGCACCACACGGCCTGTCCAATACCGATCCTCGTACACTGTGCAGGATACGTACATCCATTCCACAATAAGTCCACTGCATGGCCCACAGTCAATCATGATCCGATATTGGGGTTCTCCTGTCCAATCCCAGACTAGGCAAAACGCTCATCCCAACTCATCATCCAGTCCCAATCCAAATCTGAGTTCGAATCCACAATTTCATAAGAAATCCCGGATCCAAACCCAAACATCACATCCTTAACCCGTTTCCGAATCCGAATCCGAAATCATTATTCCGTAAGCTAGCATCTGGAATAATCATTCCGTACCCAAATCCAGAAATCCAGTTTCAAGTTCCAAAATCGAATCCTGAATCGTCACCCAGAAATCCGATTCCAAAACCCGAAATCTCAACCAGGTCTACCCAGACGCGCCAAAACCGAACCTATCGGTTACCTGTTCAATCCATTCGATTGACTTCATAAGGAAGCCAATCCCAACATCCACATATCTCAAAATTGACCAACTAGACCTCGTGGAAAAACCACACACTCACAGGTCAAATCCTCGAGTCAATGCGTAAGCATTCCAACACACTCGAGTACTAATTAACTTCAAGAAGAAGTTCAGCCCAATTATTCCCGTATCCAAACATGTGACAGAGCGATAAGCTCTTCACCTAACCTCACCCAAACGGTCACAATTCAAATCCATCACCACGTCACCAGACGGGTACCATTACGATCCCAGATCGTCACCATGTCCAATGTCCATTACAATCCAGATCCGTCTCAGATCCACACACGGTCACGTGGCTAGGAATCCACCTGGAATCCGATCGTAGGGTCCTACGCCCTCATGAGTCCTTGTCCACCACACAACACTTCTCCAATTATTTCCACATACAATCATACATTTACAATGGGACACAACAACATTGTGGGTCACATCCAATTACTTCGTCTCGATCCTTGTCTTTCCACCCAAGAAGATCAAGGTGAATCCAAATATATGAAATCATCATCCGTCCTATGTGAGTACAAACACAACTCACAGCACTCACCATACCAAGTGATCCAACACCGTCTGCTACCAAGCGGAACATGAGAAATCTCATTTACCCAACTTCGAATTATGCAACTCCACCTGGTGACCCAAACCACACATGGGTCCACCAACCAATACACACTCAACATACCGATAACCACAACAGCGTCCGCCAGGGCGGAAAATAAGAAGTCAATCCTAATGACTTCAAAGTACCTATTACCAATGCGAAAACGAGCACTCCTCTCGTCCGCAATCACAACTCTTCTCGAAACCATCGTTCCAACCATGTTGGGAACAGACATACTCCCAATGAGATGTCAAGTCCAACCACTGGACCTACAACGTCCTCAACTCACTTGGACAACAACGTGTCCGCAATCAATCCAATACTCAGACCTCACGTCCGATAATAACCATTTATGCCCACATCCCGATTCCGAACGGGAATTACTCCACTCTTTTTGAACGTGCATACATTACTGCCTTCACCTCACATCTCAACCTTTACGGATTCAACCCTCAAGTTCCCATGTGATTCACAATCACAAAATCTCACATCTATACCACCAATGGTTTTCCTCGTCTTTTCCAATTCCAGTCATTTCCTTGTACTTTCTGAGGATATCAACAACACCCAATCATACCAATCTCGGAGTTGTCAACAACTCCCCAAATCCACCAATTCTCATGGCATAGGGAACAACATCCCTAGATTCCTCCTGTCTCAACATACCGTTATATCCATCAATCACTTGTCGTCTCGACACTGTTGGGACCCTATCCCAACACCTCACAACCTGCACTAGATCCTATCCAGTCCATGACTCAACCACCACTGAGTCGCAGTTACCGATCATATGTCCATCAGGACAGAGTCACATCCCATCTCGTGGTTCACCACAATCTCAATCACCAACACCAGCACCGATGCTAGTATCATCAACACTTGCATCAGCACACAGGCATCCAAACATCCACCCTCGCACACGATCACCCACACTAGCAAAAATGTGCAAAGTTGATACCCTGGATCTCCGTTCATACTGAACGACGATCCCGTATCAACACTCGTACCCCCCAACTATGGGTACCCCCAATTTGACCATCCGCACATCAGTATAATGAACGTTCCCTGAACGTCCCCTTATCCTCAAGTGTTAAAACCACACTAAACACCCTCGATAGCCAGTCATCTCGACACAACTGTCGACCAACAGTCATCGCTGTCAAGAGCCGTATCCACACCTCACACCATTATTCGATCCAACACGTAATTCCACATCTTATCCCATAACCGTACCCGTGGATCGAATCCCATAATCCTGACTAGACTCATTAGAGTCCGTACGCGTGGATCGAATCCCATAATCCTGACTAGACTCATTAGAGTCATCCACATGATCATCCATGACCTTCGCCGCTCGTCGCAGCACAAGTTCTCATTTAAAGTTCACTTTTCCAAGTCCATCAATCATAAATTAGGATTCCAAAATCACACTCTAGGGTTCCACCGAACCCAACTGCCTTTTGCAGTAAAATCCACAACATGACCGATCCCGCGGTCCCGACATCGTATAGACGTCAAATCCAACCCAATCATCAATTCATCGTGGGTTCTACAACGAAGGTCATCGGCTAACTCCGATGTACCAACACCCCGTACACTAGCCAATACTACCAGGGTCCATATTTTAGACCATTACTCAACCGAGTTTCGCATTTCGCAAAATTACCACCAAAATGGGGTTTACCGAACCCAGTTGTGCCCAGCAGCACAACAATCCATTACCATATGACCGAACCTACGGTCCCACATTACGAGTTCATCGTACACAACCCCGCTTGGGTTGAATTGCATTAACGCACGGCGTATCAGGCCAATCGTACACTATCCACAGACCGGGATCCAATCCCGCCAACCATCCATCCGACTACCCTAGCTATCAGGTTGATGACGAACTGCAGCCAACAAGGGACACCACATCCTTGACCTACGCGCACAAAAGGAGCAACCTGGCTCTGATACTAAGCTGACACGACCCATCCCAATCCCCTCGGGATTACCACGGGATGTGACGTGCTCCCGTCTGACACGAAGTGTCAGACAAGGGATAACCCGACGCCATTGCCCCTACGGGCATCCAGAGTGCGCAAAGATCGAAGGAGGAGGCATGCGATGTCCCGGTCCCTTGTTGCAGTTGCATCCGGGATCAACCTGAAGGGCATGAAAAACCAAAAGCTGTGAGTGGACGAAAATAAGCAAGTTCATTAAAGACATTTTATAAGACATTTATGCCCCTCAGTAAAAATGTATGCATGCATCAAAAACCGGTAATCAAACATTTATTAGAAATAACCATTAGGGCCTTAGCCCGGAATCATCAATCAAATCCGGAAACCCATCATAACTCCAGTTCATCAAGTCTCATAAACCGGGTCACTGCCCCAACACATTTCAAACGACCAGAAATCAACAATACTTCATAAACAAATCTTAAACACGGGAACTCAATCCCAAAACTCATCAAATCCAGTTCATCCGGGTCACTGCCCAAAACCAGTGAAAAACTGTAATCACACACGTTTGTTGGATTAAGTGCGCCCGAGTCTTTAAACTCAAAACCATGCGCATAAACAGGCCTTCCCGGGATATCAACGAGTCTTTAAACTCAAAACATAGTCAATAGGCCTCGGGGGTATCACAATAACCGAGTCTTTAAACTCACGAGTCTTTAAACTCAATCCGGGTCTTTAAACCCAATTTTTCGGGCCCGCCCCCGTCATCAGTTAACCGAGTCTTTAAACTCAAAATGTGCTCCAGCAATGGCACCCGGGTCTTTAAACCTGAACTATTTTATAAGACACAATCAATCAGGATCCCTCACGATCCGTTTTCCGAAAAGAATCCTGAAATTACATATATAAAACAACTGGGCCTCTGGCCCGAATTCACTTAATCAATTCTGTAACTGTCTCATAAAATCATATCCAACCACAATTATGGAAATCAATACAAATCCAGAAAATCTCGATTTATGCGCATACCCGTAAATCGCCTCGAAATGCGTGAAATCATATAAATTCACTGACATCCAAAATAAATCATATAATCACAATTATAAAAATCATGAAACAGTTATGCATGCATAGAATTTATAAAAACCAAATGTCCACTCACAGACCGTTTAACCGAGCGCCTTGATACGCGTGCCACCGGCCTTCCTGGGCCTTGTCACTAACACCGGGACTCCCGAACCTGTTCATATCACATTAGAGGGTTACTAACCTCCCCAATAACATCCTATTCAAGTCCCGTAATTTTCCCGAATTTTTAAGTATTTTTAAACCCGACTTAAAACCTTCGGACATCCCGAACAACATCCGAACGGGATCCGAATGACACGGAACCAACGCTAAAATGTTCGTTATAATGTATAGGATAAAATTCGTGTTGACCGTACCTCGGGATTTGTGTCCACGCGCCGTCACGCGCCGCCGTGAGTGGCTGCGCGTGAAACCCACGCGCCAGCTACAGTAACGGTGAACAGTCGTCCTCCTCGCCTGTTTCCTCTGCAAACGGGTCCTGCAACCCGCGTGACAACCCGGTTCAATCCCTGCGAATATCCACTTAATTCCTTCCATTAAACTCTCAGATAGCATCGTAATGGACCTAATTTAAGTTCTGTTTTACTCATTCACATCGACATGGCCTAAAGCCAGCTCAATCGAATACGGGTCCTAATCGGGTCCAAAGTCCCCATTCATTCCACAGTCTCAGTTCCTCTCAATTAATCAGTTGGGAAGCTCCGTATGCTCATTATAAGGATGATTACACAGGTAATTTCACGAGAACTAACCTCAATCATCACGACTCCAAGCTTGGATTTTCCGGCCATCCACCACGTCTGTGCACGGCTCCAGGATCATCGAAAATGGCCTCATTTGGTCTGGATCGACTTGTGAAGGTTCCAAGAAGCTCAATCAATCTTCAATTAGTCATGGGCTGGCCTAAAACCGGAAGTTCGAATTTGAATTTCACACAGTACCAGTTCGGGTTTCAGAACACTCTCTCACCGATTCCTCTCATTTTCTTACTCTCTCCATCTCAGAATACTCCTCTCATCCCCTTAACTCTCTTCCCGCTTACAAATCACTCAGTTTTGGCCTTGGGACGGCTGATCAAGTGTGGGGAACATTCCTCTGTTCCATCCTGCATCAGAGACACCAACCATGCCCGTGCACGCTCCTCCTGCAGCCAATGCCTCCCACTTACACACCCATTATCAATTGAATACACTTTAGCCCATAATCCGTTCCAATATCAAGCATAAACAATTCACCCGTGCACTGATCGTGATTCCCAAATACGGATGCAACAGTAACCGTTCAAACAATACCTTGTGAAATTACATTTCTGCCCTTGTACAAAAAATTACCAAAATGCCCCTCACGCAACTACGCCCGTAACTCGGTCATCCGGACTCCGATTGATGCGTGCCGCCTGTCCACGGACTCAGGGCATCAAGACCTCCCTAACGGTACTTGGTCCTCGGCCATCGGACCTCCCGATCAAAAAGTCAACATTTTCCCTTATTTCGCCAAAATTACGGAAATGCCCCTGGACTACCGAACGTCATAACTTTCGCCACGAACGTCGGAATCGAACGTGCCGCCTGTCTATGAACTCGTGACGTCCCAAACTACGTCACGGTCATTGGTCAAAGTCCATTTGACCGTCCGAACTAAAAGTCAACGTTTCGCCCACGACCAGGGGCAAAACGATCATTTTGCACCGTTCGTCTGAGTTCGCCCAACTAATCACTGATTACCCCTGCTAATCATGATTAGTCCGTAATCTAATCCCGAATTCCGGGGCGGGTCGTTACAATAAACATTTATGCATGCACCAATTTAGCAAACCAAGGTCCACTCATAGACCGTCCGAGCTGCCGCCTCGATTTGCGTGCCATACGGCTCTCCCGTGCCAATCATCGTAACTGGGACTCCCGAACCTATTCAAATCGTAATAGAAGGTTACTAAATACTTAATTAACCTCCCACTAAAGCCCCATAATTTTCCAGAATTTTTAACTATTTTAAATCCCGAACCAAAACCTTCGGACGTCCCGAACTATATCGAAACGATGTCCGATTAGCATAAAACCAGTCCCAAAATGTTCGTTACATCGAATAGATGAAATTACATGTTGGAACCACCCCCAAAGGAGTGACCACGTGCCCGCACGCGCCCCTAAAAGGGACTGCGCGTGGGCCTCACGCGCCCTGCACAGTTCCTTCTTCAACCTTGCGACGGCTGGTCTGAACTGGCCGGTCCGGTTCTCTGGTTTTGCTGGACCGGCGTGACCGGTCCGGATTGTTTTCTCCCTCATTTTCGGTCCTTTTACCTCCATTTCAATCCTAAAATTCCTCTTTTCTCCTTTCATATCCATTCAAATGAAGAAAACTAAGGAAAACCCACAAAAACCCGTCCGTTCAATCCTCCCCTAATCGGTCTAAGTTTTCCGATTATCCCCAGGGCAGCACCGCCCTTCATAGCCATAAAAAACGGTCCACTCACTCTCCTAACATCCTAATAATCTCAACCAAACCATCCAAAACAGGCCCTAATGCAAAAATTGAATTAAAATGAAAATGAGGCCTTACCGAGCTATCGGGCTTTCGTGGCCTTCACTGCCGTGTACGGCGGCCCAGCTAACACCCAGCCACCGTCTTCTGCCTCCTCAACCTCTCTCTCTCTCTGGCCTCACTCAAGATCATAAGGGATGAAAGTTTTGGGATTTTGGGTGAAATGAGATCGGGTGGGTTGTTTGGATGAATGGAAAGCAGGAAGATGATCGATGTATGTATGGGAATTAAGGTCCAGTGGATGGGTGACACTTTTCACTCATCCATTGGGCAGGAACTAAATACCTGGGGCCCACTAGAATCCAAAAGTTACCTCGTTTCGTAATTCGTGCAATAGTACCCTGAAACTTCCCTGAACCGTAACTTCGTCGTCGAACGTCCGAATTCGACGTGCCGCATGTCTATGTATTCGTATCGTCCCGATCTACGTAATGGTCCCCAGCCCTCGGCCATCGGACACCCCAGTCCAAAAGTCAACATTTTGCCCCTTTTAACCATAATTACCAAAATGCCCCTAAATTCCGAACGTCATAACTTCTCCCTCGAAAGTCGGAATTGAACGTGCCACCTGTCTATGAACTAGTGACATCACGAGCTACGTCACGGTCATCGGTCAAAATCCATTTGACCGTCCGATCGAAAAGTCAACATTTTGCCACAGCAAGGGGCAAAACGGTCATTTTGCATCGTTCGTCCGATTTCGCCTAACTAATCACGGATTAGCCTCACTAATCGTGATTAGTTACTAATCTAATCTAGGAATTTGGGACGGGTCGTTACAGGAAGCCTCTTCACCGTCTCTCTCAAAATTTAAAAACAAGTGAGTGCACGAGTTTGAAGGACTGAAAACAGAGCATAGTTGAAACCGTGAGAATCCACTCAGACAAGTCCTTCAATCTTTCATCTATTTCCCTTACTGTCTGAAAAGAAAAGAGAGAGGGAGCCTAGACAAGACGACTGGTGGCCACGGCGAGGTTCGACGGTGGAGGACGACGGTGGCCCGAGAGGCCCCATGTTTGTGTTTGAACTTAAGGAAGTTGGAATTTTTGGCTAAGGATCGAATTGATTAATTGGGTCGTGTTGTTGAGATCGTCAGGAAGCCTTTGAGCTTGGTTTTGAGGTCTACAAAGGGGAGGTAAGGTGAGTTCCAGAAAACCTTCGTTTGAATTCAAAAATGGTGGAGCTTGTTTTCGTGCTAATTGATATGTTTGGGTTATTAGAATTTCTTTTGGAGGTTAAGACAAAGCTAAAGAGCTTGGAAGTAAGAGGAATGGTGGCTGGGGAAGTGGACACTGGAACCTGGGAAAAATCTGATCGTATGCCGACTTGGAAGGTAATAAACCGACCCTAAATCCACGATTTAACTAGATAACTTGATTATACATGTTTGAACGAACCTAATAGACTAAAAAGGAATGACAGCGGACCAGAATTGGAAGGTTTAAGACTTTGGACCGTCTGCGCCGGTTTGGCTGGACCGGACTGAACCGAACCGGTCTGGACCCAGTTCGGCGTGAGGTTGAAGATGACCTGCTGAGGCGCGTGAGGCCCACACGCAGCCCCTTTGGGAGGCACGTGGGGGCGCGTGGCACATCTTTTGAGGATGGTTCCAACACGACATCTTAAGTATTCGATGTAACGAACATTTTGGCGCTAGTTTCGAGTCAATCGGACATCGACTCGATATGTTTTGGGTTGTCCGAAGGTTTTAGGCCTCGGTTAAAAATAGTTAAAAATTTGGAAAAATTGCGGGACTTTAGTATAAACTTTATGAAGTAGTTAGTGACCTTATTATGGGATTTGGACAGGTTCGAGGAAACCGGTGATAATAGATTGGCCAGAAAAGCGTAATTGCACGCATATTGAGGCATCGGCGAAATGGTCTGTGAGTGGACTTTGCTTTCGAACTTATGATGCATGTATATATGTTTTATATGTTTTCTATACGTGATTCTATGATTTGATTTATGATCTTGATGATTTACGATTTGCACGGTTTTCGAGATATTTACGGAATTTCACGTTTTACGAGATTTTGATCGATGTTGTGATTTGACTATGATTTAGATGATTTGATTTCGGGAATTGAAATATGATTTGATTTCAATGATTTGAAATGGATTTCGGGAAAGTGATTTCGAGCTTGAAGCCCAGTTCAGAAAAGTGGATTTTAAAGAACGTAATTTCGGGTTTTTGAATCGGATTTCAGAATGACGATTTTGGATTCGATTTTGGAACTTGAAAGAGGATTTCCGGGTTTGGGTTCGGAATGATTGTTTCTAGATGCTAGCTTACGAAATGATGGTTTCGGACTCGAATTTGGAAACGAGTATGAATATGAGTTATGGGTTTGGATTTGGGATCCTGATGAGATTGCGGATTCGGATTCGAAAATGGATAATGGTTTTTAAGTGGATTTGGATTGGATTTGCTGGATCTGGTTATTGGGTTTAAAGACCCGGATTTGATTATGACGGGGGCGGGCCCAGATTGGGTTTAAAGACCCGGATTGAGTTTAAAGACTCGGATTATATTGAGGCCTGGATTGAGTTTAAAGACTAGGGAGTTCAAAGACTCGGATAGATCCAGCAGGTTTGACATATGGAAATGTGGTTTCAAATATGTTTTGGATTTCACTGAGACTTGATGATGATGATCTTTAATAATGGTTTCCGATGTTTTGGGCAATGACCCGGATGATAAGGATTTTGATGGTTTTGAACTGAGGCCGGGGATTTGAGAAAAGGCAATGAGTTCGGTTTTCTTGAATGGTTTGAATAAGTTGAAAATAGAATGGTTTTATAACGTGGTTTTTGATATGCATGCATTGGTTTTTACATGGAGGGTATAAATGTAAGTGTGTTTTCTGATAACTGTTTTTGAACTATACTTTATTTTTGTCCACTCACAGTCTCTTCATGTTTTTGATACCCTCCAGGTTGTCGTGGTACGGGCTGTTGGTTGAGTTACACGGATACATCACATACGCGATCCATAGTAGAGTCTGCGCGCTCTGGGAAGTCCAGAAGTTTTGAGTGGTTCAGTCAAGAATCCCTTGTCCGACTTACGTGTTACATAGAGGTTAGACGTCAGTTTAGCCTTCGTGTCACACGTAAGTTAGGCGGGAGCATGACTTAGCCCTTAATCCCGGGGGATTGAGGGTGGGTCGTGTCACAAAATCAAATGGGTCTCATTCTCGGTTTCACAGTTCTAAATCCAAAACCATTTACTCAAACCATCATTGAAAACACAACACGTATAAGCACCGTATAAAACTGAAAACCTCGAAATACGTGCAAATATGTGAACACTAATACCCCACAAACAAATGCACTCATGGCATCACAAAACATGTTTATAAACACATATAAAACATTTATGCATGCATCAATTCATAAAACAAATTCCACTCACAGACCGTCCGAGCTGTCACCTCGATATGCGTGTCATACGTCTTCCCGGGCTAATCACCATCTTCGGGGTTCCCAAACCTATCCAAATCATTTTATATGGTTACTAACTAGCTCATTAACCTCTCATTGAAGTACCGTAATTTTCCCGAATTTTTAACTATTTTTAAACTCGATCCTAAACCTTCGGACATCCCGAACTATATCGAGACGATGTCCAATAGACTCGAAACCAACCCCAAAATGTTCGTTACATCGAATAGATGATTTCATATGTTGAATTCACCCCCAAAATCCTCCCCACGCGCCGCCCAAAAGCCCTGCACGTGGGTTTCACGCGCTGATGACTGTGCTTCTTCAACCTTCGGTAGACCAGGTTTGAACCGGTCCACCTGCAATCCGGTCCAGGTCCATTCCCTCATATTTTTTTATCCTTTTTTCTTCCTTCTTTCCACAAATCTTCCTTAATCTATCATATGAATCATTTTATGCAATAAAAACAAGGACAACAATCCTAAAACCTATTGGTTCAATAATCCAATTAAACCCAAAATTTCCTATCCATGTTCTAGGCATAACCAAGGGCCAAAACTCAATCCTAAGGGTTCCATTAAGCTCCTAGGATCATTATAAGAAGGTTTAGGGAATTAGTTTAAGCTCACCTAGCCGGAAATCGAATTCGGTGGCTTCCCAACTGACAACGCCCAAACTACGCATTAAATTAAACATGTAATTCGAGTGTTATGCAATTTAAACCCTTTTTGTGTAGATGTAGTATTGGTAAATAGGGATCGTTCTTAACCGGGGAAATTAGGGAACATTAATAATGTGTTAGTGGGAGATGAATAAAAAAATAATGAATTAAAGAATTAAATAATCAAAGAATTAAATAATCAAAGAATTAATAAATTAAAGAATAGATGAATAAGAGAATAAAGAAATAAAAGAATCAAAGAATGAAGAATTAAAAGAATTAAAAAATTAAAGAATTAAAGAATTAAAGAATTAAAGAATTAATTAATCAAAGAATCAATAAATTAAAGAGTAAAGGAATAAAAGAATAAAGGAATCAAAGAATAAAAGAATAAAAGAATAAAAGAATAAAGAATAAAAAGGGGGGTTTTGAAAAGGTTTGTAATCATGCAAATAAGTAAAAGCATAAATAAACTAATTTTACTTCTACTCTAATTTATGTACAAGTGACCTTCTCAAAGCACATATCTTACCAACACTCTAATAATTGCAAATATTAAAACAATCACGAAATTTTACCTTAATCGTCTCAATTACCTTTATAAATTTTTCAATATTATAAATGCACCGACAGCGGATAACATTTACAACATGATTTACCTTTTGTTTTTTACTGAATGCGCCGACAGCGATCAACATTAAGTCTCTTCAATTCTACTCTAAGTGTACCGACAACGGATAAAACACTTAACATTGAATTGAAGTATGAAGCACTAAAATGTAGAAAATAACTAAAATTCATAAAGTAAGACACATGGAGATTGCATTTAACACTTACAAATATTAGTAAGAAAATACCTCACATATATTGAACTATAATCAAAACCAATAACAAAAATGAGAGTTTGAGTAAATGGAGAGTAATTGTTACACTTTCAAGGTGGATGAAAACAATGGATTGTTATTCACACGATTCTCCGACAGCGGACGGAACCTTATGAAGATGGAGGAAATAAACTTGGGAAATATGGACTCAAACTCTAAACTTTATATTGGAAATATTTTGCCAAAGTTTCTCTTAAGGAAGACTCAAATGTGTGCCTCAAAGAAGGTGTGTCTCAACAAGTGAAATGAAACCCTATTTATAGGGAGAAAAAACTACCAAAAATAAAAAAAAAATACAATAAAAAATGTGGAATAGTGGAATGATGAATAATGAAGATTTGTGATGATATTTAGAGGTGGTTTTAGCTGTAAAATGGCATAATTTGGGCTGGAAAGTGCCTGGAAAATCAGAAAAATCTGAGAAAGTGGAGCAGTTGGGTGCAGGAAATGGTTTCAGCAGGGAGCAGCTGAAAATCAAGGACAGAATTCGGTGGTGTGCAGCTGACAGCGCCTTAGGGAAATTAGCGCACGAGCGTTGAGGATGGGACATTCATTCGTGAAGCGCGCGCCGAATAGGGATAAAGCGCCTCGGCCAGTGCCTGTCGATGGGTCAGAGGGGCTGGAGGAAAGAAAAGAGGTGGGCCTGGGCCGGATTTTGGGCTTGATGCGTACTGGACTCGCCTGGGCCGCAAGCTGGACTGAAATAAGTTCTGGGCTTGGATTATTTTGGGCTAAAAAATTAATTAAACCATTAATTAGTAATATTTCACCGAAATTCGTCCATAATTTCTTCGTTATAATTCGGATCGAGACGATTTTTTCTCCAAAATGCTCCAAATTACAAACTTTATTTATTTAAACAAAAATAACACAAAATATATTAATTTATCTAATTATTTATTATTTTAATATTAAAAGTCAAGTATAAAGGGTATAAAATAATATAAAATAATGCTTAATTAATGACCTATCAAATACTCCCACACTTAAACTTTGCTAGTCCCTAGCAAATGCTAAAATTAAACTACAAGATCCAAAACAAGCAAACCCTTAACCATTTGTCTCAAATTTCATTGTTATAATCATGGCATAAAAGATTTTCACTTAAAACATTTAAGCATATGGAATTCGAGAGTTAATACATGGTAACAAAATGTTTCAACGAGTAAGATAATAAGTAAATATGGTAAAATGGATCTCTACATGAATAAGACAAATATGAATCAACTCACAAAGATATGCACTCATAAGTTCACTCAATTTGTGAGGGTTTGTGTTTGCACTCAAAGTATATGAGAAATACTCACATAATCGAAATGAAGTACTTTTGCAAAATTTCAAACACGCACCTCAAGATAAAAACAAAACATACTTGCACAAATGAACCAAAAACATAAGCTTACTCAAGTGATTGACTCCACTAATCAAAATTTACCATCTTAAGGATCATAAGGTCTTTACGAAGGTTGTAATGGGGCTATGTTTAGAGGCAAGGAAAATATAGGACAAGTGGTGCTCAATTCGTTCCAAGACTCAATAGACTCCCAAAATGTATCATAACTTCCCAACCTTAGTGCAATGATGTTAATAATCCATCCCTTCGAACATAGGCCTAATTCCATCATGTTGGGCCTCACAATCATTCTTTGTGTCGGATTTACAAATGTAAGGGACTTAACTCAAACATTACATAACCAAACCTTATTACCTTGATCAAGACTCAACCTTTTTTTTTTCTTGTTTTTTATAGCAAGGTAATAACATGTGTCAACAATACAACAAAACTTGAGTCGGTAAATCCAAATAATTCACATAAAAGTATTTTCAACATCATTATTTTCTCCTTACAAAATCTTTATATCTTCAACCGGGTTCTTGGAACAAGGGTAAAGGATGTCTATACTAAGCTCAAGTGTTTAGATAATCATGGTGATGAAAGAAAGGCTTAATGTGGGCTCAAAAGGGGTTGAAACTAAGGGGGTCGCAACTCGTGCGCACAAAATAGGGAACATGGATGTTTGAATTTGTGGTGTTAACCCTAATGCCTTAATCATTGCCAAAATTAGAGAGTTTATTGACTTAAAAGCTTTGAAAATCACATAGAATAAGTTCTAATACTCTATAGTTCATTAAAAGCTATGGCAAGCAGCGATGAGGCATATGTATATCAATTTAAACAAAGAACTTATTAATCACTCATTAAAGATGTATATAAAGTTCTAAAGCTCACATAAGGTTCATATGATTCATACTTATCTTATCATGCTAGTTTATGTACCAATTTACATGCATTATCTTCAAGTTATAACACTTAATCACAAGGTATTAACAAACGAATTCAAGTTATAGTGATCATCTTTATATCCATATCATATTCATTTCCGTTCATTTATATCATTGACCAGTTAAAGAGCAACTTGATACTCGTAAAAATACTACGTTAAAACAAAAAGACTCAAGAAAGCAATAATTTTTTTTTTTCGTATATATATATATAAATATTTTTTTTTCGTAAGAAAGACTTAATAAAACAATTTCAATTGCACAAATAAAAATTGTAAACCATTCCCTCACACTTAAATTCTACATTGTCCTCAATGTAGGAAAATACGAAGTAATTAAACATAGAATCAAAGTAAGGAAGATGATTTAAGAAAATGAAGTAAGAAAGAAAAACATAAACAAAGTAAAAGAGAGTGAAGGGTTGAAAGAAAGCAAATCTGTGTTGATGACTCCTTCACAACTCGAGAACACATTGGGTTGCCTCCTAACAAGCGCTTGAAGTTTAACGTCCATCCAGCCTAGACCAAATTCTTTATTCTCTTCATCCTATGGGAAGTAGAAGCACTCTGTCTAACTCCACATCGTGTTCTCCAATTGCCTCGATGTAAGGCTTTAATCGGTGGCCATTGACCTTGAACTCTTTTCCCGTTTCAATGCTTTTGATCTGTATGGCTCCATGGGCAAACACATTAGTAACAATAAAAGGACCTACCCATCTGGAAAATAATTTACCTGGAAAGAGTCTAAGTCGGGAATTGAACAGTAAAACTTTCTGGCCAATGTCAAACATTTTTCTCTTGATCTGTTTGTCATGAAATGCCTTAGCCTTTTCCTTGTAGATCAGAGTGTTTTCAAATGCATCATCTCTGATTTCCTCAAGCTCACTCAGCTGGAGCTTTCGATGCAAACCGGCGTCATCTAGCTTGATGTTGAAAGTCTTGACGGCCCACCATGCTTTATGCTCTGGTTCCACCGATAGGTGACATGCTTTACCGTACACCAACCTATAGGGTGACATTCCTATAGGTGTTTTGTATGCCATCCTGTATGCCCAAAGTGCATCATCCAACTGTTGGCTCCAATCCTTACGATTAGGACCCACGGTTCGCTCTAATATCTTCTTGATCTCTCTATTACTGACTTCAGCCATTCCACTCATTTGAGGATGGTAAGGTGTAGAGACTCGGTGAGTGACACCATACCGTTTTATTAAAGCTTCAATGGTCTTGTTGCAGAAATGACTTCCTCCATCACTTATTAGGACCCGCGGGATCCCAAGCCTGGAAAGAATGTTAGTTTTGAAGAAATCTGCAACAGTTTTAGAGTCATTAGTCCTGGTGGCCTTAGCTTCCACCCATTTCGATACATAATCAACAACAAGTAAGATATAGAGATAGCCATTAGATTGAGGAAATGGACCCATAAAATCGATACCCCAAACATCAAATATTTCAACGGTTAGAACATAATGTTGTGGCATTTATCACAGGCTAAGCAGAATGAATGTGCATCTTTAATAAGTGTGGGCCAATATAGTCCAGATTCTAAGATTTTGAGTGCAGTTTTTCTAGATCCAAAGTGGCCTCCACAAGCATGGCTATGGCAGAACTCTAGGACTGACCTATGTTCAATATCAGGGACACATCTCCTAATCAATAAATCTGCACAGTGTTTCCATAAATAGGGTTCATCCCAAACATAGTGCCTAGCATGCTTCTTGAGTTTATCTTTTTGTGCACGGGAGAGGGTGGTGGGCAACTGCTTGGTGACTAAATAATTGACAATATCAGCATACCAATGAGTACTTCCCTCGATTATGAAGAGTTGTTCATCTGGAAACATCTCTTGAATCGCCACAGGATCTCGTTCATGTGCTATGCGACTCAAATGGTCTGCCACCACGTTTTCTACACCTTTCTTATCTTTAATCTCAATGTCAAACTCTTGAAGAAGAAGAATCCATCGGATTAGTCTTGGTTTCACTTCCTTCTTGGCTAGGAGATACTTCAGTGCTGCATGATCAGTGTAAATAATGACTTTACTTCGAAGTAAATAAGAGCAAAATTTATCTAAAGCAAACACAACAGCAAGCAACTCCTTCTCGGTTGTGGTGTAGTTCATTTGGGCATCATTCAAGGTTCTGGATGCATAGTAGATGGCGTAAGGCTTCTTGTCCCGCATTTGTCCGAGTACGGCTCCAACTGCATAATCAGAGGCATCACACATTAGTTTAAAGGGTAAGGACCAATTCGTGGCACAAAGAATGGGTGCAGTGGTTAAAAGAGTTTTAAGCTTCTCAAAAGCTTCCTGACAGTCTGCATCAAAGATGAAGGGTGTCTCCTTCTAAAGCAGTTGGCACAAGGGCCTTGCAATGTGGGAGAAGTCTTGGATAAATCTTCTGTAGAAACCTGCGTGACCAAGAAATGAACGAATCTCTCTCACCGAAGTGGGAGAGGGTAAGTGGCGCACAATATCAACTTTAGATTTATCCACTTCAATTCCTCTTTCAGAGAAAATATGGCCTAAGACTATCCCATGTCTAACCATGAAATGACATTTCTCCCAGTTAAGTACCAGATTAGTTTCGACACACCTTTGTAAGATAAGTGCTAAGTGTTCTAAGCATGCATCAAAACTATCCCCAAAGACACTGAAATCGTCCATAAATACTTCAATTATTTTTTCGACGTATTCAGAGAAAATAGAAAGCATGCATCTTTGGAAAGTACCTGGGGCGTTACATAAACCGAAGGGCATTCTTCGGTAGGCAAAAGTGCCAAAAGGACAAGTGAAAGTCATTTTTTCTTGGTCATTTTGAGCGATACAGATTTGATTGTACCTGGAATAACCATCAAGAAAACAGTAATATGAGTGACCTGCTAACCTTTCAAGCATTTGATCAATGAAGGGCAAAGGAAAGTGATCCTTCCTAGTTGCTTTGTTTAGGCATCGATAGTCGATGCAGACTCTGTATCCGGTCACCATTCGCTGGGGCACTAGCTCTCCTTCACTGTTCGCAACAACTGTGACTCCACTTTTCTTCGGGACTACTTGGACTGGTGAGACCCATTTGTTGTTTGAAATTGGGTAGATGACACCACAGTCCAAGAGTTTGATGACCTCTTATTTCACGACTTCCATCATCGGAGGATGGAGGCGACGTTGGGCTTCACGAGAGGGTTTTGCATCATCTTCTAGCAAGATTCGATGCACACAGGTTGTAGGGCTGATTCCCTTGATATCTGACAGAGTCCATCCAATAGCTGTCTTGTACTTCGTCAAGACCCGTACCAATCTGTCTTCCTGTGATTTGGTTAGTGCAGAAGACACTATGACGGGTAGAGTGTCGTCCGGGCCAAGATAGGCATACTTCAGGTGGTCAGGCAAAACTTTGAGCTCGATAACGGGGGCCTGAACCACTGAAGAAGGAGTGGCATTAGTACTAATTGGAAGTGACAAGGGTACCTGATGATGTACCATTCTGGGGGCCTCATTTAGGGCCATGATTTCATCCCAAATTCGAGGCTCTAGTTCGTAATCCGTATCTTCAACCAAGGCGTCCCCTAATTGCGTTAGGCCAACTCCTTCCTTGATTATCATGTTGAGTGTGTCTTCTCGAATTGAATCAAGATGTTTCTCTGCGAAAGAAGTGCACACGTCAACAAAAAAAATAGTTTGAGTTGCGGAACTAGGGTACCTCATGGCATCGAAAATGTTGAAGCCAATTTCCTCTCCATCGACTTCCATAGTTAATGTACCATTGAATACATCAATCTTCGTCTTGGCAGCTCTCATGAATGGTCTTCCCAACAACATTAGTGGAGCTTGATTCGTAGGGGAATCCTCCATGTCTAGGACATAAAAATCTGAGGGGACGATGAGCTGGTTAACCTGCACAAGAACATCTTCGACGTATCCCTTAGGGTACATATTAGAACGATCGTCTAATTGAATGATAACATCGTCATGCTGTAGTTTACCTAAACCTAGGGCAACATATAGTGAATATGGCATAACATTAATGGATGCACCTAAGTCTAGCATGACTTTATCAAATGACTTGTTACCAATCACGCAGGGAACAGAAAAACTCCCTGGGTCCTTCAACTTTGGGGGTAGCCGACGTTGGATTACAGCAGAAACTGTTTCACTCACCATCACAACCTCCTTCTCCCTCGTCTGGCGCCTTGGAGTGCATAACTCTTTTAGAAATTTTGCGTATTTCGGCACTTGTTTGATGCACTCGATCAAGGGCATGTTGATTTGCACCCTTTTGAAGATCTCCAAGATTTCCTCATCGGATTCATCCTTCTTAGATTTGTCAAGCCTACTTGGAAATGGTGCATGCACAAACGGGGAATTAGTAACAACCGAACTCGAAGGGATTGGGTTACTACCTTGTGTGTGGGTAGGTTAAACTGGCGGTTGTGTCGTGGTGGTCTTAGTTGCCACCTTGTGCTTTTCAGCCTCAGAAACGGTTGGATCGGGCTCTATTTCTCCGAGCACTTTACCACTTCGAGTGATAATTGCATTGGCTTCAGGTCTTGCATTCGGGTTGGGTGAAGTTTGAGGTGGAAGCACCCCGCTAGCTTGGATCTTACCCATGAAGTCCACGACCTTGCCCATTTGGTCCTTGAGATCAGCGATGTCTTTTTGTTGATTTTGCTGACCTGTTACAAGAACCTGAGTTGACGCCATTAGTGTTTGCTGCCCTTGGGAAAGAGCAGCCGGCATTTTATCATAATCAGGATTAGAAGATGAAGAAATATGATTATTTGCATGATTATGAGAAAAGGTAGAAAATGGGACCGGGGGTCTTGGTTGCCATGTGGGCCTTGGGAAATGGTTTGGGACACGGTTTGGCCCAGTCGACATGTGTTGAGGGTTTAGGACATTGTTCGGATCTCTCCAAAACCTTGGGTCCTTGGCCCTCCTTGAAAGCCTCCAATGGCGTGTGCCATTTCAGTTCCGGAGTCTTCCTCCCTTGCAGTGTAGGGACATTGCTCCTCAAGATGGCCTTGAGAGCATATGGAACAAACTAGGGCTACTTGTTTCTTTAGTTCTAACATATTCAAAAGCATAGAGGTGATCTTATCTAATTTAGAATCATTTATAGCATGGGAACTTACCTCATGAACCTTTCTAGAGATAGGATCAGCACCTTCGTATTGTGCATCATTGAGTGCACGGCTTTCAAGTAGTGCACAACCATTTACTAGGCTCCGAGCTAAGAAACTTCCATTAGCTGCAGCATCGAGCAGTCCTCTATCCCAACCCTTGAGTCCTTCGTAAAAGTAGGTTAAAAGATAGCCTTCTGTGATCCCGTGAGTAGGGCATGAAGCACAAAGTTCTTTAAACCTCTCGTAGTACTGGCTGAAATTCTCATCATGCTCTTTCTGCTTGATTCTAGTGATCTCTTTTCTTAAGACCGTAATCTTTGAGGCAGAGAAGTACTTGGTAAGAAACTCCTAAACCAACTTCTCCCAAGAGTCAATATGATTAGGTGGGAGACCCAAAAGCCATACTCGTGCTCTTTCTTCCAAGGACAACGGGAAAACTTTCAGCTTCATGATTTCCAAGTCTGCATCATCCGGACACATACTACTAATGATGAATTGGAACTCCGTTAAGTGTTTGTGTGGATCTTCATTTCTGATTCCACGGAACTTGGGCAGCTGATGAAGGACTCTACTCTTAAGCTCAATATCTTTCTTGTTGGTTCTAGGCTCGGGATACTGGATGCAGAAGTCTGTAGTGCCATTTGTGTTTGCACATGTCTGCTCCCGGATACTCAGGTTTCGTGCCATGGTTATCGGTGTTCCGAAAGTCTGTTCTTCTTCTGAATTACTCTTCTCGCTTATGGACTCACCGATTATTGGGGATGGAGGTCCAGATGAACCAATTTGCTTAAGTACGTCTCTGAATGTTGTGTTGCTTGGTGAGATGTCAAGTTGTCTTCTCAGCCGATCAAGCTTAGATTGATGAGCGCGCATTCATAAGTTCGTACCTATATTAAAACAAAACTCCAAGTTAGAAGACAAGTATACACAAGAAGAGATAATAAGAGTAAGATAGTAGAGATTTGCATAAAGTATCACATAAATGGAAACCAGAATTAACAAAAAGTTACGTTAATGGAAAGAAAGTGCAAGTGCCAAATGTAAACTAATAATACAATAAGTAGAGTTTTTAGAGTGTCATGAATAACTTTCCCCTTCCGCTTCTCATAGTACTTTCCCGGGCGTACGGCCTGTGCGTACTGATAACCACCATTCCACCATTCAACATAAATCATGGCCAGTTGAGATAGATGTAACGCGAGAAGTAAGAATAATTTTGAGAACACCCCGAGGCTAGCTTGGCATATACTCCATTGGTGGTCTCTTTCTTAATCCAAAACTTGTCACCAGTCATAACTCTCCTAGACACCATGATCAATCCAAATGACGATTTAGTGAATTACCAAATCCAAGTGTTTACAAGCTCCACCCCAACCTCATGTCCATAGATTCGAGTCTAAGGTGTGTGGTGATGAAATCCACACATCATGAAGGGTTAAGGAGAAAGTAAATAAGAGGGGCACTACCTGTTCCCGAAAGTAAGATTTTGAAGAAAAAGAGCTCTGAGATTCATGCAACTCTAAAACATTTAATAGGAAACAATATTTACACTTTAGGAAATTCAAAGATAAATAAAGTTTCTTACTCTCTTTTTGTTAATTTATTTTTTTTAAATTTTTTTTTTATTCCGATTTTTTTTCTTTCATTTAAAAATTAAAAGTCTAAAAAGACATAAACAAAAAATTAATTACATAAGAATAAAATAAGTGTAAACATAAAGTTAGTGGAACATAAAGTTGATAAAATTAATGGAAAAGAAAGTTAATGGAATATATTTAAAGTTAATGTAATAAAGAAAAAGTGTGAATATAAAGTTAATGAAATAAAGAGTAATGATATAAAATGTAATGGAATAAGGTTAGTTAAACAAGAATAATGGAATAGTGTAAAAATAAAAGTTAAACACATGTACAATATGTAAACATTATTCACAAGTATGAACATTTTATATATAAACAATTTATATACACATTAAGAATGATTTTAATTTCCCGGCAACGGCGCCAAAAATTGACAACGCCCAAACTACGCATTAAATTAAACATGTAATTCGAGTGTTATGCAATTTAAACCCTTTTTGTGTAGATGTAGTATTGGTAAATATGGATCGTTCTTAACCGGGGAAATTAGGGAACATTAATAATGTGTTAGTGGGAGATGAATAAAAGAATAATAAATTAAATAATTAAATAATCAAATAATTAATAAATTAAAGAATAGATGAATAAGAGAATAAAGAAATAAAAGAATCAAAGAATGAAGAATTAAAAGAATTAAAGAATTAAAGAATTAATTAATCAAAGAATCAATAAATTAAAGAGTAAAGGAATCAAAGAATAAAGGAATCAAAGAATAAAATAACAAAATAATAAAGAATAAAGAATAAAAAGGGGGGTTTTGAAAAGGTTTGTAATCATGCAAATAAGTAAAAGCATAAATAAACTAATTTTACTTCTATTCTAATTTATGTACAAGTGACCTTCTCAAAGCACATATCTTACCAACACTCTAATAATTGTAAATATTAAAACAATCACGAAATTTTACCTTAATCGTCTCAATTACCTTTATACATTTTTCAATATTATAAATGCACCGACAACGGATAACACTTACAACATGATTTACCTTTTGTTTTTTACTGAATGCGCCGACAGCGATCAACATTAAGTCTCTTGAATTCTACTCTAAGTGCGCCGGCAGCGGATAAAACACTTAACATTGAATTGAAGTACGAAACACTAAAATGTAGAAAATAACTAAACTTCATAAAGTAAGACACATTGAGATTGCATTTAACACTTACAAATATTAGTAAGAAAATACCTCACATATATTGAACTATAATCAAAACCAATAACAAAAATGAGAGTTTGAGTAAATGGAGAGTAATTGTTACACTTTCAAGGTGGATGAAAACAATGGATTGTTATTCACACGATTCTCCGACAGCGGACGGAACCTTATGAAGATGGAGGAAATAAACTTGGGAAATATGGACTCAAACTCTAAACTTTGTATTGGAAATATTTTGCCAAAGTTTCTCTTAAGGAAGGCTCAAATGTGTGCCTCAAAGAAGGTGTGTCTCAACAAGTGAAATGAAACCCTATTTATAGGGAGAAAAAACTACCAAAAATAAATAAAAAAATACAATAAAAAATGTGGAATAGTGGAATGATGAATAATGAAGATTTGTGATGATGTTTAGAGGTGGTTTTAGCTGTAAAGTGGCATAATTTGGGCTGAAAAGTGCCTGGAAAATCAGAAAAATCTGAGAAAGTGAAGCAGTTGGGTGTAGGAAATGGTTTCAGCAGGGAGCAGCTGAAAATCAAGGACAGAATTTGGTGGTATGCAGCTGACAGCGCCTCAGGAAAATCAGCGCACGCGCGCTGAGGATGGGACATTCATTCGTGAAGCGCGCGCCGAACAGGGATAAAGCGCCTCGGCTAGCGCCTGTCGACGGGTCAGAGGGGCTGGAGGAAGGAAATGAGGCGGGCCTGGGCCGGATTTTGGGCCTGATGCGTACTGGGCTCGCCTGGGCCGCGGGCTGGATTGAAATAAGTTCTGGGCTTGGATTAATTTGGGCTGCAAAATTAATTAAACAATTAATTAGTAATATTTCACCGAAATTCGTCCATAATTTCTTCGTTATAATTCCTATCGAGACGATTTTTTCGCCAAAATGCTCCAAATTACAAACTTTATTTATTTAAACAAAAATAACACAAAATAAATTAATTTATCTAATTATTTATTATTTTAATATTAAAAGTCAAGTATAAAGGGTATAAAATAATATAAAATAATGCTTAATTAATGACCTATCACCAACGAAAACTGCTCACGGCCATCAACCGGGTGGCTCAGCCGTCCTCGGCCACCATTTGTGATCCTACATGACTCATAAAACCCCTCACAACATCACCCAGTCATTAGAACCACCATTAAACTTCCAAAATCGAAATTTGAAAATTCAAATCCAAAGGGTCGACGGTTTTACCTTGGCCGTGAATTCCCACCGCCGCCTACGGTGTTACTGCGGCTTGCCGCCATCCCTCTCAGTCCATCCACCATCCTCAACTCCTCTCCTGGCCTCTCACAAAATAAAAAAGGGAAGGGTAATCGTTTTGGGGTTCATAGTTTGGTTGGATGAAACAGATGAAGGCAAGGGGATATGCATGTATCTGTGTTAGGTGAGCAATGGATGGGTGACACTTGTCACTCATCCATTGGGCCTGGGGAAATATCTGGGGCCCACTTGACGACAAAAGTCCACTTTTTCCTCGTAAAATGTGTCGTTGTAAATAGTACCTCAAAGCTTCCGTGAACCGTAATTTCCCCGTCGAATGTCTGATTTTGAAGTGCCGCCTATCTACGGATTTGTATCGACTCGATCTATGTAACGGTCCTCGGCCTTCGGGCATCGGACCTCCCGGGTCAAAAGTTAACTTTTTACCCTTGTTCTGGGGCAAAATCATAATTTTGCCCTAAACGTTCATTAATCCATGGCTAATCCCCGATTAGTCTCACTAAGCTGTCATTAATTCTTAATTAATTCTGATAATTTGGGACGGGTCATTACATTGGTCCCCAACCTACTCGCTCTTGGGAGCTCCTACCCTCATGTTCAAGGCCATGGGCAACTGAGTTCGCTGAACGAGATACAACAACTATGTGATCCATGGGGATCCCAAGAACCTCAAACAAATCCACAAGCTCTCGAGCGACCGACCCAATCGGTGTCAACATGTGGCAAGCTGATCGAAGAGTACTGCCATCCTCCAAGCATTCATTTTGCACCATTGTATCCCTGAGCTCCAACCATTGAGTTTTAAGCAGCTCACAATGGATAGACTCTAGTTCAGTGGAAACAATAGACCCCCTAGGTGGCCCTGGTAGGGAAAATACAGCCAACACGTTGCCATCAGAATCCCGCAATACCATCCGTGGGTTTAATCCATTTAGTCTTGTGGACTAAAGGAGCTCCAAAAGAGGGTCACTATAAACTCAAAAATTGTGAATGAATAACCATAGTAGCCTTATAAACCTCCACTGGGCTCACAACCTAAAAATCATGCACAACTTTATTCCTCCAATTCCACACATGCCAACAAATAAAGACAAATTGCTCCAATTGAGAGGCAGATGAATGAGAGATAGCATAACCAAACATATCAATAAAACCACCCGAGGTGGGGGCCCCCAGCAATGAGAATGGGAGGAGCGTCCACACCCCCTGACTATGTTTACAACCCTGAATTGTGTGAAACCCATCTTCAAGCTGTTTCCCACACCAGCAACATAGTACAAAAGTAGCCACCTTGCGAGTGACTAGGTTATAAGTCGTAGGAAAAATCTCTGAGCAGGCTCTCCAAGTGAATAATTTAATTTTATTTGAAACCCTCATCTTCCATAGATGCTTCCACAGACTCTCACTTTGAACTTCATCAGAGCACTCGGCTCCCCTTACATCTCAACCCAAGAGGAATATGCGATGTGATAGCCTGACTTGATCGTATACTTTTCGGTCTTTGAGTAATACCAGTAACACTCATCAAGGAAAGAGACCCACCAAGAAAGAATGATGCAACAAATATCTTGTACATCTTCCGCACAAAAAATTGCATCCACAAGTTCCCAGTTACATCCCCCCTCGGGATGAAGAAGGGATGACACCATGGTATTCCTGTAACTCGTGGCTCAACAGAGGCTGGAAATTCTTTGTCTGAGGTTTCCAATTATCACGAAAAACACTAACTGAGTCTCCCGTACTCACCCTAAAAAATAGACCCACCCTGTTTAATAACATCTCGTCCCTACAGAATCGACTGCCATACAAGAGAAGAGGCGGAACCAACCTCTGCCACCATAAAATCCATGTTAGGGTAGTAGCAGGCTTTCATCATCTGAGCCAATAGGGAACCAGTTTGTTTCACCAACCGCCAAACCTTATTTGCCACCATTTCCTGATTAAACCACTCAAAGTTCTTAAAATCCAGCCCCCACATCCCTCCTTTTGTTTTTGGGTTGCACAACTTGTCCCATCACATCCAATGAATGCTTCTCTTTCCAGATTTACTCCACCAGAATATAGCAATATTGGCTGAAATCTCATGATAGAGAGACTGTGGGAGGCGAAACACGCTCATCGTGTAGGTGGGGAAGCCAGGGCCACATCTTTAACAAGTACTTCTTTCTCGGCCGCAGAGAGTAGCTTGGTATTCCAATTTTCTAGAAGGTTGCGTAGGTCATTCCGAACCATGCCAAACATCTTTATTACCTCACGTGACCATAGGTAGCCCAAGATACTTTACATGAAAGTCCACCACTTAGATCCCTAAAAAATTAGAGATCAGTCGCTTCAAAATCGGATCTGTTCCTACACTAAGACAAGCAACAGACTTCTCAAAATTAATTAGCTTACTAGAAACCCGCTCATACTCATGCAAAACTAAATGTAGAAGGGTCACTACCACCCCATGAATATGCCTCTGCCCTTGCTTTAGATAAAAGGGTTGAGAGTTCCTTAGCACAAATTAGAAACAAATAAGGGGATAGGGGGTCCCCTTGCCTTAACCTTCTAGATGGTACTATACAACCAACTGCTTGTCCTCATACTTGTACTGCATAGCTAACTGTGGACACAATCCATAATCAGATCGACGAACCGATCATTAAACCCGAGTTTGCGAAGCATACCTTCTGGATAAGGCCATTTAACCCAGGCATAAGCCTTAGACATGTCTAATTTCTTAATCCTGTTTTTTAGTGTACTACTACCCCGTCTCCTAATCATATGAATAGATTCAAAAGCAGCCAGTATATTATCAGTGATTAAATGGGAGGGGACAAAAATGCTCTAATAGTCAGGGATAACCTTAAGCATCACATGTTTCAGCCTATTTACAAGAGCTTTGGCAATAATTTTATAAATAACTCTACACAAAGAGATGGGTCGAAATTCAGTTACCTTGGAGGGGAGATCCACCTTTGGAATAAGCGAGATCTGAGTATGGTTGATTGACTGCACACTTGCACCATTATTGAGCACCGACAAGCAAAAAGTAGTGACATTAGGCCACATAATATCCCAATACTTTTGATAGAAAAAGGTAGGCATCCCATCTACCCACGGTGCCTTAGTAGGCAACATAATGAAGAGGGCTTCCTTAACTTTTATACCCTCAAAATGCCAGTTCAAATCCAAATTATCCATGTCATCTAAAACCGAGTTTACAACATCCAAAATTAACGCCATATACGACACACCTGAGGAAGTGAAGAGACGACTGAAATAGGACATAAAGCATCACCCACCCTTTCATCTGACGTCCTACAATCCCCTTTCTCATCAACCACCCCATGGATGAAGTTCTTTAATCCCCGTTCTTTAACAATCTGATGGAAAAATTGGGTGCACTTGTCGTTCTCTTTTAACCATGTCACCCTCGACCTTTGCCGCCACAAAAGCTCCTCCTGGACCTTGAGACCATCTAACTCTTTATCCAGGCCAGCAAGAAGTCGGATATCATGAGTCGGGGGAGAGATATGCAGATAAGCATTCATCTGTGATTGAAGTTTTTTTATTCTTTGAGGGACGCTGTCCATAGTGGTTGCAATCCACTTCTGAAAGACCCCTCCAATATGATTAATTCTCCCCACCGCATCCACACCCTGAAAAATCCCCCTAACCAGCCTGAACAACCTCTTTGCACCCCTTAGAAAACACACAGGCCTCTTCAAAAAAGAATATGTGTAACGCCCCGAAAATTCGAGAAATGTAAAACTGTAAACTAATAAATGAAATGACGTTTTTACCCCTATGAATAGTATGGTCGATTTGTTGACTTTTGATTGGTAGGTCAAACGGACTTCGACCGATGAGCGTGACGTAGTTCGGAACGTCATGAGTCCATAGACAGGTGGCACGTCCAATTCGGACGATCAGGGAAGAAGTTGTGACGTTCAGAAGTCCATGGGCATTTTCGTAATTTGGACGAAATGGGGGAAAAAGTTGACTTTTTGATTTACAATGGATTTTCGCACGATTCGAATACCGTTAGGTAGGTCTCAATGCCCTGAGTCGGTATATAGGCGGCACGCTGAAAACGGACATCGGACGACCAAGTTACGGGTCTGGAAAGTGGAAGGGCATTTTGGTAATTTTTGAACTGAGGGCATTTTGGTCATTTTACAGCTTGTTACTGTAGCAAACCGTGGGGGACATTGGCTGCACCACCGTGTGTGGTGATTCTGAACAATTCCATTGTTTAAACCTGTAGTGGGCTGTCTCAGTGGGAATTGTTTAAGTGTTTTGAGACAATGTGAGTATGGACTGAAGCCATGAATAGGCACGGGAGGATTTTAAAATTCTTGGTTTTGAACCGTTGCGGGGGACATTTTCCCAGTGGGATCAGAAGTATTCCCACGGGTTTCTGAGTGGAATAGCTTGATTAGCTGAGTGTGTTTGAGTTTAGAGTTCATTCGGTTAAGTGTGAGAGCTGAGAGATAGAGAGGAAACCGTGAAAACCCATTTCTGAAAAATTGGAGGGAAAATCCAGATTTTAATTTCTGAAGCTTGTTGGACCAAACCAAGGGCTGGTTTAGTCTTCTGGGAGTGATTGGAACTCAGCCACATCAAATTCGAAGGGAACCAACCACGGTTGGGCGGGAACTGGGGTCACTGTTTCAGAGGAATTGCATAGCAAGGGACGACAACTTCCAGGTACTTTCTGGCACAATTGATCGTTCATTCTAGTTCGTTTTGACCCTATTATGCTTCCTGTTAAGTGAATTTGATAATGGGTTAGAAACCAGTGAGTTGTGGTGGTCGACCCGTTTGGTTGATCGCGGGTCGAAGGACTGATATAGGAACTGTTAATGTCAATTGATGACTCAGACCTTAAATTAACATGTTAGGATTAAAAACGAAGGAAATCGAGTGGGAATTGAAGGTTAATTGGCCGGGTCAAGCCGCGGGTAGCAGGCCCGTTTGACAGATGAACGGGTGAAGGAGATGATACTGTAGCTACAGTGTCAGGCGCGTGGCTTTCACGCGCAGCCACTTTGGGCGGCGCGTGAGGGCGCGTGAAGTCTCATCTCCGATCACAGTCAACTAGAGTTTTCATCCTTTCAGTGTTTTGAACATTTTGAGTTTATTAATCAAGTCAATCGGGGATCGTTATGTTAGTCAGAATAGGGCCGGTTGTCTCGGGAAGCGTGTTCGGGCGGTTTTCCCGGGCCGGTTTCAGTTTAGGAATTCTTGGTTGACTGTTAAGAACTCGTGGTGACCTTACGTGTGATTTTGGACTGACAGGAATCGTGCGGTAGTTCCGGGACAAGGTTTTACGCGCAGTTTCGCAGCGGGATCGTACCGTGAGTGGGCCCGATTTCATTAAACCCTTGCATGTATAACCGTTTTCACTTATATATATATATATATATGCTGGAATCAAGTAATGGTTTTGATTATCTTGAAATTATGGTTATGGCACGATTTACGATGTTTGGGCTTGAGACCCGTCTGGTGGAATTTAAGTATTGTTTTGGATTTTGTATATACATATATATATATATATATATATATGCATGTGGATATCGATAACTATCTTTGGTACTGCACTGTATAGATCCACCCATGTGATACTGTCTCCTCCGGATGTGATACCCCGGAGTGGTCACGGCGCATTGCCTGCGAGGAGTCATTCTACGGAGGGACCGGACCGTAGGATGACTCAGGAGCAGGATTGCTATGATTGGACGTCTGGGACGTCGTGCGTCTGGGACGTCGTGCGTCTGGGACGCCAGGCATCTGAGTTGCCGTACCCGGACTGGGTTCGGGGATTGGACTCGAGATTGAGACCCCGAGTGGCACGCGTAGCCTTGGGACTGTGACCTTATTGGACGTCAGGGACGTCGGACATCTAGGATGTCAGGATTGGAGTGTATAGTGCAGTGACTGTGGTTATATTTATGGTTTATTATGTGACTTGTGATATCTTATATGATTTTATGGTTTTAAACACTATGCATGCATGTTTGGAAAACGGAGGGGTAAAAGTATATGTTTTAATTATTAAACTGTTTTATAAACTTGAGTTTCGGCCCACTCACCCTTAATGTTTTGGTGACCCCTCCAGGCCGTGCTACTGAGGTAGAAGAGGACCCTGAGACTGAGGCATAGATCTGCACTGCGTACCTGAACCCCTATTGGGTAGGTTACCCGCATGATAGCTTAGAGTCGTGCTCGGAATTTGTATTTTGGACTGTATCCCTTGTCTGACATCTTTTGAATTCGGATTGTATGTGTAACTTTATTTTCGGATATTTATGCATTTGAACTTTTAAGGTTAAATTTGGAATGTTGGTTCGGGTGTCAGACGGGAGCAGGGCACGTCCCCTTGTGGTCCCCGGGGGATCGGGGCGGGTCCTGTCAATATGTGTTGTCGCCTCCCACAAAACTCACTTGGGCAGAACCAGATCAAAATAGGAAGATGGTCTGAAGCCCAAGAATCCCTTACATTTCTCCTCCCCTTCCATTCCTAGTTCCCCCTACCATAGCTAAATCCTGCCCCAAAAAAGGCATGCTCTCCACCGAAACCCCAAAAGAATTTTTGGACCCCATCGCAGGAATCCCAGCAACCCAACTCGGTGGCTCATGGTGGAGCTGGAGCCCACTTGTTGAAGTCTCCCTCCTTGGTTGGCAACCTAGGGGTACCATCAGAAGTGTTCGGTGCACATTGGCAGAAGCACTCGAGCCCGGTCAGCCGAATACCCCTATTAGCAAAACCCAATGTTAGCCAACGCCTCTTGCTCGGGTCCCCCTGTTTCGGCCGCGACCCATCAGCAAACAAATCAGGAGTCGGTGGCTCATGGCCAAAAGCCTCCTCAAAGCTCTTCTTACTGTTCATCTTCTTCTCCAATTATTGACTTTTGTGCGACAACCCCCTTGCTCGACCTGCAAGCCCAAACACAGCCATACTGAACTCTTCCTGAGCTTGAATTCCAAACACATCACGTTCAAGCATTTTCCATCACCTATAGGGTAGTGCTGCTCCCTCCTCCCACGGAGCCACCCCACATCCTCCAACCACATGATCCAGGCACCCACAATGAAAGCAGAAATAGGGCAGCCTTTTATACTCTAACTCGAATTGCCTCGCAAGCTCAGAAGCAAGCAGTTTAAGGGTTATGAAACGTGTGAGAGGCTCCCTTATCCGCAACACCACCCGTATGCATAGAAAGCTTCCCAAACCATCTATGTTCCTGCCTTTATCCACTGTCACAAACGAGCCTACATGATTCCCCACCTTCTCCGCCAAGCCAGGAGTCAGGAATATATGAGGGATACGATGAACACGTATCCAAAAATTCTGCATGTCGAGGGAGACGTCCCCTGGATCGACATAACTATTCATCGCCGCCAGCACCAGCAGTGCTCGATCAAAGGACCATGACCCATTTAGTATTTTACGCCGGTCCGCCGTCGTGGCAAATGAAAATAATAACCTCATTGTCGCTCCCACAGTCACGGCCAAGAAAGGATCGCGGGTGAACCAGATCCTCCATAGGGTTCCCCCCCCCCCCCCCCCCCCCCCCCACCCCATTGACCGTTCAATCCCTCCATCGCCTCAATCCAACCTGCAAACCACGTCCACACTAGCCCACAAAAGCTCAAGTACTCCTCTACGCTGTCGACTGCCGATGCAAGCCTTTGCATAAACGACTACCACTTCAGAGTAATACCACCACCACTGTGTCAAAGAAGACAAACGACGTCTGAAAACCCTCAAAACTCTCCTAAGCCGTAACATAGGATATTATAAGAGACTACTACTGTTTCCCTGGCCTAGTTAGTATTTAGTTGCTTTGTGATTGGAAATGCTCTTAATCTCTTATGCATTAAGGACTTCCGGTTATATGTGCATTTTGTTTTTCTACTATTTTAAAAAATAAAAAATTCCCAAGACAATTCCACTATCAATTCAGGACTCTCAAAGTAGCATCCACAAAGTAGCCTTCCGAATAAATTTGTGGCATAAGCACGGCACGCATATGGAAATCAAACTTTGAGGGGTTGTTTTCACTTAAGCTGTTATTTACGACATCACCCCTTGTGGTTTTGTTTCATTAACTTTTTCAAAAGACAATATAATTAATGAAATCTCTTCCTCTCCTACTACATGGTTACAGGAATATCATTATATTAATAATACTAGCTAGGACTTATAATACTAGCTAGGACTTGACTTCAGTTTTCATGAATTTTTATTTTTTTGGTGAAAAGGAAAATCTTGAACCAAAAGACTAACGTGACTTCCAATTAAACACGACGGGAAGAGATAAATTATACACAGTAAACATCAATCTTGCCATTTACAAAAATTAAACTCGAGAAACTATTCTATAATGAATGGAACTAGACTGTAATACTCGTGGCAGCACTTCAGGATCTTAGACCCATAATTTCTAACTATCATAATTTAAGAATAATGACTTAATTACATGACAATTTCTTCGAAAATGTGTCGAATAAGGCATTCTTAAATATCAAGACCACCTAATCTAAACAGAGGACCAAAATAATATGGAAAAATATTACCGGAAAAGAAAAAGAAATACACGACTGGCAAGATGAAAACCACAAAAGAAAGAAAACAATAATTAGCCATGCCCATAGACCACTCCTATTTCAAATGAAAACTTGGCAGACATGCATGCCTTCCATCCACAAGATGATCAGGGTTCAAAAGACGACCTACATTGCTCAGTTCAGAACTCAAAAACTATATTAAGGCTACTAAAACCTCAAATCCTTACTTCTAACTTCAAATCTTGCTCCAACTTACTGCATGCCTCAGTTTCCCTTCAATAAGAACAGTAAGTCATCTGCCACATATTTCTGATGTTGACAATAATCGAAAAAAGGCCTACCATTTCACTTTCTTAGCCAAGGTAGTTGCATATGCAAAGGACAATGGCCAGGCGCCCAATTGTCTTGCTCCAACTTACTGCATGCCTTAGTTTCTCTTCAATAAGAACAGTAAGTCATCTACCACAAATTTGTAGACAATAATTGAAAAAACGCTTACCATTTCACTTTCTTGGCCAAGGTAGTTACATATGCAAAGGACAATGGCCAGGCGCCCAATCGATTGCCCCATTGCCACTCTGATTAAGAACCATACCTGTTGGTTGCCCAGTTTCAGTAGCAGCATCATTAACATGGGGAGCCACACCGGGTTCACAAACAGATTGTTGACTCTCTTCAATTTGGATAACATGGGGCACCCAGCCCTGGGAGTCTAGTGCAGCTTCTCCAACCGTTAGATTAACAGATGGATTTGCTCCTGCTGGATTAACAGCTGGATTAGCCTCCATTGGATTAACAGATGGATTAGCTTCCGTTGGATTAACAGATTGATTAGCTCCCGCTGGATCAACAGCTGGATTAGCCTCCATTGGATTAGCAGAAGGATTAGCCTCCGTTAGATTACCAGATGGATTAGCTCCCGCTGGATTAACAGCTGGATTAGCTCCCGCTGGATTAACAGCTGCATTAGCCTCCATTGGATTAACAGATAGATTAGCTTCCGTTGAATTAACAGCTGGATTAACAGATGGATTAGCTCCTGCTGGATTAACAGATGGATTAGCTCCCACTGGATTAGCCTCCATTGGATTAACAGATGGATGACCTTCCGTTGGATTAACAGCTGGATAAGCAGATGGTTTAGCTCCTGCTGGATTAACAGATGGATTAGCTCCTTCTGGATTAACAGATGGATTAGCTCCTTCTGGATTAACAGATGGATTAGCTCCTTCTGGATTAATAGATGGATTAGCTCCCGCTGGATTAACAGCTGGATTAGCCTCCATTGGATTCACAGATCGATTAGCCGCCATTGGATTCACAGATGGATTAGCCTCCATTGGATTAACAGATGGATAAGCTTCCATTAGATTAACAGCTGGACTTGCTTCCATTGGCTTAACAGCTGGACTAGCTTCCATTGGATTAACAGCTGGATTAGCTTCCATTGGATTAACAGCTAGATTAGCTTCCATTGGATTGACAGATGGATTAGCTCCCGATCCAAATGTTTCACTACCGGCCCCAATTACTTCAGAGTTGCCTTCATTTTGAACTTGAGTCTGGCCTGCGTCGTTTCCTGGGAGTTTCCTTTTCAACTTTCTTTTCTTAAACCGAGCTTTCTTTGGTTTAGGAACATTAGCAGTCTCTTGGCATTTAGTATTTGATTCTACCCGCCTTTTTTTAGATGGAAGCAATGTCAACTCAGAGTTGTTAGCTGGCTGCCCAGATGACTCGGATTTACTCGACTGGATAGCTAATAGAGCAGTTCTAGCTACTTTTATCTCAGCTTCCTTTTTTGTCTTTGCTGCAGCTCCAACATATAGAGTTCCCCCAATGTCTACAGTACATGAAAATAGTGGTACTCTACCAGGATTTTCTTCCTTTTGGCACATATATAAAGGAATAGCATAATTCATCTTCTGCGCATACTCTTGAAGCAGATTTTTGCACAAGCCAGTTTCATGCTAGAACAAACAACCAAATAAAGGTCAGTTATGATTAAAATGAGATGCAATGCCAAGGGGTTTTTCTGGAGATAAATGTGTTTATAAATTATTCAAGTATTAGAAAAGCACGCATTTCCAAGTCAATTAGAGATTCATATAGGATCAAAGTAGAAAATCATAATACGTGTATAAGTATGTGTTTGAGGGCACACTACTAAAAGGTTCCCAAAGCTTATGAGAATGAAAACTCTAAGGCTAAGATCAACAAATAGAAAGCTACAATAAACTGTTATATGTGATAAACTGCTGTATCTATGAATTCCTTGCCTATTTAGATTTTCACTCTGAGTCTCAATTGTTTTACTGGACGTTTCACCTTTGTTGGTTTTAATAGATTTACTCACTAATTAAGACAATCCATGCTATAAGTTGAAAGGTAATTGGGCGAATACAACCTACGCACCATAAAGTCCATGCGTAAGCTTCTTCAAAACAACAATTACTCGGAAAATAGATTATGATGTGATAATGAAAGCACACAATTTGAATCTGTTGGGTGATAGAATTCTCTTTTTTCAAGTGGCTTATAAGGGCAGTGGCAGTGAGCATAATATATTATTTGCTTTCATGGATCTTGTCCAAGGTCCACCTATTCCTGGGTGTACTTACATAAAACATGCTCAAAAGCAAATCCATATCAAAAGTAACCACAATATGAAGTTTATGATTTACAATACCTGTCTTATAGTGTGCAATGAGAGAGAATAAAATAATGGGAACCGAAGGACAGTCAAAAGATAAGGCAACTCAGAACTAATAACAAATATAGGTTTTATTCATAATTGATAAATTAACTTACGATGGGTTGAGCGATGGATTGATTAACATCACCAGATTTAGATAACTCCCGAAGGGCAACTTCAGCAGCTGACTGCTCTGCTAACTTACGATTGGAAAACCCAAGTAATGAATCATATCTGACATCATTTACTATTACCGTCGACTTGAAGGAAGGCTCATGGGAAGGACCTTCTTTTATAGTCTCATATAATGGTGTAGATATTCCCGCTTTTTGTGCATATTCTTGTAACTGACTCTTGAATACGTAGCAATTTGAAACACCTTGAATCGGACAGGAAATATATGAAAAACGATACAGAAACCCATGGTTATTAAAACAAGGGAAAAGGAACTGAAAACATGCCTATATCATTTAGATATAAATCTACGAGAATGACATACATATATACCACATGAATCTAGATAAATCTGAGAATTATTTCTAGAGGAAAGGCACATGACTCCGTAGCCAGCTGATGTAAAATTACTTTCCCACAGGCATTTGCTTCCTTTTTTTTCCTAAAATGTCTAGCAGGGGAGGATTTTGACACACAATAACAGTCACTCTATTCTTTTATGTGAGAGCAATAAAATGAAACAAAGAGAAAAGGGAATCAAAAATTACATGGAAATAAATATCTAAGCCAATAATTAGTATATTCCTGTAGTCCCAGCAGAGACAAAGGTTCCTAAACAAACAGTCAATATTGTTGTGCGAACTGGGATTTTATACATAGGTTGGGACAAAACATAAATAACACATTCATGTGTAAACATTTAATGCGCATTGACGTCCCCAACAAATAACAAAGTTCAGTCTCAACTAGTTTTTCTGGGACCAAATTCCTTTTAGGAGAATGATATTTTTTTGGTAGTTCCTAAATACTATATGCAACTATAAGTGTTACCACACATTAAACTCTGCATAACTCATCAATAACACTCAGATGATTACCTTTAGTTAACCAAACAACCTAAACGATTCATATAACTAAAGACTAAAACCAATGCTAACTAGTGACTTATCTTTTTACTTTTTTATCAAACTAGTGACTTCTCTTTGGCATAAACAATATTAAACAGTGACACATTACCAAACCCCAGTTGGCACTCACAGTAAAAATACTCTATCCCTTTTAATTTCATTTCCACCACAACCACAAGTAACAATGCAGTCCCTTAAGGAAAGAACTTTAAATCTAAATAAACTTGGGAATTTAACTATCTTGGATGGCTCTTTCAGGTTATGAAATTGTTCTTTTATCCTAGGTGGTAACGATGGAACTTGCATTCCACCCTAGTGGTACCTCCTCATACCACTCTATCGATTTACCGAATTATCTTTGTACATATATCAATAATCAAAACCGTTCATTCTCTAAATCATCATGTCAAAATCATCTTCGTAAAAAATCAACAAGATTGGAGGTATGTAAAAAAATATCAATAATGTTTGTACAAATTAAGATCCACCTGACAAACCATCCATTTAATTGATATATAAGAATAACTAAATGCCTTCAATCTTATTGATATTGATTTTTTTACAGTCTTAACATGATAATTTTGAGCATAAACGGCTTGAATTATGATATATGTACCATAACAATTCATAAATCGGGATGGTGGTACCAGGAGGTACCACTAGTGTGGGATGGGAGCCATAACGTTCACACAAACCTTTATTAAAAAAAAACTACATATTCTTCAGGAAACAATCTAATATTGAAGCTCCAAAATTTAGGTTTCCCAGGCAAGCAGAAAGACTTAACAATTAGAAACAAATAAAAAAATTAGGGGAACCAAAAAGGGGTTGAGATTTTGAATACCTTGAAAGCCTTCGTTTATGTGCATAGCTTCCTGACAACCAGAAAGACACCCAGCTCTTTATTCTTGATGGAAATTAAACAAACAACAGTCCGGAATTATGAGTAGCTTCTGTAGAAGTTTATGGATAAAAAAACGTAAACTAAAATGTGGAAGCCATCAATCAATTGTGAAGTAAAAATTGTGTCCAAACTCCACACCCATTAAAGAAACAAAAAAGATAAACAGAAAAAAAAAAGAAAAAAAGAAAAAAAAAAAAAAGTGGATTTGAGAATGCGATAGGAGGAGAAACTTCATGATATATATTTTTACAAACAAAAGTCTTCAAGAAGTAAATTGAGGCTCAAGTAAACCCTATAAGAGAGAAAGGAGACAGAAAGGGAGCGAGAGCGTACCTGATTTTTTCTTTTTCTTTCCTTGGGTAAGTAAGCAGCTGATTTTTTTTTTCAAGGCGGAAGGCGATGAGACTTGAGAGTTGCGACCAGTGGCTTCTAAAACTAGGGTTCGGTGTTGGGACGGGGGGGTCTGGGACTTTATTACTATTTTGGTCATTTCAATATAAATATTTATCCCAAAAGAATGAAACAATTACACACTTTTGGTCATTTTGAATTATAAATTTTTTTCTTCTTTTGGGATGGTATAAATTGTGTTATGCCCAAAAAACTATTTTTGCTGTAGCGAGCTCGGGCAGCCTTCGGGTAGCCTCCGCATAGAACCTAGTGGCAGAGTGAAAGAGGAGATTTTGCGTTAGTCTCTTTGTAATATGTTGTATGGATTATTTGGATGATTTGAAAGCATTAGATTAAAGAGCCCTCGAGTTACGGCACAGAACAGGAAGTAAAAGGCTCTAGCTATCTTCCGAATTGATGTGACACTAATAAAGACGGCTAGACAACTGAAAATGGGTTCCTTTTGCAATTCAACCATCTTTCTTATAATTAAGTGATTGTGAGATAAACGGGTCAATAATTTGCACTGTTATTTTCTATGCATTCTTCTCGATCAATTAAAGAACTTTAATAAAAAAAATTAATCTAATCCAAGTTTATGTGATCCCATGAAAATGAAGTTAGCAGCTTGTTATTTTAATAAATTAATAAATTAATAATTAGACAAGCGGGTTTTCTCAAGTTTGGATGACAGTATTGGATCAAGACGCACAGACGGTTTAACGACTACTAGTTAGTATATCATGAATACTTCTTTCTCCTTAAAAAAATCCGGTTATATTGTAATGAAAGTAAAATAAACACTAAATGGTAAATGTGTTAGTATTGAAATGCGAAAAGTAAAATTATGAGTGCTGAAAATAAATTATTTATTTCTCAATCAAACCTTGAGCATGCATGACCTAATAGAAATTATCAACTGAATGAATAGCGGTCGGAATCGTGTTATAGGTTGGCAAAGCATTCAAGAACGTCGAGATGTCAAGGGTGGGGCGTTTCGATGCCTCAAAAACGTATTTGAACAGCAGTTTGGATGAGGTTGGTGATAGGTGGCCTTCAAAACTAGTTATGAAAAGATGTAGGAATAAAGGTGAAAGTATAAGGGTCTTTAAATCTAACTTGAGATACAAGTAAGGATGAAGGAAAGCTTATTGTGAGGATTTGAAAAAAAAAAAAAAAACTTGTGAGGGTTTGTAATTGTTTTGAAATTGATTAAGTTTGATCAATTTTCTTGTTTGGTTGAATAATTGATTATCCTTTGAGAATAGGATTTCTTCTCCATTTATAAGCAGTGAGTGATGAACTGCACTGCCATAGAATTTGGCGGGCCCCTCCTGCCATCCTTGTAAGGTCAAAAATTGACTTTTTGATCGAGACACTTTTTGGACTTTTTGTGAGGACCGCTGCGTAGCCCTCGAGATTTTGAGTCCGTAGACAAGTGTCATGTTGAAATCAAAGATTGTATGAGTTTGATACGGGTCTAAAATTGACTAAGGGCATTATGATAATTTTGGCAGAAAGGGTATTTTGGTAATATCACAATGGGATATTATGTGAAAGCGACAAGTGTCTAGAATGTTCTTCCCTCCCTTATCTCTTTTCCTTCCACCGACCTTCTTGTGTAATATATATATATGTGTGTGTGTGTGTGTGTGTGTGTGTGTGTGTGTGTGTGTGTGTGTGTGTGTGTGTGTGTGTGTGTGTGTGTGTGTGTGTGTGTGTGTGTGTGTGTGTGTGTGTGTGTGTGTGTGTGTGTGTGTGTGTGTGTGTGTGTGTGTGTGTGTGTGTGTGTGTGTGTGTGTGTGTAGTACTATGTGTGCATGATGTGTTCGGCGGAGAAGGACTGAAAAGAAGAAAAGGAGAAAAGAATGAAATCGAGAGAGAAATGAGAAATTGCCAGGAAGAAGAAGGAAAAGTGGAAAAAGAAGATGGAGATGAAGAAGAGAAGAAGCGAGGAAGAAAAGGGTGAAGGCGTAGGATAAACAAGAACCTAAACCTGTGAAGCAAAGTTTTGTTCGTGGAATTGTTGGATCGTTTCAAGGGTGATTAGCTCGAAACCAAGGACCCTAACAAGCTAAGTGAGTCCTTACGACCACCTTAAGCTAAAAAAAAGGAAGGTTTGGACACAAGGAAGGCTGTAAGACAAATCTTGAAATCATGGCCGAAAACTTGGAAGCTTGGACTAGAACTTCAAGATAAGATTTCTTCATTTTAGACTTGTAGATCTTCTTTGGGTTTGTTTAGATGAAAATAGGTAGTTAAAATGTGAAAATTGAGTTTTAAAACTAGGTCAAGGTACGGGTCAGGCGACCTGGAAACTAGGAAAACGGGTCGAAAGTTGAAGGTTGATGAAGAACAGTGCTTGGCGTGTAGCCACCGCACGCAAGGAAGTGTGGCAACGCATGGACACATGCCACCGTATCTCAATTTTCGATCAACATATTTTTTTTATGTTTTCGATGTTCCGAGTTTAATGGTATGATTTTCAAGTCTAATGATGTGATTTTCGAGACACACAGACATTATCGCGAGGCATTTTTGATTGTCTGAAGATTTATGTGCTATTTTAAATTTCTTTAAAATTCCAAAAAATTAAGGGATTAAAATATAAATTTATTTAGGACGTTAGTAATCTTAGAAGTGATTTATGATAGGCAAAAAAGGGTCTTAGAAATTACAGAAAGGCGTATAATCCCGTATTCGACTGTGTAGATGGTGTGTGAGTAGAATTTTCCTTTTCTTTAAATTATTATGCATGCATATTTAATGATTTTAAATACTTTATTACATGATTTATACGATGATGGTTGAATTATGATTTTTGAATGAATTTTTATGATTTTACAGGAATTATTTTATTGTACTTTTTACGAGGTTTTGCTTACTTGATGTTTTGGGGCTTAGGCCTGAATTTTGAATGGTGAACTTGATTTTCATAAATGGATATGTGTTATGAATGTGTTTTCTTGATATATGTGAACTGTTGTGTTGTGAACAACACTCCTTGGATGTGGTTAATGCTCAGACGTCTAGAGCTGGACTCTGTTTCCCTAAGCGGGTTATGCAGTTAGTCTCAGACGTCTAGAGTAGGGCTCTGTTTTTTTAGACTGGTGATTTGGAGTATGACTCAGACGTCCAAAGGTGGGCTCTATTTTCCTGGGTCGGTCCACACTCGGATGTCTAGAGTTAGGCTCTATTTTTCCATGTGGTTTTGCCTATCAATGGAATGGTTGATATAATGATTGATAATGATATGTGTGATTACTTATATGTATTTTGATATACTGATATGTATTTTGATATGTTTTCCACACTCGGACGTCTCGAGGATGGGTTGGTTATGTGTGATTACTGATATGTATTTTAATATACTTTCATATAGGATTTGAATTACTAATTTTGATTTACTTATACTATTTAAGCTATTCTTATGCAACTTTCTAATTGAAATTCTGTAAAAATGTTGTTTACTTTGAGACTTCATTGTTCGTTATTACAGTTTACATATGCATTTGTAGTTTATAAAATAAAGGGTAAATTACTTATGTTTTCGAACATTTTTTTTTTTAAAATTTTTTTTTTCTGCTCACACGTTTACATGGGTTTTGTAAGGACCCGTCCCGAATCTACGGGATTAATTAAGGTTAATGACGGATCATCGAGGATTAATTAAGGGTTAATCAAGGATTAGCGGACGATTTGGGTAAAATTGCGATTTTGCCCCTATGAAGGGTAAAATGTTAACTTTTGACCCGGGAGGTCAAATGCACGTGAACCAAAGACCAAATACACGTGGACTAAAGACAATTACATAGATCGAGACGATACGAGTCCGTATACAGACATCAAGTTGAAATCGGACATCATACAGGAAAGTTACGAGTCTAGAATGGTTTCAGAAAAAAAACAAAAGAAGACCAAATTTTCTGTAGAGTTTTCTTGATTAATTGAGATAAGAAAAACTAGTAAAAATTAAGTAAATTCGCATCTTACCTTTTCCTTTGCAGTGTCATTCTCTTCTTTCTTTTCTTGTTCTGAATATTCTTTTGTCTTCTAAATTTCCTTTTTCTCCTTTTTTTTTTCCTTTTCAAAATTACGCAAGTCCCCTAACGAATCATCTTCATTATTTGATGTTATTTTTGTACTTGTCTGTTTGAAGCTACTTCTGCAACAAGCTCTCTTTTGAGTCCAAATTTTCTTCTGGTCGGAGATGAACACCTTGAGGGAGGTGAATACAGAGAAAAGAAAAAAAATTATTGGGGAGGTGAATACATAGAAGAGAAGAATTTAGAGAAAGACATTGGGGAAGTCCCATCTTCGTTGATACCAGAAAAAAAAAACTAAGGATGTAATATAAAAAAATAATTAAAAAGTAAGACAACTGTCATAGCATTATTAGTCCACCTCATTTGGTAAGGATATAAAATTCTAACTGGTGAGGACCTGAGTATTGTCCTTTTAGTAATTTTTCAAGGAAGACCTAGGTCATTCAGAAATTTTCTTGATCTTTCTTGTAAAATTATTAAAATACCCTTATAGTCAAAATAACCAAAATGTCTCTTGTTTTCTTGACATGTATCAGGCTTATTTGATTTCCGATTTGAGCATGCCACCTATCTATAGACATAGACTCAAGAATCTGAAACCTTCGTAATGGTTCCCACAAAATGTCTTGTAACGACCCGTTCTGAATTCTGGGATTAGATTTGTAACTAATCATGATTAGCGAGGTTAATCAGTGATTAGTTGGGCGGAATCGGACGAACGATGCAAAATGAACGTTTTGCCCCTAATCGTGGGTAAAACGTTGACTTTTAATTCGGGCTGTCAAACAGACTTTGACCGATGATCGTGACGTAGTTTGGGACGTCACGGGTTCATAGACAGGTGGTACGTTCGATTCCGACGTTCGGGGTGAAAGTTATGACGTTCGGAAATTCAAGGGTATTTTCGTAATTTGGACGAAAAGGGGGAAAATGTTGACTTTTGACCGGGAGGTCCGATGGCCGAGGACCGAGGACCGTTAGGATGGTCTAGATGCCCTGAGTCCGTAGGCAGGCAGCACGCGTCAATCGGAGTTCGAATGACCAAGTTACGGGTCTAGATGCACTAGGGGCATTTTCGTAATTTTGTGCACAAGGGCAAATTTGTAAATTCGCACAGGGGCATTATTTTGAAACCGGGAAGCAGGGGGCTGAACCACCGTGCTTGGGTGGTCTGTCCAGGGGATTATTTTTCTGGTTAGTGGCTTTGGAGTGTGAGTAGGAGTGCTGTGTGTGATGTGAAGGACAGTGCACGGGTGGTGTGAGTGTGGGAAACAGGTGCTGATGTTTGAAATTCAAAAAAAAACCAGAGTGTGGCCATGATTGGGTGCACGAGTTGATTTGTTTATGCAGTGAGTGGCTTGAACAGAGCACGGGCAGACAAGAGTGGGGTGGAATTGGGACTTGAAACTGAGTGGTGGTGTTGAACTGAACAAACAGAGCACGGGTATATTGTTTGAATTAGTTTTGGGTATGGTTGCGGGAAACAAAATCATCGTGGGACTGAGAGCTTTCCCACGAGTTGTTGGGTTGGCCGGGTTTGTAACAGAAAGGTTAGGAGTGTGAGGGGTCATTTCTGGAGAAGGGAGGACTCAGAGCTGGATAGAATCAGACTTCGAAGAAAACTGAAAATTTGGAGGGAAATTATAAATTTAATTTGTGAGCGGAGTGGAGCGAAACTGAGCTTAAGAATAGTCTTCTGAGAGCATGTCGAACTCAACCATACGAGGATTGAAGAAAATCGATCGCGGTTTGGACAAGAACACAAGTCCCATTTCTGAAAAAATTTCGAGCTTGAGGACGACCACCTACGAGTAAGGATTCTTGAAATTGGTTATGGTTTAGTGTTCGTTTAGGTTCTACGAAGCTTCTGTTTAAATTAATTTGGAAACTGAGTTAATTCGAGGGAGTTTCAAAACTTGACCCGTTTGATTGATCGTGAGCGAAATTATCGATTTAGGGCTTTATGTGTGAATTTATTAACGGAGAACTTAAATTAAGTTACAATATAAGGTTTTCGATGGACAAATTGAAGGAATTAAGCTGTACTTGCAGGAGATTGGACCGGGTTGTGTCGCGGGTTTGGGACCCGTTTAGCAGAGAGTCGGGTGAGGAAGGTGACACTGTAGCACCACTGTAGCAGGCGTGTGAGTTTCACGCGCAGCCACTCACGGCGGCGCGTAAGGGCACGTGGGTCCGATTTTCGAGGTAAGTTCAACACGACTTTTGTCCTATACAATGTAACGAACATTTTAGCGTTGATTTCGAATTTATCGGACACCGTTTCGATGTTGTTTCGAGGGTCCAAAGGTTTATGCTACGTTGTTAATTAACGTTTAATTCCCGAAAAAATTATGGAAAATTAGTATGTTGTTATTTGAGTCCCTAGTCACACTAAAGTATGTTTTCGAACAAGATTTGAGATTTCGGGAAATTTTTGGAAATTACGGAAACGCGTGCAGCGCGAAACCGAGCATTATGGACGGTGTGTGAGTGGACGTTGCTTTCAAAATTTGATGCATGCATAAATATTTCTATGATTTTTATGATTATGATTATGACTTGTGATAATTTCGATTTCCGTATTTATACATATTTTTTATATGCATACGAAATTGCACGTATTTCGAGGCTATGGTTTCTCTTATGCGTTGGTGATGTTTTGATGAACAATTTTACATGATTTGTGCGTATGATGTTTTAATGATGATTCGATTATGTTTGTGAGTATAATTTGCGAGTTTGACACGTATTTCGAGAATGACACGAATGTGCACGTTTTACGAGATTTCGAGTATGTTGTGGTTTGACCGTGATTTTGGTGATTTGATTGTGGTTTTAACGCTTTGACCTTGGGATTTGAAATATGATGTGATTTCAAGGATTTAAAACGGATTTTGAAAAAGGTGATTTCGGGCTTGGTGCCCAGGGCATAAAAGTAATTTTGATTAACGAGATTTCGGTTTCGGAAGTTGAAAATGAAGTTCTGGTTTGGGTTCGGGATGATGTTTCTGGATGCAGGCTTACAGAATCATTATTGCGAATTCGAATTCGGGAATGGATGATGGTTTGATAAAGTGATTTCGATATGATTATACGTGTCCCGTTTTAATGATGATTTGATCATGTAACGACCCGCCGTGAATATCAGAATTAAATATTAATTAATTATGGTTTAGAATGACTAATATGGGATTAGTTGAGTGAAATCGGACAAAATGTGCAAAATGACCGTTTTGCCCTTGGGTGTGAGTAAAATGTTGACTTTTAGTTCGGGTGGTCAAACGAACTTTGACCGATGACTGTGACGTAGTTCGGGACATCACGAGTTCATAGACAGGTGGCACGTTTGATTCCGACATTCGAGGAAGAAGTTTTGACGTTCAAAAGTTGAGGGGTATTTTGGTAATTTGGTTGAAAAGGAGCCAAATGTTGACTTTTGACCCGGGAAGTCCAATGGACGAGGGCCAAGGACCGTTACGTAGGTCGAGTCGATACGAATCCAATGACAGGCGGCATGCCAAAATCGGAGATTCGACGACGAAGTTATGGTCACGGGATCGAATTCGATTAACCGAACAAACCGGAATTTCGATTAAAATATTATTTTATTGTGAACAGTAACCGATGATTGAGCACACCTGGTTGAGTGACAAGTGTCACCCATCCCTTGATTTAAGGCCTAAAATTAGCTCCATGTTTTGGGGAAAACACCATCATTTTGTTTTATTATTTTCTAATCACCATTAATCATTTAAATCTTTCTTAATCCCCATTAATCTTCTCTGTATTTTTCTTAACCCATGAACAAGCAAAGCAAAACAGAGAAGTGAGAGTTTGAAGTTTTCCACCATTTCCCTTCCACTACTGAACTCGAGAGTGAGAAATTGAGGGATTAGTGAGATTGAATTATTGAGGGAAACACGAGGGACTGAGAGAGAGAAGGAGAATGAGAATCGAAAATTTGGAAGTTTGGAGGGAAAATTCGAAATTGAAGCTTTGAGCCTTGATGATCAAAATTGAGTTCAATTTGAGTCTTTTGGGATTGCCACGATCAGTTTCATCGAAAGAACGAAAGAAATCGAGGCCCAATTGACACTGAACAGGTCTCGTAACAATGAGCAAGGTTCGAGCTTGAGTCGTGGGATTTGTGTCAGGACCCGACCCTCTTCTGTCAGGTCCCGATTCATCTAGCACGATATTGTCCACTTTGGGCCTCCTTGCCCTTGCCCTCACGGTTTTCTTTTCGGGAGCTCACGGTGCAACTTCCCAAGGGGTCACCCATCTGGAATTGCACCAGCCTCAACTCGCTTAACTTTGGGGTTCCAATCCCCCCCCCCCCCCCCAAAAGCCACTGAGCTCCCAAAAGGCCTCATGCTAGATAGGTGTGTGCCTACACCTTTAAGGCACACCACCATTCCCTTCCTAGACCATTCCCCCATCGCAAGAATGTGGGATTGTTCACCGTTCCCTCCAGGACACGGGTCTTACAATCCACCCCCCTTAGGGCCCAGCGTCCTCGCTGGCACACTTCCTGGTCGGGTTCTGGCTCTGATACCAAATTGTCAGGACCCGACCCTCTTCTGTCAGGTCCCGATTCATCTAGCACGATATTGTCCGCTTTGGGCCTCCTTGCCCTTGCCCTCACGGTTTTGTTTTCGGGAGCTCACGGTGCAACTTCCCAGGGGGTCACCCATCTGGAATTGCACCAGCCTCAACTCGCTTAACTTTGGGGTTCCAATCCCCCCCAAAGCCACTGAGCTTCCAAAAGGCCTCATGCTAGATAGGTGTGTGCCTACACCTTTAAGGCACACCACCATTCCCTTCCCAGACCATTCCCCCATCGCAGGAATGTGGGATTGTTCACCGTTCCCTCCAGGACACGGGTCTTACAATTTGAGTCTTGGATTGATGCAATTGAATTGGGGAATATGTTCAGTAAGATCCCACGATGCTAATGGATGCATCAATTGAAGGAAAACATTGGGAAATTGTGGAGCTTCGAGGATGAACAGTGATTCGATGTTCTTCGAGGAATGAGTTCAGTTTGATTGGTTTAAGGTATGTTTTTGTGTAATTAACGTTACAGAACTCTAATTAGACTTGAATCGAAGCTAAATCAATGTTCAATTGAAAGCATCAGTGTTGAATTGTTAGGAATTGAATCGGGTCTGTTCGCGAGCAAAAGGATCCGTTTTGCAGAGAAAACGGGTGAGGAAGACAACTACTGTAGCAGACGCGTGGTGGTCACGCGCAGCCATTCACGACGGCGCGTGAGGGCGCGTACGGCCTTGTTTCAAGGTGAGGTCAACATGACTTTGAATCCTCTCAGTGTAACGAACATTTTGACACTGGTTTCGAGGAAATTGGATATCGATTCGATAATGTTCCGCGTATCCGATGTTTTGTTTTATGTGTTAAATACGTATTTAAATTCCAGAAAAATTGGGGAAAATTATATGAAGTATTTTGAGATGTTAGTGACCCTCTATAATAATTTGGACAGGAATTATGATTTCCAGAATTTACGGAAAAACGTGCAGCTCGGAAAGCGGGCCGTTTGGACGGTGTGTGTGAGTGGACTTTATTTTCTAACCGTGATGCATGCATATATGATTTAAATGCTTTATTATATGATTTTATATGCTTTGGCATGATTGATGTTTCAATCCGGTGATTTCTCGATTTTGTGGATTATTATATTATTTTTGGCACGATTTTCGAGAAATTATGAAATTGGTTGAAATTGATGTTTGGACTCGGATTATGAGTCCTAGATTGAAATTGATTGAAAATGATGTTTGGACTCAGATTATGAGTCATGGATTGAAAAATGATGTATTGACTCGGGTATGAGTCAAGGATCGATTTCATGGATTTACGTGAAAATGGCAACTAAGGTTGCGAACGCATGGATTTGGGTGAAAATGTTATTTTGGGCATGAGACCCAACTGGATAGTGATTTTGACTCGGATTTGGAGTCACATGTGATTATAATGAAATTGATTATTTGTATGATTTATTGTGATTTTATGATTATTTTAATCAGTCTTTCGGGCACATTTTACGAGGAACGTGCAAATGATGTTTTGGGCTAGGCCCGGAGTTAAAAAGATTTCTAAATAATATTTTGACTTAGTTGGTGAGTCAATGATGATTTCTGGATTATTTTATTGTTTTAAAATGTGATTTTAAAGATTTACGTGTAAGTGGTAATTGGGGCTTTAGACCTAGTCGGGAATGCTCTTAACTTGGTTTGAAGTCAAGGAATGATCTTGACTTTGTATGAAGTCAAGAGTTGATTGAAATGTTTTGGGATGTAATTCCCGAGATGGTTTTCCTTGTGATTGTGAAATGCCCAGATGGTCGGAGCTTGGGGGGGATTACCCAGACGACCGGAGCTTGGGGGATGTGATTGTAGGATCGTGAGTTGATCATATGGTAAGCCAGCTTCTCGGATGTGACTGAGCCTGGATGTACCACTCGAATGTGTCTGAGCTTGGGGATGTGTTCACCCAGATGTGACTGAGCCTGAGGGTTGAGCCCAGAGGTGTCTGATCCCGAGAGTGTGGCTGGATATTGGCCTACGCGTAGTGCAACACTTGTGAGTAGTGCAGATGTGACTGTGTGATAGTTTGTGCACTTGTGAGTAGTGCGGATTGATTGGATTGATTGATTGACTGTGCACTTGTGAATAGTGCTGATTGATGTTGTTTGTTATGACGTACTGGTATTGAGTACGGGTTTTTGGTCTTTGTGGCCAGGTGATTATGTTTTCATATGTTTTGGCCTGAGAGCCGGGATTTGATGCTTTATAACATGAACTGATTTGGTGAACATGAGTTTTATGGACCATGGGAAAACGTGTTTTGATTTTATCGGTCCATTGTTCATACTTGAATGATTCCATACTATTACTCATGTTTTACGATATGCATGCACGTTTGTGAAAATTGGAGGGTAAGAATGTATTTTGGCAAATGTTTTTATAAAGGTCATTTTTTTCCACTCACACCTTTTCCGTTTTATTGACCCTCCAGGCCGTGGTACGACGTTCGGGGCTGATCGAGAGGCGGAGGTAGCAGCAGAAATCAGTGCAAATATCCCTTGTCTGGCAAGCACTGAAGGGTAGTTTCGGGCCTTTAGTTGACTTGTCATACGGGAGCAGGACCGGGTACAGTTTTTGACGTCCAGTTGGGACGTGGTCCTGTCAGATCATATTTTGTGAAGTAGGATTTTGGGGATTGAATGTGAAATTCGGACATGAGTCCTATGTTGACAAAATGTGATTTCGGTTAGGTTTTGGAATGTGGATCACGATGGATCCCGAGTTTGTTGTGATTGACAAATGGTTTGGGTTTAATGACCCGGTGCTATTGCTGGAGCACGTTTTGAGTTTAAAGACTCGTTTAATTGATGACGGGGGAGGGCCCTTAATGATTTTAAAGACTTGGTTACTGTTTTGAATTTAAAGACTCGGTATAATACCCCCGAGGCCTATTGATTATGTTTTGAGTTTAAAGACTCGTTGATATCCCAGGAAGGCCTGATTATGCGCATGGTTTGGAGTTTAAAGACTCGGGCGCACTTGATATCCAGCAAATAGATTGACTTGTGATTCATTGTCAAATTCTGATGTTTCGGATGTGTTGGACAGTGGCCCGGTTTTTATGGTTGATGGATTTGGATTATGTTGTGTTCTTGGAATTGATTCATGATTTTGGGCTGAGGCCCTGTGTTTATGATTGCGGGCTAAGACCCGAAGGTTAAGAAAAGGAAAATGATTTTGATTTCATGCACGGTTTTCTTATGTTGAAAATGTAACGGATTGCGAAATGATTTTCGAATGCATGCATTGGTTTTACGTGGAGGGTAGAAATGTATTTATCTAACTGTTTTATAACGGATTTATTTTTGTCCACTCACACCTTTTGGTTTTTATTGACCCTCCAGGTCGTGGCGCGTTGATGGAGGCTGATCGTGAGGCGGAGGCATGAGTAAGTACGCGTGTAGCTAGCCCTGGTTTGGCAAGCACTGAGGGTTAGTTGGGAATTTAAGTCGACTTGCCAGACGAGAGCAGGACCGGGCACGGTTATCAATGTCCCTTCGGGGGCGGTCCTGTCAATTTGGTATCAGAGCACTAGGTTGCTGATTCAATTGCCGCATCATGCCTCCCAAGCGTAAGCCTCGTGAGCGACCTGGTAGTGAGACGAGTAGGTGAGGGTGTGTGAGACCTCATGTTAGATCTCGGATGAGATTGACCCTGGGTTGAGTGACAGTACCCATCCCAATCCTCCCGAGATTAGTGCGGGATGACCTTGCTCCCGTCTGACACGAAGTGTCAGACAAGGGATATTTCCGACCTTTGCCCTCTCGGGCTATCAGAGTACGCCAGGATCTTGAGGAGGTATGTGATATCTCGGTCTCTGCTACAGTCCAAATCTGATGTCAACCTGAAGGGCAGTCAAAACATTAAAAGCTGTGAGTGGACAAAACCAAAGTTTATAAAAACATTTCAAATGAAGACATTTGTACCCTTCACTAAAAAGCATGCATGCATTCGAAAACCATTTAACCAAATGGAAACCATATGTGGGAACTAAGCCCAAAACCATAATCAAATCGAATATACGGGCCACTGCCCAAATCCATAAGAAACCAATAAGGGACTCAGCCCAAAACCATAACCATACTGAAACCAAATACACGAGCCACTGCTCAAATCCTGTGCACACCACATATCAAAGAATCATAAAGATTCAACCATACGGGCCACTGCCCAAAACCTGTGTAACCACACATCACATCTCATATATCATATCATATATCATATATACATATAAGTCACACAACCAATCCTGTCACGGTATCCAAAGCTACGCGCGTGCTACCCGGGTCTCAATCCGAGTCTTCTCAAAGTCAAGGTCAATGTCCGCAGACCACTGATCCTACTCGAGGTTATAGTAACCATAGCCTTCCTGAGAGTAAGGAACCCAACTAGGGGGGTGACTCCACTCAGTCGGTGCTCCGTGACTACTTCGGGGTTCACCCAGGCCAACGACCCTCCCCGGAAGAGATAATAGAAGTAAAGGAAGGTATATGCACATATATATACATAATACAAATATCCATGCCCGGTTCCCCTGAACCGTCATGATCCATAATATCCATTCCATTCATATATATATATATATATATATATAACATCCTCCATGCCTGGTTCCCATAAACCGTCATGTACCATAATAACATAACCAAGGTTCATGCCGGTTCCCATAAACCGTCATGTACCATAATAACATAATCAGGGTTCATGCCGGTCCCCATAATCCGTCATGAACCACGATACCATAATAAGGGTTCATGCCGATTCCCATAAACCGTCATGAACCGGGAAATCCATTTAAGGTTCCCCGACCTGAAATCAAAACCGTAAAGTAACCTGGGTCTCGTGCCCGAACATAGGACATCAGCTGAGCACCGTGCCCGATATCTGAGGTCATATGCCTGAGACAAAACCAAATGGGCCTCATACCCGAGTTTATCTTTTTGGAAATCCAAATCCAATTCATTTAAACCATTAAAGAAATACAGACCCGTATAAGCACCGTATAAGGCCGAACCCTCGAAATACGTGCTTATACGTAACCACAACCAAATGCACCCATGGCATTACCAAACATGTGTAAAAACATATAATAAACATTTATGCATGCACCAATTTAGAAAACCAAGATCCACTCACAGACCGTCCGAGCTGCCGCCTCGATTTGTTTGCCGTAGGCTCTCCCGAGCCGATCACTGTCACCGGGAATCCCAAACCTGTCCAAATCGTAATAGAAGGTTACTAACTACTTAATTAACCTCCTACCAAAGCCCCGTAATTTTCCGATATTTTTAACTATTTTTAAACCGAACCTAAACCTTCGGACACCACAAAACCTATCGAAACGATATCTGATTGACACGAGACCAGTCCCAAAATATTCGCTACATCGAATAGAAGATTTCATATGTTGAACACTTCCCCAAATTATGGCCCACGCACCCTCACGCGCCCCTAAAAGGCTCAGATCACTATTTATCATCCCTAACCTTGGACTGGACCGGTTTTACTGTTCATGTCACTGTGCTGAACCGTCGTGACCGATTCAGTGGGTTTCCTCCCCTATTTTGGTCCGATTTCAACCCTAACTAATCCTATAATTCCTATTTCTTCATTCCCTATCATTTCCAATCATCAAAACAACCTAAAACCGCCCAAAACTCATGGTTCCATTTTGAACCATACGGTTCAAAGTTTCCAAAACTGCACCCATGGCTTCACAGCCGTCCAACCCCATTAAAAAGCTTCATATTAAGTCCCTAGCAACCTAAAAATCACTTCCTAGGCATCCAAAAGCAACCATAATGCATAAATTGAAAAATGGGAAGGATTGGGCCTAACCGTGAACCTCTCGGGTTTCTTGGCTCCGCTATCCACGGCTGCGCCATCCTGGGCCGGCCACCACATCCTCCTGTCCTCCCTCACTCCCTGGTCCTCACAGCTAATCATGGGTTAAGGGTTGGATGTGTTTTGGGTTGCACAGAGATGGAGAGAAATGGTGAGATCGGGTAATGGGTTTGTTTGTGTTTGAATGAAGAAATGAAAAGGATGGTCGATGCATGAATCAATATAGGTGGCCTGTGGATGGGTGACACGTTTCACTCATCCATTGGGCCTCCATAAAATATCTGGGCCCCACTAAAGTCCAAAAGTTAGGTTATTTCGTAATTCGTGCAATAGTACCCTTAAACTTTCGTGAACCGTAACTTCGCCGTCGAACGTCCGAATTCGACGTGCCGCCTGTCTATGGATTCGTATCGTCCCGATCTACGTAACGGTCTTCGGCCCTCGGCCATCGGACCTCCCGGTCAAAAAGTCAACATTTGCCCTTTTAACCATAATTACCAAAATGCCCCCTAAACTTCTGAACGTCATAACTTCCTCCTCGAATGTCAGAATTGAACGTACCACCTGTCTATGAACTCGTGACGTCACGAACTACGTCACGGTCATCGGTCAAAGTCCATTTGACCGCCCGATTGAAAAGTCAACGTTTTGCCACGACTAGAGGCAAAACGGTCATTTTGCATCGTTCGTCCGATTTCGCCTAATTAATCACCGATTAACCTCACTAATCGTGATTAGTAACTAATCTAATTTTGGAATTTGGGACGGGTCGTTAAAACCTTCCCTCATTAATTAATTTCGTTCTCGAAATTCCAATCGACCTAATTCCATCCGTTCTTCCCTCCTTAATTTTGTTTCGTTCTCGAAACTCCAACTTTTTTGATTCCATATCCACCCCGTGGAAAGTAGAATCGACCTGGAAACTCGTGTACACTAGTACACCTACTAACCAGAACAATACTCGTCTGCAACCAGACGTACCACCAACGCTTACGTCGCAATGACTACATCCGACCACGTCGAATGACAGTAATTACACGTTCTGAATTGACACCACCTGTCAGTATCAGAATAGCCCAAGTATCCTATGAGCTAACCACTTGTCAATCTACCATCTCGTTGACCCAAACAACTCGACGGTTCCTTTCTCAATCACCAAACTATTCTGATATCTACTCCCACCGGGAGTCATCAGACCTCACTCAACGATCCTCGTTGACACCTCCGACAAACTGTCACCACTTGACAGTTGACTACGCCCAAACTACGCATTAAATTAAACACGTAATTTGAGTATTGTGCAATTTAAACCCTTTTTGTGTAGATGTAGTATTGGTAAATAGGGATCGTTCTTAACCGGGGAAATTAGGGAACATTAATAATGTGTTAATGGGAGATGAATAAAAGAATAATGAATTAAAGAATTAAATAATAAAATAATAAAATAATAAAAGAATTAAAGAATTAAAGAATAAAGAATAAAGAATAAAAAGGAATCAAAGAATTAAAAGAATAAAAGAATAAAAGAATAAAAAGGGATCAAAGAATTAAAAGAATAAAAGAATAAAAGAATAAAGAATAAAAAGGGGGGTTTTGAAAAGATTTGTAATTTAAGCTAAAGACAACACTAACTAAAAATTAAAATGCAAATGTTCATGCTAATTAGAACTTACAAACCATAGAGTAGTTTCATAGACAAAACCCACACTTTTATGTAAGTAATTTCGAATTAACAATCACATTAATTCTAACATTTTGCTCATAATAAACCAATCACGAAATCCTACCTTCATCATCTCAAATACTTACATACATCTTTCAATATTATAAATGCATCAACCATTAATGTGCGTCAAATATCAATATGCTTCAAACATTTATAATATGATTTACCTTAAGTTTATAATTAAATGCGCCGACAGCGATCAACATTTAATCTTTTCAATTCTACTCTAAGTGCACCGACAGCGGATAAAACACTTAACATCGAATTGAAGTTTAAGCACTAAAACATATGAAGTAAAAGAAATTCAAAAAGTAAAACACATGGAGATTGCATTCTTACTTACAAATGTTAGAAAGAAAATACCAAGATCAAAGTAAAGAAGAAATGAAAATAACATAAATTAAGAATAAGAATTAAAAGGAAACTACTTAATAAGAAAATCTACAAGAAGTTAAAATGGTCCCCAAAAATGTCTCTCAAAAGAGAGAAACAAAAGAACTAAATTAAGAACTAAGAACTAAGAACTAAGAAAAATGAAAGAAATGGAAGAATGAAACTAATGGGGGACTCTCCAAATACATGAAATGACCTCCCTATTTATAGAGGGAATGCCACAATTGTTTAATTAAAAGTACAAAATTAAAATATAAAAATAGCAATAAAATAGTACATGAAGAAGTGATGGAAATGATGAGATTGGGTGGGAAAAGATGCTGATTTTGGGGCAAATATGCTGATTTTGGGGAAAAGTGGCTGATTTTGGGGAAAAGTTGCTGATTTTGGGGCAAATATGCTGATTTTGGGAACTATTGGGGGGCTGCTGGATTTTTGGCTTGGGCTGCTGGATTTCAGCAGGTTCCCACCGAATTTTCTTGCGATTTTCAGTGGTTTCTCATATTTCGTCCATAATTTCTTCGTTATAATTCCGATCGGGACGATTCTTTCACCAAAATGCTCCAAATTCCAAGCTTTATTTATTTCTACAAAAATATCACAAAATAAATTAATTTGTCTAATTATTTATTATTTTAATATTAAAAGTCAAGTATAAAGGGTATAAAATAATATAAAATAACGCTTATTTGAGGACCTATCAAATACCCCCACACTTAAACTTTGCTAGTCCCTAGCAAATACTAAAATTAACTACGAATTCAAAACAAGTAACCCTTAACCATTTGTCTCAATATTTCATAATTATAATCATGACATAAAAGATTTTCACTTAAAACATTTAAGCATATGGAATTCGAGAGTTAATACTTGGTAACAAAATGTTTCAACAAGTAAGATAATGAGTAAATATGGTGAAATGGATCTCTGCATGAATAAGACAAGTATGAATCAACTCATAAGGATATGCACTCATAAATTCACTCAATTTGTAAGGGTTTGTGTTTGCACTCAAAATATGTGAGAAAAATGCTCACATAATAGAATTGAAGTACTTTTGTAAAATCTCAAACAAACACCTCAAGATAAAAACAACACATACTTGCGCAAATGAACCAAAACCATAAGCTTACTCAAGTGATTAACTCAACTAATCAAAATTTACCATCTTAAGGATCATAAGGTCTTTACGAAGGTTGTAATGGGGCTAAGATTAGAGGCAAGGAAATATAGGACAAGTGGTGCTTAATTCGTTCCAAGACTCAATAAACTCCCAAAACGTATCATAGCTTCCCAACCTTAGTGCAATGATGTCAATAATCCATCCCTTCAAACATAGGCCTAATTCCATCATGTTGGGCCTCATAATCATTCTTTGTGTCGGATTTACAATTGTAAGGGACTTAACTCAAACATTACATAACCAAATCTTATTACCTTGATCGAAACTCAAATTTTTCTTTTTTTTTTCTCTTTTTTTTTCTCTTTTTTTTATTTTTTTTCAATTTTTTTTATATCAAGGTAATAACATGTGTCAAAAATACAATAAAGCTTAAGTCGGTAAATCCAAATAATTCACATAAAAGTCTTTTCAACATCATCATTTTCTCCTTACACAATCTTTATATCTTCAACCGAGTTCTTGGAACAAGGGTAAAGGATGTCTAAACTAAACTCAAGTGTTTAGATAATCATGGTGATGAAAGAAAGGCTTAATGTGGGCTCAAAAGGGTTAAAACTAAGGGGGTCGCAACTTGTGCGCACAAAATAGGGAACATGGATGTTTGAATTTGTGGTGTTAACCCTAATGCCTTAATCATATCCAAAATCAGAGAGTTTATTGACTTAAAAGCTTTGAAAATCACATTGAATAAGTTCTAGTACTCTAGAGTTCATAAAAAACTATGGCAAGCAGTTATGAGGCATATGTATATCAATTTAAACAAAGAACTTATGAATCACTCGTCAAAGATGTATATAAAGTTCTAAAGCTCACATAAGGTTCATATGATTCATACTTATCTTATCATGCTCGTTTATATGCCAATTTACATGCATTATCTTCAAGTTATAACACTTAATCACAAAATATTAACAAAAAAAATCAAGTTGTAGTGATCATCTTTATAGCCATAACATATTCATTTCCGTTCATTTATATAATTGACAAGTTAAATGGCAACTTAAGACTCATAAAAACACTAAGTTAAAAGATTCAAGAAAACAAATTTTTTTTTTCATTTTTTTCACCTCATTTTTTTAATATTTTTTTATTATTTTTTTTAATTTTTTTTTGTTTTTTTTCCGTAAGAAATACTTAATAAAACAATTTCAATTGCACAAATAAAAAAAAAGACTCATAAAAATACTAAGTTAAAACAAAAAGATTCAAGAAAACAATAATTTTTTTTCTTTTTTCTTTTTTTTTCTTTTTTTTTTTGAATTTTATTTTAAAATATTAAAAAAAAAACTCAAAATTGTAAACCATTCCCCCACACTTAAATTCTACATTGTCCTCAATGTAGGAAAATACGAAGTAATTAAACATAGAATCAAAGTAAGGAAGATGATTTACGAAAATAATAGGAAAACATTAAATAAACAAAATAAAAGAGAGTGAAGGGTAGAAGGATAGCAAATCTGTATTGATGACTCCTTCACATCCCGGGAACACATTGGGTTGCCTCCCAACAAGCGCTTGAAGTTTAACGTCCATCCAGCCTAGACAGAGATGCAAGTTAGTTAGTCAGAGATGTACGTTAGTCAAGAATGCAAATTAGATATGCAAATTGAAGTTAAGGATGCAATTTGAGTTAAAGATGTAAGTTAGAGGAAGAGTGCAATGCAAGTTAAACTACATATGCAAGTTAAGTGAAAATGCAAGTTAAATGAAAGATGAAATGCAAGTTAGAATGAAAGATGCAAGTTAGTTACACTAAAGATGCAATTTAATTTTGTCATCACAAATAATGTAAATTAAGATATAAACAATATTTAAATGTCGGGGGAAGTCAAAGATATATATGGTTCACATAGCTTCAAAGTTTAGATGGAGACTTATACGTCCGTGCGGCCCAAGTAAATATCTTGGATTAATTCAACTGTTTGGGCAAGTTCAAAAGTGACCAGGTTAGAAAGAATACACATAAGAGGCAGGGCTAATTTCTTAGACCCAAAACCCGTTATAAGTACCGTCTCTTGTCCTAGACATCACCCTCGAAAATTTCTTACTCCAGAGGAATTAAGATGACTCAAGTGTTAACAATTACCGTGGGTGAGAGTTAATAGAAGAGTCTTCGCCGATTAAAGATTAAAATTTAAACTTCGAAGCACAAGTGATCTACATATAGCCGAGACTAATGCATGAATGCAATAACTATTTACAAGTATGTTTTTATGCACAATTTACAAATATAACATGACAATTACATATGAACAATTTATATAAGTATGAACAATTTATTTACAAGTATGGTTTCATTAACAAGTAATGATATTTACAAAACAAATTCTCATTAACAAACTAATATATGTATAAGATTTATTTAACCATTGAGATTTACACTAACACAAAGTGAAGATAAGAAATTTAAATTTATTATTTTTTAAAATTTATGTTTTTTTCGGAATTTAAAAAAAAATAAATGAAGATTTTTTTTTTACGAATTTTATGCTTTTTTTTATTTACAAAACAATATAAAAATAAAAATAAGGAAAAGTGAATAATTACTATAAGCATTTATGAACATTTAAAAAGAATGAACATTATGTACAAGTATGAACAAGAATAATATAACAAGTAAGAGAATTATAAACAAACATAAATGAAAGTCTATTATGAATAAGTATGTATGTATATTATAAAATATAAAAGTTATGAACAATTTATGAACAAGTATAAAAGGTAACAAGTAACATATATACAACATTTATTTACAAGTATGAATTAACACTAACATAAAGCTAAGATAAGATTTTTTTTTTTTTAATTTTTTATTTACTTTGATTTTTTTTTAAAATTTAAATTTAAATTTTATCAAGACATAACCAAATAAATAATTACATAAGAATAAAATAAGTGTAATCAAAAAGTTAATGGAATAAAAAGTTAATGAAATAAAGTTAATGGAATAAAAAGTTAGTGAAATAAAAAGTTAATGGAATAAAATTAATGGAATAAAAAGTTAATGAAATAAAAAGTTAATGGAATAAAAAGTTAATGGAATAAAAAGTTAATGGAATAAAGTTAATGGAATAAAAGTTAATGGAATAAAAAGTTAATGGAATAAAAAGTTAGTGGAAAGTTAATGAATAAATTTAAAGTTAAAGGAATAAAGAAAAAGTTTATGGAATAAAATTAAAGTTAATGGATTAAAGAAAAAGTTAGAAAGTGTAAAGAAAACATAAAATAAAAGTAAGGAAAAGTGAATATGTACAATATACATTTATGACAAGTATCAATTTTAATATGAACAAGTAAAAGTAAAAGTAAACAAATGAAATTAAATTATGAACAAGTATCAATTTTAATATGAACAAATACAAAAAAAAAATTATGAACATTTATGAACAAGTATAAATTAGAAATTAAGAATAAGTAAAGTATGAGTATTATAAACAAAAATAATAAGAACAATAATAAGATGGATAAATATAATATTAACAAAAGTAAAATTTATAAACAAGTATAATATGCACAATTTATATACATACACTAGCAAATTAAAATGATTTTCAATTTCCCCGGCAACGGCGCCAAAAATTGACTACGCCCAAACTACGCATTAAATTAAACACGTAATTTGAGTATTGTGCAATTTAAACCCTTTTTGTGTAGATGTAGTATTGGTAAATAGGGATCGTTCTTAACCGGGGAAATTAGGGAACATTAATAATGTGTTAATGGGAGATGAATAAAAGAATAATGAATTAAAGAATTAAATAATAAAATAATAAAATAATAAAAGAATTAAAGAATTAAAGAATAAAGAATAAAAAGGAATCAAAGAATTAAAAGAATAAAAGAATAAAATAATAAAAAGGGATCAAAGAATTAAAAGAATAAAAGAATAAAAGAATAAAGAATAAAAAGGGGGGTTTTGAAAAGATTTGTAATTTAAGCTAAAGACAACACTAACTAAAAATTAAAATGCAAATGTTCATGCTAATTAGAACTTACAAACCATAGAGTAGTTTCATAGACAAAACCCACACTTTTACGTAAGTAATTTCGAATTAACAATCACATTAATTCTAACATTTTGCTCATAATAAACCAATCACGAAATCCTACCTTCATCATCTCAAATACTTACATACATCTTTCAATATTATAAATGCATCAACCATTAATGTGCGTCAAATATCAATATGCTTCAAACATTTACAATATGATTTACCTTAAGTTTATAATTAAATGCGCTGACAGCGATCAACATTTAATCTTTTCAATTCTACTCTAAGTGCACCGACAGCGGATAAAACACTTAACATCGAATTGAAGTTTAAACACTAAAACATATGAAGTAAAAGAAATTCAAAAAGTAAAACACATGGAGATTGCATTCTTACTTACAAATGTTAGAAAGAAAATACCAAGATCAAAGTAAAGAAGAAATGAAAATAACATAAATTAAGAATAAGAATTAAAAGGAAACTACTTAATAAGAAAATCTACAAGAAGTTAAAATGGTCCCCAAAAATGTCTCTCAAAAGAGAGAAACAAAAGAACTAAATTAAGAACTAAGAACTAAGAACTAAGAAAAATGAAAGAAATGGAAGAATGAAACTAATGGGGGACTCTCCAAATACATGAAATGACCTCCCTATTTATAGAGGGAATGCCACAATTGTTTAATTAAAAGTACAAAATTAAAATATAAAAATAGCAATAAAATAGTACATGAAGAAGTGATGGAAATGATGAGATTGGGTGGGAAAAGATGCTGATTTTGGGGCAAATATGCTGATTTTGGGGAAAAGTGGCTGATTTTGGGGAAAAGTTGCTGATTTTGGGGCAAATATGCTGATTTTGGGAACTATTGGGGGGCTGCTGGATTTTTGGCTTGGGCTGCTGGATTTCAGCAGGTTCCCACCGAATTTCCTTGCGATTTTCAGTGGTTTCTCATATTTCGTCCATAATTTCTTCGTTATAATTCCGATCGGGACGATTCTTTCACCAAAATGCTCCAAATTCCAAGCTTTATTTATTTCTACAAAAATATCACAAAATAAATTAATTTGTCTAATTATTTATTATTTTAATATTAAAAGTCAAGTATAAAGGGTATAAAATAATATAAAATAACGCTTATTTGAGGACCTATCAACAGTCGCCAGTCAAAAACTAACACTATACTCACCTGTGGTTATACTAACCACCAACTTACTCAACCTGAGTAAACACTATCAACATCTAACTCGATCTGTGTGTAACTGGGCCCATCAGAAATACCATGACCCAATGCACATTATCCAATGTCCAGTCCACGACCTCAACTAATCTGATGGTATCAAAACCAATCTGACTACCAACACGCTCACCATCATACCACTGGTATAACCTATATACCATCACCAGGCACCACAAGTATTCCCAGTGTCGTACCTCGAACTACGTACAAGGTACGTACATCTATCTACCAATCAGACTACAACCACCTAGGTCATAGCCAATCACGTTTAAATTTTGGAGTCCATCTGTCCAATCCAGTACTAGACAGATCCAAAACTTCAACCCATCATCCATTTCCAATTCTGAATCCGAATCCGCAATTTCATAAGAAATCCCGAATCCAAACTCAGAAATCATATCCATATCCATATCCAAATCCGAATCCGAAATCAATATTCCGTAAGCTAGCATTTGGAATAACCATTCCGAACCCAAATCCATAAAAGGAAATCCACTGTAAAGCTCCAGAATCAAATCCTGAATCGTCACCCAGAATCCGATTCCAAAACCCAAATCCAGAAATCCACTTTCAAGTTCCAAAATCAAATCTTGAATCGTCATCCAGAAATTTGATTCCAAAACCCGAAATTTCGTTCTCGTCTACCGAGACGCTCTATATCCGAACCTATCGGATATCTGTTCGAACAATTTACATATTACCTTCGATTGAATTCATAGGAAAGCCAATCACAACATCCACACATCTAGGCTGACCCAAAATCCGAACTCGTCGGACACCTACTCGTCGGACAACCACTCACCCGAGTAATAAGCCATATGGGATTTACCTTGAAAAGAAGTTCATTCCCAACATCCTCAACTCAAACATCCAGGTAAGAGCGATAGACTCTCCACCTATCTGGATCATCAATATCACGATCCAGATCCATAACGATACCCCAAGTCCTAAACCAATTCCCACATCAAAATAGATCAGTCAGTGACGAGACACGCCGAGACTGTGGGTTCTCACTGATTACCTCGTATCGATCCTTGGCATTCCACCTAGAAAAATCAAGGATGATACAAAACAATGACATCAAAATCCGTCCTACGTGAATGCAACCAAAACTTGCTGCACTCACCACGCCATGTAACCTGACATCGTCTGCCGCCAAGTAGAGAATGAGGAATCTCAGTCACCTAACTTCGATATACTCACTCCACCTGATGATCCAAGACAAATCACGGGTCCACCAACCAATACACGATCGGTGTACTAGTGGCAACCAACAACATCTACATCATCAACATCATCTACCATCATCAATCATGGTAGAATCTGAGAATTCACCCAAAACGACTTCGAAATATCCATTACCAATGCGGAAAACCCGCATTCCTCGTGTCACCTCAATCGCAACCTCTCACGATTCTGAAGTTCTAACCAGATTAGACACAACATACTCGAACATCAACCATGTGTCCCCTTTTTTGACTATTTACGGACACATGCCCATTTACGACCGTATATGTACCTCTCGACTAGAGAGTCACAACAGACCCCTGCTGTGATCTGCAGTCAAATCTCTGCATACCACCATATCTGACCAATCCTGACCAATTCTGACCAACTGGTCGCTAAAACCCGTCACAGATCGAGTCTGACCAACCGGTCACTAATCCCCCATGATAATACTCGATCCTCACTCCTCAACTACCGCTGGATCCTATCCAGTCCATCACTATTCGTGATCCACTCCCGAACCACAAATACCGAACATATGCTCATCTCGACGGAGTCACATCCCGACTCATAACTCACCGTCATCGCAATCACCGGCACCAGCACTAGTACCAGTACACCACTATAATCTGTCAGCATCAGCACACAAGCATCCACACTAGCATCAACACTGACACTAGCACACCGTGTGCAAAATTGACAACCCTGGATCTCCTCTCATACCGAGCGACGACCCCGTACCTCTGCTCGAATAGGAGAAACTCTGCCTCCCTCGTACCCAACAACTCTGGGTACAGTCACCCTGACATCTCATACGAGAAAAGGAAACGTCCTCTGAACGTCCCCGTCTCATTCTGCGATCGCACTCAGCCGTAACCGAGTCGAATCCAGAATCACTTCTCGTACATATGCGTTACTCACGCACCTCGTATCATCGTCACGACTGACAAATCCCATCGTCACAATCGTCACGGCAACCTGAGTCTACTCGACCTGATAAGACTCGACTACGTCCATTGATAGTAGCGTCTGCCACAACCTCGTGCAGACCTAACTACCAGGCATCTCGATATCCAGACTCCACATCCAACAGAATCAACCGCCCGTATAAACTACTCTGTATCCCAAACCTGGGATTCCATCGACAAGTACCAACCCTGATAACTTGTCCAACCAATCTCTAACCAGTCGTAACTCGACTAAAACAATGTCGTCTACCAGGTCATCCATGACCTTAGCTGTACCAACTGTCCATCACAACTAAAGTAGCACGACAACTAACTAAGTTTAACCAGTAAGTACAACCTCGACTGCAGAGTGCAGTCCCATCACAAGCTGACATGACTAGACCTGACATGACCGACGGTCTTGACTTCGAAAAGTCGTAAAAGTCTAACCACTCGTCAACTCACCTTTTTGAACCATACATCCTACCTTAGGATTCCACAATCACACCTAGGGTCACTCTGAACTCAACTGCATAAGGCAGTACAATCCACAATTTGATCGACCTCGCGGTCTTGACATCGTAAAGACATCAATCCAACTAGGATTCCTCGAATCCAGCTACTAACTGCCATAAGCAGTAAATCCATTTAACTTACCAATATCCGATCAATGGATAGTCACAACATCCAACCAGTCATCGGAACCGATCCTACAACATCGTGAAAGACGATCCCAACTAACCGTCACACGATCACAATCTAACGTACGAATACGCTCATCCTTCCATAGGGTCCCACACTGTCAACCCTGACAGCACTATGGCAACCCCGAAATCTAGTGCCGAACCAAGACATTCCACGATACAATCCTACTAACTATCGTATCGGCATCCCAGCCATCAGGTTGACCACAAACTATAGCCCCTTGAGATATCACATCCTCGACCTGCGTACTACTCCAAGAGCTACACGGTTGCTCGAATAGAGACAACCCCGTTCTGATAAGAGCTAACTGAGCTCCGATATGAGCCAGCCTCGCTCTGATACCACGTTGACAAGACCCATCCCAATCCCCCTGGGATTAGTGCGGGATGACCCTGCTCCCGTCTGACACGAAGTGTCAGACAAGGGATATTTCCAACCTTTACCCTCCCGGGCTATCAGAGTACGCCAGGATCCGAAGGAGGTATGTGATATCTCGGTCTCTGCTATAGTCCACATCCGATGTCAACCTGAAGGGCAGTCAAAACATTAAAAGCTGTGAGTGGACAAAACCAAAGTTTATAAAAACATTTCATATGAAGACATTTGTACCCTTCACTAAAAAGCATGCATGCATTCGAAAACCATTTAACCAAATGGAAACCATATGTGGGAACTTGTAACGACCCGAACTTTCGTAATTCTTATTTTATTGTAAAATGACCGTTTTGCCCCAAGGGGGGAAAAGTTGACTTTTACCTCGGGAAGTATTTAGGACTTTGACACGTGACCGTGACGTAGTTTAGGACGTCACGAGTTCATAGGCAGGTGGCACGTTCAATTCCGACGTTCGAGGAAGAAGTTGTGACGTTCGGAAGTCGAGGGGCATTTTGATAATTTGGCCATTTGGGGGCCAAATGTTGACTTTTGACCCGGGAAGTCCAACGGACGAGGGCCAATGACCGTTACGTAGGTCTCGTCGATACGAATCCGTAGATAGGCGGCACGCCGAAATCGGACTTACGACGAAAAAGTTATGGTCAAGAACGTAACCGAACTAACCGAGACTCGGAACTTAAAATAATAATAAAATATTAGAATCTGATTTACTTTAACCCAATCAATCTGGACCCTTGATGAGTGACACATGTCACTCATCTACCTCATCCACATCATCCCCAAAAACCAGGATCTGTGTTTGCCATTCCATTAATTAATTAATTTAACTTCCTTAAATCCTCACCCTTCATCCTTAAATCAGATTGAATCTCAGTCCTTCATTCCATTTTCTCCTTCTGTTCTTAAACCATCAGAGAATCATATTTTCATTTTCATTTCTCTCTAAACCGTGTATCCTCTCACTCTCTGCACAAACACACCAGCGATCACACCACCTCTCAGCCTCAACCCACACACCAGACTACCTCTCAGCCACCTCCAGACGACCATCACCACCACCACGGATGGCGGCGCAACCCGGAAAACCCACAAACCCGAGAAGGAACCCGTGCAGCCCAAACTGTCCAAACCGTCCAAACCATGACTTCTGGGCTCGAACCAACCTAGGGCTAGGACCGTTGTGACGGCTGGACGACTCAGGACCGGACTGGGCAGCCCACGGCGGCGACACGGCGGCGGTAAGCCCATAAACCCGAGAAGACCGATTTTCCTTCCCTGTTTCGAAACATCCGTTTTTAACGTTAGAAATGTTTGGCTGCTTTTGAGACATAACCTAGGGGACTAGACGACCATTTCAGACCTAAGTACGCGGCTGGAAGCTCGACGACTCGACGGAGAAGACGAACCAGAGCCGGCAGCCAGTTCCCCATCGATTTTCAGGTGGTTTCTCGAACTTAAAAACCTGTTTTAATCCCACAGAACCATAGAACATGTTTAGACGAGTTTATAGGAACAAATCCCATCGATTTTGGTGGTCGGGTTGATGAGAACTGGTCGGGTCGAACCGTGGGTCTGCGGTGACCCGATTCTCAGACCCAGTTACTGTAGCTGATGACGGCATCATGCTGACGTCAGCAGTGACGTCATGATGACGTCATCATGTCAGAATATTGTCAGACCAGGGACCAATGGGCTGTTGACACGTGTCCTCTGACACTGTCAATGATGACGTCATGCTGACGTCAGCATCACTGTAGCACTGTTGACCAGAGGGTTGACCGGCGCGTGGGGGGCGCGTGTGAATAGTATTTTGTGTGGGACCAGTGCCATTTTCAAGGTTTCGACGATACGGATCCAATGGCGGTGGTTTCGTGTCGATCAGAGATCGTTAAGTTGGTCAAATTAGGGTTTAACGCCTTGGGAAGCGTGTTCGGACGGCTTTCCCGGGCCGGTTTCAGTCTAGGGTTTCTTAGTTGTTTAGTAGGGACTTAAAGTGACCTTTACGTATGCTTTGGACATGACTGGAATTGTACTGTAACCCTTGGACGGGGCTCTACGCTCGGGATTGCAGCGGGATTGTACTGTGAGTGGGCCTTTGATTTCACTAAACTTCGACATGCATAACTGTTTTACTTTCTACTATATCTATATGTGATTCAAGTAAAAGTATCTGTTTATCTTGAGTATGATTTATGGCACGTATTACGATGTTTGGGCATGAGACCCGTCTGGTTGTTTATGAATGGTTTTGAGTCATGTATATGTATAATGGATCTCGATATTATCTGTGGTACTGCACTGTATAGATCTACCCTAGGATTCTATCTCCTCCGGATGTAGGTACACCGGAGTGGTCAGGGCGCATTGCCTGTGAGGAGTCATTCTACGGAGGGACCGGACCGTAGAGTGACTCAGGAGCAGGATTGCTACTATTGGGCGTCTGGGACGTCAGGCATCTAGAATGCCATGCTCGGACTAGGTTCGGGATTTGGACTCGGGATTGAGACCCTGGGTGGCACGCGTAGCCTTGAGACTGTGACCTTATTGGGCGTTTGGGACGTCGGGCATCTGGGATGTCAGGGTTGGGATGTATAGTGCAGTGACTAAGATTATATTATGTTGATATTATTCTGCTTATGATTATATGGTTTTGTGGTTTATGATACTAATGCATGTCTTTTCGGAAAACGGAGGGGAAAAGCTATATGTTTTCGAAATGGTAAACTACTTTGTAAACCTTGAGTTTCGGCCCACTCACCTTTGTTGTTTTACTACCCCTCCAGGTAGTGCTATTGAGGAGGAGGATCCCGAGGAGGAGGAGGAGGAGGATCCCGAGGAGGAAGAGGCACAGGTTTACGTTGCGTACCTGAACCCTACTGCTGGGTAGGTTGGCACGTAGTGTGTCTAGAGTCGTGCTCAATAAACTGTATTCGGGAACTATCCCTTGTATGACACCATTTGTATTCGAGTATTTGTGTGGCGTGCTATGTATGACTTAACTTTGGTTTTTCTTTATGCATTTCATCTTCAATAAGGGTATTTTTTTGGTATTTTAATGTCGGGTGTCAGACGGGAGCAAGGCACGTCCTGGGTGGTCCCAGGGGGATCGGGGCGGGTCCTGTCAGAACTAAGCCCAAAACCATAATCAAATCGAATATACGGGCCACTGCCCACATCCATAAGAAACCAATAAGGGACTCAGCCCAAAACCATAACCATACTGAAACCAAATACACGAGCCACTACTCAAATCCTGTGCACACCACATATCAAAGAATCATAAAGATTCAACCATACGAGCCACTGCCCAAAACCTGTGTAACCACACATCACATCTCATATCTCATCTCATATATCATATATACTTATAAGTCACACAACCAATCCTGTCACGGTATCCAAAGCTACACGCGTGCTACCCGGGTCTCAATCCGAGTCTTCTCAAAGTCAAGGTCAATGTCCGCAGACCACTGATCCTACTCGAGGTTATAGTAACCATAGCCTTCCTGAGAGTAAGGAACCCAAATGGGGGGTGACTCCACTCGGTCGGTGCTCCGTGACTACTCCGGGGACCATCTAGGCTAACGACCCTCCCCGGAGGAGATAATAGAAGTAAAGGAAGGTATATGCACATATATATACATAATACAAATATCCATGCCCGGTTCCCCTGAACCGTCATGATCCATAATATCCATTCCATTCATATATATATATAACATCCTTCATGCCCGGTTCCCATAAACCATCATGTACCATAATAACATAACCAAGGTTCATGCCGGTTCCCATAAACCGTCATGTACCAAAATAACATAACAAGGGTTCATGCCGGTCCCCATAATCCATCATGAACCACGATACCATAACAAGGGTTCATGCCGGTTCCCATAAACCGTCATGAACCGGGAAATCCATTTAAGGTTCCCTGACCTGAAATCAAAATCGTAAAGTAACATGGGTCTCGTGCCCGAACATAGGACATCAGCTGGGCACCGTGCCCGATATCTGAGGTTATATGCCCGAGAAAAAACCAAATGGGCCTCATACCCGAGTTTATCTTTTTGGAAATCGAAATCCAAATCATTTAAACCATTAAAGAAATACAGACCCGTATAAGCACCGTATAAGGCCGAACCCTAGAAATACGTGCTTATACGTAACCACAACCTAATGCACCCATGGCATTACCAAACATGTGTAAAAACATATAATAAACATTTATGCATGCACCAATTTAGAAAACCAAGGTCCACTCACAGACCGTTCGAGATGCCACCTCGATTTGCGTGTCGTAGGCTCTCCCGAGCCGATCACTATCACTGGGACTCCCAAACCTATCCAAATCGTAATAGAAGGTTACTAACTACTTAATTAACCTCCTACCAAAGCCCCGTAATTTTCCGATATTTTTAACTATTTTTAAACCGAACCTAAACCTTTGGACACCCCAAAACCTATCGAAACGATGTCTGATTGACACGAGACCAGTCCCAAAATATTCGTTACAGTGAATAGAAGATTTCATATGTTGAACACTTCCCAAAATTATGGCCCACGCGCCCCTAGAAGGCTCAGATCACTATTCATCATCCCTAACCTTGGACTGGACCGGTTTTACTGTTCATGTCACTGTGCTGAACCGGCGTGACCAGTTCAGTGGGTTTCCTCCCCTATTTTGGTCCGATTTCAACCCTAACTAATCCTATAATTCCTATTTCTTCATTCCCTATCATTTCCAATCATCAAAACAACCTAAAACCGCCCAAAACTCATGGTTCCATTTTGAACGATACGGTTCAAAGTTTCCAAAACTGCACCCATGGCTTCACAGCCGTCCAACCCCATTAAAAAGCTTCATATTAAGTCCCTAGCAACCTAACAATCACTTCCTAGGCACCCAAAAGCAACCATAATGCATAAATTGAAAAATAGGAAGGATTGGGCCTAACCGTGAACCTCTCGGGTTTCTTGGCTGCGCCGTCCACGGCTGCGCTGTCCTGGGCCGGCCACCACATCCTCCTGTCCTCCCTCACTCCCTGGTCCTCACAGCTAATCATGGGTTAAGGGTTGGATGGGTTTTGGGTTACACAGAGATGAAGAGAAATGGTGAGATCGGGTAATGGGTTTGTTTGTGTTTGAATGAAGAAATGAAAAGGATGGTCGATGCCTGAATCAATATAGGTGACCTGTGGATGGGTGACACTTGTCACTCATCCATTGGGCCTCCATAAAATATCTGGGCCCCACTAAAGTCCAAAAGTTAGGTTATTTTGTAATTTGTGCAATAGTACCCTTGAACTTTTGTGAACCGTAACTTCGTCGTCGAACGTCCGAATTCGACGTGCCGCCTGTCTATGGATTCGTATCGTCCCGATTTACGTAACGGTCTTCGGTCCTCGGCCATCGGACCTCCCGGTCAAAAATTCAACATTTGCCCCTTTTAACCATAATTACCAAAATGCCCCTAAACTTCCGAACGTCATAACTTCCTCCTCGAATGTCGGAATTGAACATACCACCTGTCTATGAACTCGTGAAGTCACGAACTATGTCACGGTCATCGGTCAAAGTCCTTTTGACCACCCGATTGAAAAGTCAACGTTTTGCCACGACTAGGGGCAAAACGGTCATTTTGCGTCGTTCGTCCGATTTCGCCTAACTAATAACCGATTAACCTCACTAATCGTGATTAGTAACTAATCTAATCTTGGAATTTGAGACAGGTCGTTACATTGAGGGTCAGGTGTTATTCAGTGTACCCCGTGGACTACTATTTGATGGGATTATTCACAGTGGATTCCTTAAGTGGAATGCGTGTTTTAAGAGTATAAAATGTGACGGGATACTTCTTAGGCCCTATAGGTCATATAAGATATGGTTGAGCATTGGTAATGGCTCGGGGACTGGGTATGTCAGTGATGACATGATTGGTTGGGTATGAGATTGGACTCAAGAGGAGTCGAGATGTGGATGTGGGACTCAAATGAGTCTGGATTTTGGGTTAGGAACGTGAGATGAGTCAGGGTAACGTATTAAGGCTCGAGAGGAGCCAGAATGGCTGAGTGAGGAACATTTGGCACTTAGGATGCCAAGGACCGGAATATGGACAAGTATTGAGGAATTAGGAAATTATGGCTTGGTTTTGTGGGACGGTAGTCTTGTGGAGATAACTGATTATCGAGGGTACTTGGTGTAGTGGTAGTAGTTGAGGATCAGGGGGCGTTCAGGGAACGTTCATTATCCTGATGTGGATTGTCAGAATGGTGGTACCCATAGTTGTGAAGTACGAGTAATGGTGGTATCCACACTGTGTGCTAGGGTGGATGTTTGTATGCGAGTGTTGATGATAATGCGTTGGTGCTGGTGCTAGCGCTGGTGCTGGTGTCGGTGAATGTGATGACGATGAGCCACGAATTGGGGTATGACTCTATCGTGATAGACGTATGTTCGGTATTTGAGATTCAGTAGTGGTTGAGTCATGGACTGGATAGAATCTAGCGGAGATTGTGAGGTATTGGGACAAGTCCCAACAGTGATGAGGTGACAAGAGTTGAGTAATTCCCAATCGGAATCGGTGTATGTGCATAAATAGTTATTAACGGACATGAGGTCTGAGTACTGGATTGATTGCTGACACGTGGTTGTCCAAGTGAGTTGAGGATGTAGGAAGTCTAGTGGTCGGACTTGACATCGCATTGGGAGCGTGTCTATTCCCAACATGGTTGGAATCTTAGTTTCTAGGAGAGTTGTGATTGTGGGACGAGATGAGTGCTCGTTTCCGCAGTGGTACTAGGTATTCTTAAGTCATTAGGGTTGACTTCTTATTTTCTGCCCTGGCAGACATTGATTGTGGTTACCAGTACGTTGAGCGTGTATTGGTTGGTGGACCCATGTGTGTTTCGGGGTTATCAGGAGGAGTTGCGTATTTCGAAGTTGGATTAACGAGATTCTCATTTTCTGCTTGGTGGTAGACAGTGTTGGAATACTTGGTATGGTAGGTGCAGTGAGTTGTGTTTGCACTCACATAGGATGATGATGACATCGTATTAGATCATCCTTGATTCCTCCTAGGTCGAATGACAAGGATCGATATGAGGTAATTGGAGGAGACCCGCAGTTTTGATGTGTTTTCATTGCTGAGTGAATGTTTGGCTGTGGTAATAGTTGAGGAGTGTTGTGTGGTTGACCAAGGATTCAAGAGGGAGTAGGACCCTACGATCGGCTTCCAAGTGAATTGCTAACTATGTGAGCATGTATGGATCCTAGGTGGATCTGGATCGTGATGTTGTGGACATTGAACATGGTGATGATCTAGGATCGTGGTTATACCAATCCGGTGACGTGGTGACAGACTAAATCGTGATCGTTTTGATCAAGTTAGGTGATGAGCCTATCGCTCTGTCATAAATATTTGGATTTGGGAATAGTTGGACCGAACTTCTTTTCGAAGTTAATCCGTACTCGAGCGAGTTGGAATGTTTATATTTGACTCCAGTATTTGACTTGTGAATGATGGGATTGGCTTCCTTTCGAAGTCAATTGAATATGATGTGGTAATCGTGAGCGAGTATCCGATAGGTTCGGAGTTGGTGCGCCTAGGTAGATGTGAGTGAGGTTAAATGCCCTTTTTGGCATGACTGTATACGCTGTGGTGAGCATGCTTGGATTGGTACCTTTGGGATGACGTGTTTGGGAGTAGATGTCGTGTTGCTGGTCGGGTGACCATGAGACTCAGAATTGATGATGAGTGGAAATGATCGATTTGCTTAGTTTGGGATTGGATAGAGGAACCCCAGTATCAGATTGTGATTGATTGTGAACCTTGTAGTAGACTTGTCGGAGGACGGATGTACATACCCTATACGATGTACGAGAATCGGTACTGAACAAGTTGAGTGGTACCTGGCGACGGTATATGGGAGGTACTAGTGGTGTGTGGTTGAACGGGTTGGTAATCGGCTTATTTCCGACACCATTGGATTTGGTTGGGAGCGTGAACTGGGCTTTGAGTACTATTGCTCGGGGTAAGTAAATTTTGTTGGGTTCAGTAATCTTGGAGCAGGTACTCTTAGCCACGAATGGCTAGTGAAACCACTAGTGTGGAGATGTGTGATCATTTCTTGGCTAGTACTCAATGTGTTTCAGTTACACCACTTGATTGTGTAAGATGACAGTATACGTATACTCAGGACGAGTGAGTTGGTGGTTAGTATAACTACTAATGGCCTTGCATGATGTTATCACGTCTTGACATTCCCAGCGTCATGGTTTGCTGAGGGAGTTGACAATTAGGGACATTGAGCTTGATATATGACACAGGATGGGGCTTGCCCTACGAGATGAGATCATGTTGTTGATCTTACGCTACATTGAGTGAGTTGTAGTACGAGGTGATGTCCCCGATTGGCTGATGATTGGAGCTTTACTAGGGTGGTAAAGCTTAGTGGTGACAGTTTGGCTAGTAGCGTCAGCATGGACTGACAAGTGAGATTAGTGACTCCCAGTGGGAGCAGATGTCAGGTATATTAGTGATTGAGAAGAACCGATAAGCTGAAGGGGTCGGCTAAATGGTGGAATTGACAAGCGATAATAACACGGGTCAGGTGATCAATTTGACTCGAGGTGATCGAGTGTGGTCGGTACGACGTGAGACTGTGATAGGACCTCTGAGTACAGATGAGTTTAACTGGTGTACGAGTGTATACGTGTTGCGAGGTCGAAATTTTTTCCACGAGGTAGATGTGGAATAAGGATAATTGGAAATTTCGAGACGAAACTAATTTAAGGAGGGAGGAACAGTTGAGACTAGAATGGTTGGAATTTTGAGGTCGAAATTCTTTAAGGGGGGAAGGTTGTAACGAACCGTCCCGAATTCCGAGATTAGATTTGTAACTAATCATGATTAGCGGGGTTAATCAGTGATTAGTTGGGCGGAATCGGACGAACGATGTAAAATGACTGTTTTGCCCCTAGCCGTGGGTAAAACATTGACTTTTAATTCGGGCGGTTAAGTAGTTTGGGACGTCACGAGTTCATAGACAGGAGGCACGTTCGATTCCGAAGTTCGGAGTGAAAGTTATGACGTTCGGAAATCGAAGGGCATTTTCGTAATTTGGACAAAAAGGGGGAAAATGTTGACTTTTGACCGGGAGGTCCGATGGCCAAGGGCCGAGGATCGTTGGGATGGTCTCGATGCCCTGAGTCCGTAGGCAGGCAGCACGCGTCAATCGGAGTTCGAATGACCAAGTTACCGGTCTAAATGCGCAAGGGGCATTTTCGTAATTTTGTGCACAAGGGCAAATTTGTAAATTCGCACAGGGGCATTATTTTGAAACCGGGAAGCAGGGGGCTGAACCACCGTGCTTGGGTGGTCTGTCCAGGGGATTATTTTTCTGGTTAGTGGCTTTCGGGTGTGAGTAGGAGTGCTGCGTGTGATGTGAAGGACAGTGCACAGGTGGTGTGTGTGTGGGAAACAGGTGCTGATGTTTGAAATTGAAAAAAAAAAACAGAGTGTGGCCATGAGTGGGTGCACGAGTTGATTTGTTTATGCAGTGAGTGCCTTGAACAGAGCACGGGCAGACAAGAGTGGGGTGGAATTGGGACTTGAAACTTAGTGATGGTGTTGAACTGAACAAACAGAGCACGGGTATATTGTTTGAATTGGTTTTGGGTATGGTTACGGGAAACAAAATCATCGTGGGACTGAGAGCTTTCCCACGAGTTGTTGGGTTGGCCGGGTCTGTAATAGAAAGGTCAGGAGTGTGAGGGGTCATTTCTGGAGAAGGGAGGACTCAAAGCTAGAGAGAATCAGACTTCGAAGAAAACTGAAAATTTGGAGGGAAATTCTAAATTTAATTTGTGAGCGTAGTGGAGCCAAACTGAGCTTAAGAATAGTCTTCTGGGAGCATGTCGAACTCAACCATACGAGGATTGAAGAAAATCGATCGCGGTTTGGACAAGAACACAAGTCCCGTTTCTGGAAAAATTTCGAGCTTGAGGACGACCACCTACGGGTAAGGATTCTTGAAATTGGTTATGGTTTAGTGTTTGTTTAGGTTCTACGAAGTTTCTGTTTAAATTAATTTGGAAACTGAGTTGATTCGAGGGAGTTTCAAAACCTGACCCGTTTGATTGATCGTGAGCGAAATGATCGATTTAGGGCTTTATGTGTGAATTTATTAACGGAGAACTTAAATTAAGTTACAATAGAAGGTTTTCGATGGAAAAATTGAAGGAATTAAGCTATACTTACAGGAGATTGGACCGGGTTGTGTTGCGGGTTTGGGACCCGTTTAGCACAGAGTCGGGTGAGGAAGGTGACACTGTAGCACCACTGTAGCAGGCGCGTGAGTTTCACGCGCAGCCACTGACGGCGGCGTGTGAGGGCGCGTGGGTCCAATTTTCGAGGTAAGTTCAACACGACTTTTGTCCTATACAATGTAACAAACATTTTAGCGTTGATTTCGAATTTATCGGACACCGTTTTGATGTTGTTTCGAGGGTCCAAAGGTTTATGCTACGTTGTTAATTAACGTTTAATTCCCGAAAAAATTATGGGAAATTAGTATGTTGTTATTTAAGTCCCTAGTGACACTAAAGTATGTGTTCGGACAGGATTTGAGATTTCGGGAAATTGTCAGAAATTACGGAAACGCGTGCAGTGCGAAACCCAGCATTATGGACGGTGTGTGAGTGGACGTTGCTTTCAAAATTTGATGCATGCGTAAATATTTCTATGTTTTCTATGATTATGATTATGACTTATGATAATTTCGATTTCCTTATTTATACGCATTTTTGATATGCATACGAAATTGCACATATTTCGAGGCTATGGTTTCTCTTATGCCTTGGTGATGTTTTGATGAACAATTTTACATGATTTGTGCGTATGATGTTTTAATGATGTTTCGATTATGTTTGTGAGTATGATTTTCGGGTTTGACACGTATTTCGAGAATGACACGGATGTGCACGTTTTATGAGATTTCGAGTATGGTGTGGTTTGACTGTGATTTTGGTGATTTGATTGTGGGTTTAACGCTTTAACCTTGGGATTTGAAATATGATGTGATTTCAAGGATTTAAAACGGATTTTGAAAAAGGTGATTTCGGGCTTGGTGCCCAGGGCATAAAACTAATTTTGATTAACTAGATTTCGATTTCGGAAGTTGAAAATGAAGTTCTGGTTTGGGTTCGGGATGATGTTTCCGGATGCCGGCTTACGGAATCATTATTGTGAATTCGAATTCGGGAATGGATGATGGTTTGATTTAGATTTCGATATGATTATACGTGTCCCGTTTTAATGATGATTTGATCATGTTTTGTGAAGTAGGATTTTGGGGATTGAATGTGAAATTCGGACATGAGTCCTATGTTGACAAAATGTGATTTCGGTTTGGTTTTGGAATGTGGATCACAATGGATCCCGAGTTTGTTGTGATTGACAAATGGTTTGGGTTTAAAGACTCGGTGCTATTGCTGGAGCACGTTTTGAGTTTAAAGACTCGTTTAATTGATGACGAGGGAGTGCCCTTAATGAGTTTAAAGATTCGGTTACTGTTTTGAGTTTAAAGACTCGGTATAATACCCCCGAGGCCTATTGATTATGTTTTGAGTTTAAAGACTCGTTGATATCCCGGGAAGTGATAGGACGTTAAATAAGCATTATTTTATATTATTTTATACCCTTTATACTTGACTTTTAATATTAAAATATTAAATAAATTGATAAAATAAATTATTTTGTGATTTTTATGTTTAGAAAAATAAAGGTTGTAATTTGGAGTATTTTTGGCGAAAGAATCGTTTCGATCGGAATTATAACGAATAAAATATGGACGAAATTCGGTGGAATAATTAATTTATTTATATTTTAATTAAATTAATTAATACAGCCCAAACCCAATTATTTTTGCAGCCCAGCCCGTCGCCAAGTGGCCTGGCCCAGCGCCTCAGCCCAATCTGGCCCGTGCAGCCCGGCCCGCCAGCCCAGCCCGTGCGGCCCAGAAGCAAGCCGCCGGCCCAGCGCGTCAGCCCATCTGGTTTCAGCCCTGCAGAGAGCTTCGGAGCGCGCCTACCGACGCCCAGTCCAGTACTTCGGCGCGCGTGTCCCGACTGCAGGCTTTCTCCTCAGCGAGAGCCTGCCGAAGTCTTGCACTCCATTTCAGCAGCCTCCTGCCGAGCACCAGCTTCCCAATTCAGCAGCCAGCCACCGAAAATTCCTGCCCTATTTTCCAGCAGATTCCACTCAATTTCCAGCCACCTTCCAACAACTTTCCAACCCAATTTTACAACTTTACAACTCAAACCACCTCTAAACATCATCACAAATCTTTATTACTCATCATTCCATTATTCCATTTTTTTTATTGTATTTTTATATTATTTTTGGTAGCTTTCTCCACCTATAAATAGGAGTTGATTTCACTTGTTGAAATCACTTCCAAGTAGCACAAAATTGAGCTTCTTTTAGGAGAAATCTTGGCAAAATAGTTCCAATACAATTTTGAGAGTTCAAGTCCGAATTTCCTTGTTTAATCTTCTTCCATCTTCATAAGGTTCCAGCCGCTGTTCGGTGTTCCTTGTGAAAAACAATCCATTGTTCTCATCCAATCTGAAAAGTGTAACATTTGCTCTCCATTCTCTTAAACTCTTTTATTTGTTATTGGTTCTAATTATAATGCAATATATGTATTGGTTTCTCCTTCCTATCTTTTGTGAAAATTGAGTATAATCTCCATGTGTTTTACTTTCTAAAAATCATTCACTTCTTACATTTTAGAGCTTAAACTTCATTTCGAAACTAAATGTTGATCCGCTGTTCGGGGCATTTAGAGTAGATTTGGAGAGATTTAATGTATGACCGCTGTTCGGCGCATTAAATCACAAACTTAAGGTAATTATATTATGAGTAAAAATCCGCTGTTCGGTGCATTTATAATATGAATAATGTATGAAGAAATATGAGTTTGTGAAGGTATAATTTCGTGATTAATTCAAATATTTGCAATTGTAGTATGTTGTTGAAGTTTGTGTTTACAGGAAGTCTACTTTGTGCATAAGTTAGAATAGAAATAGAATGAGTTTATCTATACTTTTACTTATTTACATAATTACAAACCTCTTCAAAAACCCCCTTGTTTATTCTTTATTCTTTTATTCTTTATTCTTTTATTCTTTGATGCTTTTATTCTTTCATTCCTTTATTATTTAATTTATTGATTCTTTGATTAATTAATTCCTTTATTCTTTGATTAACTAAGTCCTTTATTCTTCTATTATTTCATTCTTTAATTCGTTAATTTATTAATTCTTTGTAATTCATTAATTTATTATTATCTTGTTCATCTATTCTTTAATTTATTAATTCTTTGATTGTTTAATTCTTTTATTATTTAATTCTCTAATTCATTATTCTTTTATTCATAATCCACTAACATATTATTAATGTTCCCTAATTTCCCCGGTTAAGAACGATCCCTATTTATCAATACTACATCTACACAAAAAGGGTTTAAATTGCATAACACTCGAATTACATGTTTAATTTAATGCGTAGTTTGGGCGTAGTCAATTTTTGGCGCCGTTGCCGGGGAAATTGAAAATCATTTTAATTTGTTAGTGTATGTATATAAATTGTGCATATTATACTTGTTTATAAATTTTATTTTTTTAATATTATATTTGTTTATAACATTTACTTACTTGTTTATATTTTAATTATCCATCTTATTATTGTTCTTATTATGTTTGTTTATAATGCTCATACTTTACTTTTTCTTAATTTCTAATTTATACTTGTTCATAAATGTTCATAATTTTTTTTTATATATATATTTGTTCATAATAAATTTGATACTTGTTCATAAATGCATATTTTATATGTTCACTTTTCTTTACTTTTACTTTTATTTATTCCATTATACTTTATTCCATTAACTTAATATTCACACTTTTTCTTTATTCCCTTAACTTAATATTCACACTTTTTCTTTATTCCCTTAACTTTAATTATATTACATTAACTTTATTTCATTAACTTTCTTTTAATTTTATTACATAACCTTTATGTTCCACTAACTTTATGTTTACACTTATTTTATTTTTATGTAATCAATTATTTGTTTATGTCTTGTTAAACTTTAAATTTTAAATGAAAAAAAAAAGAAAATTCGGAATAAATAAAAAAAAATTAAAAAAAAATTAAAAAAAAAATTAAAAAAAAATTAAAAAAAAAATTTAAATTTTTTTATGAAACTTTATTATCTTTGAATTTCCTAAAGTGTAAGTATTGTTTCCTATTAATTGTTTTAGAGTTGCATGAATCTCTTAGTCCCTTTTTCTTCAAAATCTTACTTTCGGGAACAGGTAGTGCCCCTCTTATTTACTTTCTCCTTAACCCTTCATGATGTGTGGATTTCATCACCACATACCATAGACTCGAATCTATGGACATGAGGTTGGGGCGGAGTTTGTAAACACTAGGGTTTGGTAATTCTCTACGTCATCATTTGGATTAATTATGGTGTCTAGGAGAGTTATGACTGGTGACAAGTTTTGGATTAAGAAAGGGAACACCAATGGAGTATATGCCAAGCTAGCCTCGGGGTGCTCTTAAAATTATCCTTGCTTCTCGCGTTACATCTATCTCAACTGGCCATGATTAATGTTGAATGGTGGAATGGTGGTTATCAGTACGCGCAGGCCGTACGCCCAGGAAAGTACTATGAGAAGCGGAAGGAGAAAGTTATTCATGACACTCTAAAACTCTACTTATTGCATTATTAGTTTGCATTTGAAACTTGTGTATTTTCTTTCCATTAACGTAACTTTTTGGTAATTCTGGTTTCTATTTATGTGCTATTTTATGCAAATCTCTACTATCTTACACTTATTATCTTTTCTTGTGTATACTTGCCTTCTAACTTAGAGTTTTGTTTTCATAGAGGTACGAACTTATGAATGCGTGCTCATCAATCTAAGCTTGATCGGCTGAGAAGACAACTTGACATCTCACCAAGCAACGCCACATTCAGAGACGCACTTAAGCAAACCAGTTCGTTCGAACCTCCATCCCCAATATTCGGTGAGTCCAAAAGCGAGAAGAGTAATTCAGAAGAAGAACAGATTTTCGGAACACCGATAACCATGGCACGAAACCTGAGCATCCGGGAGCAGACATGTGCAAACACAAATGGCACTACAGACTTCTGCATCCAGTATCCCGAGCCTCGAACCAACAAGAAAGATATTGAGCTTAAGAGTGGAGTTCTTCATCAACTACCCAAGTTCCGTGGAATCAGAAATGAAGATCCACACAAACACTTAACGGAGTTCCAATTCATCATTAGTAGTATGTGTCCGGATGATGCGGACTTGGAAATCATGAAGCTGAAAGCTTTCCCATTGTCCTTGGAAGAAAGAGCACGGGTATGGCTTTTAAGTCTCCCACCCAATCATATTGACTCTTGGGAGAAGTTGGTTCAGGAGTTTCTTACCAAGTACTTCCCTGCCTCAAAGATTACGGTCTTAAGAAAAGAGATCACTGGAATCAAGCAAAAAGAACATGATGAGAATTTCAGCCAGTACTATGAGAGGTTTAAGGAACTTTGTGCTTCATGCCCTACTCACGGGATCACAGAAGGCTATCTTTTAACCTACTTTTATGAAGGACTCAAAGGTTGGGATAGAGGACTGCTCGATGCTGCAGCTAATGGAAGTTTCTTAGCTCGGAGCCTAGTAGATGGTCGTGCACTACTTGAAAGCCGTGCACTCAATGATGCACAATACGAAGGTGCCGATCCCATTTCTAGAAAGGTACATGAGGTAAGTTCCCATGCTATAAATGATTCAAAGTTAGATAAAATCACCTCTATGCTTTCGAATATGTTTGAGCTAAAGAAACAGGTAGCTCCAGTTTGTTCCATATGCTCTCAAGGCCATCTTGAGGAACAATGTCCCTACACTGCAAGGGAAGAAGACTCCGGAACTGAAATGGCACACGCCATTGGAGGCTATCAAGGAGGGCCAAGGACCCAAGGTTACAGTTGGAGAGATCCGAACAATGTCCTAAACCCTCAGCACATGTCGACCGGGCCAAACCGTGTCCCAGACCAGTTCCCAAGGCCCACATGGCAACCAAGGCCCACATGGCAACCAAGGCCCCCGGTCCCATTTTCTAACTTTTCTCATAATCATGCAAATAATCATACTTCTTCATCTTCTAATCCTGATTATGATAAAATGCTGGCTGCTCTTTCCCAAGGGCAGCAAACACTAATGGCGTCAACTCAGGCTCTTGTCACAGGTCAGCAAAATCAACAAAAAGACATCGCTGATCTCAAGGACCAAATGGGTAAGGTCATGGACTTCATGGGTAAGATCCAAGCTAGCGGGGTGCTTCCACCTCAACCTACGCCCAACCCAAATGTAAGACCTGAAGCCAATGCAATCACCACTCGAAGTGGTAAAGTGCTCGGAGAAATAGAACCAGATCCAGCCGTTTCTGAGGCTGAAAAGCACAAGGTGGCAACTAAGACCACCACGACACAACCGCCAGTTCAACCTACCCACACACAAGGTAATAACCCAATCCCTTCAAGTTCGGTTGTTACTAATTCCCCGTTTGTGCATGCACCATTTCCAAGTAGGCTTGCCAAATCTAAGAAGAATGAATCCGATGAGGAAATCTTGGAGATCTTCAAAAGGGTGCAAATCAACATGCCCTTGATCGAGTGCATCAAACAAGTGCCGAAATACGCAAAATTTCTGAAAGAGTTATGCACTCCAAGGCGCCAGACGAGGGAGAAGGAGGTTGTGATGGTGAGTGAAACAGTTTCTGCTGTAATCCAGCGTCGGCTACCCCCAAAGCTGAAGGATCCAGGGAGTTTTTCTGTTCCCTGCGTGATTGGTAACAAGTCATTTGATAAAGTCATGCTAGACTTAGGAGCATCCATTAATGTTATGCCATATTCACTATATGTTGCCCTAGGTCTAGGTAAATTACAGCATGACGATATTATCATTCAGTTAGCCGATCGCTCTAATGTGTATCCTAAGGGATACGTAGAAGATGTTCTTGTGCAGGTTAACCAGCTCATCTTCCCAGCTGACTTTTATGTCCTAGACATGGAGGATTCCCCTACGAATCAAGCCCCACTAATGCTGTTGGGAAGACCATTCATGAGAACTGCCAAGACAAAGATTGATGTGTTCAATGGAACATTAACTATGGAAGTAGACGGAGAGGAGATTGGCTTCAACATTTTTGATGCCATGAGGTACCCTAGTTCCGCAACTCATACTACTTTTTCTGTTGACGTGTGCACTTCTCTCGCAGAGAAACATTTTGATTCAATTCGAGAAGACACACTCAACATGATAATCCAGAAAGGAGTTGGCCTAACGCAATCGGGGGACGCCTTGGTTGAGGATACAGATTACGAACTAGAACCTCGAATTTGTGATGAAGTCATGACCCTAAATGAGACCCCCAGAATGGTGAATCATCAGGTACCCTCGTCATTTCCAATTAGTACTAATGCCACTCCTCCTTCAGTGATTCAGGCCCCAGTTCTCGAGCTCAAAGTTTTGCCTGACCACCTGAAGTATGCCTATCTTGGCTCGGACGACACTCTGCCCGTCATAGTGTCTTCTGCACTAACCGAGTCACAGGAAGATAGACTGGTACAAGTCTTGACAAAGTACAAGACAGCCATTGGATGGACTCTGTCAGATATCAAGGGAATCAGCCCTACAACCTGTGTGCATCGAATCTTACTAGAAGATGATGCAAAGCCCTCTCGCGAAGCCCAACGTCGCCTCCATCCTCCGATGATGGAAGTCGTGAAACAAGAGGTCATCAAACTCTTGGACTGTGGTGTCATCTACCCAATTTCAGACAGCAAATGGGTCTCACCAGTCCAAGTAGTCCCAAAGAAAAGTGGAGTCACAGTTGTTGCGAACAGTGAAGGAGAGCTAGTGCCCCAACGAACAGTGACCGGATACAGAGTCTGCATCGACTATCGACGCCTGAACAAAGCAACTAGGAAGGATCACTTTCCTTTGCCCTTCATTGATCAAATGCTTGAAAGGTTAGCAGGTCACTCCTATTATTGCTTTCTTGATGGTTATTCCGGGTACAATCAAATCTGTATCGCTCAAAATGACCAAGATAAAACGACTTTCACTTGTCCTTTTGGCACTTTTGCCTACCGAAGAATGCCTTTCGGTTTATGTAACGCCCCAGGTACTTTCCAAAGATGCATGCTTTCTATTTTCTCTGAATACGTCGAAAAAATAATTGAAGTATTTATGGACGATTTTAGTGTCTTTGGGGATAGTTTTGATGCATGCTTAGAACACTTAGCACTTATCTTACAAAGGTGTGTCGAAACTAATCTGGTACTTAACTGGGAGAAATGCCATTTCATGGTTAGACAAGGGATAGTCTTGGGCCATATTGTCTCTGAAAGAGGAATTGAAGTCGATAAATCTAAAGTTGATACTGTGCGCCACTTACCCTCTCCCACTTCGGTGAGAGGAATCCGTTCATTTCTTGGTCACGCAGGATTTTACAGAAGATTTATCCAAGACTTCTCCTACATTGCAAGGCCCTTGTGCCGACTGCTTCAGAAGGAGACACCCTTCGTCTTTGATGCAGACTGTCAGGAAGCTTTTGAAAAGCTTAAAAATCTCTTAACCACTGCCCCCATTCTTTGTGCCCCTGATTGGTCCTTACCCTTTGAACTAATGTGCGATGCCTCTGATTATGCAGTTGGAGCCGTACTCGGACAAAGGCGGGATAAGAAGCCCTACGCCATCTACTATGCATCCAGAACCTTAAATGATGCCCAGATGAACTACACCACTACAGAAAAGGAGTTGCTTGCTGTTGTATTTGCTTTAGATAAATTTCGTTCTTATCTACTTCGAACTAAAGTCATTATTTACACTGATCATGCAGCACTGAAGTATCTCCTAGCCAAGAAGGAAGCGAAACCAAGACTGATCCGATGGATTCTTCTTCTTCAAGAGTTTGACATCGAGATTAAAGATAAGAAAGGCGTAGAGAACGTGGTGGCGGATCATTTGAGTCGCATTGCACATGAGCGAGATCCTGTGGCGATTCAAGAGATGTTTCCAGACGAACAACTCTTCAGAATCGAGGGAGGTACTCCTTGGTATGCTGATATTGTCAATTATTTAGTCACCAAGCAGTTGCCCACCACCCTCTCCCGTGCACAAAAAGATAAACTTAAGAAGCATGCTAGGCACTATATTTGGGATGAACCTTATTTGTGGAAACACTGTGCAGATTTATTGATTAGGAGATGTGTCCCTGATATTGAACATAAGTCAGTCCTAGAGTTCTGCCATAGCCATGCTTGTGGAGGCCACTTTGGATCTAGAAAAACTGCACTCAAAATCTTAGAATCTGGACTATATTGGCCCACACTTTTTAAAGATGCACATTCATTTTGCTTAGCCTGTGATAAATGTCAGAGATCAGGAAACTTAGGACGCAGGGATGAAATGCCACAACATTATGTTCTTACTGTTGAAATATTTGATGTTTGGGGTATCGATTTTATGGGTCCGTTTCCTCAATCTAATGGCTATCTCTATATCTTACTTGCCGTTGATTATGTATCAAAATGGGTGGAAGCTAAGGCCACCAGGACTAATGACTCTAAAACTGTTGCAGATTTCCTCAGAACTAACATTCTTTCCAGGTTTGGGATCCCGCGGGTCCTAATAAGTGATGGAGGAAGTCATTTCTGCAACAAGACCATTGAAGCTTTACTGAAACGGTATGGTGTCACTCATCGAGTATCTACACCTTACCATCCTCAAACGAGTGGAATGGCGGAAGTCAGTAATAGAGAGATCAAGAAGATACTAGAGCGAACTGTGGGTCCTAATCGAAAGGATTGGAGCCAACGGTTGGATGATGCACTTTGGGCATACAGGACGGCCTACAAAACACCTATAGGAATGTCTCCCTATAGGTTGGTGTACGGAAAAGCATGTCACCTTCCGGTGGAACTAGAGCATAAAGCATGGTGGGCCGTCAAAACTTTCAACATCAAGCTAGATGACGCCGGTCTGCATCGGAAGCTCCAGCTGAGTGAGCTTGAGGAAATAAGAAATGATGCATTTGAAAGCACTCTGATCTACAAGGAAAAGGCAAAGGCATTTCATGACAAACAGATCAGGAGTAAAGCATTTGACATTGGCCAGAAAGTTTTGCTTTTCAACTCTCGGCTCAGACTCTTTCCTGGTAAGTTATGTTCTAGATGGGTAGGACCTTTTGTTATCACTAATATTTTTGCCCATGGAGCCATACAGATAAAACACGTTGGAACTGGAAAAGAGTTCAAGGTCAATGGCCATAGATTGAAGCCTTATATAGAGGCAATTGGCGAACACGATGTGGAGTCAGAAAGAGTGCTACGACGTCCCATCAGATGAACTAAATTTGGTCTAGGCTGGATGGACGTTAAACTTCAAGCGCTTGTTGGGAGGCAACCCAATGTGTTCGCGAGTGTGAAGGAGTCATCAACACAGATTTGCTTTCTTTCAACCCTTCACTCTCTTTTATGTTTTTCTTTCTTATTTCATTTTCTTAAATCATCTTCCTTACTTTGATTCTATGTTTAAATTACTTCGTACTTTCCTACATTGAGGACAATGTAGAATTTAAGTATGGGGGAATGGTTTACAAATTTATTTGTGCATTTGAAATTGATTTATTAAGTCTTTCTTAATTTGCAATTGTTTTATTTCCATTTGCAATTGTTTTATTTCTTTCTCAAAAAAAAAAAAAAAAAATTTGTGCATTTGAAATTGATTTATTAAGTCTTTCTTAATTTGCAATTGTTTTATTTCCATTTGCAATTGTTTTATTTCTTTCTCAAAAAAAAAAAAAATAAAAAAAATAAAAAACAAAAAAAACAAAAAAAAAACAAAAAAACAAAAGAAATTATTATTGCTTTCTTGAGTCTTTTTGTTTTAACGTAGTGTTTTTACGAGTATCAAGTTGCCCTTTAACTTGTCAATGATATAAATGAACGGAAATGAATATGTTATGGCTATAAAGATGATCACTACAACTTGAATTTGTTTGTTAATATTTTGTGATTAAGTGTTACTACTTGAAGATAATGCATGTAAATTGGTACATAAATAAGCATGATATGATAAGTATGAATCATTTGAACCTTATGTGAGCTTTAGAACTTATATACATCTTTGATGAGTGATTCATAAAGTTCTTTGTTTAAATTGATATACATATGCCTCATAACTGCTTGCCATAGCTTTTAATGAACTCTAGAGCACTAGAACTTATTCTATGTGATTTTCAAAGCTTTTAAGTCAATAAATTCTCTGATTTTGGAAATGATTAAGGCATTAGGGTTAACACCACAAATTCAAACATCCATGTTCCCTATTTTGTGCGCACAAGTTGCGACCCCCTTAGTTTTACCCCTTTTGAGCCCACATTAAGCCTTTCTTTCCTCACCATGATTATCTAAACACTTGAGCTTAGTATAGACATCTTTTACCTTTGTTCCAAGGACTCGGTTGAAGACATAATGATTATGTAAAGAGAAAATGATGATATTGAAAGACTTTTATGTGTATTTTGTGGATTTACTTACTCAAACATTGTTGTATTTTTGACACATGTTATTACCTTGATATATGAAAAAAAAAAAAAAATTGAAAAAAAAAAGAAAAAAAGAAAGATATATTGAAGTTTTTATCAAGGTAATAAGGTTTGATTATGAATGTTTGAGTTGAGTCCTTTACATTTGTAAATCCGGCACAAAGAATGAATTCGAGGCCCAACAAGATGAAATTAGGCCTATGTTCGAAGGGATGGATTACTGACATCATTGCACTAAGGTTGGGAAGTTATGATACGTTTTGGGAGTCTATTGAGTCTTGGAACGAATTTGAGCACCACTTGTCCTATATATTCCTTGCCTCTAAACTTAGCCCCATTACAACCTTCGTAAAGACCTTATGATCCTTAAGATGGTAAATTTTGATTAGTTGAGTCAATCACTTGAGTAAGCTTATGGTTTTGGTTCATTTGCGCAAGTATGTTTTGTTTTTATCTTGAGGTGTTTGTTTGAGATTTTGCAAAAGTACTTCATTTCGATTATGTGAGCATCTCTCACATACTTTGAGTGCAAACACAAACCCTCACAAAATTGAGTGAATTTCTGAGTGCATATCCTTGTGAGTTGATTCATACTTGTCTTATTCATGCAGAGATCCATTTCACCATATTTACTCATTATCTTACTTGTCGAAACATTTTGTTACCATGTATTAACTCTTGAATTCCATTTGCTTAAATGTTTTAAGTGAAAATCTTTTATGCCATGATTATAACAATGAAATTTGAGACAAATGGTTAAGGGTCTACTTGTTTTGAATTCGTAGTTTGATTTTAGTATTTGCTAGGGACTAGCAAAGTTTAAGTGTGGGGGTATTTGATAGGACGTTAAATAAGCATTATTTTATATTATTTTATACCCTTTATACTTGACTTTTAATATTAAAATATTAAATAAATTGATAAAATAAATTATTTTGTGATTTTTATGTTTAGAAAAATAAAGGTTGTAATTTGGAGTATTTTTGGCGAAAGAATCGTTTCGATCGGAATTATAACGAATAAAATATGGACGAAATTCGGTGGAATAATTAATTTATTTATATTTTAATTAAATTAATTAATACAGCCCAAACCCAATTATTTTTGCAGCCCAGCCCGTCGCCAAGTGGCCTGGCCCAGCGCCTCAGCCCAATCTGGCCCGTGCAGCCCGGCCCGCCAGCCCAGCCCGTGCGGCCCAGAAGCAAGCCGCCGGCCCAGCGCGTCAGCCCATCTGGTTTCAGCCCTGCAGAGAGCTTCGGAGCGCGCCTACCGACGCCCAGTCCAGTACTTCGGCGCGCGTGTCCCGACTGCAGGCTTTCTCCTCAGCGAGAGCCTGCCGAAGTCTTGCACTCCATTTCAGCAGCCTCCTGCCGAGCACCAGCTTCCCAATTCAGCAGCCAGCCACCGAAAATTCCTGCCCTATTTTCCAGCAGATTCCACTCAATTTCCAGCCACCTTCCAACAACTTTCCAACCCAATTTTACAACTTTACAACTCAAACCACCTCTAAACATCATCACAAATCTTTATTACTCATCATTCCATTATTCCATTTTTTTATTGTATTTTTATATTATTTTTGGTAGCTTTCTCCACCTATAAATAGGAGTTGATTTCACTTGTTGAAATCACTTCCAAGTAGCACAAAATTGAGCTTCTTTTAGGAGAAATCTTGGCAAAATAGTTCCAATACAATTTTGAGAGTTCAAGTCCGAATTTCCTTGTTTAATCTTCTTCCATCTTCATAAGGTTCCAGCCGCTGTTCGGTGTTCCTTGTGAAAAACAATCCATTGTTCTCATCCAATCTGAAAAGTGTAACATTTGCTCTCCATTCTCTTAAACTCTTTTATTTGTTATTGGTTCTAATTATAATGCAATATATGTATTGGTTTCTCCTTCCTATCTTTTGTGAAAATTGAGTATAATCTCCATGTGTTTTACTTTCTAAAAATCATTCACTTCTTACATTTTAGAGCTTAAACTTCATTTCGAAACTAAATGTTGATCCGCTGTTCGGGGCATTTAGAGTAGATTTGGAGAGATTTAATGTATGACCGCTGTTCGGCGCATTAAATCACAAACTTAAGGTAATTATATTATGAGTAAAAATCCGCTGTTCGGTGCATTTATAATATGAATAATGTATGAAGAAATATGAGTTTGTGAAGGTATAATTTCGTGATTAATTCAAATATTTGCAATTGTAGTATGTTGTTGAAGTTTGTGTTTACAGGAAGTCTACTTTGTGCATAAGTTAGAATAGAAATAGAATGAGTTTATCTATGCTTTTACTTATTTACATAATTACAAACCTCTTCAAAACCCCCCTTGTTTATTCTTTATTCTTTTATTCTTTATTCTTTTATTCTTTGATGCTTTTATTCTTTCATTCCTTTATTATTTAATTTATTGATTCTTTGATTAATTAATTCCTTTATTCTTTGATTAACTAAGTCCTTTATTCTTCTATTATTTCATTCTTTAATTCGTTAATTTATTAATTCTTTGTAATTCATTAATTTATTATTATCTTGTTCATCTATTCTTTAATTTATTAATTCTTTGATTGTTTAATTCTTTTATTATTTAATTCTCTAATTCATTATTCTTTTATTCATAATCCACTAACATATTATTAATGTTCCCTAATTTCCCCGGTTAAGAACGATCCCTATTTATCAATACTACATCTACACAAAAAGGGTTTAAATTGCATAACACTCGAATTACATGTTTAATTTAATGCGTAGTTTGGGCGTAGTCAGGAAGGCCTGATTATGCGCATGATTTTGAGTTTAATGACTTGGGCTCACTTGATATCCAGCAAACAGATTGACTTGTGATTCATTGTCAAATTCCGATGTTTCGGATGAGTTGGGAAGTGGCCTGGTTTTTATGGTTGATGGATTTGGATTATGTTGTGTTCTTTGAATTGATTCATGGTTTTGGGCTGAGGTCCTGTGTTTATGATTGCGGGTTAAGACCCGAAGGTTAAGAAAAGGAAAATGATTTTGATTTCATGCACGGTTTTCTTATGTTGAAAATGTAACGGATTGCGAAATGATTTTCGAATGCATGCATTGGTTTTACGTGGAGGGTAGAAATGTATTCCTGTAACTGTTTTATAATGGATTTATCATTTGTCCACTCACACCTTTTGGTTTTTATTGACCCTCCAGGTCGTGGCGCGTTGATCGAGGCTGATCGTGAGGCGGAGGCATGAGTAAGTACGCGTGTGGCTATCCCTGGTTTGGCAAGCACTGAGGGTTAGTTGGGAATTTAAGTCGACTTGCCAGACGGGAGCAGGACCGGACACGGTTATCAATGTCCCTTCGGGGGCGGTTCTGTCATGTCTAGAAAATGTCCAGGTAAAAAAGTTAACATTTGACCCCTACAGGAGCAAATTGACATTTCCATTTTTAATTTTCTAAATTCATTCTTCTCGAATTTTCGAGTCGTTACATGAAGGCCTATCAACTTGCAATGTGGTGGTTGAAATAACTTCTCTAATTAGTCGTGAATGTGGTAGTAGATTAGTAATGTGTATCTATTTATAAGGAATATGGAATCATAATGTTAGTAGGATGTTTTGTCATTGAAGACCATTGTTGTGTTGTGTAATCTTTGTTTCGAATATGGAACCATAATGTTAGTAGGATGCTTTGTCATTGAAGACCATTGTTGTGTTGTGTAATCTTTGTTTCTCAGTCGTTGCAGGACATCAATATTTCAGAAGAAATGAAATTAGGCAGACTAATAAATTCTCACTTATTGGTGTTTGCTTGTAGCATTTGTATCTTACTGTTTTAAGAGTTTCCAATTCATGATACTACCAAACACACCCTTGATGGTTTGGATTTTCTTAGGAATCAAACAACAAAGCCCAGAAAAACCAATTACTTGGATTTTCAACAGTAAAATGACATAAATACCCTTCAATTTAACAGGTTTTGTCCAATAAAGTAACATATAGACCGATTCTACCATCTCAAACACACCCTTATGTAAGTATGCTTCGACAGTTGGAACATACCAGCTGATTGGCCTTCATCACCGACCATGGTACCACCACCGACCTTCTATACAATACTTGACCGACTGTTTGAGCTTCGCCGAGTCGCCTTCCCTAAAGACCGACCACTTTGCACTTCTTCATCGTGACCGAGACTGTCTCGGTGGACTCTCCCGCCAGGGGACTTGGGGGACTACCGGTATACTTCCCACCAGGGTCTGAGAGCATGTCACAAGCCCCCGACAGAGAAATTCCACCTCAGTCAAGGACTTAGGGGACTTCTGTTGACACCATATATGACCAGACCTACTGGGCCGTATATTTAAAGCCCAGATTCCGTCCAAGGCCCAAAACTACCGTACTTACATAGCCCCAACACCGGGCCTAATTCGAGATGCCACGTGGAAGTCTATCCACCCTCGATCTGCGTAACACGTGTCAGCACGCAAATCGATGAGCATTTGTCCCACATCGAAACGATGGGAATTGAACATCCTACCTACTCATACATAAGGGGTATACATTTCCCAATAAAAATAACTAATATTTACTATTTACTATTACTCTATCAAATTTACCATTTACTGTTTCCTCTTACGAACAAAGTAACTGACTTGACCGTCGGAGAACCTTAGGCCGGCACCACATCGGTGCCCGTACTAATGGAAAACCCGCGATTCACTTGAGTTGACAGGTTACGAGGAAGGACGCGCGTCATTTGGTGATTGGGCAACGAGTAATCGACAGTTGGAACATATAACGCTTCAACAGTGTTTAATTCAATATTTAATTATAGCAGACTACATCTTGAGCTAAATTCAAATTCATCCAACGATCCAACGGTGAAGAATCCTCAAATTCACATTCATCCAAAGATCGAACGAAAAAGAATCCTCTTGAAGAAAGAAAAAAAAAAGAGTTTTAATTTGACGAGTTTCCAAGTCCTTGAATATTTGAAGAAAAAAAAAGATAATTCACCAGCGGGTAAATATTCGGGCCGAAACTTTTAAATGCTGGCCCAATATAGGTTGAATCCATGGGTTGCTGCTGCGGACTGGTTTTGGTTTTGGAGGAGGCAAACGGAGGGCTCTTCGAACTTCATAACTTCGTCTCCTCCCTCTCTCTGTGCCAACCACACAACGTCTGGTATTACAAATTAGACAATCTCAGGTACTCTCACTTATATCGCCTTCTGCTAGGATTCATCAAGTCTCCTATGAATAATCATTTTCAAAGAAATTTGTAAATTCCAGACTGTATTTCTCTTGCTTGCTTTGTCCTCTAATTTACTTTTCATGAACTGTTCGCTTCTCCTTTCTAAACCCAGTTTGAATTCCATTTTTGTAGTGCAAAAGTTTTTCATTCATAATAATTTCTGGGTTCTAGAGTAGTCCTACAATTCTAATTCTAGTGACTGAAGTGGATATTGGGTTTAGAAGGTTGATAGAGTGAGTGAATTACAAAGTTTTCAAGAGCAGTCCTACAATTCTAATTCTAAGGTTTGGTGGTTCTCAGTTTTATGTGATTGGGTAATTCTCTGTAAATAATGAGTTTTGTTGTTTCCTCTACTATTTTTCGACTGCGAATTTAGGGATTGTTTTAATTAGTTTGAACCTTTGAGTTTGACAAGTCTTTTGCTTTGTGGATTTTCAGACTTGGGTTTAGCTTCAATTCATATGGTTTTGACGTAAAAAAGTGGTGTTTAGATCGATGATTGTTACTTTATTCAAATGTGTTTTGCAGGGCCATATATTCAGGCTAAATGGACGAATCTGAGAAAAGAAAGGAACGACTAAGAGCAATGCGCGTAGAAGCTGAAGAGGTGGAAGCTTCTCACAGTGTTTCAACTTTAGCTGTCCCTGGTTACCTTTCCAATCCATTGGCTGAAGATATTGCAGCTATACCAGGTCGACATGAGTCCTGTGCTCCTTCTAGGTTTGACTTTTACACGGACCCTATGGCAGCCTTCTCTTCTGACACCAAAAGGATTAAAGTTGTCAACCAGTTAGCAACAAATAATCCCGAACGTTCCAATACTGTTGGTTCTCCTATGGCAATGTTTACATCACCTCTTCCAGGTAATCTGTAACTACCTTGCCAATATCGATTTTTGACCTGCCTATCGATGATCATTCGTGAGTGATGTATGTATAACAAGTTTTAATCTTGAATTAGGAATTCAATAGTGGTTTAAAAAGCAAAAGTGAAAGTGAAATTTGATTCTTGGATCCCTTTTGCAAGTTTATGGTGTGGAGTAAAATTATGGGTAATCCAATAGTTCCTTGTATCATTATGCAAGTTTTTCTTCATGATTTGTGCTTGAAAGAATCCGATTGTTTTTGTTTTAATTTCTTTGACTGCAAGTGCCATGTGCTTATCCAAATACAGGTGTACGCTTGTAATAGTGGAGGCATCTTTAATGCTTAATGCCAAGCATTGAAACTTGAAGTTCATCTTTCAAATATGCCTTTGATTTTTTATTCTTTTTTAATGTTTTTCTGTTTCCTTGATTTTGGTTCTTTTCATTATAATTCAGGAGGACCAAGATACCCTGAAATGACTGCTCCTGCAGCCCATCAGTTTCAGAGAAATTATGCACCAGACCAGAGAATGTACCAAGTACAAGGTTCCTGTCAAAACTTTGGTCCTCAAAGAAACCCCACGGGAATGGAGAGACCTTTTCCTTTGCATCACGTAAATCCACCTGAAGTCTGGGATGGAGCCGAAGGTACAGCCAATTATAGTTTTCCATCTGATCCTTCGAGCGAATGCAGGTTTCCTGGCCCTGGCTTTAGAGCCCCAGGAATCTCTGGATCTGGACCACCGGGAAGCCCTGGATATAGGTCACAAGGAACCCCTGGATTTAGACCACAAGGAAGTCCTGGATTTAGACCTCAAGGAAGTCCTGGATTTATACCACATGGAATCCCTGGATTTCGACTAGAAGGAAGGCCTGGATTTGGCCCACCTGGAGTCTTCAGGGTTGGACCACCAGGAAGCCCTGGATTTAGGTCACTAGCAAACCAGGGATATAGACCACTAGGGAGCCCAACTTCCAGTACTGGACAAGGCAGGGGAGCCTGGTTCAATCGTAGTCCTAGCCCTCGCTCAGTACATGGAGGCAGCCCAAGTCCAAGTCCTAGTTCAAGTTCAAGAAGAGGTGGGGGCCACTGGAACTCAAGTCCTGGATCAGGATGGAGAGGTGGAAGAGGGAGTTCTCATGGTCGTCCTTCAATGTATAAACAAGGGCCAGAGGGGTTTTATGATGATTCCATGGTTGAAGACCCATGGGAGTCTCTGAAACCAGTCATCTGGAAGGGTGTAGATACTCCCATAAATCGTTTGTACACCCCTGGCTCTTCAAAGTCGTCAGTTGCAAACTCTAGTAACACAAGAAATGCAAGCAGTGCAGAAGGTTCAACCAAGTTTGCTCCGCAGCCAAGCTTGGCAGAGTACTTGGCTGCCTCATTCAATGAAGCTGCCCACGATTCACCAAGTACATAACCTTTGGTCTCGAGTTCTAGTATGAGCCTCTCGCTATACTAATGCACCAGTCCAAAAGAAGGCAAACCAGAAGATAGCAGCAAGAAATTCAGAAGGTGCAAGCAAGCGTCTCGATGTACTATACTCTGCAGCCAGGCTCGATAGAGCCCTTAGCTGCCTCATTCAATGCAGCTAACAATGGTGCACGAGTATGTAACAACTTCTCATTTCCTAAACAACTTCACAGTAATAATGCACTTGCCAAAGAGACGGAAATTCAGAGTGGTGCTAAGTACGCACTGACTGGATCGACGGATTTGTAAAAGCACTGAAAGTTCGATGTGTGGCTTGTAATGATTTTGAGAAAGGAACTTCCATTTGCTTGGCATTGAATCTTTGTATTATTTTCATTTGTTTATCAAGTTGAGTATCCATATGCAGTTGAGTCAATTTCTTAATTCTCTGTTTATGTTTCTGTTCATTTGAGAAGAGATTTGGAAAGTGGGTTTTTGACATTGCAGCTAGTAGTCTTAGAATACAGCCGCCAAAATGTGTCCAATCTTCAAGTTCTAACTTCTGACAGCATATTTTATGTAATTTTTATAATATTATCAATGCTCTACAAACGTGAGCAATCCTAGATACGATTCATGGTGAACTTGTAACCTTGCTAAAGTTAGACGATTATCATAACATCAACACTGCCATTTACACCTTGCGGGTCTAGGGTGTTGGGTAGACCTTCCCGATAATTTACCAAAGCTAGCATAAACAGGTAAATTTGGAACCACAATATCCTTTTGCCTTTGTTGGTAATGAACAAAAACATTGGTTTATAACCTGCAATTTAATCTCTAACCTTAAAATTAAAAGCAAGGAGCTAACCCTATTCTTTGATCAAGTAGACGACTAGGTTACCTGTTTCTCTGAAAAGACCTACATTTCTTTTGATAAAAAATAAAGGGAAAAAAAGACCTACACTTCTAAGTCATGTCCTATCTGCTACCTGAAATTTTCAGGTGAGACCCTTGTTTAAATTTAATGGCACAACCTAATGAAAGACCCAAGCTGAGAAACTGGTCCGTCTCTTGCCGCCAGCAAATCTTGTCAACAAATGAATGGATGAGCTGCCCAGCCAAGCTTGATGGATCATCAACGAAAGTGTCCACAAATACTCTCACCACCCTCCGTTCATGCATTGTAGCTTTCAGACTGAACCAAGTAAGAAACTTTACTCGAAAATTTTCACCTATGAGCCCTTCATGCTCTAACCACTTGATTGCTCTCACAGAGTAGTCGTAGTCACTTTCCTCCGATTGCTTTGGAGACCTGAAATCTGGTACTTTACGTGTTCCACCATTGGATTTGCAAGGCGTCAATGGGATCAAAGAAGCAGTTTCGGATAGAGGAGGCAGTGAGTAGAGCCTTTTGCACTGGTTCTTGTTGATGCCATTTGATGGCTGAAGCTTTGCGGGACGCTCTCCAGAAGCTAATTTGATGTCACTGGAATTGGTTGATTCTGATTGGGAATGGTTTTGAACAACAGGTGTATTCTCTTCACTTCTTTGTTCCTCTAACACATTGGAGCCATCATGTGATGGCAGTGTGACCCATTCAGCTTCCCAACCACCCAATATGCCTGTGTTGCTAAACAAAGAAACCTTGCAGGTATATTCAGTTGAGGGACTGAGATTAGTGATAGTAAATTTCTTCTCCGGCCTTAAAACAATGGAAGAGGGCTCATCTGGATAATCCTTCGCCTCAGACTTACGGTGCCACAGCCTACACCCCAAGATGTCCTTAGTTAGGCTGTCATCGTATTCCAACAAAATGACTACAGAAGTAGGGGATGCATCTTCAAACTTGATGAGGCAAGCTAATACAATAGAGATATTAAGCAGCATCAGTGAAAAATTAATAACAAATATATATATATATGTTATACGTATACAAAAACATCAAGAAGTCAGATATTTGACAAAACCAAATAAGGAATTTATTTCATCTCCTTGATATTAGCTCACCACAATTTCTAGCATTCTGGCAAGAAACTTACTTGCTGGCTCTTCCTTTTCCATACGGACAGGGCAAGGATCAGAAAACATCGAGTCAAAGGATTCCACGGCCGAATTGCACAACTTCTGAACATCAGCACTGCAAGAAAGCCTGTTAACGATACCACGTGCCATCCTTGCACAGACCTGTTCCAATGGCCCTACTTCATTTTCCAGGCTTTTTGTGGCAGATTCTACGAAGTTCTGCAGTTTTTGGTATTTCTCCGTTCCTAAAAGAATTTTATAAGATAAAGAGATCCGTACACACAGTGCATCAACTCTTCTAGCCTCCTTTGCAAGCATTAATTGCTTTCTCCAGGTTCTGTATAAAATCAATCATTTAATAAGCCAACAGTGTCATTTAGTGCCAATCGCAACTCAAGTTTGGTTAGCTTTGAGATTGAGATTGAGATTGAGATTGGCTGTACATCTTCATTCGGATAGTTGACTAAACTAATCTATAGCTCTTTGAAAAAAGTACAGAGATATATTTTGCTTTTCAGATTATGATACAAAACCCAAATTATCAACCTCATCCCAACTAATGGAAAATTCCAGAATAGAAATTTTTTCCTTATCAAAATTTCTCAGTCAAATGTTTTACTTCTCCTAGTTTTCAGTTTAATAGAGTTGCATCGAACAGTTTGTAACAAGAAACCTGAAAACAAAATAATATAAAGGTTGAATATATAAAAAATGTTGGTTTCAACAAATTTTGAAGGCATTATCATAACCTAATAAAAATCTAATATTTGTTACAGTAAAGAAAATTATTCAAGTTAACATCTGGGGTTCCATTTCCTACTAAATTAAGATCACGCACGCACCAAAAATGTAATTTCCCACAGATTTACTTTCCTTGAATTAAAACAAACACGAACTTTTAGGAGATTCAATTTCACACGCTACAATGGGTATGCATTTTAGACATCATCATATATGTTTACAAGGCAGAATAAGATTTTAACCTGTATTTAGATTCACTGGTCAGACTTAGATATCTTCAATATGATTTCACATGACTGAGGTTGACACCTAGAAATCTTGGTTCAATTAATTTGTGTCAGTGCGATGGATGTCACTAAATAGTATACTTGGTATATCTTGGTAGGTTCTAGGATTATGCAAGTGCACAATAACTACTGGTTATAATCATAAAGGCAGAATATGTATCTTTTGCGACATGCATACCCGGGTGTGTGCATGCATGCAAAGGCATGGAAACACCTACAGGTCGTGTGTCTTTACGGTCGATGAATAGGCAGTAGGGTTGGTTCTGAACTGACCAAGTCTTACACAACTAGTACCATGACATACATTGCCTATGCAGTTGAGGAGTATGTAATGAGATTAAAATATCACAAGTTACTACGAAATTTTAATTACCTCATTAAATCATTAACCTTTCCACAAGAAACGCAATAGAAGCTTCCATCCAACTTTGGACAGCAATCATTCTTCATAATGCCAGCTTTTTCATGATTTAGGGCACATTCCAGATGGGATGACATTCCACATGCACCATTCTCATCAGCGGTATCAGAACCGCAGGTCAGCCATAGACTAGGATCCTTGTTATCATCGTAAAGATGACAGATGCAGCAAGAACATCTCTTGCAAAAAGACTCTTCTGACCTCACGGAAGCTCTGCATGCTACATTCTTACAGACTTGGAGCTTAGGATGACCTTCTTTACTAGCTACCTGAGAAACATGCCTTGGGTCAGTGAGTGGTTGAACGCAATCTTCTATGTCCCTTTTCCGTTTTTTTCCAGTTTGATTTTTGGCCGGAGAAATTTCAGGACAACTATTAGCCTTACTCTTAGAATTTCCTGAAACAAGCTTCAGAAGCTGCCCTATCATATGACTTTTTGTATATCCAGTGTACTTCCTCTCCTTACCGACTTCGGCAGAGATAATTTCAACTAGCTCCCTACGGGTAAAAGAGCTAAGAATCTCTGGGGCATCTTTTGACCATTTGGCAATCTCATGAACTAGTTCTCTCTTCTCGCCCAGGCTTAGCCTGCTACATTTTTCAGGGTCGAGTACAAAACCTGAGGAAATAAAAAAAGGCAAATATCAAACTGAATTTCAGGTCTTATAGGTTAAACAACAGAAGTAGACGTTGAACATGGCTACAGAAAACTAGTAACCTAGTAGAGATATTCATACAGGACAATTTTCAGTTCGTGCTCAACATTTATCCTGGGCATTCATGTAAGCCAACAACAGTAACACCATGACAGTAAATCATTCCCTGACAAAGAATATAGGGCAGAACTAAACCTACTTCAGAATAACTGAAAAGATCTCTTCAGTTTTCTCTATGTTTGTTAAGCATGTGTTGCTTCCTTCTTTCGATAGACAATTTCCTTATATTTTCCAGGAACACCAACAGGCTTGAGCGGAAATGGACCCCTTCAATTTTCGTAGACTTTTCCACCGGGTTTCCCCATGGGGAATAATACTTTTAGGTGTAAAGTAAGATTCGAACTATGAACTGCTATATGGGTAGAATACTTTCTATCAGAGGTGATACAAACCCCGACAAAGTATGTTGACTACTCATAGGAAACTGATACACGCACTACTATGGCCAGTCTTACCATATAATCATAATTTTCATTACCAAAACCTTTTGAACACCCCGTTAAGAATTCGATCTTATAAAACTTGTCCAATAAACAGATTCACTATACTACCAATGAGTTATGATTCTATATAAAAAAAAAAAAATCTATATGCCAGTTTTTCTGTTGAAGGGTTAAGTTAATGGTTCACATTGGCAATGCTGGTTGCTCTCATCAGTAAAACTAAACAATCTCCACCTACATGCTCTATTGGAGGGACCAACTGCCGAGTCTCTTCTTTTCTTCTTCTTCATAAAAAAATAAAATAAATACAAACCCACCAAAACCCAGAGAAACAATAACCTCAATCAACAAAAAAAAAATGCTTGCATCATGAAAATACATAGTTCTGCAAAATCTTAGACCTTGAGCAGCATACATTGGGAAGAACAGCAATAAAGATGTTCACAAAAGGATCAAACAAAGCAAAATTCATATATGGCAAACCCAGATGCAAAATACTTTCCGTGAAGATATACATTGTGAAAATAAATAGTCATGAAGTAAATAAAACCCCATAATCAATCGCAGAAGAGCAAACCCACAAAAATCTATCAGAAATTAAAAAAAAAAATTGGAGAGAGAGCATGAAAAGAAGAATGGTGACTGGCCTGAGAATACAGAGTGCATGTCTGAAGGTTTCTCTTCTGAGTTCTTCATGGTATTCCAAGAAGGAGGCAAAGGGTATTTTTATCGATGGACTTCTTTGGAGAGAGAGGCGAGGATTCACAAGCAAAAAATTCATGGAACCCGGGGGGGAAGAAGAGAGTGAGAGTCAGAGGAAAAGTGGCATCCGAGTAAATAAAAAGAAAAATAAATAAATAAATAAAATTGCCATAAATAAGAGATTTGGTATAAATGAGTTGAGACTGGGGCTTGGCCCATTGGTGTGTTTTTAATTTTTAATTTTTTTTTCTAATGTTTTCAGTTGGCTTTTGTTTGATGTGTGTGACGAGCCACGCGCCTACCAGCTTCATGCAGGCTTTTGATGCTTTCGAAGTTTCTGGGTTGAGTTTTTCCTTCTCTGCTTTAATCCGTGAGTGTGTGTGTGGGGTGTGCTACTATTTGTTGCAAAAAAAACTCATGTTACTTAACCCTACCCGTTTTCGGAAAATATCCATAATTATATCTTTATTTTTATGAAACTAAGAAAACCATATGGTATCTTTATTTGTATGATAATCAGAACGGTAATGTAACAATTATTTTTACAACGAAAAATCGCATTTTGTATAAATTATCCGCATACAAAAACTGCAGCATGTAAAAATAATTCTCATAAATTGAACATAGGCTGAAAATTGTATGCATTCACCCTTAATTACTCGTCATAATAAGATGAGTATGTCACCTCAGTCTCACTGAATAACTAATAAGTCGAGTCATAACTACCGGCTATAATAAGATAGGCTGTATTGATCCATAATTACTTGTCACAATAAGACGGGCGTGACACCTTAGTCTCATTGAATGACTAGCAAGTCGAGTCGAGGCATAACTACACGTCACAATAAGACGAGCGTGTCACCTTAGCCTTACCAAATGACTAGCAAGTCAGAATTAGTAAGGGTCAATCACAAGCAGTGGCGTAGCTAGAAAATCAAGTCAATTGAGGCATTTTATAAATAATGCCAAAGGTATTTCTGATTGAAATAATTTTGTAATAATGTTCTGATCCCATCATGAAAAAGATTAATATTATGAAAGGAATTTTATAAAACAATTGTAATGGCAACAAAAATAAAAATATATAAGTAATGACAATGATTAAGAGAATTTCATGAATATGTGTTTATTCATTTTTTAATATTAGTTTTATTATCTTCAATTTGAATACATCAAAATCTGCAAAATAATTACTTATCCACTCAAACTTTGGTACTTAGTAAGTAATAATTAAATAATATTTGGTATGTTTATAGGAAAATAAAAATATAAGAAAAATTATAAGGGTATTAGTATAATTGCATATACATATAGACGTAACAAAAAAAAAATCACTAGAGGCGTGAGTCCCCTCTGGGCATTAAATAGCTCCGCCCATGATCACAAGACCTCCACCCACCAAACCACATGAACATAAGCCCTTGCTATTTTTTCCGAAAAAAAAAGCCCTTGCTAATAGGCCATTACCTTCTTTAGTAAATTGAAATGGGTTGAAGAGTGTTTAATCATCCACATATATTTATTAAATTATATTATATATATTAAATTGAATTTTTTTTTTTTTGATTACAGGGGAGTTGGAATTTTTGAAATTTTTCCATATAATATATTGTCAGAGTTTGAATTTGAAACTAATTATTTACAAGTCAATACTAGAACCAACCGAATTAGATCTAATTGACAAATTGAAAAATTATTCATCTTCCATGTATTACTACCTAAATTATCGATTATTTTGATTCTCACGAATGTTCAAATAATTAGATTGACAATGATATTCGCAGCATGACTACCGCAATGGAGATGGGGATTTGTCTTCTTAGGTAAAACAAAATTATCTTCTTTCAGTGAAAAAAATAAATTCTTTTATTGGGTATTGCTAGTGTTAGGTTTATTATCGGTCCTTGGGGGGTGTTTCTTTTATCTTTTATTTTATTTTATTAAGGAAGATCGCTGGTGGTTAAATTTGACAATCGAAAATACCTAAATGGAGTAGTGCTAACAGTAATCTTATTAATTTATAAAATAAAAAAAATGAGTCAAATTTGACATCAATTATATGATCTAAAGACTTTTTACTACTAAGCGACTATACATGAATCATATTCAATATTGCCCAAGGGAGATGACCATGGCCCATGGAATGAATGAGAAAGTGTAGATGATGAAAAACGTAGTGTTTCCCTCCCTTTGATATGAATACATATCATGGACACGCGAGACAACACACATGCTGGATGAGGCTTCTACCCAAACTCATAATTATGCTTTTGTAGAAAGTGGATACTTTAGAATTATGCTTATGTCATTGTTCTTTTTCAATAATCTTTCAAATTACGACGTAGATACCACTATTTCCTACAAGTATGAGAAAGTTGTGTCATCAAACTTCTTTCTTAGTGAGAACATTAGTGCTCTCCGCGCAATCAATGGCCACCACTTGGTCGTTGTTCATAAGGAACCTACATTTCATCTTTTGTCGTTTAAATCTAGCGATGAAACTCCCAACAGTCTCATACTCTCCTTGTTTAATGGAAATTAGGTCATTGATCGTGACCTCAAGCTCGACCCGATAAAACTCTTCATGGAACTTGGCCTCCATTTGCCCTCGAGTGTGTATGGAGGCTTCTACTAACAAAATGTACCAAGAAAAAGCATTTTCAGCCATTGAGCTACTGAACAGACGTAGCTTGATATAGGAATTATCCTCAAGAGCCAAACATTAGGCCGAGAACCTTGATATATGCTCTAGAGACAACGTACTGTCATCTCCACTAAAAAGTGAAAAAGCTGGCAGCTTGAAGGTCCTGGAAAAAAGGATTATCCTAGTCCACGTACATAGGGTAAGGCTTCTTGTATGTCTGGACATTCTCTCCTAGGAGGCACTAGTTATCCTTGAATTAATCGCCTTATTTTCAGCCATTTTAGTCATTATGGCATGATGCTTGACTACAGGGGGTGGCTTTTGGTTTGGCTTAAGTTCCTCTTCTGACCCCGTGTTGTCAAATCTTCTCTAGTTCTTAGAGTCACCCTTCATACTAGTCAGGACACCTTTGGCCATTTTAACCTTCGACTCTTCCCAAGAGGGTGGTCGGTATTTGGTCTGGATCCTACTATCCTCTTTCGGCTGGACCTCACGAGTCTCACTCATTTCAAAATTTTTGGCAAGTGAAGCATTAGAGAACAAAGGCCATGTAACCACAAGTTCTAGAGCAAGAACTCCGAAATCCACGGTCTGTTTCCTTCGTCTGGGCTTGCTACCTCTAGAGGTGGGGAAGCGGTGCCATTCGATTTCCTTTTCCCTTGTCTGGAGAGCTCTTGAGCCTGTTCGTTCAGAGTCATCATTTGATCACATATGGGAGTCAGAGCATCCTAGATGAACTTCATCAATTCTTCCTTAGCTAATTCCTAACTGCCTTGACAAGACATGTCCCAATCCCCCCTGGATTATCGTGGGACGTGCCTGCTCCCGTCTGACACTGCGTGTCAGACCAGGGATAAACTCATCACCCGCTCGGGGGTTAGCCAGAGTACGTCAGGATCGGTGCTAGCATGTGATGTCTCGATCTCTGCTACAGCCCGCATCCGCTATCAACTTGAATGGTATTAAAACCATAAAAGTTGTGAGTGGACAAAACAACAGTTTATAAAAATCATTTATCGAAAAGACATTTATACCTTTCACGTAAAAGCATGCATGCATCATAAAACAATTATTTCAAATACTTTCTCAGAAGCAAGACTTATTACTTTCCAAATCAAAACACAGTAAAAATTGCGTCTTAATCGAAGCCATTACTTCAGTAGGGTCTCAGCCCAAAACCTGATCATAGAAAACAAGTACGCGTCTCAGCCCAAACAGAAAACACATACAAAACCTCAGCCTAAATCATAGAACACGTGGGAACACATCCCATCCTCAATGTTAGTCACGATTCTAATCCTAGCACATGTGCATATAGCTCAGGACTGCTCACAATCCTAGCATGTCGCCGTGAACATATCACTCGCCGCGACTGTCTCTAGATCATCGCAAACACATCGCTGATCGATCTCAGAGGATAACATCAGCACTCCTAAGTCGAGCCTCCCTCCGTCATTGCTTTTCGCGGCTGCTCGACAACAGGCAGTGCATCGTGACCTTTCCGGAAGGAACACATCCGTGGTCCGGAGGCTAGCGTCATATCATCTGAGACTTCATATCCCAGGAATCCTCAAATTCTATAAAATCTACAACTGGGTCTCATGCCCGAAATACCTTTCGTAAAACTCATAACTGGGTCACCGCCAGACTTATCTCACGTTTGACTATACTCTAAGTCAAACCTCAAATCAACTGGGTCATATGCTCGAAAGATATTTCAAAATCCAAAAACCATTTCTCATTTCCAAAACATTTTCAAATCATCCATGACTTCATGCTAAGTCAGGGTCTTTCAAATGGGTCTTGGGCCCGAATCTCGATTTCACGCATCCCCGTGAAATCCTCCAAAATCGTAAATCAGTTCCTCGGTTCCACGACTCTCCATGAAACTTTTGAAATCACATAAAACACAAGCACGTAGTACAATCGACCGAAGCCCAAACATCATATAAAACAGAAATCTCGAACTACGTGCAATGTCACATTTTCCTCCGAAAATGCCAAACAATTCATATTTAAATCACATGCACTCATGGAATCTCAAATCATGTTCATAAACATATATAAAACATTTATGCATGCATCATATTTATAAAACAAAGTCCACTCACAGACCGTCCAAGTTGTGCCTTGATACTCGTGCCATAAGCCTCTCCGGGCTAATCCAACCTCTCCGGGTCATTCGGACCTGTCCAAAACATACTCAAAGGTTACAACCAATCTAGACAAGTCCTAATCAAGAACCCTCAACATTCCCGAAAAAGTCAACGTGTCCCAGACACACTTCCCGAGGATTTAAAACTTAATTTGACCAACCTAACGATCTTCGATCGACTCGAAACTACCACCATTGGATTTGTAGTGTCGAAATGGTCCTAGTTCTACCTCGAAATGCATGCCCACGTGATGGTCAAAGTGGCTAGTCAACACTAACGTCAACGTTCAAAGTTGTAGTTGATGTTAGCCATGACGTCATCACTGACATCCGACACATGTCAACTGATATGTTAGAACCTGACATGATGACATCATTAATGATGTCATCATCACTGTCCTCTATCTGGGTTGACTCGGATATCTATAACCGGGTCACACAGACCCACAGACTTGACCCGGTCCATTATTCCACCTTCGACCACCATTTTCGAAGCCGTTGCTTCTAGTATGATCGTTCAATCAACCCTAATCGATCTATATGATCAAAACCTAGAAAACAACCTAAAATCTCACCTGGAATCGATGAACAATCCTGCCAATTTTCCAGCTCCTTGTCTGAGCTGCTCCGCCGTCCTCAACCTTTGTTGTTTATACCCACAGACTCGTACAGATCCCACAAACATCATCCAGTCATTAGAACCCACCCAAAACGTACAAAACTAAACAATCCATATTTGAAATAAAACGGGCTTTCGGGTTTCTTACTTTAGCCGTTCTCAGCCGTTCAACCCCTCTGTTAAACTCGGACCTTCTCTCTCAGTCACTCAGTCACCACAGTAGGGGATGGAATGGGGTGGTGGTGTGGTTTAGGTGTTTGGGTTTCGAGTAGGGGGATGGATGAAACAGATGAAGGGGGTGGTGCATGTATGTGTGATGATAGGCAATGGACTCATCCATTGGGTCTGACTAAAATATCTGGGCCCGCTTAATGACAAACGGTACTCATCCTATAAAATGTGTAATAGTACCCCAAACCTTCCATGACCCGTATCTTTCCAATCTAATATCTGATTTCGACGTGTTGCTTGTCGACAGACTCATATTGACTCGATCTCCGTAATGGTCCTCGATCCTCGTGCATTGGACCTCTCGTGACAAGACCCGTCCCAACTGAACCTCGATAACCGTGTCTGGTCTTGCTCCCGTCTGACAAGTCAACTGAAGTCCCGAAACGATCCTTCAGTACTTATCAGACAAGGGATAACTGCGCTAATTTCCGTTCATGCCTCCGCCTCGTGATCAGCCCCGAACGTTATGCCACGGCCTGGAGGGTCATCAAAAACAGAAAAGTGTGAGTGGACAAAAATATATTCGTTAAAAAACACATTTTAAAAGACATCATTTACCCTCCAGTTTATCAAACCTGCATGCATAGGGAAAACATATGAAACACAATCACTGGCTTTCAGCCAAACCATCCAACAAGTCAAATTCTCGGCTCTCAGGCCAAACACATGAAAACATAGTCACCTGGCCACACAGACCAGAACTCGTACTCAATACCAGTACGCAACATCAAACAGTACTATGCACAAGGTCACAATCAATTACTCAATCAATCAATCAATCAATCAATCAATCCCCACTATTCACAAGTGCACAAACCATCACACTGTCACGTCTGCACTACGCGTAGGCCATAACCCCGAGCATTAGCCGTCTGGGATGTCAGGGCCCACCCCTAATCCCTCGGGATTAAGGGTTAAACCCCACTCCCGTCTGACTTGCGTATGACACAAGGGCCAAATTGACGTCTAACCTCCGTGTGACACGTAAATCAGACAAGGGAGTTTCGACCCAACCGTCTAGAAACTTCCAAACTTCCAGAGTGCGCAGAGCCTACTGTGGATCGTACGTATGATGTCTCCGTCTCTCCCGACCAATAGCCCGCGCCGCCACAACCTGGAGGGTATCGAAAACACGAAAAGACTGTGAGTGGACAAAAATAAAGTTTAAGTTCAAAAACAGTTATCAGAAAACACATACATTTATACCCTCCGCGTAAAAACCAATGCATGCATATCAATTTCATGTCATAAAATCATATACGAAACCAAACACCTTTTCTTCTTTTTTTTTTCTTTCCAAATCCCGGGCCTCAGCCCAAAACCACCGAAATTCATTTCATCCGGGCCACTGCCCAAAACATCATCATCAAGTCTCAGTGAAAACCCAAAACACATTTAAAGCCACATTAACATCCATCGAACCTGCTGGATCTATCTGAGTCTTTAAACTCCTGAGTCTTTAAACTCAATAACCAGGCCTCAATAATCCGAGTCTTTAAACTCCCGAGTCTTTAAACTCAACAGGCCTACGGGGGAAATATGAATATATCCGAGTCTTTAAACTCCCGAGTCTTTAAACTCAATCCGGGTCTTTAAACCCAATCCGGGCCCGTCCCCCGTCAATCAATATCCGGGTCTTTAAACCCAATAACCAGATCCAGCAAATCCAATCCAAAACCATTTGAAAACCATTGTCCATTTCCATATCCAAATCCAAAACTCATATCCATTTCCTTTCCAGATCCGAGTCCGCAACCATCATTCCGTAAGCTGGCATCCGGAATAATCATTCTGAACCCAAACCTGAAATCCACTTCAAGTCCCGAATCGAATCCCGAATCGTCACCCGGAATTCCGATTCCGAAACCCGAAATCTCATTTCCGAAAACTACTTTGAACTGGGCCCTAAGCCCGAAAATACTTTCCAAAATCCTTTTACTTTCGTTGAAATCCAACCGTATGTCAAATCCTGAAATCAACCGTTAAAACCAGGTTCAAATCACGATATTAATCAAAACCTCAAAAAACGTGCAAAAACCATAAACCATCACAATCAAAATTCAAATCATAGAATCAAGTATAGAAAACATATAAAAACATATATGCATGCATCAAGAGTTAGAAAGTAAAGTCCACTCACAGACCATTTCAGCGTCGCCTCGATACGCACGCACTTACGCCGTCCCCGGCCCTTCGCTATCCTCGGCTTTCCCGAACCTGTTCAAATCCCAATATAAGGTCATTAACTACTTCAGGATACTCATACTCAAGCCCCATAATTTTTCCGTATTTTTAACTATTTTTAACCGAGGCCTAACACCTTCGGACAGTCCGAAACATATCGAGCCGATATCCGATTGACTCGAAACCAACGCTAAAATGTTCGTTACATCGTATACTTTAAAAATCATGTTGGACACTTCCCCACACTACCCTTCACGCGCCCCCACGCGCGTCCAGAAGCTCCTGCGCGTGAAACTCACACGCATGAACAGTGTCACCAGCAACCTCTAGTCGACCCGGTTTAGACCGGTCCCTGCAACTCGAACCGGCGTGGCCGGTTCTCCTCCATCCCGCCACCAATTCTGCTCCTTTCTCCACCATCCACTTCGTCCAGTCCTCCACAATCCATTCCCCTTACTCAGACACCTCAACACAACCCCTATATCATCGTCCCTAACTCGAAGGAAAACCCGATCAATCCCCTGTTCTTCATCCCGGCCAACCAGCCATTCCCCCGTCACGGCAACCACCGTAGATGGTTCCTAGGACCTCACTGAGTCTCACCCAACTGCCCAAAACTCTCGACTCGTCCTCTAAATCCACGACTCACGGTTTGAACTTAACGGAAAAACAGAGTACTGAACGGGGGTGAGGGATTACCTGCTGTCGATCGCCACCGTGCACACCGTCGCACTCCCGGGAGTCCACATAGCCATTCTAGTCTTCTCTCGAGCCCAATTGGTTCAATACACGGCCACACCACCGCCAACTCCCTCGGTTCTCCCTGTTTTTCTGGTTTTCCCCGTGAACTCACCCTGCACATCACCGATTTCCTCACACCAAATTACTCTCAATTCACTCATCAATCCTCACCGAATCTCTACTCTCACTTCTTCACTCACCAGCACACACACACTTCCCTCACCGAATCAATTTTCCCTCTCAGCCACATCCTCTGTTTCTCTCTTCTTCGAACACACACACGACCACACGGCCAAAATAGTTGGAGCCGCGCACACTAGAACCCACTAGACCCTTAGCACGTGTCACCATCCCAAAGCCCCTCTCACAACTGTCCCAATCTCAGCTGTACACCTGCCCCTGTCCTGTTGTACAAATCCCCAAACGGCCAAAAGACCAAAATACCCCTCTTTGAACCCAAAATTACAATTTTGCCCTTACCGTTTTAGACCCGTACCTTACTCATCCTAGGTCCGATGGCCACGTGCCGCCTGTCGTTGAATTCAGGACGACGAGATCTACCTAACGGTCCTAGGTCAACGTATCAAAACCTGATCGTACGAAAAGTCAACTTTTCCCCCTAGTTTAGCCAAATTACGATTATGCCCTCAACCTTCCGAACATCATAACTTCCTCCTCGAATGTCGGAATCGGGCGTGCCACCTGTCTACGGATTCGTGACGTCCTAAACTACGTCACAGTCATCGGTCAAAGGCCATTTGACAGCCCAAACTAAAAGTCAACTATTTGCCCGAACTAGTGGCAAAATCGTCATTCTACCTTAACGACTCTAGCGTCACCCGCTAACCACCGTTTAAGCTCACTAATCCTTCATTAATTACCGTCTTAACTCAAATTTCTGGGACGGGTTGTTACATGGGAACACCCCAAGCCTCGGCTATCTGGGAATATATCTCACCCCGAGTACCAGCCGTCTGGGAACATGTCAGGACCCACCCCGGTTTCACCCCGAAACCCGAGGTAAATCCTGCTCCCGTCTGACACCCCGACGCAACACCCAAGTACAACTCACTCAAATCCAGTCAGACGCAGGAGTAATTAAACAAAATATCCCAAAGTTATCGTTTACAGGGCCTAGTACAAAATACAAAAAAAAAAAAAAAAACCCGATAAAGTACCCGCACACGGAAACCTTTAATCTAAGCTGGGATCCCTCACGTCGCTTCTATGCCTCGGACACCGCCTCGACGTCAAGACCCCGCACTAGCTCCACAACCTGGAGGGCAATTTAAAACAGAAGATGTGAGTGGACCAACAGTACAAGAGTTCAAAACCATTTTACACGAAAATCGAGTTTAACCCTCCGTTTTGAAAACCACATGCATAACCAATATTTATGAACACAGTTATAAATCAATTCACCATAAACCGCATCATAAGAAACAGAAACACTATAAAACAGTTAGAAAAACCACAGCATGTGAATCATAAAACCATATCAGAAATCATAACATCATCAGTTTCCCAATCAAACCTTCTGGACCTATCCGAGTCTTTAAACTCCCGAGTCTTTAAACTCAATCCAGGCCTTAATCATATCTGAGTCTTTAAACTCAAGGCCTATGGGGGAAAATCAATATATCCGAGTCTTTAAACTCCCGAGTCTTTAAACTCAATCCGGGTCTTTAAACCCAATCCGGCTGGTCCCCCGTCACATATATCCGGGTCTTTAAACCCAATATCCAGATCCAGCAAATCCAATCCCAAAACCATTTGAAAACCTTTTCCAAATCCACATCCAAACCTGAATCCGAAATCACTGGTCCGATGCCCTTCCGGCATCCAGAACCGTCATTCCGAACCCAAATCCGGAATCCACCTCTCGACTTAGAACCAACCCTTTTTTCCGAAATCCGTTTCTAAAACCGAAAACCTTTAATATCGAAATCATGTTCCAAAATCCCTTAAAATCATTGAAATCATTTATCTTTCCAAAACCATAGCATCATAATCAGAATCAAGCCTTTCTCGTAAAACGTGCTGAAACCATCTTTTCTCGAAAAACATGCAACAGTGTAAAACCAACAAAACATATTCAATAAACATAGAATCATAATCAAAACCACAAAACAATTATAGAAAACAGTTATGCATGCTCGAGTTTAGAGAAAAGGGTCCACTCACAGTACTGAGCCCTACTCGCGTTCCGAACGTCCAGCCCGTTCCTCGGCTTCCTCGGGAAATCCCGATCCTGTCAATCATCGTCAAAATACGTCACTAATACGTCTACAAACATTCACCTAAATTCCCTCAAAAAAAATCTCCGAATCGAAAACCGAAAACCCGGGACCCTAAACATTCACCCTCGCGGAACCAAACTCATACGACTTCCGATGACCCGAAACCAACTCCATTGCACTCACCATAACTTCTAGACCAAAATCCAAGTTGACCACTTTCCCATCCGCCGCCGCACGCGCCCCCACGCGCCGCCCAAAGTGGTTGCGCGTGGCCCTCACGCGCCAGCTACAGTGTCACCCCCAACCTCGAGTGCACTGTGCTGAACCGGCCGCTGCAACTGGACCGGCGAGAACCGTTCTCCGCCGTCCGGTCACCATCTCACCTCCTTCCTTTACCATTTTCTTCGTCCAAACCTGCCCTAATCAGTCCCCAACTCCATTCACCTCGATTCATCTCCTACATCGTCGACTCAAGCTCGAACCAGACGGCCCCAAACTCCTCTGCTTCACGATCCAGCCACCCAGCTCACCTCCATTCACGGTGGCTTCACCAAACTATTCCCTGAACCTCACTGGACCTAAACCAACCTTCCTAGACCTTCGACTCAGCCCCTACCTTCACGACTCGCCGTTTGAACCCACGGCCAAAACAGAGTACTGAAGGTCCCTCCGTCGTGCTCTCCACCACCGTGCACCACCCATCACGGCAGCACACTCAAACGATTCCTAGGACTCTCAGGAGTCTCACCCTAACCTCCAGATCCCTCGACTCTAACCCTAGGTCCACGACTTTCCAAATGAAATCCACGGGAAAAACAGAGCAAAGATCTCACCTGTCGATTGCAACTCCGACGTGCACACCGCCGCGTACTACGGTGTTTGTTGGCCTCCCTGCAGTCTCCTCAGCCTCCCCTTGCCTTGGTTGGAGCCACTCCACGGCGTAGCCACCACCTCGAACTCACGGTCTCCCTGTTTCCCCAAAACCTTTGCCGCACCACCGCCGTGCCGCCGTGCACGATTGCACCACCAAAACACGACCAGCAGCTTCCTCTTACCTCCCTGTTCCTCTCTCTCTCTCACCAGGACTCGTCAATTACCACGATCAATCCTCACCTTCTCCTCACAAGCTCTCTCTGTTTCTCTGTGTTTCGAAGAACACACTACACGGGTAAGCACGAGTGCACCCCAAATAATTGGGCTGTAACACACAGGATTCTCCCAGAATCCTCTAGCCCCTTGCCACATGTCACCCATCCTCTTTACTCTCTCCCCACTCTCACCAAATGGCTCCATCCCAGCCGTCCATTTCCTTCTTTCTGCACAAATCCCAATGTGCAGAAAGACCAAAATACCCTCCAGTTTTACTCATTTTACGGTTTTACCAAAACTTCCTAGACCCGTAACTCTCGCCTCGTAAGTCCGATGAATACGTGCCGCCTGTCATCGAACTCAGGACGTCGAAAGCTACCTAACCATCCTAGGTCAACCTACCAAAACTCGATTATTCAAAAAGTCAACTATTCCCCCTAATTTACCCAAATTACGGTTATGCCCTCGACCTTCCGAACATCACAATTTCCTCCTCGGATGTCGGAATCAGGCGTGCCACCTGCCTATGGATTCGTGACATCCTAAACTACGTCCTGGTCACTGGTCAACCCTCATTTGACCACCCGAACTAAAAGTCAACTATTTTGCCCAAACTAGGGGCAAAATCGTCATTCTACGCCAACGACCTTATCGGGACCTACGAACCACGGATTAACCTTGCTAATCACACCTTAATTAGTCTACTAATCCCGGCTCTCGGGACGGGTTGTTACAGAACACCCCGAGCTCCGGCTGCTTGGGAACAATCACAATCATATCCCCGAGCTTCGGTCGTCTGGGACCACCCCTAGCTTCGACCGTCTGGGTATCCATAATCACAATGAAAATCATCCCGGGATCATATCCCAAAACATCTCAATCAAATCCTTGACTTCAAACCAAGTCAAAATCGTTACCAATCGGGACTCAAGCCCAAATAGCATTTATACGTAAATCCGTAAATTCACATAGAAAACATTATAATAACCCAAAAATCATCCTTGACTCACCAATTAAGTCAAAATACTCTTTTGGAAACCTTTTTAACTCCGGGCCTAGCCCAAAATACCATTTACACATTTCCTCGAAAAACGTGTCCGAAAGACCGATTAAAATATTCATTAAATCACACATAATCATGTTACATCATCAGGACATCATTGCAAGTCAATTTATGCAATCAATCATGGAAAAACATTTAACTATGCATGCATCATGGTTTATAAAACAAACGTCCATTCACACACCGTCCAAACCGCTCGCTTTCCGAGCTGCAAGCGTTTCCGTAATTTCCGACGCTTGCCAGGAATCCCGAATCCTGTCCAAAATCATTACTCAGGGTCACTAAGGACCTAATTATCATCATCATAATTTTCCGGGAATTTAATATTAATTTAATACGTAACTTAAACTTTCGGACCCTCGAAACATTATCGAGACGGCCTCCGATCGACTCGCAATCAAAACCAAAAATGTTCGTTACATTAAATAGGACAAGTTTCATGTTGTACACACCTCGAGATTCCCCCTCACGAGCCCCCACGCGCCGTCGCAAGCGGCTGCGCGTGGGTGCCACGCGCCTGCTACAGTGCCGTGAACAGTTACTTCCTTCACCCGTTTACCTGGTAAACGGGTCCGGTTAGCCCGCGACGTGACCCGACTGGGATCCTGTCCATTTCCAGCTAATTTCTGTAATTGATTACTCTAATTGCATCATTATAGACCCAATTGAAGTTCTGTAATTCGACTTACATCATTCATACCTCAATCCTGTCGACTTTGAGTTTGAACGATCAAAGAACTTGCCATCACTGTTCATCGTCGAATTGCATCAATTTCCATAAAATTTGTGAAATTGATTCATTCAGAAGCATCGTGGGACACTGGGAAACATGCTTGCAATATCAATTTCATCGTTCTATGCCTCCAATCCATTCGACTCAAGCTCGAATTTCCCGAAACCTCATCCTCTCTGTTCTACGGCCAATTGACCCCAATTTCCTTTGTTCTTCATCTGGTTCGACTCGTAGCAATCCCAGAAGGCTAAATGTAAGGGCAATTTCACTGAGAAACATCTACAAATTCGAAATCGATTTTGAAGCCCTTTAATGGCTTTTCGGGTTTTCTGTGCTTTCCATTGGGTTCAACTGGGGTCATCACTCCTTTCATTCTTCTTTCTAATTCTGCACGAATTCAATCTCAGTGACAGCCAATTCTCCCGTTTTGGTGTTGGGAAGAATTGATCAAATACCCAGCCATTATGTTTGTGCAGAGAACAAAAATGTTAAATGGATTAATTCTCATTCAAACATAGAAATCACTACTTGCCACTAATCCCCTTCAACAAGCGACACATGTCACTCAGCAGCAAATCTTTATCTAAGGTAGCTGACTTAACTAGTTCAACCGTCCTATATACCCTGCTGTGGCAAATTACGATATTACCCTTATTAGAACAATTACCAAAATGCCCTTCATAAGTCTAGACCCGTAACTTTTTAATTCGGCCTCCGATTGACGCATGCCGCCTGTCTACGGATTCAGCGTCCCGATACCTACCCAACGGTACTTACGGAAAGTCCAAACATGGTCCCGATCGAAAAGTCAACAAATGGCCCATTTTGGCTAATTTACCAAATTACCCTCAAACTTCCGCACGTCATAACTTTTTCCTAGAATGTCGGAATTGGGCGTGCCACCTGCCTATGAACTCGTGACGTCCCGAATTACGTCACAGTCATTGGTCAAAGTTCGTTTGACCGCTCGAATAAAAAGTCAACCGTTCGCCCAATTCCAGGGGCAAAATCGTCATTTTCCTCAAATTTCTGAATTTTCCCTTTTTGAATGTCCGGGTCGTTACATCTCGGGTCAAAAGTCAACTTTTAATCCCTGTCTAGGGGTAAAATTGCAATTTCTCCTTGAACGTCCGACAATCCTCTACTAATGCACAATTAAATCTTAATTAATCCCAAAATTTTGGGACGGGTCGTTACACTGGTGATATTCTCAAGACTTCCATCACGATGAGTGTCCATGTTGGCTTCTATTGGTGGTGGCCCAAGAATTTCTTGTTGTGGCATAGACATCACAAATATCACTTTAATATCACGCCTTCGTTATGTATATCGAAATTTGAACATATTTTATATAAGAGTCTCATTGGGCGTGCCAGATTATGTTAATGCCCAAAATGTCGTGCTAGCGGAATTCGAGGTTGTCGTTGGTGGCTCGATTTCGAAAGAGCGGATACGAAAGTGTTTGGGTAAGTGATATCTCTTTGTTATAGCTTGATGCATGGGGAAAAATGTATAAGTAACTAAGGTGAAGGTTGAAAGCCTTGGGCCATGGCACTGTGGTCTTACCCTAGGTGAACTGGTCCAGCTAACTTGGTCTTCTAACTCCCTTCAAGTTTAGGCATGCTAGCAGTAGAAGCTGCTACTAGACAAGATTAGAAGTTGGTTCTGAATTGCGGCCCATGAACCATCGTTCGAATCAAGTGAAAGTGTAGCAAGCGGGCATCTTACTTGCACTGTTAATTTCTATGCATTTTTCGAGGACTTTAAATATTTTTTTGCGCCTAGTCTAAATTCAGTGTCGGTGTGTTCATGTTACCGACATGAAATTTAGAATTAGAAGGGGGTGTTAGACAAAATCAATCTCTTCAAGTTAGACTGATTGAATACTAAACCATAACACAGAGATGGTTTTATGACTTATGTAGCCATAAAACTCATTGCTTGGTATATTCTAGTTATCAAAGTTAGACTTGAAGAAACTGATTGTAGAGAGGGAGATGCGAGAGGCAAAATACTTAGAACATAAATTAAGTATTAACGTTGTGAATTGAATTACAAGTGCGTGAAGTAAACTATCTTTAGACTAAGTCATGAGTTGGCGTTCGTGGTCGAGAGACTAGCAACTGGATGAGCATCTATTGAAAATCATACCAAAGATGTTAGCAGTGTAGTAAAAAGACATGATGATATCAGGGAATGAGGTTGTGAGGGTCTAAAAGATTGGTTGAATGTAGTTGAAATGAGGAAAATGACCTTCAAAACAAGAACGTGCATGCACACTTAAAAAAGGTTAAAAACAAGCTAAACACTGTCGCGTTTAAAAAACAATCGCTAAAAAAAAAAAAAGAACTATCTGTAGATCTCTTTACCATTAAACACAGTCGGCCTCTACCTTGCGATCCTTCCCTGCCTTCCTCCCTTCCTGTCTTACATCCTTCCTTCTATGTTTTCTCTATTTCGGACATCATCTTTGTGGAGCTCTTCCCTCATTCGTATATGAGTGGTGACGATTTGCTGTCATGACGGTCACTCTGTTCGGTGGACTTGACATGGTCGTCATCGTGAGGATCCGTTGAGGTGCAATCTTGGTGGCTGGGTTCTAGATCTTAACCTCGGTTCTAGCCCTATTTGAGGTCCACTGTTAGTGTTGCTTTGGAAGTTGTCCAAAAGCGAACGTGAAGATGACAAAACCAAGCAAACGCGAACCTCACCCTTTTGAAAGCCAACCATGACTTTGAGCTCTGAGCCTTCCATCGCTCCTCTTGAGTGGAAATTCTCTCCGGTTTTTGGCGGACGAGCTCCCAGAGATGACCTTCAGGATGGTTAGAATCTCTATCTTCCTACCTCTTTATGTCTGCGCTCGTGTATCTATGGTGTGGTATTCTTGAATTGGTTGAAATGCTTAATTGGGTTTTGTTGGCTTACGCTTTGTTTGGTTAATGTGAAAGCTCAGGAAAGAAATAGTGATTTGCTAAAGGTTTGACTATCTTCCCTAATCTAAGAGCTACTGGAACTCTGTTTTACTTCAGTATGTTGTGAGAGAATGCATAAATTCTTGAAAAATATGATCTGTTAAGTTATATGATGGTTTTGTTATTTAAAATGGGAATGTAAAGCTTTCTTTTGATTTCTGAAAAATTTGTGATTTTTTATTATCATTCATTAGAAGGGAGAACTCTGATTTTATTTTGTTTTGTGTATATTTGAGTGTTGAAGTAAAGAAATAAAATCAAATGTTGACTCTGTATGTGATGCTCTTTCTTTTAGCTGATACGATATCCTCAATTGAATTCGACAAGAATAGTGATTTCTATTTCTTAATTTCTGTCTTCCCACTTGTATCAGTTTTGAGCTGTTTCTATTTTTTAATTTTTTTCTTCCCACTTGTATTTACCCCTATCTTATCTTATATCATTTTGTCCGTCTTTATGTTTTACTTTGTATGAGAATTACTACAAAACTTAGTAATATTAATTATGAAATTATTGAGAATTAATAGTATCTTCATTAGCTCATTACTAATGAGCATAATGACTACATAGCATATTGAATATATAGTGTATATTTGTATAAAGTACACTGATGCTAAAGTATGTTGAAGCATAATGGGTAGTCAGAGGCTTGGGTTTGGGCTGTATATATATATATATATATATATATATATTGATGTTCCCTGTGATCGGTTTTTCATTTCTTTCAGGAGAGTTTTTCTCAAATATACTGGGATAAAAATGGGTTATAGAGTACAACTTTTCTGTTGCCTCTTGTCACACTAGTTTGATTAGATCATAGTTTTAAAGTTTGATACATCTGTTTCATCTATTACATTTCAGATGACTATCATAGTTTTAAAGGTTGATGCTTCTGTTTCATCTATTACATTTCAGATGAATATATAGTGACAAAATAAATTACTAATAATACTTGTCGTATTGGATATATATGAAATTTGCATGCTGTTAAGAAATAGGAAAACTTCATACAATGTCATTTAATGGTTAAAATTCGGTTTAGTAGGCTTTCTTTTAGGTGTATCCCTAGTGAGGTAGTTTGGTATCTAATTCATAATAACCTAATAAAGCTCACATCAGTGAGAAAAATTTAGAAGTTAGAAATGTATTGATTTAATTGGTTACTACCTATGACTGCCTTGAACTTAAAGATTTTGGCTTTATGTTTTGCTTTAGTTTGTAATCAGATTATGATGCTGTTTTGTGGGATGGAGTTTGCCTTGAGGCTAAATATTTATACTTTTCATTGCACGTTATTGAACGTAAGGGCCTTGATATAGTTCTTCGAGACTGGAGCTAACTTTCAAAGGAACTGGGAGATTTCTGCTTAAGTCATATTTTGTCAGGCGGGTATGCTGATTGTTAGCTCTCTTTTTTCTCCTTGATATTTTCAGTCTATTTTTGTGCAAAGGTTACTGATCTACCACATTTTGTATAGTCACAGGTCATGTGAGGATGTTGTTGAATCAATTCATAACTCTCTGATGAAGGTGAAGTAATGGTTCTTTTCATATTTTTGTTGTTCTTTTCATATTTTTGTTGTTCTTTTCTACAATTTAGGGACCAAATGGTTCTTTTTATTATTATTTTCAGAAATTTGACCTCAAGTAAGAGTAGGTGGTTAGAAGGTGGGAATGGTGTTAAGTAATTTAAAAGCAAGAGATAAGATGGGGATTTTGCCTTTTCTTTCCTTTTTATGAAATTTTGTAGAAACTGAAGTTATTTGTTTATGTTTGCTATGCTGAACTCATTGTTTGTTTCCCTCTGAGAAAGTAGCCATTTTAAACTCATAGGGTTTTTGTCCTTGTAAATTCATTTTTCATTATGTGGTTGTATAACCACGTGGATTGAATTGAGTTACTTATTCATGAGTTACGAATCATGATGTTGAAAGATGTAAAATTAGTGTGCATATTGAGCAGGTACAAAAGGACATGAGAAGTGGACTAGTCGCAAGATGAATTAAAACGTGAAAATGGGAAATGGATGATTGACATTGATTATTACTTGTCCCAACAGGTTCTTTCTCTAATTTATTTGCTCTAATCCTAATTTTCATGAACTATGATCATTTGTGTGGTACATGTTGTTTGTGCAGATTCATCCTGTGGTATCACGTCTTTGTGCTTCAATTCAAAGTACCAGTCTTGAACGCTTAGCTAATTGTTTAGGGCTTGACACTTCTGAGGTAAGATCATCACTCTCGTTATCTTTGAAAAGGATTGTCTAGGGCTTCGCATTCTAATGTATTTTTGAAATTGGAATTTTAGTTCAAAGTTAAGTCAAATGAAGCTGTCAAAGATGATCCTTCCATCTTGTCTCTTACCATTGACGATGAAGAGAGGTAACACATGATTGTGCAATTATTGTCACAAATACCCTCAATATCTACACTACTACCATTGCGTTATTGACTGTTATTGTGTCCTATATATTCATTTTAGGATTAACAGTTAGTTGACGATTACAATTATTTTCAATACAGTTACAAAATATGCATCGTATTAGGACCATTCTTTTGAAATTCCTATTTTCCTTAAATAATTTGAGTACTGTTTCCCAAGTCTTCCATCATATTTCCAGTACTGATTCCTAAACTAAATTCCTTCCAAATTAGAACGAAATTGATGAAACCTCTAAGATAACAAATGCATGATCTGATGATTAGAGGTATTGAGGTTGTGAGCCTTTTGTCTTGGCATGTCCAAGCTGCTCTGGTACTTTTAAATGTCCAACTATCTTAAATTTCATTTCTAAGTCAAATACTGGAAAACAAATAGAGCCACAAGCTGAGGAATCTACCAATGATTTTTGGCATAAATTGCGCTGTCTGAAATGCCCAGGAGAAGGCGATGTGAGCAAACTCTCTCCTGGAATGATAGCCAACCAGGTATAGTCTAACTCCTGCTAATCTTAGACGTCTAGTCTCTGATAAAATGCTTCTTAGTTTCAATACGAGATTTTCTTTGAGCAATCAGCTGAGCATACATACCTAGAATCCTGGATACTTATTTATTTTTCAGGTGAAAAGGCAAGCAGATGTTTCATATCTTATTAATTATGCAGGTGTTTGTTGAAGAGTTCATGGAATTGGTTGAGTTGAATCCAATAAGAGATGTTTTAGTTGGGCTTCCAGAAATATATGGTCTACCAACCAAGCAAAGGAAGAGACTGACCATAGCTGTGGAGTTGGTTGTTGCTCTTGTTAGGCACATGCAATCTGCTCAGATAGATGGATTGAGGAGCTCACTGCTACTTGAGGCATATGCATTGAATTAGTTAGATAGGTTTGTAGTTTTTAGAAGATTGCAAATAATTAATGTATTTTTTGCTATCATTTTTACTTTTAGATTTTGGTTGTAAGAATGTTGGATAGATTTTCTCCAAAGACATATATGTGATTTTTTTATTTCAAAAGCGTTTATGGGATTCAAAAGAAATATAAATTATAAAGAAAATCATGAAACAAAATTGTTTTTTGAATATGATCAAAATATTTTGAGACTACAACAGTGAATAAACGTTGTCTTATGAAGGATAAGACAACACCTAAAAAAAACTGTCGTCTGATGGAGAGATAGACGACAGTGGAAAAATAAACCGTCGCCTTTTATAGCCATAGACGACAGTTATTAAAACAAAACTATCGTCTGAAATGCTCTTAGACAACATTTTTACAACAAAACTGTCGTCTAAAGAGTTGTTAAAGACAACGCTTTTTTTTAAAACTGTTGTCTTAAGGGGTTATAGACGACAGTAATCACAAAAAAACTTTCATCTATGTTATAGACAACAGTGAAAAATAAGAACTATTGTCTGATTGGGTATCAGACGATAGTTTTTAAGGAATTCCTCTTTTTTTATTACATTAGACGATTGTTTTTTTAAAATTGTCGTCTTATTGGCTCTTAGACGATGGTAGAATATACAAATTGTTGTCTGAATGGATAACAGACGACAGTTTTGAATGAATTATTCATTTTTACCTACAATAGACGACAGTTTTTCTAAAAAATGGTCTTCTTATTGGACTTTAGATGACACAAAAAAACTTTCGTCTGGTGCATTTTAAATAGACGTCGCTCACATAGATATCGCTTTTTAGGGTATTTAGATGACATTTTTTACTGTCGTCTAGAGACTTTTTTGGCATAGTGTTACCCCCTGAATTCGAAAGCTCTAAGACTAGAAGGGCTTTCGAAATAAAGTTTTCATACTACTCGTGACTTCGACGACCCCAATCTTCGTGTTTACATAAGTTTCCCTTTCAATAAGACACCTTCGCTGCAAACTAAAAAATTCATCCTCTTTCTTTGTCGTTCCCAAATAATCTTGTCGTTACCGAAAAGGCTATGGTTTCTGATATAGTTTCTAGAAAGAGGAATAGGAAGAAAAATCCCCTTGTAGCCCCAAAACCAGGTGCCATTTCTCCAAGGATATGCGGCCTGGATTCCCAAGATTATGTCACCATTCCTCAAAATATTCTCTTTTGTCTTGAAGGTACTGGTGATGTCATCCAAGATCTAATTTCATGACTAATTCAGGGTGCCATTTTTCTTTCTTTCGATGTGTCCCTATTTCAAATGAGGTCGTATTTCTCAGTTACCTACCCGAAGAAATTCGATTCTCTCCAATCTGCATGAGGGAATCATGCTCAATGCCTTCTTCCTAGCTTAGATCTGGGCTAGATTTCAAAACCTTAGTTGTAAGGTCACTTTTTCGGGTTCTTACTTTGTCTATCCTTTACATGTCTCTAGATATTCTCCACCCTCCCTCATAGTAATGGTATTTTCTGGGGAAAGTTTCCCAGAGATTTAGACCCTGTGGACACATATTTGGGATCTATTTTTCAAAAAATCCAAACCTACCGCATAGTATCTGATATGGTAAAAATTTCCTTTGATATTCTAAATCTTCACCAAGTGGCCCTCTTGCTCTAATCCCTATGTTAGGGCTTAGATGGCCTTCTATGGCTATTGAGGTTTCTGGCGAGTATAAGTTTTATAAAGATCAAGCTTGTTGGCTAATTTGATAGCTGCCTTAAACCCTTTGCCACTAACCCCTCTTTTTATTATTAGTCGCCTGGGCACTTCCTTGCCAAACGTTTTGGTGGATATACCAGATAGATCAAGATGTAGTACGGAAGATCCCACAATACTTTGTCCAAAGTATTTGGCCCAAAATGCTGATCTATGCCTTTTTGAAGAAAACAACCGGAGATCCAGCATGCTTCCAATGGATAAGCCATCTCGAAGTTCATATTTCTATCCTCTCGGAAATATTGTGTACTCGTGATTAGACATTCAAGACCATTTCCCTTGTACCCTCTAGAATGGAGATTGTAGAGGATACATGGCCTAAGCCTCCAACCGCTCTCATCTTGACAGATGGTCTGATGAGAATCAGACGATGGAGATTGCGACTTGCTCATGTTTTATTATGGTCATAGAAGATGATCAGCAATGGCAGAAGTTGTCACGACTCGACCCATCTAGCACGATATTATTCGCTTTGGGCCCAGCCCTCACAGTTTTGATTTTTGGGAACTCACGTGCAACTTTTCAGTAGGTCACCTATCTTGGGATTGCACCAGCCCAAACTCACTTAACTTTTGAGTTCCAACCAAACTTAAAGCCAGTGAGCTCCCAAAAAGCATCATGGTAGATAGATATGTGCTCACACATATAAGGAACTTCACTTTTCCCTCCCCGAGCGATGTCCGATTGTTCACCATTCTTCCCAAGACACATGTCTTATAGAAGTGGTATAAGGCTTATTGAGTGTTGGAGGTGGTAGGCTTTCCCTGCTTGTGTGGCCCCTTTTTGGCTTCACTGATGGGCGTCCTCTTGTTGTTTGATTTTATTTCTTGACCAATCTGGATATGCTGTGTAATACCTTCTTGAAAATTAATATCATGTTTTTTTTTTAAAGATGGCATCATAAATATCCATATATGTTTCTTTCCTTTGAATCCTAGTGCGTTTTGGGAGCTCTTAAGGTGAGTTGGTATAGATCTGATTATTATCCAACACGACATGGCCTCAGATGATGATATCTACTTCTTGGATCCAATGATAGGTCCCCGTCGAGTGGGGACCCTCCCTCCCCTATTTAGAATAGAGGTCCTTCCCCAAGAGCTAAAAGCTCTTGCATTACTACCTTGTGAGTAGTAATTTGGGTTGGACGACCATTTTTATCTTTGCTTTTATCAACATGATGTTTCCTAGATCGGGATCATAAACTTTGGCCTTAGTTATTATGTGTTAGCCATGAATGGCTTCATGTCTTCCTAGATGACTTCCCACAAACCTCCATCAAAGGTAGTATTATTAGGGTTCCAAAGAGCGATCTACTGGTGAAGAGTGGATAAGACACACATACTCTTGTGAATCCAGTCCTGTCCCAATAGCACATTGTAACTAGTCGTGCTACTGATGAAAAAGAAAGCCAACATTAACCTCTTGGAACAGACCATGATTTCCAAAGGCAAAACCCCAAGAGCCTTAGTAGTAGTCCCAGTGGAGTTGGAGATTATCGCCAGTGTCTGCTTATACATCTATCATTGTTCTTCTTCCAGTAGTCTTTTAAATTTCGACAGAGATACCAGAGAAAATGGTGTTGTCGAACTTCTTTCTTAGTAAGAACCTTAGTGCTCTATTCGCAATGGCCACCATTTGGTTGTTGTTTATGGGGAACCTACACTTCATCTTTAGCCATTTAAACATGGTGATTAAACTCCCAGTAGTCTTATGCTCACATTTCTTGGTGGCAGTTAAGTGATTGATCGTGACCTCAAGCTTAACCTGGTAAAATTTTCTTAGAACCTGGCCTCTATTTGCCCCCAAGTGTGTATGGAGGCTTCTGGAAGCAAAGTGTACCAAGAAAAAGCATCTCCAGCCAGAGAGCTACTGAACATACCTAACTTGAGATAGGAATTATCCTCAAGAGCTACACATTAGGCCGAGAACCTTCCTATATGCTCCAGGGACGACGTTCTGCCATCTCCATTAAAAAGTGAAAAACAGGTTGTTTGAAGTTTTTGAGAAAAGGTTTTTCTTGATCCACGCACATGGATTAAGGCTTCATGTATGTCAGAACATTGGCTCTCCTAGAAGGCACTAGTTGTCCTTGAATCATACGCCTTATTTCGGCCATTTTAGTCATTATGGCCTGATGCTCGATTACACGGGGTAACCTTATTTAGGCCTAAATTCCTCTTCTGACCTCGTGTCGTCAGATCTTATCCAGTTCTCAAAGTTACCTTTCATGTCAGTTGGAACACCCTTGGCCATTTTAACGTTCAATTTTTCACAATCGTGTTGCTGGTATTTGGCCTAGTTCCCTTTATCTTTTTTCGGCTGGACCTTGTGGATCTTGCTCTTTTCAGAATTTTGGCAAGTGAAGCATTAGGGAACAAAAGCCCCGTGACCGTAGGTTCTAGAGTAGGAATTCTGGAATCCATGGTTTGTTTCCCTTTGTCTGGGCTTACTACCTCTAGATGTGGGGTGGCGGTGCCTTTTGGTTTCATTTTCCCTTGCCTGGAAAACTCCTAAACCTATTCGTTCATAGCCTTCATTTGATCATGGATAGGAGCCAAGGCGTCCTTAATGAGCTTCATCAATTCTCCCTTAGATAATTCCTGACTGATGGTATCCTCGAAACTTCTATCATAAGGAGTGTCCATGTTAGCTTCCATTGGTGGTGGTCTAGGAATTTCTTGTTGTCGTGTAGACCTCACAAATCTCCCTTTTCGTCATGCATTATTTCTGTATATCGGAATTTAGACATGCATTGCAAAAGACTCTCATCGGGCGTGCTAGATTATGTTTGTGCCCAAAATGTTGTCGTAACGGAATCGGGGTCGCTGTTCGGTGGCTAGCTTCCAAATGAGCGGATACGCAAGTGTTTGAGTGAGGGGAATCTTTTTGCTAGAACTAGATGCAAGGGGATGCGGTATAAGTAACTACGGATAATGGGGCAAAGGATGAAAGCCTTGGGCTATGGCGTCGTAGTCTTGGCGTAGGTGGGCTTGTAAGGCCAGTGTCTTGAGAAGAACGGTGAACAATCTCACATCGCACGCGAAGGGAAAAGTGAAGTATCTTATATGTGTGGACACGTATCTATCTAATGCGTGACCTTTTGGGAGCTTACTATCTTTGGATTCCTTAGGAACTCCAAAGTTAAGCGAGTTTGGGCTAGTGCAATCTTAGGATAGGTGATCTATTGGGAAGTTGTACGTGAGTTCCCAGAAACAAAACCGTGAGGGTTGAGCCCAAAGCGGACAATATCGTGCTAGATAGGTCGGGTCATGATAAGGCTTGTCCAGCTAACTCCGCGTTCTAGCTGCCTTCAAGTTTGGGTGTACCACTAGTAGATGTTACTACAAGATAGGGTTATAAGTTGGTTCTAAATTGCGACCCATTAACCATCATTCGAATCAAGTGAAAGTGGAACAAGCAGTCATCTTGTTTGCGCTATTCTTTTCTATGCCTCTTCTGAGGACTTTAAATATTTTTTTGCGCCTAGTCCAAATTCAGTGTTGGTGTGTTCATATTAACAACGTACAATTCAGAGTTAGAGGGGGGAGTTAGAAAAAATCAACTTCTTTAAGTTAGACTGCTAGAATACTGAACCACAACACGAAGATGATTCTACGGATTATGCAGCCACAAAAATCATTGGTTAGTAAAAGTCAGACTTGAAGAAACCGATTGTAAAGAATGAGAGAGGAGAGGAAAAACTCTTAGGACATAAATTAAGTATTAGCGTTGTGAATTTAATTATAAGTGACACGACCCATCCCAATCCCCTCGGGATTAACGCGGGATATGCCATGCTCCCGTCTAAGCCACGTGCCACATGAGGTAACACGAAGGCCAGACAAGGTATAATCTGAGATCCTGAGTCCAATTGGCTCCTAGAGTGCGCTAGGATCAGCCGAGGAATGTGAGGTATCAGTCTCTGTTACAGCCGGCATCCGCTATCAACCTGAAGGACATTAAAAACGGGCTGAGACCCATTTGAGTTATACCATCGGGCCAGGGGCCTAATTGGTTTACGAAATCGGGCAGAAGGCCCAATTGTGTTTTTTTTAATGTGAATTCGGGTCGGGAACCCTATATGGATTTGGATTTATGGATTTTGATGGTTTTATGGAAATTCCGAGCATGGCCCCTTTGAAAGCTTTTGAAAGCTTTTGAAAGGATTTTATAAAGATGTTTCCCATATAACATCCTTAGATGAGGATATGTGGATAGTTTCCTCCAGATGTCTAGGACACTGGGGAAGTCACGGCGCATTGCCTGCGAGGGGTCATTGCACGGAGCGACCAGACCATATAGTGACTCAGGGGCAGGATTGCTATGATTAGACATCTGGGACGTTAGACATCTGAGATGTCAGAGATATGGACCCGAAGAGACCTCGGGCAGAACCCGTTGCTTAGACCGTGAGATATGACGTCTAGGACGTCAAGCGTCTGGGACGCTAGGCATCTGGGACGCTAGGCATCTGGGATGTTGAGGATCACTAGTAAAAAATATTCCTTTGGTGGCAAACAATATTTGTCGCGAAAAGCCAACATTTGCCGGCTAAATTCTTTCGTGGCGAAAATATTTTTCGCGAGCTTTGTCAATAAAAGCTCGCCAGCAAAGATCTTTCGCGACAAAGTTTCAACATTTGCCGCCTAAAAATTTCTTTCGCGGCAAACTTTTCGCGACAAATTATTTGTCTGCATTTCCCGGCGAAATCTGATTTGCCAGGAAAACATTTCTCTCCTGGCAAGTGTATTTGTCACCTTAGCTATTATATCTTGGAAAACATATTTGCCACCATAGTAGATCTATCATGACAAATATGTTTGTCACAATAGGACATGCACGAACACGTAGAAGCCATATACTGGCAAACATCTTTGTCGCCATAGGTTGTCTTTCATGACAAATCTATTTTGCCGCGATAGGTTGTCTTTCACGACAAATCTATTGTGCCGCGATAAAGTATCTATAGTGAGAAATACATTTGTCGTGATAATACTTCTATGGCAAACATCTTTGTCGCCTAAGGTTTATCTCATAACAAAAATACATCTCAACTATTACAAGATTTCGACTTTTAAATGCAATAATAGTACCTGATTTATGGAAAGTCACAACAATTATAGAAAACGTAATATTTATATAAATTAATAACATAGCATACAAAATAAGTACGTAGTAGCTAAATTTCTAAGTGTCCAAAATAAGTACGTAGTAGCTAATTAAGTTTTTGAATGTCAAACCATGTTCTACATGAGCATGGAAAAAAGACTATCCTAGGGAGCTTTGACCATCATTCTCACCTTGTTCATCAGTCGATGGTACTTCAAAAATCAACTGCTGGTGCTTCAAACCTTGGGACTCTTGACATATTTTGTATTAGTTGTTGGAGATACAACCTCATATGTGCAATTTTCTTGTTAGCGACCTCTTGAGATGCCTTTGCAACTGTCAACTCATCCTTCAAATTGTCAACCTCCGTTTGCAAGTGTTGAGTAGTTGCTGAAGATTGAGAGCTTCCAATCTCACAGACACGTCCATATCCCATACCACGTATCTGTGATCCTGGCTTCTTTCCAAGTACATCAATCAAAATATTAAGGCCAACATTAGTATCATCTACAGGTATCTCATCCAATGGAGTATCCACGGGATATTCTTTTGCTGCCTTCTGGAGATAATCATTCTTTTTTGCTAACATCTCATCTTTCAAATGAAACCGACATAAAAACACATGTTATATACAATATACAATCATATAACCAAGTTTATATAAGTGAAATAATATTCTAACAAAGTTTATACAATCAAAAAACATGTTGGATATCAAAGTTGTTTTTACAATCCTATTGCTATTCCCATGCTTGGATTCTTCGGTATTAGTTTCCCTAGTTTCTAATGGTGTCCCAATTGTGGCTGAGTTGAAAGACAAAGAATTTATTCAATTAGCATCAAATTTGGTTGGAGAAAGAGTTTGTAATGAATAGGTTTCACACATTCAGCTAGGGTATTGTTATGATGCATCAAGTAATTACTTCTAAATAATGAACGAACGCTACCTTTGATTGAAGAAGTTCAAATTAAAAAAGTGCATCTCATGCCTTTCGTGATGACTGGAGGAGATATAGATTAAGGCTAAGACCACTTATCAACTAATGCTTAACTAGAAACAGTTAACACTATCCCTTCCAAAACACCACATCTAACACTTATCAATTAGAAATTTATCTTTACCAAAATGTTGATGCATGCTAAGTTCACCTAAGCAAAATCAATTTCATTTATATTCTTGTTTCATTCATCTTCTAAATATAGTACTAAGTATAACTAGAAGCCAACAAGTGTACTAAACTTTACCCAAAAAGTTATTAAAGAAATACTTACATATTTAGCTTTGGCCTTGTCATTGCTCCATTGCTTGGCAATCCCGGAATATGCTTTTCCATTAGTGTCCATCTCCACAAATTTTGAATCTTCCTAATGTGATATAGCATCATTTCAAATAAATTAAATGTACCATATAAGTTATAACAAGATAATATGTTTAGTATAAAACTACTATATTACCGCTGCACACTCCATTGCTATGTGTGCACAAGATTTTGAACCAGCATGATGCTCTATCTCTTATGACCTCGGTTCGATGTATTGGCCACAGATGCTTTCTGTATAGTTGCATGACTAATGAGTTCATTAGCATTAAGAGAGAACTTTTCTATATAATACATACAATGAAATATGACTACCAAAAACCTCGATGATTGAAAATGGTCACACAAAAATTTCCACTGGTGTTCGCCATCCCTTTGTACCATCTCCAATGGTGGGTTAGCTAATGCTTCCGCCTTTGTTGGAAAAAGCTTAAAGTACTTGTTCAATTCGTGCTTGAAGTCTCTAAACCTTCTAGCCATGAGATTGTTGACATATTTTTTAATCTTTGGGTCCTTTAAGTCTATGTCAAAATTGACCTACAACCAATTTGAAACAAAGTGTCAACGAAAGCCAAACACAATCCAAACAAAAGCTAATGCTCTGTATTGGTTATTGTGATAATTGATTAATCCTACATGTCTAAATGAAAAGTAATGAACTTTTTCCCAAGAATCGTGACACAGAATGGAAAATGAAGTTACAAAATGGAGTTGATGACAAGTAATTTACTCACAGTGATTTCGCCCATAAGGGTGCTCCTTATGTCAGGATTGATCTTTTTCCAATATTCTTTATTCATAATACAACTCGTTCGAATAATTGCACCGATGTCATGGGACAACAAGCTTGAAATCTCTGAACTCACAGGCCTATTAAAAATAGGATGAAATTCAACATGAATCTTCTTTTTGGTGGTGCGGACTATTCGACTTGTCTTGATTGCCGCACAAGCCCCTCTGACTCCCGGTTTAAGTATTGGTTGCTCTCCATCTGCTAGGGTTGGAAGACGACCATCACCTGTCATTTTGCAATAAGAAAATAGCACACATTCCTAAAGTGAACCAAAATTTAATGAGTACAGAAGGCGCATATAAAATAGAAGTTGGGTGCACTTTCTGGAACCTACCATTAGGTTCAGGTCCACCCGCATTCCTCTCATCATCTGTAACATTATCATTAGTCATTTTATTATTCTAAAATGAACATAATAAGTAAGTAAGACATGATTTTCTTACTAGGCAGCCTACGGTCACGCGAGCAACAACTTGCCCTCATAGGTCCAGAAGAAGGCTGCGTGGGTGCAGAAGAAGGCTGCGTGGGTGCAGAAGAATCCTCCATTTGGCATTCATCTTGAGTCGGAGGGGGCCTTCTTATAGGTTGCGGCTGAGCTAGCCTGGGGCTTCTTGTAGGTGGAGGCTGAGTAGACGAGGGTCTTCTTGTAGGTTGAGGATGAGTCGGTGAAAGACTTCTTGTAGGTCGAGGCTGATTACGGACAACATCAGTACGAAGATTTTTGGTAGGTTGAAGCTGAGCTCGAGGCTCACATGATGTTGTAGGCTGAGCGGGAGAAACCATAAGAGTAGGTTGGCTACAAACAGTTGACGGATTCGTTGACATAGCTTTCTGAGTAGCTGATCGAGTCCGTAACAACTTTTTCCTTGTAATGAAACTCATTTGCAGATAAAAAAATAAACATACTTACCATATCAATCAGAACTAAACATAAACATTATAAGAAATTTTTTACCAATTTGTATAAATAAATTTGTTAGTGCTTTGGCATAATTCCTAGCAATAGAAGTCGTTGTCCTCATCACTATGCAAACTATCTTCTTCATCACTAGGAAGAATATCTTCCTCATCAGTATGAAGACTATCTTCCTCATCAGTATGAAGACTATCTTCCTCATTATCTTCAACGATAAATTCCCCTCTATCAATTGGCCTAAGAGGGCCAAGATCAATATGTATAACATCAATCTCTATTGGCACAACATCTTCTCTATGTAAAGGTGTATGTATGACATCAACATTATTAAGCTGAATGGGACTATGAATGTCTGATGATAAATTCTGTTGGTATGCCCCATCATCATCGCTATCATCATCTTCACAATTTTTCATTTATGAGACGTTCCAAATGTTTCTATGTTCAATATGCTCTACCACTTTCCAACCACCACCAGCCTTTAGATCGTCCAAATAAAACACTTGTTTAGCTTGGGTTGCTAGGATATAAGGATCATGTTCATACCATTGAGTATGTGTATCCACGAATGTTAGCTTATAATCACGCTTTATACTCCCAGCCCTTGCAGGATCTGTATTAAACCATTGACATTTAAACAACACAACCCTATAACGTTGTCTATATAACACTTCAACTACATTTGTCAACTTGCCATAGAAATCAATCTCGGAGGTCCCATAGCTTCCTGGCACAAAGACACCGCTATTCTGGGTAGTCAAATTATCATCACGTGTGGAGATCACAAACTTAACTCCATTTACAACACATCCTTGGTAAGTTTCAACTCTAATAGGGCCCCTCGATAACTCAAATAATGCATCACTAAACTGTGGGGAATTCTCCTTCTGTAATTTTCTCATCTGCCAAGGAAAACAATTGTTATTTGTCGTTTTCTAGTTAAAAAATTGTGATGAGCAATCAACATAAAATCATGATCTTTGCTTACTTGTTCTTGAAACCAAACCGGAAATGAATTCTTGTGCCTTTCTACAACATTCTCATCATTCTCACGCCTTATCAATGCCTCATGCTCCTTGCATTATTAATCAGTGGACCTATTATATGTGCAAATGTTGTAATAATTAAACTTATAGAAATAATAAACCATATAGAGTTCACTTACTTTAGGAATGTTGATACCTCTTCACAATTATTCAATATATACCACTGAGCTACTTCATTATCAACATTTGTCCATCCAATGCTGTTCTTACTCATAAATAGACATGCATTTTGAGCAAAGACAGAAAGTTTCTCATCTCGGGCATCACCGTCGTTGTTTCTATCAGATCTATCGAAACACATTTCCACATTACGAAGGTATAATGAACAATACATAAGCGATTCATTTGTAATGTATGCTTCAATTAATGACCCTTCCGGATGAGCCCTATTTCGCACGAAGCCTTTATACTTACCTAACATTCTGGAAGACAAAAAATAATGTGAGTTTTTCCTGCAATAATTTGCCAAAAGTAACCTACAACACAATGAAATATAATTAATTAAAAAGAGCAATAGTTAGTACATTTCAATAGAATACATCCATCGAACTCCAACTGGCCCACCAAGCTTTGCTTCATGAGGTAGATGCACCATAAAGTGAACCATGATATCAAATAGGGGGGGGGGGGGATTTGTTCAAATTGGCATAAAGTGTACACAATCTCATTGCCCAACCTATTCATATCCGATTTGCACACTGTCTTAGCACATAACTGTTGAAAAAATCTTGACAGCTGAATGATAGGTTCAACCACACCATTAGGAAAATATTTTCTAATTCCAACAGGAAGTAGCCGTTGAAACAAGACATGCCAATCGTGGCTTTTCAAGCCTGAAATTTTTCCTTTATAAAGTTTAATATTTTTGGATATGTTGGCGGCATATCCATCCGAATATTTGACAGATTTCAAAAATTGAAAAAATTCTTTCCGCTCGTTTGGATGAACAGTATAAGCAGCGTATTTCTTTTTATACTTGTTCCCCATTCGTTCTAACCATAAGTGGCTCCTAATGCCCAAGTCTTGCAGATCTTGGCGAGCCTTCACTGTATCCTTAGATTTTCCCTCTATGCCTAGAATGGTCCCCACCAAACTATCACTAACATTCTTCTCTACGTGCATCACATCTAGCATATGCCTGATTCTAAGCTTGGACCAGTAATCTAACTAAAAATAAATGCTCTTTTTGTTCCAATTCAACTCATCTTGTGTTCACTATCTATTCCTATCCGGGTTATCAGGATGTTTACCAATCTGACCAAAGTGTTGATTGTTCAACTGATCCAAAAAATTTTCACCTGAGAATTCTCTAGGTCTTGCATTTACCTCTATATTTCCATCAAAAGCATCTTTGTTCTGGCGCCATAGATGATCCCATCGGTGTCCCAAGTAACAAACTTTCCCACTGAACCATTGGCAACTTATGTCCTCATTACAAACCGGGCATGCCTTATAACCTTTTGTGCTCCATCCAGATAGATTCCCATATGCCGGAAAGTCGTTAATGGTCCACATCACTACTGCACGAAGATTAAATACTGAATTAGATGTTTTATCATATGTCTGCACACCATGTTCCCAAAACTCCTTGAGCTCGTCAATTAATGGTCTCAAGTAAACATCAATCTCCTTACCAGGTGCACGAGGCCCGGGAATTAATAAAGTCAGCATTGAGAATTCCTTCCTCATGCACCTCCAAGGAGGCAAATTATAAGGTACCACGATAACAGGCCACATGCTGTAGGATGTGGTCATATTCCCGAATTGATTAAATCCGTCAGTTGCAAGCCCTAGCCTAACATTTCGCGACTCCATTGCAAAATCTGGGTACATTCGATCAAGCTCCTTCCAAGCTTCTCTATCAACAGGATGCCTCATGAGATTGTCATCAACTCGACCATCCTTGTGCCATCTCATATCACTGGCAGTGTGCATAGACATGTACAATCTCTGCAATCTTGGTTTAAGTGGTAAATAACGCAAGTCCTTCTGAGGAATCTTTTTTTATTGTCATTACCCTTGTATTTGTACCTGGGCTCATTACATACGGGACATTTATCCAACCCTTCGTTTTACTTGTAGTACAAAACACAATCATATTGACATGCGTGGATTTTTTCATACCCCATCCCAAGGTTTTTCAGAACTTTTTTAGCTTGATGATGTGACGGAGGTAGAAGATTATCTTTAGGGAGCATCCTTTTCAATATTCCCATCAAGTGATCAAAACATCTATTTGACATCAAGTACAGTACTTTATAATGCATTAACTCAACTACCGCTGTTAAAACTGAGAATTCTTCACAACCAGGATATAGTTATTGTTGAGCTTCTTCCAATAACTTTTCATATTTGACAGACTCCTCTCAATGCATAATGCATGACCGATCATCTTCCAAATTAGCATCTCTATATTCATTAACTAAGGTTTTATCTTCTTGCAAGTCATCATGACCATGATGTTGAGATACGTAGGGGTACAAATCGTTGATTATCCTCATCACATCATCATTACCAATGCCTATATCATCATTAGGTGGCACCACAAATCGATCAATGAACGAACGTGAACCATATTCTATTTGTTCACCATGGTGAATCCATGTCGTATAACTATAGGACATCCCATATCTAATTAAGTGCATTCGGACCTCACCAACTAACTTCCAATATCTGTTGCTACATTTTCGGCATGGACATCTAGTCTGATTACGACTATTGACTAGTTGTAATTAATTAACCAATAAGCACATTTCTAAACCTCCCAAGCATTCAAATAACAAACCCAATAAGCACCCAAATCAATTTCAAATCCTTGAAACATAAAATTAAGTCCATTCATATTCAATAAGTTCTTTGTTCACCAAAATTTTCAGATTAATAGTTCACTAAATAACCCAGAATTTTTAGGACAATATAACACGAAATTCAAAGTTGATTGTCTTCAGGAGAAATGCCATTCCTGATTGTCTTCAGAAGAATATAACACTAAATAACCCAGATTAATAGTTTACTAAAGAGACCCAAGTTCATTGTCTTCAGGAGACATGCCATTCTGGATATGTTGGCTTTCCAACCGTTGAGCTAGCGTCATCCAAGCAAGCTTAATCCTCAGAAGTTAGTTATGAGATTTCCATGGCAAAGGCTAACAAAGTACATAGAAAACCCAACAAGAGACAACGTAAGCAAAACCTAAAGCATAGATAAACGAGACACAGTGTGACAGGACCCATCCCAATCCCCCCGGGATTAACGCGGGATGACCATGCTCCCGTCTGACACGGAGTGTCAGGCAAGGGATATTTCCAACCTTTTCCCTCCCGGGCTATCAGAGTACGCCAGGATCCGGAAGAGGTATGTAATATCTCGGTCTTTGCTACAGTCCACACCCGATGTCAACCTGAAGGGCAGTCAAAACATTAAAAGCTGTGAGTGGACAAAACAAAAGTTTATAAAAACATTTCCATAAAGACTTTTGTAACCTTCACTAAAAAGCATGCATGCATTCGAAAACAATTTAACCAAATGGAACCATCTATGGGAAATAAGCCCAAAACCATAATCAAATCAAATACACGAGCCACTGCACAACCCTGTGCACACCTGTGCATACCACATATCAAAGAATCATAAAGATTCAACCATACGGGCCACTGCCCAAAACCATACGAGACTCAGCCCAAAACTATCATGAAACAAACCATACGGGCCAATGCCCAAAACCTGTGTAACCACACATCACATCCATATATCATGTATACATATAAGTCACACAACCAATCCTGTCACGGTATCCAAAGCTACCCGCGTGCTACCCGGGTCTCAATCCGAGTCTTCACAAAGTCAAGGTCAATGTCCGCAGACCACTGATCCTACTCGAGGTTATAGTAACCATAGCCATCCTGAGAGTAAGGAACCAAACTGGGGGGTGACTCCACTCAGTCGGTGCTCCGTGACTACTCCGGAGTCCACCCAGGCCAACGACCCTCCCCTGAGGAGATAATAGAAGTAAAGAAAGGTATATGCACATATATATACATAGCACAAACATCCATGCCCGGTTCCCCTGAACCTTCATGATCCATAATATCCAGTTCATATACATATAGACCATATCCTCCATGTCCGGTTCCCATAAACCATCATGTACCAACATAACATAACCAAGGTTCATGCCGGTTCCCATAAACCTTCATGTAGCATAATAACATAACTAGGGTTCATGCCGGTCCCCATAATCCTTCATGAACCACGATACCACAATAAGGGTTCATGCCGGTTCCCATAAACCGTCATGAACCTGGAAATCCATTTAAGGTTCCCTGACCTGAAATCAAAACCATAAAGTAACCTGGGTCTCGTGCTTGAACATAGGACAACAACTGGGCACCGTACCCGATATCTGAGGTCATATGCCCGAGACAAAACCAAATGGGTCTCATACCCGAGTTTATCCATTTGGAAATCCAAATCCAAATCATTTAAACCATTAAAGAAATACAGACCCGTATAAGCACCGTGTAAGGCTGAAACCTCGAAATACGTGCTTATACATAACCACATACAAATGCACCCATGGAATCATCAAACATGTATTAAAACATATAATAAACATTTATGCATGCACCAATTTAGAAAACAAGGTCTACTTACAGACCGTCCGAGCCGTCGCCTCGATTTGCGTGCCATACGGCTCTCCTGAGCCAATCACCATCACCGGGACTCCTGAATATGTCCAAATCGTAATAGAAGGTTACTAACTACTTAATTAACCTCCTACCAAAGCCCCGTAATTTTCCAATATTTTAAACTATTTTTAAACCAATCCTAAACCTTCCTATGCCCCGAAACATATCGAGACGATGTCCGATTGACACGAAACTAGTCCCAAAATGTTCGTTACATCAAATAGAAGATTTCACGTGTTGAACACTTCCCCAAATTACTGTTCACGCGCCCTCACGCGCCCCAAGAAGACTCAGAACACTATTCATCATCTTCAAGCTCAAGTGAACCGATTTACTGTTCACAGTACTGTGATGAACCGGCGTGATCGGTTCAGTGCTTTTCCTTCCCTATTTCGGTCCGATTTCAACCCTAATTAATCCTATAATTCCTATTTCTTCATTCCTTTTCAATTCCAATCATTAAAACAACCTAAAAACACCTAAATCCTATGGTTTAATCTTTGAACCATACGGTTCAAACTTCCCAAAACTCCCTCATGGCTTCACAGCCGTCCAACCCCATTAAAAAGCTTCACATTAAGTCCCTAGCAACATAAATAACCTTATCCAAACGTCCTAAACCCATCCATAATGCCTAAATCGACAAATAGAGGAAAAATGGGTTAACCGGGTACCTTTCGGGTTTCACGGCTCCACCGTCCACGGCGGCGTGCCCTTGGCCGGCCACCACCTTCCTCAGTCCTCTTGTCACTCTCTGGTCTCATAGGTGATCATAGGTTAAGGGTTGGATGGGTTTGGGTTGCACAGAGATGGAGAAAATGGTGAGATCGGGTATTTGGGTTTGTGTTTTGAAATGAAGAAATGAAATGCACGGTGAAGGGAGATGCATGAATATGTGTGGGCTGTGCAATGGATGGGTGACAAGTGTCACTCATCCATTGGGCCTCCATAAAATATCTGGGCCCACTAAAGTCCAAAAGTTAAGTTATTTCGTAATTCGTGCAATAATGCACTTGAACTTCCGTGAATCGTAACTTCGCCGTCGAACGTCCGAATTCGACTTGCCGCCTGTCTATGAATTCGTATCTTCTCGATCTACGTAACGGTCCTCGGCCCTCAGCCATCGAACCTCTTGGTCAAAAATTCAACATTTGACCCCTTTTAACCATAATTACCAAAATGCCCCTAAACTTCCGAACGTTATAACTTCTTCCATGAACGTCGGAATTCAACGTACCACTTGTCTATGAACTTGTGACGTCCTAAACTACGTCACGGTCATCGGTAAAAGTCCATTTGACCGCCCGAACGAAAAGTCAACATTTTGCCACGGCTAGGGGCAAAATGGTCATTTCGCATCTTTCGTCCGATTTCGCTCAACTAATCACCGATTAACCTCACTAATCGTGATTAGTCACTAATCTAATCCTGGAATTTGGAACGGGTCGTTACAACCTTCCCTCCTTAATTAATTTTTTCCTCGAAATTCCAACTGTTCGTCCCTTCTTAATTAGTTTCATTCTTGAAACTCCAACTATCCTGATTCCACATCCACCCCGTGGAAAGTAGTATCGACCTCGAAACTCGTGTACACTAGTACACCTACTAACCATAACAATACTCGTCTGCACCCATGCGTACCACTAACACTCGCGTCGTATCGACTACACTCGACCACGTCGAATAATAGTAGTCATACGATCTGAACTGACACCACATGTCAGTATCAGAGTAGCCCAAGTATCCTATGAGCTAACCACTTGTCAATCTACCATCTCGTTGACACAAACAACTCGATGGTTCCTTTCTCAATCACCAAACTATTCTGATATCTACTCCCATCGGGAGTCATCAGACCTCACTCAACGATCCTCGTTGACACTTTCGACTAACTGTCACCACTTAACAGTCGGCAGTCCAAATACTCCCTCGTGGTTACCCTAACCACCAAGTCACTCAACCTGACTATACACATACCAACATCTCACTCGACCTGTGTGTAACTAGACCCATCAGAATACTATGACCCAGTGCACAGTATCCAATGTCCAGTCCACGTCCTCGACAAATCCAATGGTATCGGAACCAATCCGACTACCAACACGCTCACCAACATACCTCTGGTATAACCCATATACCGTCACTAGACATGACAAGTCTGCCCAGTATCGTACCTCGAACAACGTACAAGGTACGTACATTTACCCATCAATCAGCTTACAACCATCTAGGTTGTAGCCAATCATATTTCTATAATGGAGTCCATTTGTCCAATCCCGAAATAGACAAATCGAAACTCCAACCCATCATCTATTTCCAAATCCGAATTCGCAATTTCGTAAGAAATCCAAAATTCAAACCCAGAAATCATATCCATACTCATGTCCAAATTCGAATCCGAAATCATCATTCCGTAAGCCGGCATTTGGAATAACCATTCCGAATCCAAATCCATAAAAGGAAATCCATTGTCAAGCTCCAGAATCAAATCCTGAATTGTCACCCAGAATCCGATTCCAAAACCCAAATCCAGAAATCCACTTTCAAGTTCCAAAATCAAATCTTGAATCGTCATCCAGAAATCTAATTCCAAAACCCGAAATCTCGTTCACGTCTACCGAGACGTACCAAAACTGAACCTATCGGTTATCCGCTCAACCGATTACATAAAAAATCTGATTGACTTCATAGGGAAGCCAATCCCAACATCCACACAGCTCTAAGGATGACCATATTCGACCACGTCGGAAAACTACTCACCTGAGTAATATATTATACGGGATTTACTTCGAAAAGAAGTTCAGTCCCATCATCCTCAACTCAAACATCCAAGTAAAAGTGATAAACTTTCCACCTATCTGAATCATCACGATCACGATCCAGACCCATCACTACGTCAACCGACCATAGACGTCCCGATCGAGGATCCTCACAACGCCCAAAGTCCTAGACCATTTCCCACATCTAAATAGATTAGTCAATGACGAGACACGTCGAGACTGTGGGTTCTCCCCAATCACTTCGTATCGATCCTTGTCATTCCACCGAGGAAAAACCAAGGATGATCGAATACAATGACATCAAAATCCACCCTACGTGAATGCAAACAACACTCGCTGCACTCACCACGTCATGTAACCTGACATCGTCTGCCACCAAGTAGAGAATGAGAAATCTCAGTCACCTAACTTCGATATACCCACTCCACCTGATGACCCAAGACAAAATCTGGTTCCACCAACCAATACACGATCAGCATACTGGTGACACAACCATCGTCTACCGTCATCTAGCACGGTAGAACCTGAGAAGTCGCCCTAATGACTTCGAAATACCTAATACCAATGCGAAAAACCCGCATTCCATTCGTCACCTCAATCGCAACCTCTCGCGATTTTGAAGTTCCAACAAGATTGGAAACAACATACCCGGACATCAACCACATGTCCCCTAACCAAGAGAACTTGGTACACCACCTCGCCTATCGGTTCACACTGTTTATGTAGATACACTCATTCCGAGTGGAATTCACGCAACTCAAGGTTAAACCATGTATACTATTTACTAATGTGCCCAAACGACATCCAACGCTCGTATCTTGTACCACGAGTCTCAACTACTGCTGGATCTAATACAGTCCATCACTATCCGTGATCCACTTCTGAACCATAGATACCGAACATATGCCCATCTCGACGGAGTCACATCCTGACTCGTGCAGACATAGCCACCAGACATCACTATCGAGACTCAGCATCCAACGGAATCAATCGCATGTATCTAACTATTCTGTATTGCCGCTCAGGGATTCCATCGACAAGTACCAACCCTGATAACTTGTCCAAATCAAACTCTAACCAATCGTACCTCGACTAAACCAATGTCGTCTACCAGGTCACCCATGACCTTAGTTGCACCAAACCACAACTGAGTAGCACGACAACCAACTAGGTTTAACCGATAAGTAAAACCTCGACTGCAGAGTGCAGTCCCAACAAAAGCTGACATGACTAGACCGACTAACGAATCCCAAATTCGAATAGTCGTCAAAGTCACACCACTCGCCAACTCACATTTTCGAACCATACACATCCTACCTTAGGATTCCACGACCACGCCTAGGGTTCCACTATCACACCTAAGGTCTCCCTGAACCCAACTGCTAACTGCCAACCGCAGTACACTCCAAAATCTGACCGATTCCGCGGTCTTGACATCGTAAGGACGTCAATCCAATCCTACAACGATCCCTCGACATCGTGAAAGACGATCCCAACCAACCATCTCACGATCACAATCTAACGTACAAATACGTTCATCCTTCCGTAGGGTCCCACTCTGTCAACCCTGACAGAACTATGGCAACCCCGGCATCAAATGCCGAACCAAGATATACCACGATCCAATCCAACTAACTATCGTATCGGCACCCCAACTATCAGGTTGACCACGAACTGTAGCCCCTTGAGATATCACATCCTCGACCCGCGTACTGCTCCAAGAGCTCCGCGGTTGCACGAATAGAGACAACCCCGCTCTGATAAGCAATCCTATGCACTGATACCACGCGGACAGGACCCATCCCAATCCCCCCGGGATTAACGCGGGATGACCATGTTCCCGTCTGACACGGAGTGTCAGACAAGGGATATTTCCGACCTTTGGCCTCTCGAGCTATCAGAGTACGCCAGCATCCGGAGGAGGTATGTGATATCTTGGTCTCTGCTACAGTCCACACCCGATGTCAACTTGAAGGGCAGTCAAAACATTAAAAGCTGTGAGTGGACAAAACAAAAGTTTATAAAAACATTTCCATAAAGGCATTTGTACCCTTCACTAAAAAGCATACATGCATTCGAAAACCATTTAACCAAATGGAACCATCTGTGGGAACTAAGACCAAAACCATAATCAAATCAAATACACGAGCCATTGCTCAACCCTGTGCACACCTGTGCACACCACATATCAAAGAATCATAAAGATTCAACCATACGGGCCACTGCCCAAAACCATACGGGACTCAGCCCAAAACCATCATGAAACCAACCATACGAGCCAATGCCCAAAACCTGTGTAACCACACATCACATCCATATATCATATATACATATAAGTCACACAACCAATCCTGTCACGGTATCCAAAGCTACGCGCGTGCTACCCGGGTCTCAATCCGAGTCTTCTCAAAGTCAAGGCCAATGTTAGCAGACCACTGATACTACTCGAGGTTATAGTAACCATAACCTTCCTGAGAGTAAGGAACCCAACTGGGGGGTGACTCCACTCAGTCGGTGCTCCGTGACTACTCCGGGGTCCACCCAGGCCAACGACCCTCCCCAGAGGAGATAATAGAAGTAAAGGAAGGTATATGCACATATATATACATAGAACAAACATCCATGCCCGGTTCCCCTGAACCGTCATGATCCATAATATCCAGTTCATATACATATAGACCATGTCCTCTATGTCCGGTTCCCATAAACCGTAATGTACCAACATAACATAATCAGGGTTCATGCCGGTTCCCATAAACCGTCATGTAGCATAATAACATAACTAGGGTTCATGCCGGTCCCCATAATCTGTCATGAACCACGATATCACAATAAGGGTTCATGCCGGTTCACATAAACCGTCATGAACCTGGAAATCCATTTAAGGTTCCCTGACCTGAAATCAAAACCGTAAAGTAACCTGAGTCTCGTGCTTGAACATAGGACATCAGCTGGGCACCGTACCCGATATCTGAGGTCATATGCCCGAGACAAAACCAAATGGATCTCATACCCGAGTTTATCCTTTTGGAAATCTAAATCCAAATCATTTAAACCATTAAAGAAATACAGACCCGTATAAGCACCGTATAAAGCTGAAACCTCGAAATACGTGCTTATACGTAACCACATACAAATGCACCCATGGCATCATTAAACATGTATTAAAACATATAATAAAAATTTATGCATGCACCAATTTAGAAAACAAGGTCCACTTGCAGACCGTCCGAGCTGCCGCCTCGATTTGCGTGCCATACGGCTCTCCCGAGCCAATCACCATCACCGGGACTCCTGAACCTATCCAAATCGTAATATAAGGTTACTAACTACTTAATTAACCTCCTACCAAAACCCCATAATTTTCCGATATTTTTAACTATTTTTAAACCAATCTTAAACCTTCCTATGCCCTGAAACATATCGAGACGGTGTCCGATTGACACGAAACTAGTCCCAAAATGTTCGTTACATCGAATAGAAGATTTCACGTGTTGAACACTTCCCCAAATTACTATTCACGCGCCCTCACGCGCCCCAAGAAGGCTCAGAATACTATTCATCATCTTCAAGCTCAAGTGAACCGGTTTACTGTTCACAGCAATGTGCTGAACCGGCGTGACCGGTTCAGTGCTTTTCCTTCCCTATTTCGGTCCGATTTCAATCCTAATTAATCCTATAATTCCTATTTCTTCATTCCCTATCAATTCCAATCATTAAAACAACCTAAAAACACCTAAATCCTATGGTTTAATCTTTGAACCATAAGGTTCAAACTTCCCAAAACTCCCCCATGGCTTCACAGCCGTCCAAACCCATTAAAAAGCTTCATATTAAGTCCCTATCAACCTAAATAACCTTATCCAAACGTCCTAAACGATCCATAATGCCTAAATCGACAAATAGAGGAAAATGGGTTAACCGGGTACTTTTCGGGTTTCACGGCTCCACCGTCCATGGCGGTGTGCCCTTGGTCGGCCACCACCTTCCTCAGTCCTCTTGTCACTCTCTGGTCTCATAGGTGATCATAGGTTAAGGGTTGGATGGGTTTGGGTTGCACAGAGATGGAGAAAATGGTGAGATTGGGTATTTGGGTTTGTATTTTGAAATGAAGAAATGAAATGCACGGTGAAGGGAGATGCATGAATATGTGTGGGTTGTGCAATGGATGGGTGAAAAGTGTCACTCATCCATTGGGCCTCCATAAAATATCTGGGCCCACTAAAGTCCAAAAGTTAAGTTATTTCGTAATTCGTACAATAGTGCACTTGAACTTCCGTGAATCGTAACTTCGCCGTCGAACGTCCGAATTCGACATGCCACCTGTCTATGAATTCGTATCGTCTCGATCTACGTAACGCTCCTCGGCCCTCAATCATCGAACCTCTTGGTCAAAAAGTCAACATTTGACCCATTTTAACCATAATTACCAAAATGCCCCTAAACTTCCGAACGTCATAACTTTTTCCACGAACGTCGGAATTAAACGTTCCACCTGTCTATGAACTCGTGACGTCCTAAACTACGTCACGGTCATCAGTCAAAGTCCATTTGATTGCCCGAACGAAAATTCAAGGTTTTGCCACGGCTAGGAGCAAAACGGTCATTTCGCATCGTTCATCCGATTTCGCTCAACTAATCACCGATTAACCTCACTAATCGTGATTAGTCACTAATCTAATCCTAGAATTTGGGACGGGTCGTTACACAGTGATAGTTTGGTGGGGACCATTCTAGGAGCTGTGTTGGGTTTTAGGCATATATGGGAACCAAATCATACTTGTATGGGAACCGAATCATAAACTATTCTAAGATCATAGCATAAACTACTTGTATGGGAACCAAATCATCCCAGGTCATATCTGGAACCAATCCTACTTGTATGGGGTTGTTATCAACAAATCATCCATTTTAAAATCCTCAACTATGCACTGCTCAAATCATCCATATAATATGCATAGACGAAGAAACAAATATGGAAGAATGAAGCACCAATAACCGAAACATATATGTACACAGAATTTGATTGGCTAAAAAAAGAGGTAGCAATGTGCTTACTAGTAGTAGGAGTTGTGTTGGTTATCTTGCTGCTTCCTTACTTATTATTCCCACTAAGCTTATTTTGCATCCAACCAAAAAGCTGCAATATTCAAACAAAACCAAAACCAAACCATCATTAAATAAACAAACTAATGTTGCAGTCATCGCATCTCTCTCTCTCTCTCTCTCTCTCTCTCTCAAAGAAACAAACACATTCCTAGAGTGGAATAATCACTGAACAAAACAAGAGAGAAAAAAACATAAGAATTAGAGTACCTGACTTATGGATGAGGTGAAGCAATAGCGCGCCAAATTCAGCAACAAATTAAGCAAGTGAACTGAAAAGTAAAGAAGTCCGAGAAAGCTATAAGAAATTGAACTGAAAAGTAAACAAAGTGTGCAAATATCCCAAGAAGCTATAGGAAACTTAAGCCATCCATTCAAAATTCAACAAATTAACCAAAAAAATAAGCACATATATATATATATATATATCTATTTGGAACATATCTTCAGCATGATCAGGGTAAATTGATTATGACGCATTGGTTACATCTATGCATACACAAATGAAGTAAATTTAATATATTAAAATAATCCATCAAATAAACATGGAGATGACACAAACATGAAAACATAAATGAAACTAAGTTACGAACATAAAATTAGGAACCATGGATCGATCTATCTTAACTCTGAACCAGGAATATGAATCATCTGATGCCCTTAGTAAAAGTTCTAACAACTCAGACATACTACTAACAAATACATATATTATCAGCGCGCAAGCACAGCCAGCAACATGATTCTTCAAGTTTCTACATCAAAGGTCTAATTAATTATATATAGCAATTAGCAATGGCCATCATTTGAATTTATACCCCCATCAATTTTTATTCAGTTATCTTCCTCAAAGCATTAATTGGGTCAAGAATCAATTTTTAATCCTTCTTATGCGAACAATGCAGAAAGTCTACATCACAGTTTCGAGCATTAACAAACATGATCAATGAAACCTACATTATTGAATTTTTTTTAACCTTCCTTGCGAACAAATGAATGGAACCTAAATCCAGAATGATCTCATCCAATTTAGAGCAATCACCAAAAGCAGTTAGAACCCCCTGATCTTTCCCAACAATGATTCTAACAGTACAACTATTCAGTAACCAGCATTATATTTAGCACACTGCAACCCCAATCAGTATACAACACATTGATATAAAGATCACTGTCCAATAAAACATATACAAAACTGACAAATTAATTTCGGAACACTCAAACTTAAACTTAAACTATAATGCAATGAACTCATAGGGCAACTCCATATCTACAGCACGAAAACACAAGTCGTCTCCACAGAAATACAAATACCATTATAAAAAAGAAAAAGAAAAAACACTATCAGTTTCCTACTTAATTATCTCACAATTTCATTTCTCATGCAATTTATAAAGAAATAAACCTGCCTTTATGTCAGGACCCGTCCCAATCTCCCCGGGATTAACGCGGGACGTTCCTGATCCCCTTCTGACACGAAGTATCAGACAAGGAAAATTCCGACTTTAGCCCTCTCGGGCTTCAGAGTACGCCAGGATCCAGAGGAGGTATGTGATGTCTCGGTCTCTGCTACAGTCCACATCCGCTGTCAACATGAAGGGCAGTCAAAACATTTAAAAGCTGTGAGTGGACAAAAACAATAATTTATAAAAACATTTTATCGAAAGACATTTGTACCCTTCACTAAAAGCCTGCATGCATTCGAAAACCGTTTATTCAAAAGGACCATATGAGGGAACCAAGCCCAAAACCATAAAGAAACCAACCATAAAGGCCACGGCCCAAAACCTGTACACATCACACATCATATAACATATACACATATAAATCATGCTACCAATCCTGTCACAGTTTCTAAAGCTACGCGCTTGCTACCCGGGGTCTCAAAGCTCAAGTCACTCAAGGTCCACCCAGGTCAATGTCCGTAGATCAATGACCCTCCCTGAGGTTATAATCCAAGCCCTCCTGAGAGTAAGGTCCCAACGGGGGCGACTCCACTCAGTTAGTGCTCCGTGACTACTCCGGGGTCCACCCAGGCTAACGACCTTCCTCGGATGAGACATTCCAAATAAGGAAGGTATATGAATATATATATATATAAAACATCCTTAAAAAAACTTTAAGGGATTCATGCTCGGTCCCCATAAACCGTAATGAACCTAGAAATCCATTTAGGGTCCCTGACCCGAAAACATAAACGTAAAGTAACTGGGCCTCGTGCCCGAACTCATGACTTAACTGGGCATCGAGCCCGATATCTCCGGGTCAGTCACAACTCCGATCGTAGTGATGCGTGCAACCATCCATCCAGGACCACCCTCAATCCTGGTATGTCTCTATGAACGTATCAACCGACGCGACCACCATAAGATCATGGTGAACCCATCACCGATCGATATCCTGAATTGTCAGCAATCCGAAGTCGAGCCTCCCTCGGCTGCCCGACAACGGATCATGCATCGTGACCTCTCTGGAAGGAACACATCCCAGTCCGGATGAGAGCTTCGTATCGTCCGTCGCTGTGCACAAAGCACTCACCGCAACCACGACTCAGACCCTTAGGTCATCAATAGGACTACATGCCCGAGACAAAACCAAATGGGTCTCATGCCCGAGTTTATCCCTTTTAAATCCAAAACCATTTCATTTAAATCATCGTAGAAATACAAACCCGTATAGGCACCGTATAAGGCCGAAACCTCGAAATACGTGCCAATAGGTAACCACATACAAATGCACTCATGGAATCACCAAACAAGCATTAAAAAATATAATAAAGATTTATGCATGCATCAATTTAGAAAAAAATATCCACTCACAGACCGTTCGAGCTGCTGCCTCGATATGCGTGTCATACGGCTCTCCTGGGCCAATCATCATCATCGGGACGTCCAAACATGTCCAAATTGTAATAGAGGGTTACTAACTACCTTATTAACCTCTCACTAAAGCCCCGTAATTTTCCCAATTTTTTAACTATTTTTAAAGTCGATCCTAAACCTTCGGACACCCCGAAACGTATCGAAATGATGTTCGATTGACATGAAACCAGTCCCAAAATGTTCGTTACATCGAATAGATGATTTCATGTGTTGGAAGTTTTCCCATCGGACCGCTCACGCGCTGCCCAGATGGGATGCGCGTGGGAGCCACGAGCCCACTATAGCAGCGTCTTCAACCTCCAGCGGCCAATCCGAACCGGCCGGTCCTGTGTAGTTCGGTCCAGGTCCATATCCTCCTACTTTTTTCGTCCTTTTTCTTCTTTCTTTCCACCAATCTTCCTACTTCTATCCTATGAATCTAAATATGTAAACAAAACACCCTAAAACCTACAAAAAATCCATTAACCCATTTTCCCCTTCACGGTTCGACCTTCCCAGTTTTTCCGCAGGGGTTCCTGAGCCCCTAACCACCACCAAATCTACCTTATGACTCCCATAGCAACCTAAATAACCCATTCAAATCAACCAAAATGGTCCATAACATCAAAAATCGAAAATCAAAGGAAATGGGCCAAACCGATACCTCTGTCGGTTTTCCTCCTCTACGCCGCCGTCCACGGCGGTTCAGGCCGTCCTTCCAGCCTCCACCATCATCGCTGCTTCCTTTCTGTTTCCATCATGAGTCACCAGCCTTAGGTTAGACTTAGGGGGGTGTGGGTTTCACAGAGATGGAAAATTGTGAGATCGGGTTTTGGGTTTGGCTTGGTATGCACGAGCAAAGGATAGGAATGCATGTATGGGAAGCAATGAGCAATGAATGAGTGACACTTGTCACTCATCCATTGGGCCAATTTAAAATATCTGGGGCCCACTTGAATACAAAAGCTCCTCGTTTCGTAAATCGTGCAATAGTGACCCGAAACTTCCGTGAACCGTAACTTCTCCGTCGAACGTCCGAATTCGACATGCCGCCTGTCTACGGATTCGTATCGTCCTGATCTACATAACGGTTCTCAGCCCTCAGCCATTGGACCTCCCAGTCAAAAAATCAACATTTTATCCACGACTAGGGGTAAAATGGTCATTTTGCATCATTCATCCGATTTCGCTTAACTAATCACCGATTAACCTCACTAATCATGCTTAGTCACTAATCTAATCCTGAAATTCGGGACGGGTCATCACACTTTAGTAAAAAAGTACGGATACAACTATAACAAAATCCTCAAAGTCGTCAAAGATAAAAGATTGTACCCTGCTGGTTAAAGGCATAAAAACCACTAGTAAGACAATTAAATCCAGGAATCATTTTTATTTTCAAAATTGCTAGAAGCACTCAAGAAACAACATTGGCCAAGTTCGTTTATCGATCTCCTAACTTAAGATGCCATTTACTGCATGGAATGCGAATGTACATAATTAACATGGTTCACCAAAATATAAAGAAGATATTCAACACCGGCTAGCCAATCTAGATCACCGGCATCAGTCCAAATTCACCCCAAAATATATAAGTAATGAGTGCATTTGTCTCATTTAAAATTCTATCACTTAATTTATAGGGATTATCAAGGAGGTCACCAACATTTAGCTCCAACATCAATTAGGAATCTGTCCACACATTCTAGTTTCCAAGGAATATAATAGTCAACATACAATATATGCATGGTTGAGTGTATCAATAGCATTTCAACCAACAATGCAACGCAACTCTCACCAATGTGAGTGAACTCAAGTTCATGGGTGAGAGAAAATCATAAAATGCAAACAAGAAAAAATAAAACAGAACCAAAACATCTATTATCTAAATCATCAATTCCCATCAGTCATCTATTCACCAAAAACCAATCATCAATTCATCAAGTTCAGCAAAATCATCTATTCACTAGTTGTAATTAATTAACCAATAAGCACATCTCTAAACCTCCCAAGCATTCAAATAACAAACCCAATAAGCACCCAAATCAATTTCAAATCCTTGAAACATAAAATTAAGTCCATTCAGATTCAACAATCAGAATAAACCCATAGTCAAATGTTACCAATGGTTCTAAATGCAATACCATCGACTTCTAAAATAAAATCAAACTCAACACGCATCTAATAAATCAACAAAAGAGCAGAAAACACAAAAACCAGTTTAAATCGAACATCAACCAACCTCTACTGCTAGATACTCGAGAAGGGCGGAGAGATATACAGGTGCCCTTTAAAAACCAGATTATTTATTGGTCAATTTTTTTATCAAATTTTCACTTCTAGCAATTGCATAAATACATGTTCAAGCGTGAATATGATTCCAAAAACAGAGTGCAGGAATGCATGAATTCAATAGAAACTTAGCTGAGAAAATTTGATCGGAAAAATTGAAAGGAGGAGAGACGAACCTTCTTGCGGAGACCAAAGGTTCCAGACTTTTGGCCATTGAAAGGCTTAGTCTCGACCCGTTTCCTCGGAATGGAAGAGGGTTGTGATACCGCCCAAAGATTGCTTCCTTGGCTTAAAGGACGGAACGCCAACCCGTTTACTCCCTGTCGAAAGGCTTAGCCGATCGTATACTGGGGTGCCTCCCGCCGGTTGTTGGAACGCAAGCCGGGCCTCGATTCAGACTTCTCTCTGGAGTACAAAAAGTAAGATGGAGGATGATGGTCTTTGGAATCTTGATCTGGAGCGAAATTGGAATTGAGAGGGTGGGCTTGGGGAAGCTTCTCTTCGGAGTACTGATCAAAGATAGAGGCGCGCGTTGCACAGAGAGAGATGGAGATGTTTTCGCACAGGTCAAAATTTGTCCCCAATAACCCACTAAAACGACGTTGTTTCCCCATTTTTTTTAAATACATGTGCCGGCAAACTCTAATTTTACCAAGAGAGACTTGAAATTTTCGGCGGGAACTTGTCCCGCTCTATTTTTTCCAGAATAAATTGTGAGCATATAATTAAATCAAAAATTATTTTTTGGGAAAAAACTTCGCGAGGAAATAATTTGCCGCCTTAGACCCCTTGTTTGTCGCCTAAACTATAGCGTGAAAACTGAAATCTCCCTTTGAACCTTTCCTGGCAAATTATAAATTTTGTCATGATAGTGTCTCTCTCGCGACAAATGTGTGCTTTGCTGCGAAATTTTTTTCCGTGAAAGCTATCAATTCTTGTAGTGGATGGGTATTTGGTAAACATGAATTATTGAATTTATAAATGTCTTTTTGTTAAATGAGTTTTATTAAATCATTTATTTTTTTCCACTCACAACTTTTATGGTTTTTAATGTCTTTCAGGTTGATAGCGGATACGGGCTATGAAAGAGACCGATACCTCACATTCCTCAACTGATCCTGGCGCACTCTGGGAACCAATTGGGCTCAGGATTTCAGATTATCCCTTGTCTGGCCTTCGTGTTACCTCGTGTGGCACGTGGGTTAGACGGGAGCATGGCACATCCCACATTAATCTCGAGGGGATAAGGATGGATCGTGTCAATAAATGTGTGAAGTAAACTAACTCCAATAGTTTTGAGACCATCAACTGGATGAACATTCATTGGAAATCATACCAAAGGTGTTGGAAAAGTAGTAAAAAGACATGATGATGTCAGGGAGTGAGTTTGTGAGGGTCTCAAAGACTGGTTGGATGCAATCAAAATGAGGAAAGTGGTCTTCAAAACAAGCTGCAGAAACAAGCCGAAATGAAGTGTGATGGTCAGGAAGTCTCCAGAAACGAACTTGGGATGCATGTCGGATTTGGAGGAAAGCTTGGTGTTCTTAGTAATAACTGAGAAGGGTTGAAAAGAGAACTGAATCTTGATCTTGGATCGAAGAGACATGTTTTTCCAAGAAGGCAAACTTTTGGTTAACAAAGAAACTTTTAAGAGTTTGTAATTGTTGTAATTGATTGAGTTTGATCAATTATTTGTTTGTTTGAGTGTCTTTTAGAATATGGCTTCTTTTCTTTGAGTGCGGATGGTCAACACATACATTCATGCGTGCATCTCCATCGCAATGACTTAGTCGCACATTCCCCTTACCCCTTATGATGTAACAACCCGTACCTACGGGAAGGGTAAAAATGTAATTTTTGTGAAGTTTTGTAAAAAGGACGATTTTGCCCTTGTGAATAGTAGACAAAAAGTTGACTTTTGGTACTATCGAATGGATGAGTGTTAGCCCTTGACCGTGACGTAGGTTAGGACGTCACGAGTCCGTAGACAGGTGGCAGGTTCAATTCGGACAAACGGAGGAAAAGTTATGATGTACGGAAGGTTGGGGGCGTTACCGTAATTTTGAGTCAATAAGGGAAATGTTGACTTTTTGGAGGATTCGTGATTTTCACGTAGACCGAGGACCGTTGGATAGGTCTCGACGTCCTGAGTTCAACGACGGGCGGCACGCTGTCATCGGACGTCGGACAGAAAAGATATGGGTCTGGAAAGTCTGAGGGCAAAATGGTAATTTTGTGCAGGAGGGGCATTTTGGTCATTTTCCCTCAGCCCAATCAGATAAGGGCAGGTGGCAGAGATTTTTTGGGCTGGCCTATGGTTGGTGGACACGTGCTTGGGACTGGATGGTTCCACTATGTTCTCAAGTGTGCACGGCCACACGTTATCCCCATTTGAACCGTGCATACCTTCGAAGGAAACAGAAAACAGAGAGAAGAGTGGGTGAGGCGGTGATTGATTTTGAGGCTAGGGAGAGTGAAGTGTGAGTCGAGAGAGAGACAGTGAGGTAAGGAGGAGCTGGTGATCGTGGTCTGGAGTTGCAACCGTGCACGGAGGCGACGTGGTGGACGGCTGGATCTTTGGAAGAAACAGAGGAGGCAGTGGACGGTGGTGGCTGTTGTGTTGTGTGGTGGACTGATTCAAGGCACTAGGAGATTCAGGAGGCTACGGGGAGTCCCACGAGCACCGTGGTGGGTGACGGTTCTCACGGCGGCGCCGGAATCGAAAGGTAATCTCTTTTGCTCTGTTTTTCGTGGATTTTCATTTCAAAAGTCGTGGACCTAGAGCTAGAATCGTAGGGTTTGGTGAGTGAAGGGAGGTTTAGGGAGGTCCTAGGAGTCGTTTGTGGTGGTTGCCGTGACGGGAAGTTCACGGTGGGAGGTGGTTCGACGGCGGGTACTCTGTACCCTGTTTCGCCGTGATTTTCAAATGGAAAATCGTGGAGTTGGAGGGTGAGTCGAGGGATTTCGTGAGTTATGTGTGGTTCAGTGAAGTCGTGGAAGGAGTTTGGAGTGACCACCGTGAAGGGGGACGTGCTGGGTGGCCGGAAAGGAAAACAGAGGTTGGTTGGTTTTTCTTTCGAGCTTCAGTTGTGAAGCTATGGGTTGAATCGAGCCAAGAGAGTGAGGGGGATGAATTCCACGAGAATGGACGAAGCTGTAGGTGAAGATAGGAAGGGAAACGGTGGCCGGACGGCGGAGAACGGTTCTCGCCGGTCCGGGTTGCCGTCTGGTGCGAACCGGGTTCGAGCAAGGAAGACGGTGGCACTGTAGCAGGCGCGTGAGGCCCACGCGCAGCCACTTTGGGCGGCGCGTGGAGGCGCGTGAGGAGGAATCCGGCCAAGCTTCCAACATGAGTTTAGTCCTAAATGTTCTAACGAATCCAATGGTATAGTTTTCGGGTTAATCGGACGGTGTTACGGAATGGTTCGGGAATCCGTACGGTTTAGGGTTCAGGATTAAAATATTATTAAATTCCCGAAAAAATTGGGGAAAATAGGGAAGGTCTCCTTGATGTAATTGTGACCCTATTTGGTATCTATTGACAGGACGGGAGACACCAGAGACGGTTGAGGAGCGCACGGAGCGCGAGTGACTTGCTCTGAACCGTGAGTGGACTCTTTCTTACTTCCGAGCATGCCTAACTGTTTTTATTAATGTTTTATGCTTTTATGTGTGTTTATATGTGATTGAGATGTTTGCACGTTTTTTGAGACGTTTTCAGGATTTTGCACGTTTTTCGAGAAAAAGCGGGTTTTCAGAGTTTGATGTTATAATTCAGAAATTTAACCTAAAAACGTTTTCTGATGATGGTAAATAGGTTGTGGAATATGATTTGGGATTTTCCTATGATTTTGTTATGAACATGGATCTTTTTCCGGATTTGGGTTCGGAATGTCGGTTCTGAACGCCGAAAGGGCTTCGAACTAGGGATTCCGAATTCGAGTCTGGTGATGGGTTTCGGAATGGTTTTACACTGAAATGGATTGGATTTGCTGGATCTGGATATTGGGTTTAAAGACCCGGATATTGATTGACGGGGGACGGGCCCGGATTGAGTTTAAAGACTCGGGAGTTTAAAGACTCGGATATTACGATATTACCCCCATAGGCCTATTGAGTTTAAAGACTCGGGAGTTTAAAGACTCGGATTTATATGTGAGGCCTGGTTGAGTTTAAAGACTCGGATAGGTCCAGCAGGTTTGATCGGAAAAAGTGGTTTGATGTTTATGCTCTGATTTCTATATCAGTTTTATAGTGTATCTGTTTCTTATGATGTTTATAGTGTTTCTGTTTCTTATGATGTTTCATATTATGATTTTTCTAATACTTCGTTGGGCATGCCTGGTTTTCAAACCGGAGGGAACAAATGATTATATTTCGTTACTTTGACTTGATGGTAAACGGTTTTAAAATACCTTATTCCTTTCGGTCCACTCACACCTTCTGTTTTTTTCAAATTCCCTCCATGTCGTGGTGATAGCGCTGGGGTGAACGTTGAGGCAGATATCGAGGCATAGAGCTTCCGACGTTCTTCCGTTGCGGACTTAGACTTGTAGGACTTTTGATGCCCGTTTTGTAGTACTATGCTCTGGATTCTTGTTGTATGTATTTACTCCTTCGTCTGATAATTATGCTTATAGTTGTATTAAGGTTATTTTTGGGTACTGTAAGTGTGATTGTCAGACGGGAGCAGGGTTCATCCCGAGTATCGAGGTGAGATTTGGGACGGGTCCTGACAATTGGTATCAGAGCATAGGTTGTGTCAATTTGTGTTGGGTCTAGGTTGTTATACTAACTCTATGCCTCTTTCAGCGTACGATTGATCATGCCTCCGAGACGTGAACCCCCTCCACGACCTGAAGATGAAGCGGCGAGAGGGACTGAGAGCGCTTCGATCGAGAGAGCCCAGAGGCTTGGGGCTACTACGTTCAGCGGTGGGGCTGATCCCGAGGAAGCTCACCGATGGATCACCCGACTAGAACGTATTTTTGGGGTGATGCACTGTCCTCCCGAGGATCGGGTATTGTTAGCTACTTTTCTGTTGGATGGAGCTGCCTACGAGTGGTGGTATACGCTGGAACTGTCCGGCTGGGATGCACATACCGTGACCTGGGAGACTTTCCGGGAGCGGTTTCTAGATCAGTACTATCCCCGTTCTTTCAGGGATGCGAAGGAAGCGGAATTCCTTCACTTGAAGCAAGGGAACTTGACAGTTGCTGAGTATGAGCAGAGGTTCCAGATGCTATCTCGTTTTGCTCCCGCATTTGTGGCGACTGAGGCGGAGAAGTGCCGCCGATTTGAGTTGGGCCTCCGGGGAGAGATCAGGGCCATAGTGACAGCCGGTTCTTTTGCTACATTCCGAGAGTTGTCTGATGCTGCTGTCAAGGTGGAGGCCAGTTTACCTGCTCGACCACAGTATTCGGGCAGTGTTCGACGCCGAGAGCAGTCATTTCCAGGAGCATCGAGTCAGAGGCCCCCGAAACGGGGTAATTTTGGTGGATCATTATCGGCTGGTGGAGCCCGGTATGGCAGACCAGGCAGTTTTCAGGGCTCAGGATTTCGAGGAGCTAGGTCACAGCCGACTCCTCAGGCGAGTGCGACTTCAGTAGCTTCTACAGGGAGGCATACCGGTGGACCCGGTAGGGACACTTTCTTCTATTGTGGAGAGCGAGGACATTTCCGTCGGGAGTGCCCATTATTAGCTCCGGAGGGTGGAGCAGGCAGAGGTGCAGCAGAACCCGGGCGGAGTACTGCTTCAGTATCAGGGGCGGCAGGCCCTAGGGGTGGCGGTGGTGCCACGAGCAGTTCCAGAGGGCGCGGTAGGTCATCGGGACCTCAGGCGCGAGTTTTTGCGATGACTCAGCAGGAGGCTAGGTCAGCACCGGGAGTGGTGACAGGTACACTCACCATACTTGGTCACACTGTTTTTACTTTGATAGATCCCGGGGCTACCCATTCATTTATAGCTCGGAGTTGTAGTCTGGTTAAGGAGAGGGAGGTGTCTACTTTGGATTGTGCGTTAGGAGTGAGTACACCTACTGGGGAGGTGTTGGTAGTGACTCAGGTTTTGAGAGAGTGTCCGGTGATGGTAGGCCAGGTGGAGTTACTGGCAGATTTGTTACTCTTGGATTTACGGGACTTTGATGTGATCTTGGGTATGGACTGGTTGACGAGACATCATGCTTCTATCGAATGTTTCGATAGGAGAGTGACTTTTCGGAGTCCCGGATTATCAGAGACTACGTTCCAGGGGGATCAGCATGTACTTCCTACGGGAGTTATTTCGGCACTCGAGGCTAGTAAACTGTTACGTAAGGGGTGCCAGGGTTACTTAGCTCATGTGGTGGATACGCGTGCTACGCCAGTGAGGGCGGAGGATATACCAGTGGTACGGGAGTTTCCCGATGTTTTTCCCGAGGAGTTGCCAGGACTACCCCCACATCGAGATCTTGAGTTTACGATTGAGCTTCTACCAGGTACACAGCCTATTTCTCAGACTCCTTATCGTATGGAACCTGCAGAATTGAGGGAACTTAAGGCTCAGTTGCAAGAGTTGGTCGATATAGGATTCATCCGACCGAGTATATCACCTTGGGGAGCACCTGTTTTGTTTGTCAAGAAAAAGGATGGAGGATTGAGATTGTGTGTGGATTACAGGCAACTGAATAAGGTAACTATTCGGAATAAGTACCCTCTACCCCGGATTGATGATTTGTTTGACCAGCTCAAGGGAGCACAGTATTTCTCGAAGATTGATCTTCGCTCCGGTTATCACCAGTTAAGGGTTAAAGAGGAGGATATACCGAAGACAGCTTTCCGGACCAGGTACGGTCACTATGAGTTTGTTGTGATGCCTTTTGGTTTGACTAATGCCCCAGCGGCTTTTATGGACCTTATGAACCGAGTGTTCCGGCCCTACTTGGATCGTTTTGTGATTGTCTTCATTGATGATATTTTGGTGTATTCGAAGAGTGCGAAGGCGCATGAGAAACATCTGAGGATCGTGCTTAAAACGTTGAGGGAGCATCAGTTGTATGCGAAGCTCAGTAAGTGTCAGTTCTGGTTGACCAGTGTTGGATTTCTTGGCCATGTGATTTCGGCCGAGGGCATTCGTGTGGATCCTCAGAAAGTTGAGGCGGTAGCCAATTGGGAACAGCCTAAGACGGTAACGGAAATTCGGAGTTTTCTGGGTTTGGCAGGGTATTACCGGCGTTTTATTGAGGGTTTTTCTATTCTTGCAGCACCCTTGACGAGGTTGACACGGAAGGGAGTTCGGTTTGAGTGGGATGAGAACTGTGAACAGAGTTTCCAGGAGCTTAAAAGGCGGTTGACATCTGCTCCTGTGTTAGCCCTTCCAGATGATAGTGGGGAGTTCGAGGTGTATAGTGACGCTTCTTTACAAGGTGTGGGTTGTGTTTTGATGCAGCACGGGAAAGTGATTGCTTATGCTTCCCGGCAATTGAAACCCCATGAGGTGAACTACCCTACACATGACTTGGAACTGGCTGCGGTGGTTCATGCATTGAAGATTTGGCGACATTACTTGTACGGTGAGAGGTGCAGGATCTTTACGGACCATAAGAGTTTAAAGTATCTGTTCACTCAAAAGGAATTGAATCTGAGACAGCGCCGTTGGTTGGAGTTGCTTAAGGACTACGACTGTACTATTGAGTATCATCCAGGGAAGGCTAATGTGGTAGCCGATGCTTTGAGCAGGAAGTCAGCTGGTTCTTTGTCGCATCTGAGGACAGTACGGTTACCTTTGCTGGTTGAGCTCCGTAGGTTGGGAGTAGAGTTGACTGTGGATGATCAGGGAGCACTCCTAGCGAGTTTCCATGTGCGACCTGTTTTGATTGATCAGGTGATTGATGCTCAGTTTGAGGACCCTATTCTGGGCATCATTCGGATTGAGGTCGAGGCTGGAGAAAGACAGGATTTTGAGATTCGTGAGGATGGAGCCTTGGTTAAGAATGGACGGTTGTGTGTACCTGAGGATAAAGCTTTGAAGAAGGTGATACTGGATGAGGCTCACTGTTCAGCTTATGCGATGCATCCTGGTGGGACCAAGATGTATCGTACACTTCGAGAGCATTACTGGTGGTCAGGGATGAAACGTGAAATTGCAGAGTATGTCAGTAGATGCTTGATTTGTCAACAGGTAAAAGCCGAGCGGCAGAGACCTTATGGAGCAATGCAACCTTTGCCGATCCCCGAGTGGAAATGGGATCACCTGACTATGGATTTCGTGTTCAAGCTTCCGAGAACACCGAAGGGACACGATGGTGTGTGGGTTATTGTGGATCGACTTACGAAGTCTACTCATTTCTTGCCAGTACGGGAGAACTTCAGGTTGGAACAGTTTGCACAGTTGTTTATTAATGAGATTATTCGGTTACATGGGACTCCGGAGTCGATAGTATCTGATAGAGATCCGAGATTCACTTCTCGATTTTGGCAGAGCTTACAGGAAGCTTTTGGGACTAAATTACACTTCAGTACTGCTTTTCATCCTCAGACTGATGGGCAGTCTGAGCGGACTATTCAGATTCTCGAGGATATGATGCGAGCTTGTGTGCTTCAGTTTCAGGGTACTTGGGAATCACATCTGCCTTTGATGGAGTTCGCCTACAATAACAGTTATCAGGAGAGCATTGGGATGGCTCCTTACGAGGCTTTGTATGGGCGGCAGTGTCGGACTCCATTGTGTTGGACTGAAGTTGGTGAGAGGAGGTTGACTACTTCTGAGCTGGTGGAGCTTACTCAGGAAAAAGTGGCATTGATTAGGGATCGATTGAAGGCAGCGCAGGACCGCCAAAAGAGCTACGCTGACCGTAGGATCAGGGATTTGGAGTTTGCTGTTGGAGACTGGGTTTTCCTGAAGCTATCTCCTTGGAAAGGAATCGTACGATTTGGCAAACGAGGGAAGTTGAGTCCTCGTTACATTGGACCGTATGAGATCTTGGAGCGGATTGGTCCTGTAGCTTATCGATTGGCCTTACCAGCAGATTTGGAAAAGGTACATAATGTCTTTCATGTTTCTATGCTTCGGAAGTATATTCGAGATGATTCGCATGTTTTGGAAGCACAACCAGTGGAACTGAGGGAAGACTTGAGTTTCGAAGAGCAACCTGTTGCAATCTTGGATCGGAAGGATAAAGTTTTGCGAAGGAAGACGGTTCCCTTAGTGAAAGTATTGTGGAGAAATCATCAAGTCGAAGAAGCTACTTGGGAACCCGAGGCCTTGATGCGGGAACAGTACCCTTATTTATTCCACTGAATTTCGAGGACGAAATTCTTTTTAGGGGGGTAGATTGTAACAACCCGTACCTACGGGAAGGGTAAAAATGTAATTTTTGTGAAGTTTTGTAAAAAGGACGATTTTGCCCTTGTGAATAGTAGACAAAAAGTTGACTTTTGGTACTATCGAATGGATGAGTGTTAGCCCTTGACCGTGACGTAGGTTAGGACGTCACGAGTCCGTAGACAGGTGGCAGGTTCGATTCGGACAAACGTAGGAAAAGTTATGATGTACGGAAGGTTGGGGGCGTTACCGTAATTTTGAGTCAATAAGGGAAATGTTGACTTTTTGGAGGATTCGTGATTTTCACGTAGACCGAGGACCGTTGGATAGGTCTCGACGTCCTGAGTTCAACGACGGGCGGCACGCTGTCATTGGACGTCGGACGGAAAAGATATGGGTCTGGAAAGTCTGAGGGCAAAATGGTAATTTTGTGCAGGAGGGGCATTTTGGTCATTTTCCCTCAGCCCAATCAGATAAGGGCAGGTGGCAGAGATTTTTTGGGCTGGCCTATGGTTGGTGGACACGTGCTTGGGACTGGATGGTTCCACTATGTTCTCAAGTGTGCACGGCCACACGTTATCCCCATTTGAACCGTGCATATCTTCGAAGGAAACAGAAAACAGAGAGAAGAGTGGGTGAGGCGGTGATTGATTTTGAGGCTAGGGAGAGTGAAGTGTGAGTCGAGAGAGAGACAGTGAGGTAAGGAGGAGCTGGTGATCGTGGTCTGGAGTTGCAACCGTGCACGGAGGCGACGTGGTGGACGGCTGGATCTTTGGAAGAAACAGAGGAGGCAGTGGACGGTGGTGGCTGTTGTGTTGTGTGGTGGACTGATTCAAGGCACTAGGAGATTCAGGAGGCTACGGGGAGTCCCACGAGTACCGTGGTGGGTGACGGTTCTCACGGCGGCGCCGGAATCGAAAGGTAATCTCTTTTGCTCTGTTTTTCGTGGATTTTCATTTCAAAAGTCGTGGACCTAGAGCTAGAATCGAAGGGTTTGGTGAGTGAAGGGAGGTTTAGGGAGGTCCTAGGAGTCGTTTGTGGTGGTTGCCGTGACGGGAAGTTCACGGTGGGAGGTGGTTCGACGGCGGGTACTCTGTACCCTGTTTCGCCGTGATTTTCAAACGGAAAATCGTGGAGTTGGAGGGTGAGTCGAGGGATTTCGTGAGTTGTGTGTGGTTCAGTGAAGTCGTGGAAGGAGTTTGGAGTGACCACCGTGAAGGGGGACGTGCTGGGTGGCCAGAAAGGAAAACAGAGGTTGGTTGGTTTTTCTTTCGAGCTTCAGTTGTGAAGCTATGGGTTGAATCGAGCCAAGAGAGTGAGGGGGATGAATTCCCTGAGAATGGACGAAGCTGTAGGTGAAGATAGGAAGGGAAACGGTGGCCGGACGGCGGAGAACGGTTCTCGCCGGTCCGGGTTGCCGTCTGGTGCGAACCGGGTTCGAGCAAGGAAGACGGTGGCACTGTAGCAGGCGCGTGAGGCCCACGCGCAGCCACTTTGGGCGGCGCGTGGAGGCGCGTGAGGAGGAATCCGGCCAAGCTTCCAACATGAGTTTAGTCCTAAATGTTCTAACGAATCCAATGGTATAGTTTTCGGGTTAATCGGACGGTGTTACGGAATGGTTCGGGAATCCGTACGGTTTAGGGTTCAGGATTAAAATATTATTAAATTCCCGAAAAAATTGGGGAAAATAGGGAAGGTCTCCTTGATGTAATTGTGACCCTATTTGGTATCTATTGACAGGACGGGAGACACCAGAGACGGTTGAGGAGCGCACGGAGCGCGAGTGACTTGCTCTGAACCGTGAGTGGACTCTTTCTTACTTCCGAGCATGCCTAACTGTTTTTATTAATGTTTTATGCTTTTATGTGTGTTTATATGTGATTGAGATGTTTGCACGTTTTTCGAGACGTTTTCAGGATTTTGCACGTTTTTCGAGAAAAAACGGGTTTTCAGAGTTTGATGTTATAATTCAGAAATTTAACCTAAAAACGTTTTCTGATGATGGTAAATAGGTTGTGGAATATGATTTGGGATTTTCCTATGATTTTGTTATGAACATGGATCTTTTTCCGGATTTGGGTTCGGAATGTCGGTTCTGAACGCCGAAAGGGCTTCGAACTAGGGATTCCGAATTCGAGTCTGGTGATGGGTTTCAGAATGGTTTTACACTGAAATGGATTGGATTTGCTGGATCTGGATATTGGGTTTAAAGACCCGGATATTGATTGACGGGGGACGGGCCCGGATTGAGTTTAAAGACTCGGGAGTTTAAAGACTCGGATATTACGATATTACCCCCATAGGCCTATTGAGTTTAAAGACTCGGGAGTTTAAAGACTCGGATTTATATGTGAGGCCTGGTTGAGTTTAAAGACTCGGATAGGTCCAGCAGGTTTGATCGGAAAAAGTGGTTTGATGTTTATGCTTTGATTTCTATATCAGTTTTATAGTGTATCTGTTTCTTATGATGTTTATAGTGTTTCTGTTTCTTATGATGTTTCATATTATGATTTTTCTAATACTTCGTTGGGCATGCCTGGTTTTCAAACCGGAGGGAACAAATGATTATATTTCGTTACTTTGACTTGATGGTAAACGGTTTTAAAATACCTTATTCCTTTCGGTCCACTCACACCTTCTGTTTTTTTCAAATTCCCTCCAGGTCGTGGTGATAGCGCTGGAGTGAACGTTGAGGCAGATATCGAGGCATAGAGCTTCCGACGTTCTTCCGTTGCGGACTTAGACTTGTAGGACTTTTGATGCCCGTTTTGTAGTACTATGCTCTGGATTCTTGTTGTATATATTTACTCCTTCGTCTGATAATTATGCTTATAGTTGTATTAAGGTTATTTTTGGGTACTGTAAGTGTGATTGTCAGACGGGAGCAGGGTTCATCCCGAGTATCGAGGTGAGATTTGGGACGGGTCCTGACATATGATGGTTTCAGCGCCATGTTAGTGTAATTGTGTAAATTAAGCTCGCGCTTCCCTATAATCCAATTGTGGATATGAGCTAGGTTTAGGCCAAAAGTTTGATTAGGTCTTTAATTTTATAAAAACCCTTCCTAGGCCCGTAGTGGTTTATTTTGGGTGTAATAATATGTAAGATATTTCAAGTACAAATTCAATTCTTATGGATGCGAGAATATTGTATTTTTGTATGGAGTTTAATACATAATATATATTAAATTTTTGTAGGGAGTTTAATACGTAATATTTGACCAGTGTGTGTACCTTAGCTTAATTAAATTCCTCCTATAAAATTAGAATAAGATCAAGTAGAATATCATTATATATCAAAACATTGTTTTTCTTCTTCTTTTTCTCTTGAGGAGCTGATGTATGTAAGGATGCCAATAAAACTGCCGACCCAGCTATTGCAAGTACCTACCTGGTTGGAGAGGTTATAAAGAGGTGAAGAAATGGGTGCGAGTCAGTTATAGGTATTTGTTATGATACTCATATCCAGGCACGGGCCAGAGCCTAGGGCTTGGGTGTGCTCCATCCACCCAAAATTGAATATTCAAAGAAAATGTTTATATTATGTTAGCTTATATAACACAGTTAATTTGTTTTACATTTAAATAATAGAGTTATGAATTTTTTTGAGAGTTTATAAAAAATAATCAAAGTTTTACATTTGAATTCACAAGCATCACTTTTGATAAAAACTTTCAAAAATAGTAAAATGTTTATACCAACAGTTTTAAATGACCTTAAGACGGCTGCAATTTAAGTGTTCATATTGTATTTATTATATGATTATTTGTTAAATGTATTTTTACGTGTATTTTTTAAACCAATGTAATTAATTTAATATGGTCAAAATATGGAAAGAATATACAGTGCATCACAATAATATATATCCTGCGGGAAAGGAAAAATAAAAACATAGCATTCATAGTCCCGTCCCATATGGCTCAAAAGTTGGTGATCGACACTAATTGCAATATTGCACCTTTGTTTACAGTTTTTTTGGTCATTAATTGCACCTTTGTTTAAGTTCGTGTGCTAGCTGTCCAAATAAAGAAATATGGCCAAAAATATTCGGGATCCAAATAAAGACACAAAAATGACTCGAGAGATGGTTCCAACTTTCAAGGGCATCTTCTCGTAATTAGGTAAGCAGAAGATGAGAAGTAATTAAGAAGGGTAAAAAAAGGACGATTTCAATGCCTAACCCCAACATTGTGACTTTATTAAAGCTAATAAGGTTTAATGTGCCCCCATTGTGTGCATAATCATCTATGAACATGGGTACTCACGAGTAATGTTGAAATTGGTTGAAATTAGATGGATAAAAATTTACTTATCAATTAATGGTTAGGGTGAGAATTTATCCATGGGTATTCAATACCCACTAAATTAAAAGCACATTCTTATTCATCCTTCAAATTATCTATGAGTTCTCATCACTCATTCTTCCCTCTACTGATTTTTATTCTTACTGTTATTATTTATTAGGTAATTTATTTATTTAATTAAATCTCAGTTATTTCTGCTTTGATCAAAAAAATTAAACTATCAAAATATTACGAAATTATACTAACATCAATTTTTTTTTTGAGAACTTAACTCATTCATTAATTTCAAAATTATCTCAGTTTTATTTACCAAAAATGAACGTAAGCTATCAACATTTCTAGGATTTCACAATTAACCATGATCTTACACGTGGCCGCTTGTATGGCCCTGGTTGTGATTCATCACTTAACACGTGAGAATTGACTATTTCTATTTACGTTTGGATGGTAATCAAAATTTTCTAGCATGAAATACGTTTGATGATATACGTTTGGGATGGTAATCAAAATTATCAAATTGAATAAAATATCATAGTTAGTAGCAAAATTCTATTTTCTTACAAAAAAAATATTGAAAAGGAAGGTTATACAAACTAAACCAAAAGGATTAGAAGCTTGGGAAGACGATAACACATTCCAAATCAAAATTGGGTGTCTCTACTATGTATCTTCTGAACATGTTTTAAATAATATATCTTTTATCCAAAAATAATAATTAAAAATAAAAAAATGAAAAGTAAGAAAAATAAAATAAAAGGCTAATTAAAATGAATGTGCATGTTAGAAGAAAACTTCGGGCTCCGCTAATACCGCAGGTTTTACACAATCGATCGATCATAACTATCCCTTCAACACAACAACTGGGTCATTAGAGGTAATTTTGAATAAATATGTTAGAAACCATTTTGAAAAGAAAAAAAAGAACAAAAATATAAAAAATCAAAAGAAATTGAAAAAAAAATAGAAGCAAAAAACAAAGTGAAAAACAAGAAAAAAAATAAAAAAAAATGTTAATTTATTATGGGTACCTATTACTCTATAGGTAGGGTATGGGTAAATCTTCAAAAATTGAAGATATGCATAAATAGATAGAATGCCTATTAGTACCTATGTTGAATATGAATCTACTCATATTCTCTAAATTACCCATTTGATTATCCCTAAACACCGCCAAGTGAATAAAATTTAGCTATAACACCTCTAAGTTAACAAGGTGAAAATTTTTTTTTGAAAGGTTACGAAGGTTACAAAGAAGATGAAAGATAGAAGGAATATTACTCCCTTAAAGTTAACTCTACAATTAAAATTCATTTCAAGTGAAAATGTGACGCAATTATTTCTCGGGTAAATTAGTTACCTCATTTCTCGGGTTAAAATTTCTTTAATTTGTACAAAACTTCAGCTTTACTTATACAATACTATACTCACTCTATAAACTAAACAATAACAAAGCTTATAACTAATTTGGGCATACCAAAAATTAATTTTTTTTGTTTTGCCGCAACATACCACAAATTAATTAATTACTTGCTGTATTTTACATTTTTTTAATGTTTTCTTAGTTATAAGCATCATACTTTCAAATTTACCCTTTTTTGCTACAATTTTGTATATTTTGTTTCTCTTTCTTTTGTTTATATAAAATATTTGAACTTTTTTTTTCTAGATAAATCTTATTCACCCATTTTTAATATACGTCATGTTTTCTATATACAATTAAACAATAACAGAGCTTATAATTAATTTGGGCATACCACAAATTAAATTTTTCTTGCCGCAACACACCACAAAAATTAATTACTTGCTGCATTTTAAATTTTTTTAATGTTTTCTTAGTTATTTATGCATCATACTTCCAAATTTACCCTTATTTTTAAAAAAAATTGTATATTTTATTTCTCTTTCTACTTTTTTTTCTAGATAAATCTTATTCACCCGCTTTTCAGTAAATTTCTAATAAATTATATTAAAATCACTAACGGATTACACGTAAAGAAGAATTTGGTTAAAAATGATTGAAGGATTATGTATAGTATTTAATCGTATATAGAAAGTGGGAGTGTAGACTTTATCGGGAAAGAAAATCCCAAATGTCTTATATAAACAAAAAAATAAAAAATAAAAATATTAAATTTAAAAGGGAGAAGGATAAGTTTGTAAACTTGATTCATAAAAAAAATAAAAAAACAGTTAAAAATATGAAGTATAACTAGTAATTTATGGAATGTCAAAATCAAGTCCCAACAATAAAGGATAAAAAGGGGGTAATTATAAATATGTCCCATTTTAGACTCCAAATTATAAGTTAATTCACTATAATAAATAGAGATAGTAAATAAGAAATTTTTTTTTTAAAATTTTTGGTCAAAATACATTATTACTTTTAGTCTGTTTTTTTTAAGAATTACAGATGTACCATTACATATCATATTTATCTTAAACGTACAAACTTCCATCATTCTAGAGTGTCATATCCCTTATTTTTTTCCTTTATGTACCTACCATAATTTGATTCTAGACTTAATAGGAAAATTAAACAATATTGTTTTCTTAACTCTCCCGAATAAATAAGGTACATATACATAAAAATTTTAACTATATCATAATAGATATATTATATTCAATATTTACCTATAAAAAAACATACAGATAATTATTAATTTACATATAAAGTAATAAAATAACAAAAAAGTAATAAGATAGATAACGTACACTCTTCACAAGTATCAGATGTTATCCGATAAAAAAATATAAAATAAATCTTCAAATATGAAACTTAGTCAAAATTATCTTAAATTAAATAATTTTGAAAAATAAATATAAAAATAATAATATTTAAATTTTGAAAGTTTCTCATCCATATCTGAAAAAAGATATAAACAGTATGAGTAGACTTAAAAAAACAAAACCATAAAAAGGACTCAGTAAAAATTTTGATAATGCAGTAAATGAATTATTTTATATATTAAGTGGATTAATTTATATGTTAGATTTAAAAACTAGACTCATTTATAATTATTTCTACATTTATAGTTTTTTATTTTTATTTTGTTAAGATCAGTTATTTGCTATGAAATATTTTATTTATTATTAATAATTAATAAAGAAGGAAGCCAATATCCCATAATTACAAAATAATCATCTCTTCTTTCTTATCCTTGCATATATATTAAATAAAAGAAGGTTTAGTTGAGGAAGTTGCCAACTAACTTGTTTTAACTTGACATCTGGCAATTTCTTCAATCCAAATCTTTTTTTTCTTTAATATCTTATATAAGACATTACGTGACGGGACATATCCCGCATTTCAATCTATAATTAAAATTCTTCTATAAAAAGGCGATCCGCAGGGCTCCTCTGAATAGATCATCATCTCGATCTCATCACCAAAATGGTGTCAACGAGCAGCATGAAGTTGTCAACAGTTGTACCAGCCACAATGACTGGTGGCCAAAACAAGGCCCATGAGCTCACCACCAAGGACTTAGCCATGAAGCTTCATTACATCAAAGGGGTCTACTTTTTCAACAGTGAGGCCGTTGAGGGCCTCACAATATATGACTTGAAGGCGCCTATGTTCCAGCTGCTCCAACTCTACTTCATTGCCTCGGGGAGGATTCGGCGGCACCCAGAGACCGGCCGGCCGTTCATCCGGTGTAACGACGGCGGTGTGAGGATTGTGGAAGCTTATTGTGAGGAGAGTGTTGATGAGTGGCTGGCCATGGCCATGGCCATGGAGGACTCCTCTCTTTTTGATGGCCTTTCTTATGGCCAGCCCCTTGGCCCTGACCTTGGTTTCTCTCCTTTAGTCTTTTTGCAGGTAACACCTATGAGTATTAAAACTCACAAGTTTCTTGCAACGTACTACTTTATAGTTAAAATTTTATATACAAAAATATTATTGTTTTTCTTTCCCCTTTTTTTAAGGTTTCAATAATATGCAATTTCTTAAGTTTGACAACAAAAAATACTCACAATTCATAATATTCACAGATTCTATGCGATCCACCAAAAAAAAACAAATTATTGTACTTCTAAGCTTTTTGAAAGTTTCTTACAATTTTATCAATTGATATTGTACTCAAGAATATATCTTGAAAGTTGCTTGAGCATCATTTTGTGCTTCCCAATAAGCTGAACTGAAAAATTCATTGCAGATGGATGCGATCCTTTTTTTACGATTGATTTCTGAATTTTATTTGATAAATATTGTTAATTTCTTAAAACATCATAAACATCAGTTTGATTTGATCTACAAATAACCAAATTAACAAAAAATTATTTTTCATTATATATAATATTGAAAATTATTAATAGCTATATATTAAAAAATGTCAGCTTTTTGGCACATATTATACTTACCAAACAGTATGTCGCAGATGATATGGTGAGTACTTTATTTTTTGAATTTAAAATTTGTTACTATTGTTCAATAACTAGCTAGTACAATTTTATACTATAAAAAATAAATTCTTAAATTCTATAATTTTATCTCCTTTATATTTTCATCCGATCAGTCGGTGCCTAATTCAATTCGATCGGCAGGAACCACAGTACTGCATTCTCTTGTCACAATCATCATCCTCGATCATGCAGCTAGCAACATATATAATAAATATGTTCATAAATATTTCTGTGTATGTACGTACGTATTTGGTAAAACAATTCTATTAAATAATATTGTGGCAAATATTTCGATCAGTTAGTTACTTTCAGTAATACTTGAATCGGTAATTCATATTTAGCAAAATCCAACTTTTTTTTTTGTTCTTAATTAAGTTGGCTAACTATTCTGGTTAGGTTTTTCACAGCAATGAATTGAAAAAAAGTTAAAATTTTATTTCAATCACGCCTTGTGCGTAGGTAATTTGAATTTCTATGCGAAGTGGTAACGAATATATAAATAAACCTAGGTTACATCTATTATACTCGATATTGTATCATATAACATAATTACTATATATGGAAATCAAATTCACGTTTTTAATTTTTATCTGGTTAATTATTGGCCGGTGAGCATGCAGTTCACTTGGTTCAAGTGTGGAGGAATGTCATTGGGGCTCAGCTGGGCCAATGTTGTTGGAGATGCATTTTCCGCATCAGCCTTCATCAACATGTGGGGGAAGATCATGGCAGGTCACGTGCCGGTGAAGTCGCTTCACGTGCCAGACCCTGAAAAATCTCAACTTTCAATTCATCCCATGAAACCGTGTAATAATAGTTGTCTGAAAATGGTGGTTTCGGTTGGCGAATACTGGCTGGCACCAAACAGCCATAAGATGAGGACACACACGTTTCATGTCTCTGCCAAGAAACTCGATCATTTGCTCTCAAACCAACAGTCAAAATTCTCGGCGTTTGAAATTCTCTCTTCAATAATCTGGAAAGCCTTGTCGAAAATTAAGGAGAATTCGAAGGAGACGAGAATGGTGACAATTTGTACGAGAAATTCGCGCGAGATTATGGAGTTTAAATTCCCGAGCAATGGCATGGTGTTCGATGTAGTTGAAGCTGATTTTGTGGTTGCGGAAGCTGATGTGGCGGAATTGGCGGAGCTGATTTTGGACACTAGGGCGGAGGAGGATGGCGGAGAGGTGGCGGCGGGGAGGGAGGAGGGGGAGGATAATTTGGACTTTATAGCTTATGGAGCAAGACTGACGTTTGTGAATTTGGAAGAGGTGGAGATTTATGGGCTTGAATTGAAGGGACAAAAACCGGTTTATGCAAATTATACTATCAATGGGGTTGGAGATGAAGGGGTTGTTTTGGTGCTTCCGGGGCCAAAAGGCGGCCGGTTAGTGACGGCGGTCTTGCCGGAAAATGAACTTGCACCGCTGAGAAACGAGCTCGAAGGTGATTGGAGTTTAGCTTGAAAATTGTATTGCTAAATTAGCAAAAGAAGAATAACTTAGGTTAAACTTCAAAAGTCATGTCAGGATTGAATTGAAGTATATCCCTTGAACGTCTAGGTAGAATAATAATGTAGACGTAAAGATTCTTAAATTTCGAATATCCATTGTTTTGATGTTATTAATTTGTTTAATGTTAATTTCTATTTATTATATAATAAGATATCTTAAAATTTAAATTAATATTAAGGAAGAAAAAAGTCTATCAATACTTTGTACGTACACATATATTCTTGATCTTCTAATAATATCTTTCTGCAAAAAATAATATCTTCCAGAAAAAAATGACCGAAATAATACATGTATACAAATAAGAAGACTAAAAAGATCCCACGACAATGCAAAACAAGCTCGACTAAAATTTGAAGAAAATAATAGTATGAGGTTTAGGGTTTTTATTTTACAATTTCAAGTAACAAGCTCGACGATTTGATTTTCGTTTAGAAAGCAGTTGTATATACTAATTAAGAATTACAAAAATTACACAGTAAAAAAGACAATAATTTTAAAAGTGAAGCTCAACAATGGCGTACATCGATCAACTCCCAATCTCCCAACCACCATGCTCATGCAGAAGATGTTGCCTACAAGATCTGTACCATGTTTAAGCATTGATGTCAACAAAATTGGTAAGTGTAGATCGATATAGTCCAGACTGTATATCATTCACTTTTGGTAGTTTAATCATTAGAATAAGGCTTATTAGAGTAATGCATTCTGAACTCGTACATTTGTCACACTTTGCACTCTGTATTTGTTATTAGCTCACTTAACAGTATGAAATGGCCGAGTAAAGTTACTCAGCTCCTTTTTCGTCCAAGGTGTTATGTTGTCGTGAAAAGTAAGAGTAAAATGGAAAATTATGACATGTTGGCACTCTTTTGCCATGTCAGCCGTGACGTGGGATGGTTTTGGGACCCACAAGTGCCAAATCAGTCATCTCTCTCCAGTTTGCATTTAATTTCAAAATTGGGGAAAAAAATTTAGGGTTTGAGTTAGATTAAAATTGGGGCTTGAATCGACAACTGGACATTGAATCGATTGAAAAGTTTTAGTGTAATCGACGCGTAGGTGTGAACAAGTAGGTGCAGACGATTTTGAATATGATTCCTCACAAGCCTGGAGCGGACCAGTCTGTCTACAGTTAGTTTTCCTTTCCTCCATGCTTCTGGTTTCATATTTCTTAGATTATCCATGGAATATGCTTGCTGAGTTTATATGTCTTTGCTTCCTCCATGTTTTAATATGCTATCTTATTAGCTTGTGTCTTTATTTGCCTATTTTCTCCGTAGTCCGAATAATACGCTCAAATTGATGTGCATGTTGAAATAAGATATCTAGGCTTAGTTTGTGTTGTTGGTTTTGACATATCTATTGAAAGATAAGGTATTTGGATTGGTTATGTGTCGTGCTGCTTGGTTTGTGTTGTTGCTGGTGAAAGGGATGCTGAACTTGATGTTCGGGTTTCACAATGCACCCTGAACTTGATGTTATGGTTTCAATTTGCACCATGTACTCGATGTTATGGTTTCACTATGCACCTTGAACTTGATGATTTGGTTTCACTTTACACCATGTACCGATTATATTTATTGCATGTTGCACCTTGTACTTGGACTGTTGGTTACACTTTGGCACCTTAAGCTGATTAATCATTCACAATTTGTAATTAGTTAGTTAGTTTCTTAATTACTATTTGGTATATGCATGCAGATAACAGAGATATCTTTACTATGAAAGTTCACTATAGAGGTGAGCTACTAATAGAAGATGAGGATTGCTGGAATTACATAGGGGGACAAGTTAAGTTCTATGACTTTGTTACAGTAGATTGGATTTCCCGTTTGAAATTGAAGTATATATGGAATAATGTAGGCTATCTACCATCCAAGTCGTTTGTATACTCTAACGACATAAATAGTGAAATATTAGTTAAGATAACTTCTGATGTCCAGTTATTTAAACTCTGTGATAACTATGCAAAGAGTAGCGGTTGTATCCCTCTGTATATGCAAAAAAAAAGGGGTGATGGGATCCAACTTCCAGGGCATGTGGAGATTGGAAATGAGATTGTGGATATGAGGAATGTGCCTAAACGGAGAAGTTTCCCAAAGAGACATATTCAATATTCTTCCACTGAATTTGATTCAAAGACTGGTGATGAGGAAAATGATGAAGATGATCAGGATATTGAAGATCCTGAGTGGGTTGCTAATGACTTTAGGCAAGAGGCTGAGGTAAACATGGATGAGTATGATGAGAGCTTGTTTTCAGCATGTGTAGATGTTGAAGATGGTGGTGAGGCAGCCCAAGAAGAAGATGAAGCACATAATTCACCAAAACTTAATGCATTTGAGTCAGAACCAGCTGCTGGTGAGGAAGGGGATTTGGTTCCTCCTCCTCAAAAACTACCAAGAAGGAGGAAGTCTGTTGGGCTATTTAGGCAGTTTAACAATGAGGTGGATATGAAAAATCCAAAGTTTGCTCTTGGGATGAAGTTCTCAAGTGGTGCAGCTTTCAGAGAAGCTGTGAGGACATATTCTGTTAATGAACAGAAAAGGATTGTGTTCAAGGTGAATAAGGGAGACCAAATTAGATTCAAGTGTGTCGAGGCAGAAGGATGTCCCTTTGTGATATATGCCTTTAAGGTAAACATGAGGGAGTACCTGCAAGTCAAAACTTATAATGACTTGCATTTATGTGGAAAATGGATTGTCAATTATCATGCCAATGTGAAGTGGTTGAAGTAAAAGTATATGAGGCAGCTCACAAGCAATAAGTGGGATGTAGGTGAATTTCAGGAGTTGGTAGTTTAGGAAACTAGATATAGGTCTGGTAGGATTCAATGTTATATGGAAAGAATGATGGCCTTTCAGCTTCTAAAGGGGACCTACTTGTCCCAATATGAGAGACTTAGGGACTATTGTGAAGAGCTTGTTATAAACCAAGGGAGTACAGTGAAAATCAAGGCATAGATGGAAGGTGATGAGAAATTTAGATTCTAAAGGGTGTATGTCTGCTTGGGTGCTTCCAAGGAAGGTTGGCTGACTGGTTGTAGGCCTTTCGTTAGGCTAGATGGTGTTCATATTAAACGTCCCCACAGTAGGCAAATATTGAGTGATATTTCAGTTGATGCAAACAATGACATGTTCCTTGTGGCTTATGCCATTGTGGAGGTTGAGTCATACTCTTCCTGGAAGTGGTTCCTTCAACTATTAGCATTGGACTTGAAGATTCAAACAGTGAAGGGTGCCTTTTCATCACTGATAAGCAAAAGGGTTTACTTGAGGCTGTGGGGGAGTTATTTCCAAAAGCATAACATAGGAATTGTACCAGACACAAGTATGCAAACTTCAATGCCCTTCACAAGAGGTTAGCGTTGAAGGAGCAGTTTGAAAAGATCTCAAGATGCACCCCTGTGGCTTGGTACCATACTGAGATGAAGAAAATGGTGCTTTGAGTTATATTGCCGATGATTGGTTAAGCAGGATGGATCTAAGACACTCGACAAGGTCCCATTTCAAGATAGCTTTCAAGTGTGATATTCTGCTCAACAACCTCAATGAGGCATTCAACAGGGCAATACTGTTAGCAAGGGACAAGCCTATAATAACCTTACTTGAGAAAATCATGACGTATTTGATGATGTTGTACTCTACAAGGAAGCATACGGTTTTGAATTATTATTTTTTTAGGGGAGAGGGGGGTCACCAAACTGGTCCAAGGATATGGCAGATTTTGGAGAAGAAACAGATAAAGGGACAGTGGTATGTTACAAGGCATACATGGGATGAAGTTTTTGAAGTCACTCATCAAACTGGGAGGCAGTTTAGAGTGGAATTGAAATTGAAAAAATGTTCATGTAGAGAATGGGATCTATCTGGTATCCCATGCTTGTTCATCAATAGCTTTTTTGCATGGGAAACCAGATGTTTATCTCCATGAATGCTACATCAAAGAAGCTTACATGAGATGCTATGATAAGATCATTGAGCCAATGATAAGTGAAGATCAATGGCCTTCCTCGGGCTTGCCTCCTTTGAAGCCCCCAACATACCACAAGCAACCAGGCAGACCAAGAAAAAGCAGGAAGAAATCTACTTGTGAGGCAGACCTACCCCAAAATCCAACCAAGCTTGGTAAGTTTCACACTGAGATGAAATGCAGCAATTGTGGTCAATTGGGGCACAGGTTTAACAAATGCAAGGTATAAATCACCTTAGTTAAGAATTATTATTTACTTCATTTGGATGCTTGTTTGATTGTTGGTTTGATGTTTGTTTTACAGGAGCCTACTATAGAAAAAGCTGAAAGCTTGAGAAGAAAAATAATTGAAGCTAAAACAATGCGGGTACAAGCCAAGGCAAGTGGATCCAATCAGCAAGAAGGATCCCAGTCCCAATCCCAACCTCAATCCTAACTCCAAACCCAAACGAGATCCCAGCCACAATCCCAAACAAAACCCCAATCCCAGCCCCAATCCTAATCCCAATCTCAATCCCAAACCCAAACAGAATCCCAGCCTCAATCCCAAACAGAACCCAAAACTCAGTTTGAACCCCAAACTCAACCTAAACCCCAAACTCAACGAGAAACTAATCCCCAACCTCAACCAGAACCGTATCCTCAACCACAAACACAACCTACACCAAATCCTTTTCCATTGACTGAACCCTCTTCTCGTAAGAAACTCAGGTTCAAATCTCCAGCAAGGAGGAAGTGGTAGCATCAACAATGAGGTATAGGGTTTTGTAGGCTGGTTTGTGTGTTAGGTTAGGTGTAAGTTGGTGGGTGTAGGCTGGTGGGTGCAAACTAATTGGTGAATGTGTTGTTTGGTGTTTTCTATGTCAATTTGCACCCGGGGCTATAGCTATTATATTTAATTGCACAATGGACTACAGCTTTTGTGTTTCATTGCACCATGTAACAGAAAAAATGGCCTACTTTTGCATTATTTGATAATGCTATTATATCTATTCTGCTTCAATTTTTGTTGGCGTAATGAATTACGTTTTCACTTTCAAGTTATCTTCCTTAAATTTTAGTATTAGTTGAATCATGTTCATCTATATATGTGTCACTTTGCACCTTGTACTACGAAACGTGTCACTTTGCATCCTGTACTACTAAGGGCGTGTCACTTTGCACCCTGTACTTCTAATTGTGTATTACATTGTACCCTAGACTACTAATGCATGTGTCACTTTGCACCTTGAACTACCAAATTTGCACCATGTAACATATTGATTGACTGAATTTGACAGAACAATCCATAGAATTACATTGCATAAAGGCTTAAATAACCATCGTTACATTTCTAGAACAATCCATGGATTACATTATCATTTAGCATCGATTACAAACAAAATTAGATTGTTAGGCAATCCTTAAACCTAAACTTCAGTCTTCTTAAACATCGCCACAAGACAGGCTACAAGTAGGGCAACCCAAAGCTTCCTTATCCTAGCTTTGTACCTTTTCAAATCCTCTTCCAATTTACCAGTTTTCCTCAACAATCCAGGTATGATTGCCTTGAACCGATGACACATTTCAGGATCAAATCATTCCCAATACCGACATTTGCTTTCCTGCATCAAAACAGACTCTATTATCATTAACTTACACACAATCCCAACAATTGAATGAAATTTGAACATTTTATATCTAAAAGTTAAAGTAATAAACTTAATTTCAACAAACTTGCGTATTCATCGTAATTTCAACAAAGAACACAATTTTTTGATTTTTCATTACCCCAGAACATGGACACACTTGGAATCTCCTCCCGGGATGTCTGTCAATCCACGAAGTCACGATTTTACATTTCTTCCCGCAATAGCAATGTCTAGCTTCATACTCCTCCATCTCTTCACCTTTGACGGTCTTGTGGATGAGTACAGGGTGGGTTGCACCAATGAGGGAATGTGGGTCACGGTGAAGCCTGGGTTGGTCGAAGTCTGGGTTTGCGTCGAAGCCCGGGGAAGTAGGAAGTGAGTTCGCGTCGAAGCTTGGGGGGAGGAGGAACTTTGTTGTGTTGATTTAGGGTTTCTCAATTTTCGATTTGAATTGAAATGGCCAATTGTGAAGTTCCACAATTGCCCTTTTCCAATTTAATAAATTTTTATCCACGTAGGTGCCACATAGGCTTTTTCACGACAAACATAACACCTTGGATGGAAAATGAGCTGAGTGAACCTACTTGGCCATTTCATACTGTTAAGTGAGCGAATAACGAGTAACGAGTGCAAAGTGTGACAAAGGTGAGAGTTCATGGTGAATTTAGTCTAATAATCCTTGTATCTCATCTCAATAATCAATATTCACTTACATGTACCATTCTTTTGATATATATAATAATATATGTATATACATATACATATATATATATATATATATATATATATTACTCTGAACTTTACACGTATATTATACTCTTCTCATACCACCTTATTTCTTGGAGCTTCAAGAGACTAAGTTAGAGCCAACATAGAGACAGTAACCACCGATTAAGCGATAACCGTCTGGATCCCCGATGCAATTGTCATCAGAGAAGGTCGTTAAGGACATCGAGTCAGAACGACAGAAGATACCATAGTGAGAAGTATCTTGCAAATAGCGGAGGATGCATTTCACTTCCAGCTAATGAGCAACGGTAGGACAATGTATAAATTGACAAACTTGATAAACGACAAAGGCAATATCAAGTTGAGTGAATGTGAGATATTGAAGAGAGCCTATAACAACTCAGTATTTAGTACTATCAGGGAGGAGATCGCGATCAAAAAGGCTGAGTCGTGTACGAAGAACAGGGTAGGAGCTAGTTACGAAGCTACCTAGTTGGTACAATGAAGAAGATTATGAACATACTTATTTTGACTCAGAGAAAGACCAGCAGAAAAACGATGGAGTTCCATCCCCAAGAAATAATGGAGAGGCCCTAAACGATGTTGGCACTATGAATAATATTATGAACGTACTTACTTTGAGAAGAAATAATGAAGAGGCCTTAAATCCTTCATTCTAAATAAACACACCAAGTTTAAAAGAAGACAATTAATGCGAGAGCTATCATTACCAATAATAAGGATGTCGTACACGTAGATCAGCAGATAGATACAAATGCACCCATCCAAGCAAGTAAACATGGAGGAATCAGCAAGGGAGGCCTTGATCCTTAGGTGTTCGAGTTGATGACAGATTGAAACTAGACATGGGGAGCCTGTTTAAGGCCATACAAATAACGACGGAGCTCGCTAACATGGTGGGAAATTGAGGATCATAAAAGCCAACTGGTTGTTTCATGTAAACATCGTCTGTGAGATAGCTATAATATAAAAATGCTTGTTAGACATCCAATTGACGAACACTCCAATTAAACTGAACAGAAAGTGTCAAAACCAAGTGAATAGTTGAGTGATTTACCACTGGACTAAAACTTTCACCGCAGTCGAGTTCTTCTTGTTGATGAAAACCACTGGCAACCAATCAAGCTCGTAGGGTTGGATGGATCCATCAGATTTACGCATGATGCGAAAGGCCCATTTATTAGGAAGGACATTCATTGTGGGGGACGGGAGGACTAGAGTCCAGATACCAAATTTTTGAAGATAAGATTATAGTTTAGGCTACACAAAATCAGTGGTTGTGCTTATGATATTTTTAGGAGAGATTATACATCAACGATAAGTGCAAATACAAGATGATGATCATATCAGCTAAAACTAAGATAATGATATACAAGACTAATCTGTTGAACCTAGCTAGATAGATAAGAACTCAGGATGAAGAGAAAAGTCCTAGATGCTTGGATATGAGTCCTGGTAGGAACTTCCTTTGGTGTCAAAATATTCATTTGCCTGACGAATCAATAAATTTGACCCAAAGAACTCGTCGGCAAAATTTTTATCAGCATTTAACACACATGATCCACTCTTCTTCCTCTCTAATTTTTCTCACAGCTCTCTCTCTCTCTCTCTCTCTCTCTCTCTCTCTCTCTCTCTCTCTCTCTCTCTCTCTCTCTCTCTCTCTCTCTCTCTCTCTCTCTCTCTCTCTCTCTCTCTCTCTCTCTCTCTCTCTCAATACAAAAGATATGAATTGATTGTGTATTTAATTTTGGTATATAATTTTGGTAATAATTATATTTTGTTATTGTGTTTTTATTATGACAAATATGTTGAAATTATTGGTAATTTGGGTAGGAAATTAGAAGATTTGTTAAAAAAAATATGAAAATAGAAAGTATATTATGAATCAGGAAATATAAAATATGATAAGAAATTAGAAAATTAGAAAATATGTTAGGAAATTAGAAAATATGTTAGATAATTAGAAAAATAGAAAATATGTTATGAATTAGGAAATATAAAATTTGATAGGAAATAAGAAAAGTAGAAAATATGTAAGGAAATTAGAAAATTCGATAATATGTTAGGAAATTAGGAAAATAGAAAAATTTTGATAATTTTTTTCTTTATATATTTCGATGGTGTGAAATATATTTACATTTCATAATTGCATTTGGGAAGTTAATCGGCTTGATTAATTTCGTATAATTAAATTTAAGGAACAACCTTAGACCCGTTTGAAAGTCAATGAATCGAGTTGATTGACTGACTCTTGAATTGTCCATTTATTCGGACAATTTGAGGGTGTGCAACTATGTGCTATATAGTTTGTGGTCTATTAGGTCAGGTTTTGATTGTAGAAAGTTTGGTCTATTTGCATTACGCAATGTTCTCTGAATGCGTACTAAAAGTTTCATTATAATATCTACGTCGAGCATTTGGGGAATTATAAAGCGATGTTGCCGAAATTTCCATTGATCGAAACTTTGGCTCATAGATTGCAAACTGAACAACACATAATGTGCACTCTCGAATGAGATAGGACCACAAAACTGAAGTAATAAGGAGACAATCGGCTTTTGATATTCACTTGTCGGGCCATTAGGAGACAATGTTAACCCAATTACTTGCATTGGCTATATTTTGTGAAAGTAGGTATAATGGACAAATGCTGGATGCAAATGTTTGATAAATATGAGGATCAGTAGATGGATGGGATTGAAAGTTTCATTGATTTTGCAAGTAATCATTGCATTGATGAGAGACGTATAATTTTTCCGTGTCGTAAATGTAATAACTGCAGTCAGATGCCGTTGAATGAAGTTCGATATCATTTGGATCAAAATGGGATTATACACAACTACACTAATTGGATCTATCACGGCGAAAAAATATTTACTGAATCGACATCTTCGGTTCCCAAGCCCCATCAAGAAGGAAGTATTTTAGATGAGCAATGTGACAATGATCAAGTGATTGAGATATTAACGGATATTTTTCCTTCGGAATCCAATGATATGGATGGTGAAGTACCTAGGTTTTAACTTGAAGATTTTGAACTCCATTACGAAAGATTGTTTGTAACGCTCCGGACTTTGATTAAATTGTAAAATCGAAAATTTAATGTGAAATGACCATTTTGCCCCTAGTTAAGGGGAATTTTTTTACTTTTGACCCAAAACACTTTTTGGACCTTGGTCAATGACTGTTATGTAGATCGTGATGTCACGAGTCCGTAGACAGGTGACACGTCGAAATCAGACATCGAACAGAAAAGTTATGGGTCACGGAAATAAATCGGAATTATTCACGCTTTTCGAGAATTTAAACAAGTGGCAGTTTTGGATTGGTCAGAAAATATGGGTGGACCAATTGATGAGTGACAAGTGTCACTTATCTGATTGACCCAAAGCCAAATTACTCAAAATATTTTGAACATTTTCACTTCATCTCCTTCATTTCTCTCTTGAACCCAAAACCCTTCCCTAACACAAACACATCTCACACCACCCCATTATATCATCATCTTCTGTGATTTGTGAGAGGCTGAAAGTGACAGAGAGATAGAGGGAAGACTGAGAACGACGGAGTACGGCAGAGGAACTGCAAACAGGTAAATCTGAAACCATGAAAATGGGTCAAATTGGATGTTGGCTTTTGGGGGTTGTTTGAATGGTTTTAATGACCCAGAATTGTACCTTGGGTATGTACGACCTCAACAAGACCAAAAAACAAGGCCTGAGGTGACTGAGATCGACGGGGAAGCACGGTAGAAGTTGGTCGTCACTGTTCATCGTCTTGAAAGGTAATTTTTACCTTGTTTTTCGTGTTTTTGACTCGATAAGGTTGTTCCTAGGTAGATTTCGAGTCCATAGGAACAAGAATGGTCATTTTGGATGGGTAATGAAGGAATTAGAACTGGGTAGGGTTCGCGGGTCTTTTGACCCGTTACAGTGAAACGGGTGACCTGTCGCGAGGTAGACGATGATGACATCAGCATGAGACGAAGATGACGTCAGTAGGGTGACGTCAGTAGGGTGACATCATCATCTGTTAGGTTGTTAGGCCAAGTGGCCAATATGAGGATGACACGTGGCAGATTCTAGGTCCCAATTAGTACTTACGTGTCAGACACGTGGCCTAGTCAGCTTGTGACACGTGGTACGTGTCAGATCCGACAACTGTCAGATCTAACAGGTGTCAGACCTGTCAGGTGACGTCAGCATTGACTTGGATGACATCAGCGTTTACTTTTGCTGACATCAGCGTTGACTTTTGACCAGGAACTTTGACCCATCATATCTCAACGGTTTCAACGATCGAATCCAATGACGGTAGTTTCGGGTCGAGATGCGTTCCCGGTATCAGAATTTTTGGGGGTTTTGAGTTTGAACTTATAGAGTCCGTTAGTGACCTTTGGATGTGTTTTGGATAGACCCGGAGATGGTTTAGCTTTGGGGCAGTTACAGTGCAATTCGTTAGCGCAGACCATGTGTAAGTGGACCTTTGTGTTATAAATGAAATGCATGCATAACTATTTTAACTGCTTTATTACATGAGTTGAATTGCAATACTTTGATATCATTCATTGATGGTCTTGTGGATTTTAAATGTCGGTTACGAACTGTATTACGTAAAATATTTTGAATTGCAATACTTCAGACACGTGGCCTAGTCAGGCAGTCCTCATTTTGTGTAAAATACTTATCCTTGGTCTAGCAATGTAAAACTTGAACTGGTTTTATTTGTTTAATTTTAATCTCGTTAAGGGTATTTTTCGCACTCTAGGGTAATTGTCAGATGAGAGTAGGGCACATTTCAAGGTGGTTCCCGGGGGATCGGGATGGGTCTTGTCATTGTTGAAAGAAGCTCAGTATGAATTGTACTCAAATTTTAATTTTCAGTTCTAGGGAAATTGTGGAGTTGATGCACATGAGAGTATCATACACAGACTGTAAGACAGTCATCCTATTTAAGTGTCATTGGTTTGATACAAACCCAAGTCTTCCAAGGAGGGTCATTAAAGATCATTTATGCACCTCTATCAATACAAACACTCGCTGGTTTGAGAGTGATCCATACGTCTTGGCTAGTACGGAAAAACAAGTATTCTATATGGATGATCCAAAAACTGGTGCTAGTTAGCGAGTAATTGAGATGGTCAATCATAGAAATACTTGGCATTTGGATGGCTGATATCATGAAGAAAAGGCAGAAACATACGACGACCAAATCGTTTACTAGGTGGATTCCTCCGTATCCACCCTAAACATGGATGGAGTTCGGATCAATGATATCATCCCACCAATTGCGATTTATGGCATTTTTATTGATCTTGGGGCATTAGAAGGAATTGAAAGTGATTCTGAGGAGTCAATCATCGAAGACATCTCGGATGACGGGGGTGATTGGGAAGGTGATAATGAAACTAAAACCGATTGAAAGTTGTAAAAAAAAAATTATTAATGCATAATATCCATTACTACACATGTTTGTATATTTGGTCAGACTTTGGAAAAAAAATTACAAATAAAAAAAATTACAAATCCAAAACAAAGCTCGACAATTAAAGTGTTATATTTGTCGGGTAGAATCGTTTTGCTGGCTCTTCTTAAAAAACAAAGCCCAATGAAGAAAATATTTCTTTCGTCTAGTAAAACCGATTCGGTGGCTCTTCTTCGAAAACAAATCCTGATGAATATTTTAGAGACTTCAACGGTAAGAGTTTCAATAATATTTTGAAATTAACAACTTATCTGCTTTTTAAAATTATGAAAAACTTGGTAATGAACCAATCCAACTGTCCATATGTATTGTACATACTTGTAGTTCGTTTGCGTGAAAAATTAGAAGATTTCAAATTTCAAGGCCTAGGTAACGATGCAGAATGGATCGACAGTTACAAAATATTCTACTATGATCGAACGACTTGAACTCCACAAAACATCATGAGATTCAACTAGCGAATTTCAGGCACTTAAAAATCCACATCAGACTAACTAAATTTTTGGATAAATTTAACTTAAAATAACTCAAAAGTTATTAATAGCTAGTCATTTTTTATAGTTACTAAAATCAGACTCTATATTTTCACCAACTTTGAATATTAAATTCATTTTTTTCAAATTTAAATACATAACAACATAATTTTCCTATAACGGCTAGTTTTTAAACTAATTTTTTAACGGTTCAAATAAATATGTATGTTTCTAGTGCAAAATCGATCCAACCCATAATTCGTGCAATTCACTACATATATCTATTTTTTTAACGGTTAAAATAGATATATTCATTTTAACGGTTAAAATAGATATATTCATTTTAACGGTTAAATTAAATAGAGCGAATTCGGAGCCAAATACAATAGCTAAAATTTCAAACGGGAATCCATCTCAAGAGGAAAGGAGAGTAACAACCATAAGCTTCAAGTAGTTTCTTGCGAGACGATATACGTAGCATAAGATATTTTCGCCTCCAAGAAAGTAAAAAACATCATTTTACTCAATGTTACCACCGTAGGTTATGTAAAACTTCAAACTTGTCTTCATTTTTTCCTACTAATTGTTAAATGTGCTAAAATTCTCATACCCAAACTTTATTCGCGTTAACTTGGCCTTCCCGGTCATCACTTGAAAACTGTGAAACATCAAAATCTCCATTTGTCAAATACCGGAAGAAAAAAAATTCACAACTCTATACAAAAAGTCTGAGTAAATTAATGACCCATAAATAGATAAAAAAAATTTGAAAATTCTTTTTTTTCCCTTTGAATTTTTGGATAACTCACAAAAAGTTTGAAGTTTTTGAATGCAAATAATGATGAGTTTTGGGAATGAAGAAGAGTGTTTGAGAATAAAACAAGATGAAAATGATGAAGGAAAGTAGAGAGAGAAACAAAATAAAGAAATAGCTAGCGGGGGGCTGCTAGCTACTAGTAGCTAGCCCAATAGAAAAGTTAAATTTTAGGATAATTTACCTTGTCTAGTGCAAGCTCATTTTGATGCTTTTGGATAATTTTTTAGTTAAATTTGTCCAAAATTTAAATTTGACTATTTTGCTGCAGATGTTCTTACCGACACAAAATGAACGATCAGATTATGGAAATTTAATCGTTCGAAACTCAGTTGGATAATCTTATTCAAATACCTTCGAACTTTTCTTAAAAAGTTTCAAAATGTTATTGGAAAGGATGTTTTTACAAATTTTTATAATTTATTTTAATAATTCAACTGATCCAACCGCCCACATGTATTGTACATACTCGCAGATCGTTTACACAAAAATTAGAAGATTTTGAACTTTCGAGTCTACGTAACTGTGCAGAAAGAATCGATAGTTACAAAACGTTGTATTATGATCGAACGACTTAAACTAGTCGAAACATAACGAGATTCGACGGGCAGATTTCAAGCACTTAACGACACAAAATAAACGGTTGGATTATGGAAATTTAATCGTTCGAAACTCAACTGGGTAATATTAAACAAATACCTTTGAACTTTTTTTGAAATGTTTCAATGTGTTAGAGGAAATGGTGTTTTTATAAATTTCAATAATTTTTTTTGATAATTCAGCTGATCGAATCATCCACTTGTATTAAACATACTCATAGATCGCTTACGAGAAAAATTAGAAGATTTCGAATTCTCGGGCCTACGTAACTGTGCAGAACGGATCGGCAGTTACAAAACATTATATTACGACCAGACATTTTAAACTCCACAAAATATTCCAAGTTTCTTTGTGTGGATTTTTAGGCACTTAACGACACAAAATGAACGATCAGATTATGGAAATTCAGTTATTTAATTTGTTTTTAAACTTACCTAACAAATCATCCAAGATTATTCGTCGGGCTTGATGTTTAACCTGATGAATATTCTTGAATTATTTGTCGGGTAATATTTTGAAACTTTTCTGAAAATAATATCATTATGTAATTCTGCGGTAGTATTACCTAAAGAATATTCTTGAAAGGTTTTTCGAGCAAAATTGAATTTTTCGTCGGGAAACACCTAAAACTTAACAGCCCAAAATTACCACCCAAATTTTTGCGAAAAATTGAATTAATTGCCCAAATTTGCATGAAAATTCGAAATTACTGCTTAATGCTACCCGATGAATGTTCGTCAGGTAACAGCAAAATGATCAGACTCTTCTCCTTCGAGGCTACTGCTTTAGTTTCCTCGCTAGTATTACCCAATGAGTCATTAAAAGTTAACCAGGCGATGGTTCGTCGGGCAGCCATGCTCTCTACCTAAATTCTTGCAGGGCTCACGAATCACAAATCCTCTCATTGATTTATTCTTTCTCCCTCACTTCCCTCTCTGCCACTACGAGGTTTGGGTAGCCACTGCCGTCGACAACATCTCATTGTCGACAACAACTCGTTGCCGCCGCTACCGCCTTCATATCCACCTCCTCTCTCTCTCACTGTAAGTACACACACTCTTTCTCTTTCTCTCCCACTGTAAGTTCACTCTCTCTCTCTCTCTCTCTCTCTCTCTCCCCAATGTATATACATATATATATATACACACATATATATTATTTAATGAGTTATTATATATATTTATTAGTTTATACATACATACATATATATATATATATAACATCGATGATTTGATAAGTATTTATTAATATGAATTTATTGTTTACTTTTTTAAAAAAATTTGGTTTGGAATTTTGTGGATTGTTGAATTTGTTAGATTTTGGTTTGTTAAAGTTAAACTGGTTATATTTTGAATAGTTATATATTGTTAATTTTGATTAGTTGTTGTTAATTATTAATTTGATTAGTTATTAATATTAATTTTGATTAGTTATTGTTAATTTTGATCCGATTGGTTATTTTTTGTTATTGTTGTTGAATTGAATTGAATTTTATGATTGGTTAGGTGGTTGTCTTAGTATTTTTTAATTTTTTTATTGTAGATGTCGATACCCACTTTGATTACTTCGAGGTCTCACCCTCACACTGAGCTGGCTGTGGTTGAGGAGCCAGCGAATGCAGCAAGCTCGCTGGTACCTAACATGTCGACGGTGGATGCATCCCTTACACCGGAACCTAACATGTAACGACTTGGATCTCGGGGGAACGTTGAATTAGAAAATTTAGGGAGAAAATGACGATTTAGCCACTAAGTTAAAGAGTTGATTTTTTTGTCAAATTCAAAATGTTGACTTTTTGCTACAGACCTCTTTTGAGAATTCCAAGAAAACCGTTATGAAGGTCTCGGGGTCCTGAGTTTGTAGACATGTGAAACGTTTAAATTGGAGATCAGGTGAAGAAGTTATGGGTTAAAATGGTGCCGGGAAAATGGTAATTTTGCCACGAAGGGCATTTTGGACTTTTTATAAGATCCTAGAGTACCCTAGAAGATTCTAAAATTTTCTTACTATTTCCTACTACCGACATACCCTCATATATATATATATATATACACATTTAGACATTTGGATAGAAAAAAAAAAGGGAGATGGTCTTGATTTGGGTTTAGTGGGCTTCCACCAAAGGGAAGTGAAAAATAGGGAAACACGGGTGTGATCAGGGAAATAAGGGACTATCAGCGAAGTAATGGCTAGGGAGGAAGAATAAGTGAAATGAGAGAAATGGAGATAGTTTGGTGAGGCTGAAGAGGGTGTCACCACCCTGGTATGAGGAATAACCCGTGAGGATTTTTCATGGCCAAGAAGGTTAAGACGGTTTTGAGGAGGACAAGGGAAAAAATGAGTGTCTTAACAAGATATGTGGGTCTAAACAATCATTATGAAGTTAGAAAGAAGTGTTTTGGATGAGATATGAATGCATAAGTGTTGAGGAATGAGCGTAGTGCCATGGCCGTGAAGTTTGGGAATTCGAACTGTGAATTCGAGGTAAGTTCGTATCATTTTGACCCCATAGATCTTTTCTTGGCTGAAATATAAATAGACTGGACGCTGAAGGAATGCATATGGCTAAGAAACAAAGGAAAAATGGATGGGTCAAGTCATGGGTTGAAAATGATCCGTTTAGCAGAAAACGGGTATGTGACCCAAGGAAGGAGATAAACAGTGATGTGTTGTGTGAGGCCTAGCAGCCACTTTGGGTGGCACATGGGGCACGTGCCACATCATTTTGAAAAATGGTCAATATGAAAGTTCATCCTTTTGATGTTACGAGTCTAATGGTACAATTTTTTGAGGCGATCAGACATCGTCTCGAGGCAATTTTGACTGTCCGAATGTTTAGGATCCGTTCTAATTCGTTTAAAAATCCCAAAAAATTATGGGATTCTCGTATAAGTTAATTAGGGTGGTTAGTGACCCTTCGAGTTAATTTTTGGCAGAAATTGACATCCTTGGATTTTACGAAAAAACATGTAGTTCGGTTCGATCGCATAAAAGGTACGTGTGAGTGGACGTTTATTTTTACTAAATTATAATGCATGCATATTTAAATGTTTTGAATGTGTTTGTATGTGTTCTATTATGATAGTTGGGTGGTTGGAATTTTTATATGATTTTTGGTTATTTTATTATTATTTTATTGCGCGTTTCACGAGATTTTGCGTAAATTACGTTTCTAATTCCTTTTTGAGTATGGACTTGAAATGAGTGTGATTTATGATATGGGATTTTTTGATATTGGATTTTGGTGATTTTCATATGATATTTTGATGCTTTTCTGGAAGCATTTTTTATGGCACGTTTTACGGTGTTATTTTTTAGTTGTAGTTTTGGGCTTAGGCCTGGGATATTGGATTATTGTTTTGAGTTATCATGTGGATATGTGGTTTCTGGGTATGTGTGTTGTGATATGATTGTGATGGTTTTGGTGAGTTGGATAACCCTCCTCGAGGTGCGTGTTGGTTAGTAGTTTCAAACGCCGAGCTAAGGGCTTTAGATCCTGAGACTGGTTTGGTGCTGACTCAGACATCGAGTCGGGTTCCAGATCCTAAGTCAGTTCTCACTCAGACGTCAACCTGGACTCCAGATCCTTAGTGAGTATGTGAGGTTCACACTCGGACGTTTAGCTACACTCCAGATCGCGAGCGATGTGCCTACTGGTAGTGTAGTGGACTTAGTAACTGATGTTGTGCATCGAGAATGGGTTGTATGTTGGTTATAAGATTGTTGTGATGTCTTTGTGCTGATTATTATGTGATCGATGTGCTGGTGGTCATGATTTGTGATATCTATTGCATTATGGTCGATTCACATGTTTTTCAAAGTTGTGATTTGATTTATGCTTTACTTGAGGTTTGAATGATTTTATACTTATACGCATGCACAGTTTTATAAAACGGAGGGTAAAACGTTATGTTTCGAATTATGTTTTTGTAATATTTGTTTTTTTTCCACTCAAGCTGGCTAGTTCTACTTTTTTGTTGTAAAAATTGTTTTATTTTAATTATGTTCAAAACAATAGCTTAAATTTTATAAATATATATATTTTTTAATTCTATACTTGAATTTATTTCTTTTCCATATTTTTTATATTTAATAAATAATTAATTAATTAATCAATATTAAAAAATTAATTAACTAGAAAAATTATTATTCAATTTAGCCAGAGACGAAGTATTTTCGTCGGGCAAAGGTAATTCGGTGGGTGGCCACTGAACCTCTCACTGATCGTTCAATGTTACCTGACGAATCCCAGAGTGCACAGAACCTACTGTGGATCGTGTGTGTGATGTCTCCGTCTCTCTTTCATAACAGCCCGCACTGTATCAAACCTGGAGGGTATCGAAAACATAAAAACTGTGAGTGGACAAAAATAAAGAATACGTTCGAAAAATAAGTTATAAAAAAAGATAGTTATACCCTCCATTAAAAATCAATGCATGCATATAAAACCTATTTCATAAAATCATTTCATAATCAAGATAAGAAAACCATCAATGAAAACCGGAATTCAAATCATTTACTCAAATCTGTAACTCAATTCCAGGGTCTCAGCCCATAATCATAAATCCTTAGCAAAGTACTGGAATTCAGCCCAGAATCATAAATCAACATCAACATCAACATACGGGAACTCAGCCCAAGATCATAAATCAACATCCACATCAACATACGGGAACTCAACCCAAAATCCACAACATCCAAATCATCCGGGCCACAGCCCAAAATCATCTAAAACCCAGTGAAAAGCCAACCGAAAATCATAATCAATCAATCAATCTGCTGGATCTCAAGCGCGCCGAGTCTTTAAACTCAAAACACATGCGCATAATCAGGCCTTCCCGGGATATCAACAAGTCTTTAAACTCAAAACACAATCAACATGCCTTGGGGGATATCACAATAACTGAGTCTTTAAACTCAAAACATATACCGAGTCTTTAAACTCAAAACATATCAATCCAGGGCCCTCCCCCGTCATCAATCAACCGAGTATTTAAACTCAAAACCAGATCCAGCCATATCCGGGTCTTTAAACCCAAAACCAAGTGGAAATCAGTAACAACGGGTCTTTAAATCCAAAATCAATATCAACGGTGTAACGACCCGGACTTTCGGAAAAGGAAAATTGGGAATATTTGAAGTAAATGACGATTTTGCCCCTAGATAAGGGGCGAACGGTTGACTTTTTGCTCGAGCGGTCAAACAGACTTTGACCAATGATAATGACGTAGTTCGAGACGTCACGAGTCCATAGATAGGTGGCACGTCCGATTCCGACGATCAGGGAAGAAGTTATGACGTTCGGAAGTTCAAGGGCATTTTCGTAATTAGGTCAAAAAGGGGGAATTTGTTGACTTTTTGATCGACCATTATTTTCCGCGCAATTCGAGGACCATTGGGTAGGTCTCAATGCCCTGAGTTCGTAGGCAGGCGGTGACAGGACCCATCTCAATCCCCTTGAGATTAACGCGGGATGACCCTGCTCCCGTCTGACACGAAGTGCCAGACAAGGGATATTTCCGACCTTTGCCCTCTCGGGCTATCAGAGTACGCCAGGATCCGGAGGAGGTATGTGATATCTCGGTCTCTGCTACAATCCACATCGTATCCAACCTGAAGGGTATTAAAAACAGAAAGACTGTGAGTGGACAAAAATAAAGAGTTTATAAAACATATTTCATAAAAGACCTTTATACCCTTCACTAAAAAGCATGCATGCATAGTAAAACCATTTATCCAAACACATATGTTTAAACAACCAAATTTAGGGTCACAGCCCCAAGTTCCGTAAATCCAAGTCACACGGGCTCCTGCCCAAAACCATTTACAGAAAACCATAACATAGTGAACATATGTGGGATCTCAGCCCAAATCCATTTATCATCATAAAACATAATTTCCCAAACCAATTGAAATCATGTTTATCCATTATATTTCATATCCAAGAACCTGTCACGGTAAATATAGAGCTACGCGCGTGCTAACCGGGATCTCAAACCCAAGTCTCTCCAGGGTCCACCCAGGTCAATGTCCGTAGATCAATGACCCTCCTTGGAGGTAACGAACCATGCCCATCCTGAGAGTAAGGAACCCAACTGGGGGGGCGACTCCACTCAGTCAGTGCTCCGTGACTACTCCGGGGTCCACCCAGGCCAACAAGCCTCCCCGGAGGAGATAATCATATATTAAGGATGGAATATGAAAAACCTTTGAAATCATTCTTTAAACCTTTCCAGGATTTATGCCCGGCCCCTCATAAGCCGTCATGAACCATAAAGCCTTTCATGGGTTCATGCTGGTTCCCATAAACCGTCATGACCCGTAAATCCATTTCAAGGGTTCATGCTGGTTCCTATAAACCGTCATGACCCGTAAAAACCATTTCTAGGGTCCCTGACCCGAAATCACCATCATAACACATAACTGGGCCCTAAGCCCGAATCCACATACAAACTAGACCGCTGGTCCGAATCGTAAACCAACTGGGCCTCCGGCCCGATGCCTCGTTAAATCAACTTGACCTCAAGTTTGAGAGTTCGTAATTCAAATGGGTCTCATACCCGAGTTTACCTTTTCAAATCCAAAATCATTTCATTAAACCATTTCCAAAACCATAAGAATGGAAAATCAGAGTAAAACCAGAAAACCTCTATTTACGTGCAAGCACGTAAATCGCCTCGTAAAGTGTGAAACCATATAATTCACAACCATCCAAATCAACATCATAGAATCACATTCATAAACCATATAAAACATTTATGCATGCATCACAGTTTAGAAATCAAGGTCCACTCACCGACCGTCCGAGCTGTCGCCTCGATTTGCGTGCCATACGGCTCTCCTGAGCCAATCACCATCACCGGGACTCCCGAACCTATCCAAATCGTAAAAGAAGGTTACTAACTACCTTATTAACCTCCTACCAAAGCCCCGTAATTTTCCCGAACTTTTAACTATTTTTAAACCGATCCTAAACCTTCTGATGCCCCGAAACATATCGAGACGGTGTCAGATCGACATGAAACCAGTCCCAAAATATTCGTTACATCGAATAGAAGATTTCATATGTTAAACACTTTCCCAAAATACTGTTCACGCGCCCCCACACGCCCCTAGAAGCCACTGTGCACTGTTCATCGTCTTCTCCAAGAGATGAACCGGTTTTTTTTCTGCAATTGAACCGGCCGAACCGGTCTGGGCCGGTTCAAGGCCTAAACCAGTCTATTTATACCCCATTTTGTTCCCTTTTTATCCTAATATCCTCCTAATCCTATTTCCTATCATTTTGGACATTAAAACCCGAGCAAAAACCACCAAAATCGTGCCTTTCTGATCGGCCATGGTGGCCGAATTTTCCCCCGCCGTTCACGGCTCTTCCCGGCCATCCTCAGCCTCTTACTCACTCACGGTCACACTCAGCTCACACGTTCATGGTGGTGAGGTGTGGGTGGTGTGTTTGTTCGAAAATGAAAAATGAAGGAAAATGGTGCATAAGGGTGGGTTCGGGTTTTGTGAGGATGAACAAAGATGAAGATGAATGAAGTGATGATGTTTGATCAGATGAGAGAAGAGAAATGGAGGGTGAGAATTTGAGAGATTAAGTGAAATGGATGGATAGGATTGTGTGATAAAAAGGTTAATTATAAAATAATAATTATATTAATATTTAATTAAGTAGATCCACAATTTAGGGGTTTGGACCAATGGGATGAGTGACACTTGTCACTCATCCATGGGACCCACTCAAAATATCTGGCCCAATCAGAAATTGCCAAATCATCCCCATCTCGAAGTACGTGTATAGTGAAATCGACCTTCCGTGACCTATAACTTCCCCGTTCGAAGTCCGATTTCATCATGCCGCTTGTCTATGGATTCGTATCGTCCCGATCTACGTAAAGGTCCTCGGCCCTCAACCTTCGGACCTCCCGGTCAAAAATTCAACATTTGACCCCCTTTAACCAAAATTACCAAAATGCCCCTAAACTTCTGAACGTCATAACTTCCCCCTCGAACGTCGGAATTGAACGTGCCACCTGTCTATAAACTCGTCACGTCCTAAACTACGTCACGGTCATCGGTCAAAGTCCATTTGACCGCCTGAATCAAAAGTCAACATTTTACCACGATTAGGGGCAAAACGGTCATTTTGCATCGTTCGTCCAATTTTACCTAACTAATCATCGATTAGCCTCACTAATTGTGATTAGTCACTGATCTAATCCTGGAATTTGGGACGGGTCATTACAGGCGGCACGCTGAAAACGGACATCGGACGGGTGAGTTACGGTTCTAGCAAAGGAGAGGCATATTGGTAATTTTGTGAAGGAGGGCAAAATGGTAATTTTCCAAGGGCACTGTTTGGAACAGTGCAGCATGGCTGAAACCACCGTGCTTTGGGTGGTCTGTTCAACGAATTGTTTATCCTTGTTAGTGGCATTGGGAGAAATTGTTTAACACTGAGAAAGGCTGAGTGGAAACAGGCTGCTATGGACTGTGAAGAACACAGAGCACGGGTGACATCGGAAATGGTTTTGGGTCTGTTGCGGGAAACCAAAACCACAGTGGGTCTGAAGGATTCCTTAGTTAATTGTGTAGGCCGGTTTGATTAACAGAGAGGGTAGAAGTGCTTCAGGATCATTTGGAGAGGAAGGGACTGAGAATTTGAGAGAAAACTGAGTCGGGAAAAATTTGGGAAAATTGGAGGGAAAATTGGAATTCAATTTGTGAGTCGAGAGGAGCTAAACAGAGGTTAGACACAGTCTTCTGGGCTCATTTAGACTTCAACCGTACAAACATTGAACGAAATCGATCACGATTTGGCCAAGAACCCAAGTTCCAGATTGTGGAAAATTTCGAGGTTGAGGACGACCACCTACAGGTAAGACTTCGTGAAATTAGTTGTGGTTTAATGTTTAGTTAAGTCTTATGAAGCTTCTGTATCAATTAATTTGAAAACTGAGTTGATTTGAATGAGTTTCGAAAGTTCAAACCGTATGATTGATCATGAGGGAAATGATCGATTTAGGGCTTGATGTGTGAATTTAATAACGGAGAACTTAAATTAAGTTCTAGTGGAAGGTTTTCGATGGACAAATTGAAGCAATTAAGCTGGATTTTTAGGAGATCGGACAGGGTTGTGTCGCGGGTTTGGGACCCGTTTAGCAGGGAGTCGGGTGAGGAAGGTGATATTGTAGCATCACTGTAGCAGGCGCGTGGCTTTCACGCGCAGCCACTCACGACGGCGCGTGAGGACGCGTGGGCCCGTTTCTCGAGGCGAGTTCAACACGAATTTTGTCCTATGCAATGTAAAGAACATTTTGGCATCGATTTCGAGTTAATCGGACACCGTTTCGACATTGTTTCGAGGGTCCGAAGGTTTATATTTCGTTTTTAATGAATATTTAATTTCCGAAAAATTATGGGAAATTAGTATGATGTTATTTGAGACCTTGGTGACCCTGAAGAATGATTTCGGACAGGATTCGAGATTCCTGGAAAATGTCAAAAATTACGGAAACGCTTGCAGCGCGAAAACGAGCAATATGGACAGTGTGTGAGTGGACTTTGCTTTCTAAAGTTTAATGCATGCATAAATGTTTCTATGATTTCTATGATCATGATTATGACTTATGGTGATTTTGATTTTCGTATTTATACGCATTTTGATATGCAATACGTGATTGCACGTATTTCGAGACTATGGTTTCTCCTATGCTTTGGTGATGGTTTAATGAACGATTTTATATGATTTGTGTGTATCATGATTTGAGGATGTTTTGATTATGATTGTGAGTATGACTTACGGTTTTGACACGAATTTCGAGATTATTACAGATTTGCGCATTTTACGAGATTTCGAGTATTTTGTAATTTGATCACGGTTTTGATTCCTTGACTTTGGGATTTGAAATACGATTTGATTTCAAATATTTAATGTCAGGACCCGACCCTCCTCGGTCAGGACCCGGCTCATCTAGCACCATATTGTTCGCTTTGGGCCTCGCCCTCACGGTTTTGTTTTCGGGAGCTCATGGTGCAACTTCCCAGAGGGTCAACCATCATGGAATTGCACCAGCCTCAACTCGCTTAACTTTGGGGTTCCAATCCCCCCCAAAGCCACTTGAGCTCCCAAAAGGTGTAACGACCCGTCCCGAGAATTGGGATTAGTAAGTGATTAGTAATGGGATAGTGAGCTTAATCGGTGGTTAGTTGGTTCCGATAGGTCTGTTAGTGTAGAATGATGATTTTGCACCTAGTTTGGGCAAAAAGTTGACTTTTAGTCGGGCCGTCAATTGAGTATTGACCGATGACCGTGATATAGTTCGAGACGTCACGAGTCCGTAGACAGGTGGCACGCCCGATTCTGACATCCGATGAGGAAGTTATGATATTCGAAAGGTTGAGGGCATTACCGTAAATTGAGTAAACGAAGGGGCAAAAGTTGACTTTTTGCTAGACTTGTTGCTTTTACGTAAATCAATGACCGTTAGGTAGATCTCGTTATTCTAAGTACAACGACAGGCGGCATGCTTTCATCGGACATCGGAATAATAAGATACGGGTCAAGGACATTAAGGGGCAAAATGGTAATTTGCCATCTAAGGGCATTTTGGTCTTTTGGGCTAGCATTGGGATTAAGGCCCAGTGGTCAGGGGACACCTGGCTGTTCCAACACATTTTTCCACATAAAGGGTGACACTTGGCTTCTGGAGACTTGTGGAACATTGGATGGACGACCGCCTTTTTTTCTTTTAAATCACGGTTGCGCACAGGTTGGGAAAACAGGGGAGCAGAGTGGCTGAGTTTGTGTGTGTGTGAAGTTTGAGAAACAACCCAAATCCTCCTCAGTCGTGAGATGAGGGAGAACGCAATTGAGGGATTAGATGCTAAGTCAGTGCCACCGTGAAGACTGTCGTGGGTGGCAGCTCTGAACCAGAAATCCTTTACAAACCCGTGAACTTTCAGTGTACACAATAACCTCCAAACCTCAATGTTCGACCAGAGCTCGTGAAGGAGGGTTGGAAAGGGGACTCAAACACGTGGTGGTGTTCACGGCGGCGCACAACGACGGTGGTAAGTCCTCCGTTTTTGTTAAGAGGTTCAGTAAGACTCAAGAATTATCATCACGATTCGGTGTTTATTGGTTCCTTTCGTTGTTTGGAACTATTCCTGGAGATTTCATAGAGTGTTTTGGACTGGGAGACAGAGAATTAGAAGGGTGGAAACACGAGAAATCGATGGAGGAAGAACGAGACTTGAAGGTCGATTGAACAGGTAAGAAACAGGTTCGAATTTCATGATTTAAATAGCTAAAACAATTGTAGGAATTGAGACGAAATTAGTGGGTTAAACGAAATTGAAAAAGATGGAAAAACAAGGAAGAACCGCCCTCGCCGGTTCGGCTGGGCCGGGTTGAACCGAATCAGTCTGGACCCGGTTCGACAGAGGTTGAAGATGAACAGTGCTGGGCGCGTGGCTCCCACGCGCAGCTCCTTTGGGCGGCACTTGAGGGCGCGTGGGGCCCCTTTTGGGGAAGGTTCCAACACGACTTTTAAATTATTCGATGTAAAAAACATTTTGGCGCTGATTTCGAGTCGATCGGACATCGTCTCGATATGTTTCGGTCTGTCCGAAAGTTTTAGGGCTCGGTTAAAAATAGTTAAAAATACGGGAAAATTATGGGACTTTAGTATGACCTTTGTGAAGTAGTTAGTGACCTCGTTATGGGATTTGAACAGATTCGGGAAAGCCGAGGATAGCGAACTGGCCGGAAACGGCGTTAGTGCGCGCGTGTCGAGGCGACGTCGAAATGGTCTGTGAGTGGACTTTTGCTTTCTAACTCTTGATGCATGCATATATGTTTTTATATGTTTTCTATACTCGATCCTATGATTTGATTTATGATTGTGATGATTTACAGTTTTGCACATTTTTCGAGGAAATGACGATTTTCACGTTTTACGAGATTTTGATAAATATCGTGATTTGAACCTGGTTTTAACGATTGATTTCGGGATTTGAATTACGATTTGATTTCAAAGAAAGGAAAAGGATTTTGGAAAGTGTTTCGGTCTTAAGGCCTAGTTCAAAAGAGGTTTTTGGAAATGCGATTTCGGGTTTTGGAATCGGAATTCTGGATGACGATTCGGGATTCGATTCGGGACTTGAAAGTGGATTTCCAGGTTTGGGTTCGGAATGATTATTCTGGATGCCGACTAACGGAATGATGGTTGCGACCTCGGGTCTGCAAAGGAAATGGATATGAGTTCTAGATTTGGATTCGGAATGGCGGTTCTGGATGCCGGAAGGGCATCAGACCAGTGGTTTTGGATTCATGTTTGGATATGGATTTAGAAATTTTTTTCAATTGGTTTGAATTGGATTTGCTGGATCTGGTTATTGGGTTTAAAGACCCGGATATTGTGATTGACGGGGGACGGGCCTGGATTGGGTTTAAAGACCCGGATTAAGTTTAAAGACTCGGGAGTTTAAAGACTCGGATATTGATATTTCCCCCGTAGGCCTGTTGAGTTTAAAGACTCGGATAGATCCAGCAGGTTCGATGGATGAAAATGTGGTTGCAAATGTGTTTTGAATTTCACTGAGAATTGATGATAATGGTTTTCTGAGGTTTTTGGGCAGTGGCCCGGATGAGACGGTTTTTATGGTTTTGGGCGGAGATCCGGGAATTGTGAAAAGGAAAATGTGTCTGGTTTTCCTACATGGTTTTATAACATGAAATTGATATGTATGCATTATTTTTTACGCGGAGGGTATAAATGTTATTGTTTTCTGATAACTATTTTTAAACTTAAACTTTATTTTTGTCCACTCACAGTCTTTTTCGTGTTTTCGATACCCTCCAGGTTGTTGCGGCGTGGGCTGTTGGTCGAGAGAGACGGAGACATCACACGCACGATCCACAGTAGACTTTGCGCACTCGGGGAAGTTCGGAAAACTTTGGATGGTCAGTTCGAGAATCCCTTGTTCGACTTACGTGTCACATGAAGGTTGGACGTCCATTTAGCCTTCGTTTCATGCATAAGTCAGACGGGAGCAGGGTTTAGTCCCTAATCCTGGGGGATTAGGGGTGGGCCCTGACAATTGGTATCACAGCGAGGTTTTGTGTGTTCTGCGTGAGGTTTGGCTTCCAGGATCGTTGGTTAGTCGACTTGGGTGGTGTGATGCTACTGTGGATGTGATGTATCGACGCGGAACAGCCCGACAGCAACCTGGATACGATAAGTGATAGTACGTTCGTTGTGGTTATTTAGCGATGATTGTTAGTGGCAGGATGTTAGTCGCTCGATACGCGGTATGAGGTAAGAAGTATGTCGGCTTAGGGCCGGAATGGTTAGTGTGTTGGTACTGGTTTTGCTTAATGGAGGGTCAGAGATACACTAGCAGATTAACATGGACGGTAGCCAGTGAGCTACGGATGAATAGGGTGGTCGGCCTGAGGGGCCTAAGAGTAGCTTGTTGAGTTAGGAAGATACGTAGGCCAAGGAGGCTGGTTGACGGTGGCTAGTTAGGCCAGATATAGTTTGGCTGTTGAGTGTATGGATTTGTGACCTTTTGGTCAGTTGGGTTGAGTGGCAGTTGCGGGTTTGGATAACCCGGATGACGGGGATGAATTGAGGAACCCCGTGGGATAGTAATAAGTACCTGAGTGGAAATCGTGAGTTGGGGTTTGTGGTATGGTAGTTCTTGTGGATTGCGCCGACTTACGGCTGGATCGGCAATGGTGCTGCTAGGTTCAGCCGAGGTAGTGGGTGCTTGGTGGATAACTCGAGATGAGGGTGCATACGCAGAGCAAGGTCGAGATGTGCGTGGGTAGGTCACGTATCAGGACGAATGGACAGATTTGACCATCAGTGGGATTCATTTCGTGGACTAATCTTATGTGTTAGACATGCTGAGGTTGGTTTTTGATGCTTGGAAATCGGTTGAGAATTGGAAACTTGTCCACATATGATGGAAGGACTTGAGAAATGAGTGATTAGAACTAATCGATATGAGGTTATTGAAGAGAACCCGTAAGCTAGAGCGTGCCTTTAGGACTTTAGTGCTTTATTCCGACCAGGTGAGCGGAGCAGCAGTTGAGGGGCGTGAAGGTGAAGTAGTGAGTTGGTAGGTAGGATTCCCTATTGGGTGAGACAAGTAGGGTTGGATCGTTTCTGGAGTTGAGTGGTCGTTTTTAGATTGTGAAGTGGAGTAGTAGTTGAGTTACTCATAGACCCGGAGTCTGGTTTAGAACTTGAGTTGGTTTCAGAAGGTGAGGAGGTTGTACGTGAGGATGTACTCTATGAACTCTGTCGAGTATCCCCGCTCCGGGATTCCATCGGAATCAACTGCCTGTACCAACTACTCGGTATCCCCGCTCCGGGATTCCATCGCCAAGTACCAACCCTGATTACTTGTCCAAACCATCTCTAACCAGTCGTAACTCGACTAAACCAATGTCGTCTACCAGGTCGTCCATGACCTTAGTTGTACCAACAATCCATCACAACAATGGTAGCACGACAACCTGCTAGGTCTAACCGATAAGTACAACCCCGACTGCGAAGTGCAGTCCCAACACAAGCTGACATGACTAGACCGACTACCGAATCCAAATTCGAATAGTCGTCCAAGTTAAACCACTCGTCAACTTACATCCCCGAACCATACACCTAAGGTAGGGTTCCACAATCACACCTAGGGTCACTCTGAACCCAACTGCAAGCTACCAACTGTAGTACAATCCACAATCTAACCATCTCCGCGGTCTTGACATCGAAAAGACGTTAATCCAATCCTACCGTAAATCAACTAGGATTCCCCGAATCCGGCTGCTAACCGACAGGAGCAGTAAATCCATTTAACTCAACAAAATCCGAACATCGATGGTCATAATTCCCAACCAGTCGTCGGAACCGATCCTACGACATCGTGAAAGACGATCCAAACTAACCGTCTCACGATCACAACCTAACGTACGAATACGTTCATCCTTCCATAGAGTCCCACACTGTCAACCCCGACAGAATTATGGCAACCCCGTCATCAAGTGTCGAACCAGGACATTCCACGATATAGTCCTACTAACTATCGTATCGGCATCCCAACAATCAGGTTGACCACGAACTGTAGCCCCTTGAGATATCACATCATCGACCTGCGTACATTCCAAGAGCTCCGCGGTTGCTCGAATAGAGATAACCCCGCTCTGTTAAGCATCCTACGAGCAATCCTATGCTCTGATACCACGTTGACAGGACCCATCCCAATCCCCCCCCCCCCCCCCCCGGGATTAGTGCGGGATGACCCTGCTCCCGTCTGACACGAAGTGTCAGACAAGGGATATTTCCGACCTTTGCCCTCCCGGGCTATCAGAGTACGCCAGGATCCGGAGGAGGTATGTGATATCTCGATCTCTGCTACAGTCCACACCGTATCCAACCTGAAGGGTATTAAAAACAGAAAGACTGTGAGTGGACAAAAATAAAGAATTTATAAAAATATTTCATCAAATACCTTTATACCCGCCACTAAAAAGCATGCATGCATAGTAAAACCATTTATCCAAAAACATAAGTTTAAACAACCATAAATAGGGTCACAAACCATGACTTCTGGGCTCGAACCAACCTAGGGCTAGGACCGTTGTGACCTCTGGACGGCTTAGGACTAGACTGGGCAGCCCACGGCGGCGACACGACGGCGGTAAGCCTGCAAACCCGAGAAGACCGATTTTCCTTCCCTGTCTCGAACCGTCCGTTTTTAACGTTAAACTTGTTTGGTTGTTTTTGAGACATAACCTAGGGGACTAGACGAGCATTTTGGACCAGAGTTTGTGGCTGGATGCTTGACGGCTCGCCGGAGAAGACAAACCAGAACCGGCAGCCAGTTCCCCGTCGTTTTTCAGGTGGTTTCTCGAACTTAAAATCTAGTTTAATTTGCACAGAACCATTGTTGAGGTAGAGACGAGTCCATAGGAACAAATCCCACCTGAAACGGTGGTCGGAATCACGATCTGTGATCGGGTCGAACCGTGGGTCTGCGGTGACCCGGTTCTCAGACCGGTTACTGTAGCTGATGACGTCATCATGCTGACGTCAGCAGTGACGTCATGATGACGTCATCATGTCAGAATATTGTTAGACCAGGGACCAATGGGATGTTGACACGTGTCCTCTGACACTGTCAGTGATGACGTCATGCTGACGTCAGCAGTGACGTCATGCTGACGTCAGCATCACTGTAGCACTGTTGACCAGAGGGTTGACCGGCGCGTGGGGGGCGCGTGTGAACAGTATTTTGTGTGGGACCAGTGCCATTTTCAAGGTTTCGACGATACGGATCCAATGGCGGTGGTTTCGTGTCGATCGGAGATCGTTAAGTTGGTCAAATTAGGGTTTGACGTCTTGGGAAGCGTGTTCGGACGGCTTTCCCGGGCCGGTTTCAGTCTAGGGTTTCTTAGTTGTTTAGTAGGGACTTAAAGTGACCTTTACGTATGTTTTGGGCATGACAGGAATTGTACTTTAACCCTTGGACGGGGCTTTACGCTCGGGATTGCAGCGGGATTGTACTGTGAGTGGGCCTTTGATTTCACTAAACTTCGGCATGCATAACTGTTTTACTTTCTACTATATCTATATGTGATTCAAGTAAAAGTATCTGTTTATCTTGTGTATGATTTATGGCACGTATTACGATGTTTGGGCATGAGACCCGTCTGGTTGTTTATGAATGGTTTGGAGTCATATATATGTATAATGGATCTCGATATTATCTGTGGTACTGCACTGTATAGATCTACCCTAGGATTCTATCTCCTCCGGATGTAGGTACACCGGAGTGGTCACGGCGCATTGCCTGTGAGGAGTCGCTCTACGGAGGGACCGGACCGTAGAGTGACTCAGGAGCAGGATTGCTCCTATTGGACGTCTGGGACGTCAGGCATCTAGAATGCCATGCTCGGACTAGGTTCGGGATTTGGACTCGGGATTGAGACCCCGGGTGGCACGCGTAGCCTTGAGACTGTGACCTTATTGGGCGTCTGGGACGTCAGGCATCTGGGATGTCAGGGTTGGGATGTATAGTGCAGTGACTAAGATTATATTATGTTGATATTATTCTGCTTATGACTTTATGGTTTTGTGGTTTATGATACTATGCATGTCTTTTCGGAAAACGGAGGGGAAAAGCTATATGTTTTCGAAATGGTAAACTACTTTGTAAACCTTGAGTTTCGGCCCACTCACCTTTGTTGTTTTACTACCCCTCCAGGTAGTGCTATCGAGGAGGAGGATCCCGAGGAGGAAGAGGCATAGGTTTACGTTGCGTACCTGAACCCTACTGCTGGGTAGGTTGGCACGTAGTGTGTCTAGAGTCGTGCTCAATAAACTGTATTCGGGAACTATCCCTTGTCTGACACTATTTGTATTCGAGTATTTGTGTGGCGTGCTATGTATGACTTAACTTTGGATTTTCTTTTTGCATTTTTCTTCAATAAGGGTATTTTTGGTATTTTAATGTCGGGTGTCAGACGGGAGCAGGGCAAGTCCCGGGTGGTCCCAGGGGGATCGGGGCGGGTCCTGTCAACTTGGTATCAGAGCACTAGGTTGTGGTCAGCATGCTAGACTAGTGGTCAGTACTTAGTTTAAAAGATGTCAGTATCTAATCTATGCCTCTTAACAGTGGGTTATGCCTCCAAGGTGAATTCCTCAAACACGAACTGACGAGGAAATCGCGAGAGAGATGGAATGTGCTAGCATTGAGCGGGCTCAAAGGTTGGGAGCCACACCGTTCAGCGGGGGATCAAACCCCGAGGATGCCCATGAGTGGATTGCGAAATGGGAAAGAATCTTCACCGTGATGCACTGCCCACCAGGCGAGCGGGTGGCATTGGCGACCTTCTTACTCGAAGGCGGGGCTTATCAATGGTGGCATGGTCTTGAGATGTCCGGGTGGACTGTTCACACCACCACATGAGAGGTCTTTCGTGCCCGATTCTTAGATCAGTATTACCCGCGTTCATTTCGCATGGCACGAGAGGCAGAGTTCCTGCGGCTGGAACAGGGAGATATGTCCGTGGCAGATTACGAGCAGACTTTCGGGAACCTTTCCCGTTTTGCCGTAGCTTTCGTGAGTACTGAGGAGGAAAAATGTCAAAGATTTGAGTTGGGACTCCGAGGAGAGTTGCGGGCAAGTGTGACGGCTACTAGTTACGCGACTCTGAGGGACATGGTCGACGCTGCAGTTCGTGTCGAGGCCAGTTTGGCGGCACACCAGGCGCGACAATCATCAGGCGAGGGGCAGCGCCGGGATCGTCCACATCCTGGACCAACCGGCCCAAAGATCTCTAAGGGGGGAAATTACCGAGGAGCACCCTCATCTTTACGTGGTCGTGGCTGGTCAGGTCGACATGGGAACTCTCAGAGGGGCGGATCGAGATTCAGTTCTGGACAACATCAGGCTTGGAGTGGTGCATCAGGAGGGTCTTGGGATGGACCAAGGACAGTTAATTGCTTTGCTTGTGGAGGAGCGGGCCACTATGCCCGAGATTGCCCTTTACTGTCAAGGAACAACGAGACTAAAGGTGTTAGTGTGACACAGAGTTCGGCTTCTCACCCTTCCAGAGGCCGAGGACAGAGTGCTGAGCGTGGCGCGCGTGGGCGCGGACAGACTGCGGGACCCAGAGCTCGTGTTTTTGCAGTGACTCAGCAGCAGGCGAGGTCAGCCCCTGGTGTGGTTACAGGTACTCTTCATATCTCAAATATTGTTGTACGGGTGTTAATGGATGCTGGGGCTACTCATTCTTTTATTTCAAAAAGTTGTGCGGGTATGTTAGATCGCGAGGTGTCAGCCTTGGATAGTGAAATGGGTGTTGGTACACCGATGGGCGTTGTGTACATAGTGAATCAGGTGATCCGGAGATGCCCAGTAAGGGTGGAGGATGTAGATCTGCTAGCTGATCTAATCCTTATGGATATCCATGACTTTGATGTTATCTTGGGAATGGATTGGTTGACTGAGCACGGTTCGCTCATCGACTGTTGTAGTAGGCGGGTGATTCTGCGAAGTCCGGGTTTGCCGGAGGTTACTTTTCAGGGAGAGCGCGACGGTTCGCTACCTGAAGTAATTTCTTCACTTGCCGCTACGAAGCTTCTACAGAAGGGATGCCAGGGCTATCTGGCGCATGTTGTGACGACAAAGAGTGATACTTCGGGTGCCGATGATATACTTGTGGTGCGAGAATTTCCAGATGTGTTCCCGGAAGATTTGCCTGGTTTACCACCACATCGGGAGATTGAGTTCACGATTGAACTACTTCCCGGTACACGACCTATATCGCAGACACCATATCGGATGGCACCAGCGGAGTTACGGGAACTGAAGATCCAATTGCAGGAGTTGGTGGACTTGGGATTCATCCGACCGAGTACATCACCGTGGGGAGCACCGGTATTATTTGTGAAGAAGAAGGAGGGGAGCCTCCGTTTGTGTGTGGATTATCGACAGCTCAACAAGGTCACGGTAAGGAACCAGTACCCCTTACCCAGGATTGACGATCTTTTTGATCAACTGCGGGGAGCACAGTACTTCTCGAAGATTGATTTACGATCTGGTTATCACCAGTTGAAGATTGCTGAAGGAGATGTCCCGAAGACAGCGTTTCGGACCAGATACGGGCATTATGAATTCCTTGTGATGCCTTTCGGCTTGACGAATGCTCCAGCAGCATTCATGGATCTGATGAATAGGGTCTTCCGATCTTATTTGGATAAGTTTGTGATCGTGTTCATTGATGACATCCTTGTGTACTCGAGGAGTGCTCAAGCTCATGAGGAACACTTACGTTCGGTGTTAGGAAAGCTGAGGCAGAACCAGTTATACGCCAAGCTGAGTAAGTGTCAGTTTTGGCTAACCAGCATTGGTTTTCTGGGACATGTAGTGTCAGCAGACGGGATTAGTGTGGATCCCCAGAAGACCGAAGCGGTGACAAATTGGGCTAGACCGACAACCGTGACAGAGGTACGGAGTTTCGTTGGTTTGGCAGGATACTACCGGAGATTTGTTGAGGGCTTCTCTAGTATTGCTGCACCGTTGACTCGTTTAACCAGGAAGGGAGTAAAGTTTGTTTGGGATGAACGGTGTGAGCAGAGTTATCAGGAATTAAAACGTCGGTTAACTACCGCACCTGTTCTTGCTTTGCCGAATAACAGTGGAGAGTTCGAAGTCTACAGTGACGCATCGTTGCAAGGTTTGGGTTGCGTGCTGATGCAGAATGGCAGAGTTATCGCTTATGCATCGAGACAACTAAAGACACATGAGCTGAACTACCCTACGCATGATCTGGAGTTGGCGGCGGTGGTTCACGCTTTAAAGATCTGGCGACATTATCTGTACGGGGTGACTTGCAGGATCTTCACCGATCATCAGAGTTTAAAGCATTTGTTCACTCAGAAGGAGTTGAACGTAAGGCAGCGACGGTGGTTGGAACTGATCAAGGATTACGATTGTACGATTGAATATCATCCAGGGAAGGCGAACGTTGTGGCAGACGCACTCAGCAGGAAGTCAGCAGGATCGATTGCACACCTGAGGCTGGTGTACCTTCCTTTGCTTGGGGAACTCCGAAGAGCTGGAGTTATGCTGGGGATGGATGAGCAGGGAGCTTTGTTGGCCAGTTTTCATGTACGACCTGTGCTAGTCGATCGGATCATTGAGGCACAATTGGAGGATCCGACACTTTGTATCTACAGGATCGAGGTCGAAGCGGACGAGAGGCAGGACTTTACTATCCGACCAGATGGAGCTCTGGTGAAACTAGGCCGTTTGTGTGTTCCTACAGTGGCAGAGTTACAGGCAAAAATTCTCGAGGAAGCCCACAGTTCGGCGTATGCCATGCATCCGGGAGGTACAAAGATGTACCGTACCCTCCGGGACCACTATTGGTGGGCAGGAATGAAGAAGAATATTGCAGTGTTTGGGAGCAGATGTTTGACCTGTCAGCAGGTCAAGGCTGAGCGGCAGAGACCGTATGGAGCAATGCAACCGCTTCCGATTCCCGAGTGGAAGTGGGATCACATTACCATGGATTTTGTCTTCAAATTGCCTAGAACTCAGAGAGGATTCGATGGAGTTTGGGTGATTGTCGACCGATTGACCAAGTCAGCTCATTTCTTACCACTACAGGAGACATTTAAGCCAAACCGACTGGCTCAGCTGTTTGTGAAGGAGATCATTCGACTTCATGGTACGCCGGAGTCGATAGTGTCTGATCGAGATCCGCGTTTCACATCTAGGTTCTGGCGAAGTTTGCAGAACGCCTTGGGTACAAACTTACATTTCAGTACAGCGTTCCATCCACAGACCGATGGGCAGTCAGAGAGGACTATCCAGACACTGGAGGACATGATGAGGTCTTGTGTACTGCAGTTTCAGGATTCGTGGGATACTCATTTGCGGCGGCGGCGACACGGCGGCGGTAAGCCTGCAAACCCGAGAAGACCGATTTTCCTTCCCTGTCTCGAACCGTCTGTTTTTAACGTTAAACTTGTTTGGTTGTTTTTGAGACATAACCTAGGGGACTAGATGAGCATTTTGGACCAGAGTTTGTGGCTGGATGCTTGACGGCTCGCTGGAGAAGACAAACCAGAACCGGCAGCCAGTTCCCCGTCGTTTTTCAGGTGGTTTCTCGAACTTAAAATCTAGTTTTATTTGCTCAGAACCATTGTTGAGGTAGAGACGAGTCCATAGGAACAAATCCCACCTGAAACGGTGGTCGGAATCACGATCTGTGATCGGGTCGAACCGTGGGTCTACGGTGACCCGGTTCTCAGACCGGTTACTGTAGCTGATGACGTCATCATGCTGACGTCAACAGTGACGTCATGATGACGTCATCATGTCAGAATATTGTCAGACCAGGGACCAATGGGCTGTTGACACGTGTCCTCTGACACTGTTAGTGATGACGTCATGCTGACGTCAGCAGTGACGTCATGCTGACGTCAGCATCACTGTAGCACTGTTGACCAGAGGGTTGACCGGTGCATGGGGGGCGCGTGTGAAAAGTATTTTGTGTGGGACCAGTGCCATTTTCAAGGTTTCGACGATACGGATCCAATGGCGATGGTTTCGTGTCGATCGGAGATCGTTAAGTTGGTCAAATTATTGTTTGACGCCTTGGGAAGCGTGTTCGGACGGCTTTCCCGGGCCGATTTCAGTCTAGGATTTCTTAGTTGTTTAGTAGGGACTTAAAGTGACCTTTACGTATGTTTTGGGCATGACAGGAATTGTACTTTAACCCTTGGACGGGGCTTTACGCTCGGGATTGCAGCGGGATTGTACTGTGAGTGGGCCTTTGATTTCACTAAACTTCGGCATGCATAACTGTTTTACTTTCTACTATATCTATATGTGATTCAAGTAAAAGTATCTGTTTATCTTGTGTATGATTTAGGGCACGTATTACGATGTTTGGGCATGAGACCCGTCTGGTTGTTTATGAATGGTTTGGAGTCATATATATGTATAATGGATCTCGATATTATCTGTGGTACTGCACTGTATAGATCTACCCTAGGATTCTATCTCCTCCGGATGTAGGTACACCGGAGTGGTCACGGCGCATTGCCTGTGAGGAGTCGCTCTACGGAGGGACCGGACCGTAGAGTGACTCAGGAGCAGGATTGCTACTATTGGACGTCTGGGACGTCAGGCATCTAGAATGCCATGCTCGGACTAGGTTCGGGATTTGGACTCGGGATTGAGACCCCGGGTGGCACGCGTAGCCTTGAGACTGTGACCTTATTGGGCGTCTGGGACGTCAGGCATCTGGGATGTCAGGGTTGGGATGTATAGTGCAGTGACTAAGATTATATTATGTTGATATTATTCTGCTTATGACTTTATGGTTTTGTGGTTTATGATACTATGCATGTCTTTTCGGAAAACGGAGGGGAAAAGCTATATGTTTTCGAAATGGTAAACTACTTTGTAAACCTTGAGTTTCGGCCCACTCACCTTTGTTGTTTTACTACCCCTCCAGGTAGTGCTATCGAGGAGGAGGATCCTGAGGAGGAAGAGGCATAGGTTTACGTTGCGTACCTGAACCCTACTGCTGGGTAGGTTGGCACGTAGTGTGTCTAGAGTCGTGCTCAATAAACTGTATTCGGGAACTATCCCTTGTCTGACACTATTTGTATTCGAGTATTTGTGTGGCGTGCTATGTATGACTTAACTTTGGATTTTCTTTATGCATTTTTCTTCAATAAGGGTATTTTTGGTATTTTAATGTCGGATGTCAGACGGGAGCAGGGCAAGTCCCGGGTGGTCCCAGGGGGATCGGGACGGGTCCTGTCAGCAGCGTACAACGACGGTGGTAAGTCCTCTGTTTTTGTTAAGCAGTTCAATAAGACTTAGGAATGATCATCACGATTCGGTGTTTATTGGTTCCTTTCGTTGTTTGGAACTATTCCTGGAGATTTCATAGAGTGTTTTGGACTTGGAGACAGAGAATTAGAAGGGTGGAAACACGAGAAATCGATGGAGGAAGAACGAGGCTTAAAGGTCGATTGAACAGGTAAGAAATAGGCTCGAATTTCATGATTTAAATAGCTAAACCAATTGTAGTAATTGGGACGAAATTAGTGGGCTAAACGGGATTGAAAAAGATGGAAAACCAAGGAAGGACCGCCCTCTCCGGTTCGGCTGGGCCGGGTTGAACCAAACCGGTCTAGACCCGGTTCGGCATAGGTTGAAGATGAACAGTGCTGGGCGCATGGCTCCCACACGCAGCCCTTTGGGCGGCGCGTGAGGACGCGTGGGGCCCCTTTTGGGGAAGGTTTCAACACAAATTTTAAAGTATTCGATGTAACGAACATTTTGGCGCTGGTTTCGAGTCGATCGGACATCGTCTCAATATGTTTCGGGCTATCCGAAGGTTTTAGGGCTCGGTTAAAAATAGTTAAAAATACGGGAAAATTATGGGACTTTAGTATGACCTTTGTGAAGTAGTTAGTGAGCTCGTTATGGGATTTGAACAGGTTCAGGAAAGCCGAGGATAGCGAACTGGCCGGAAATGGCGTAAGTGCGCGCGTATCGAGGCGACGTTGAAATGGTCTGTGAGTGGACTTTGCTTTCTAACTCTTGATGCATGCATATATGTTTTTATATGTTTTCTATACTCAATCCTATGATTTGATTTATGATTGTGATCGTTTACGGTTTTGCACGTTTTTCAAGGAAATGACAGTTTTCACATTTTACGAGGTTTTGATAAATATCGTGATTTGAACTTGGTTTTAATGATTGATTTCGGTATTTGAATTACGATTTGATTTCGAAGAAAGGAAAAGGATTTTGGAAAGTCTTTCGGGCTTAAGGCCCAGTTCAAAAGAGGTTTTCGGAAATGCGATTTCGGGTTTTGGAATCAGAATTCCCGATGACGATTCGGGATTCGATTCGGGACTTGAAAGTGGATTTTCGGGTTTGGGTTCGGAATGATTATTCCGGATGCCGGCTTACGGAATGATGGTTGCGGCCTCGGATCTGGAAAGGAAATGGATATGAGTTCTAGATTTGGATTCGGAATGACAGTTCTGGATGCTAGAAGGGCATCAGACCAGTGGTTTCGGATTGGGGTTTGGATATGGATTTAGAAATAGTTTTCAAACGGTTTGAATTGGATTTACTGGATCTGGTTATTGGGTTTAAAGACCCAGATATCGTGATTGACGGGGGACGGGCCCGGATTGGGTTTAAAGACCCGGATTGAGTTTAAAGACTCGGATATTGATATTTCCCACGTAGGCATGTTGAGTTTAAAGACTCGGACTTGAAAGACTCGGATTATTGAGGCCTGGTTATTGAGTTTAAAGACTCGGGAGTTTAAAGACTCGGATAGATCCAGCAGGTACGATGGATGAAAATGTGGTGGCAAATGTGTTTTGAATTTCACTGAGAATTGATGATAATGGTTTTCTGAGGTTTTTGGGCAGTGGCCCGGATGAGAAGGTTTTTGATGGTTTTTGGCGGAAACCCGGGAATTGAGAAAAGGAAAATGTGTCTGGTTTTCCTTCATTGTTTTATAACAAGAAATTGATATGCATGCATTGTTTTTTACGCGGAGGGTATAAATGTTATTGTTTTCTGATAACTGTTTTTGAGCATAAACTTTATTTTTGTCCACTCACAGTCTTTTCCGTGTTTTCGATACCCTCCAGGTTGTTGCGGCACAGGCTGTTGGTCGAGAGAGACGGAGACATCACACGAACAATCCACAGTAGACTTTGCGCACTCGGGGAAGTTCAGAAAACTTTGGACGGTCAGTTCGAGAATCCCTTGTCCGACTTACGTGTCACACGAAGATTGGACGTCCGTTTAGCCTTCGTGTCATGCGTAAGTCAGAAGGGAGCAGGGTTTAGTCCCTAATCTTGGGGGATTAGGGGTGGGCCCTGACAAAAGGCCTAGTGCTAAATAGGTGTGTGCCTACACCTTTACGGCACACCACCATTCTCTCCCAGACCATTCCCCCTCGCAGGAATATGGGATTATTCACCGTTTCCTCCAGAACACGGGTCTTACATTTCAAATGGATTTTTAAAAGGTGATTTCGGGCTTGATGCCCATGGCATAAAAGTAATTTTGATGAATGAGATTCGGATTTCGAAAACGTGAAAGTAGATTTCCGGATTGGGTTCGGAATGGTGGTTCCGGATGCCAGCTTACGGAATCAATATTGCAAATTCGAATTTGGAAATGGATGACGGATATGATTGGGGATTTGAATGTGAAATTCGGACATAAGTCCTATTATGACAAAATGTGATTTCAGATTGGTTTTGGAATTTGGATCATGATGGATCCTGGATTGTTGTGATTTACAAATGGTTTTGGGTTTAAAGATCCAATACTAGTGCTGGATCATGTTTTGGGTTTAAAGACCCGGTTAATTGATGACGGGGGCGGGCTCGGATTGGGCTTAAATACCCGGATTGAGTTTAAAGACTCGGTTATTGTGATACCGCCCGAGGCCTATTGATTATGTTCTGAGTTTAAAGACTCGTTGATATCCCGGGAAGGCCTGATATATGTGAGTTTATAGACTCGGTAATTGATATCCATCAAAACTATTTGACTTGTGATTTATTTCCGATGTTTGGATGTGTTGGGCAGTGGCCCGGGTTATGTGGTTTTGATGGATTTTTGGATTATTACGTACTTGGATTTGATTCATGATTTTGGGCGGAGGCCCTGTGTTTATGATTGCGGGCTAAGACCCGAAGGTTAAGAAAAGGAAAATGATTTTGATTTGCATACACGGTTTTCTTATATTGGAAATTAAATGGATTGTGAAATGATTTCGAATGCATGCATTAGTTTTACGTGGAGGGTAGAAATTTCTTCTGTAACTGTTTTATAAACTAATTCATTTTTGTCCACTCACACCTTTTATGTTTTTATTGACCCTTCAGGTCGTGGTGCGTTGATCGAGGCTGATCGAGAGACGGAGGCATGAGTGAGTACGTGTGTGGCTATCCCTAGTTTGGTAAGTGCTAAGGCTAATTTGGGAACTTCAGTCGACTTGCCAGACAGGAGCAGGACCGGGCACAGTTATCAATGTCCCTTCGGGGGCGGTCCTGTCAAACGGGTCTTTAAACCCAAAATCAATATCAACGGGTCTTTAAACCCAAAACCAAATTTGAAATCATCATTTGGAATCTCAGCTCCAATCCAGAAATCACATCCATAGTCCATTTCCATATCCGAATTCACAATCATGATTCTGTAAGCCAGCATCCGGAATCATCATTCCGAACTCAAATCCAGAATTCCACTTTTCAAGTTCCAAAACTGAATCAGGAAGCATATTTCCGAAATTCGATTCCAAAACCCGAAATCACATTTATCGAAACCACTTTTATGAAAAGGGCTTCAAGCCCGAAATCACTTTTCTAAAATCTATTATAAATCATTGAAATCCAATCATAATCCGTAATTCAAATCCCAAAGTCAAATCACCAAAACCATGATCAAATCGCAACATAAATCGTAAACTCATAAAACGTGCAAATACGTAAATATCTCGAAATGCGTGCAAAATCGTAAATCATCAAGATCATAATCATAGACATAGAAATCTCGTATAGAAAACATATAAAACATTTATGCATCCATCATAAGTTAGAAAGCAAAGTCCACTCACAGACCGTTAGCGTCGCTGCCTCGATACTCGTGCAATTACCCTTTCCCAACTAATCCACTATCACTGGCTTTCCGGAACCTGTCCAAATCCCATAAGAAAGTCACTAACTATTCCATAAAGCTTCTACTAAAGCTCCGTAATTTTCCCGAATTTTTCACTATTTTTAAACGAGCCCTAAAACCTTCGGACATCCCGAAATATATCGAGACGATGTCCGATCGACTCGAAACTAATCCCAAAATGTTCGTTAAATTGAATACTTTAAAAGTCATGTTGAAAACTTCCCTAGACTAGGCCCCACGCGCCATCAGGCGCTCCCAAAGTGGCTGCGCGTGGGAGCCACGCGCCCAGCACAATCGTCTTCAACCTCACTTCGACCCGGTCCAGTCTGAATCGGCGTGGCCAGTTTTCTGCCGTTTTTAGCCCAATTTCAACTCTTCTTTATTCTACCAGTTTCGTCCCTTTGTTTATGATCGATCCACACCCTTAAAACATGAAATTACAATCAGCATCATACCTTCCAAAATCGTAGAAAATCCTTCAATTTCCTCCTCTGGTTCCGGCCACCACAGACCACCTAAAGTCGTGCTTCCAAGTCCACAAGTTTCCTTTTGACCTCCAAACCTTGTTCCAGTTAACCAAATCACCTATTAACCTTTGAAACACAATCTACCATTTTTTAAGTTAAAGAAGATTTTCACGGGATTTTCTCTTACCGTCCATGTAAGGGTTCGAAATTGGTTCCAACCAACTTTTCTGGACCTCCAGAACACCATCCCCCTAACTGAATCGATCAAAACTTCATGAAACAAGGTTTGCTGTTTCAAAGGAATCAGAACTTGTCGGGTTTTCTTTCTCAAGGCATCGTCATAGGCACCACCGTAACCACCATCTTCATCAGCTCACTCTTCTTTCTCACCTTCATTCACAAACCATCAGTAGAAGATGACATTTGAGAGGTTTGGATGGGTTGGGTTTCACGGGCACTTACCATGCTCTGTTTTTTGTTAACCACAACCCTGCAACCATGTTTAAAACCAATTTGAGGGGGCTGAGAGATGTTTCCACAAGCATGCAGAGGGGGCCAGGTGTCCAAAATCATGTGGACACAGATCCCAAGGAGCACAATTCCCAATGCAACAAATGACTAAAAGGCCCTTGCCTTCACAAATTACCATTTTGCCTGACATGACCCATCCCACTCCCCCCGAGATTTACACGGGATGACCCTGCTCCCGTCTGACACGAAGTGTCAGACAAGGGATATTTCCGTCATTTGCCCTCCCGGGCTATCAGAGTACGCCAGGATCCGTAAAAGGTATGTGATATCTTGATCTCTGCTACAGTCCACATCCGATGTCAACCTGAAGGGCAGTCAAAACATTAAAGCTGTGAGTGGACAAAACAACCAGTTTATAAAAACATTTCCATAAAGACAATTGTACCCTTCACTAAAAAGAATGCATGCATTCGAAAACCATTTAACCAAATGGACCACATGTGGGAACTAAGCCCAAATCAGAAATAAACCAAGGTCGAAAGGACCACAATGAAATCGACCATACGGGCCACTGCCTAAATCCATAAGAAACCAATAAGGGACTCAGCCTAAAACCATAAACATATTGAAACCAACCATACGGGCCACTGCCCAAAACCTGTGTAACCACACATCATATCTCATATATCATATCATATATCATATATACATATAAGTCACACAACCAATCCTGTCACGGTATCCAAAGCTACGCGCGTGCTACCCGGGTCTCAATCCGAGTCTTCTCAAAGTCAAGGTCAATGTCCGCAGACCACTGATCCTACTCGAGGTTATAGTAACCATAGTTTTCCTGAGAGTAAGGAACCCAACTGGGGGGGTGACTCCACTCAGTCGGTGCTCTGTGACTACTCCGGGGTCCACCCAGGCCAACGACCCTCCCCGGAGGAGATAATAGAAGTAAAGGAAGGTATATGCACATATATATACATAATACAAACATCCATGCCCGGTTCCCTTGAACCGTCATGATCCATAATATCCAGTTCATATACATATAGACCATATCCTCCATGTCCGGTTCCCATAAACCGTCATGTACCAACATAACATAACCAGGGTTCATGCCGGTTCCCATAAACCGTCATGTACCAAAATAACATAACCAGGGTTCATGCCGGTTCCCATAAACCGTCATAAACCATGATACCACAACAAGGGTTCATGCCGGTTCCCATAAACCGTCATGAAACTGGAAATCCATTTAAGGTTCCCTGACCTGAAATCAAAACCGTAAAGTAACATGGGTCTCGTGCCCGAACATAGGACATCAGCTGGGCACCGTGCCCGATATCTGAGGTCATATGCCCGAGACAAAACCGAATGGGTCTCATACCCGAGTTTATCCTTTTGGAAATCCAAATCCAAATCATTAAAACCAATAAGGAAATACAGACCCGTATAAGCACCGTATAGGGCCAAAACCTCAAAATACGTGCTTATACGTAACCACATACAAATGCACCCATGGCATCATCAAACATGTACTAAAACACATAATAAACATTTATGCATGCACCAATTTAGAAAATCAAGGTCCACTCACAGACCGTCCGAGCTGCCGCCTCGATTTGCGTGCCATAGGTTCTCCGGAGCCAATCACCGTCACCGGGACTCCCGAACCTGTCCAAATCGTAATAGAAGGTTACTAACTACTTAATTAACCTCCTACCAAAGCCCCGTAATTTTCCGATATTTTTAACTATTTTTAAAGTCGATCCTAAACCTTCGGACACCCCCGAAACCTATCGAAACGATGTCTGATTGACACGAACCCAGTCCCAAAATGTTCGTTACATCGAATAGATCATTTCGTATGTTGAACACTTTCCAAAAATACTGTTCACACGCCCCCACGTGCCCCTAGAAGGCACTGTGCACTGTTCATCATCATCAACATTAGGTGAACCGGTTTTCTGCAACTTGGACCGGTTTTACTGTGCTGAACCGGCGTGACCGATTCAGTGGTTTTTCCCCCTCCATTTCGGTCTGATTCAACTCCTAATCAATCCTATAATTTTTCTTACCTCTTTACACATCTAACCATATAAATTAGAACCCTAAAAACCCCCACAAAACCCATGGTTCGATGCCTTGCTCGTGGTCCAATTTTTCCATTTTCCTTCCCACGGCTTCTCAGCTGTTAAACCCATTCAAAACCTTCCTAAAATGTCCCTAGCAACCTATTGAACACTTCCTAATCACCCACAAGCAATCATAATGGAAAAACCAAATTAAATATGGAAAATGGGTAACTGGGTTACCTTCTCGGTTTCTTGCCTCCACGCCGCCGTCCACAGCGGTTCTGGCCGTCCAGCATCATCCAACATCCTCCTCTCACTCTCCTGGTTCCTCAGATGGCCATGGGTGCAGGTTTGGATTGGATTGGTTTGCACAGAGAAGAGGAAATGAGATCGGGTTATGACTTGGGTTTGAAATGAAGAAATGAAATGCACGAGGAAGGGAGATGCATGAATACAATTTGGGTGGCTTGTGGATGGGTGACAAGTGTCACTCATCCATTGGGCCTCCATAAAATATCTGGGCCCCACTAAAGTCCAAAAGTTAGGTCGTTTCGTAATTCATGCAATAGTACCCTTACACTTCCTTGAACCGTAACTTCGCCGTCGAACGTCCGAATTCGCCGTGCCGCCTGTCTATGGATTCGTATCGTTCTGATCTACGTAATGGTCCTCGGCGCTCGGTCATCGGACATCCCAGGTCAAAAGTCAACTATTTGCTCTTTTTAACCACAATTACCAAAATGACCCTAAACTTCCGAACGTCATAACTTCTTCCACGAACGTCATAACTTCTTCCACGAACGTCGGAATTGAACGTGCCACCTGTCTGTGAACTCGTGACGTCACGAACTACGTCACGGTCATCAGTAAAAGTCCATTTGACCGCCAGAATGAAAAGTCAACGTTTTGCCACGGCTAGGGGTAAAACTGTCATTTTGCATCGTTCGTCCGATTTTGCCTAACTAATCGCGGATTAACCTCACTAATCATGATTAGTCACTAATCTAATCTTGGAATTTGGGACAGGTCGTTACATTGCCCCTCACATACTTAGACCAAAATCCTAACTATCTGAAGTCTGATGACAGTGTGCCGCCTGTCGTTGTACTCAGGGAATCGAGACCTACCTAACGGTCCTCGAAATATGTGAAAAATCCATGTTGTGTGAAAAGTCAACAGTTTACCCCTTTTTAACCATATTACCAAACTACCCTCGAACATCCGAACATCATAACTTCTTCCTCGAACGTCGAAATCGGACGTGCCACCTGTCTATGAACTCGTGATGTTCCAAACTACGTCACAGTCAATGGTCAAAGTCCATTTGATCGCCCGAAAGAAAAGTCAACGTTTCGCCCATTCCATGGGCAAAACCGTCAATTTGTACCGTCCATCCGAAATCACCCAACTAATCACCGATTAACTTCACTAATCCGTCATTAACCACTAATCTAATCCTGATTTTCGGGACAGGTCGTTACAATTTTTCTTTTTACCTGACGAATCATATTCGTTGGGTAATGTTCAGTTTATTGTAGTACACTATGTAGTTAGCATCAGAGAAGGTTGTGAAGGGAAACAATCTCGGACGATAAAAAAGACCATGGTAAGAAATACCTTGCAAATAACATATGATACGTTTGATGACCAGCCAATGAGCAATGGTGGGACAATGCATAAACGACGTTTATAGGAGAGATTATACATAAACAATAAGGGCAGATACGTGATGATGATCATATCAGATGACTCTTCTCCTCATCCTGAGTATATAATACTATCTTTTATAAGAATTTGTATATAGAAAATAGTATTATATACCAACTCTTATAAAAGATAGTATCATACTTAGAATTGTTCATATCCTAAATAATAATTTTAAGAACTATCTCCATAACAAAAATCAATAATTTTAAAGGTATTTTAGTTATTCATGTATCAGACAATTCGATAGTATTGGTAATAAGGGATATCCTTATGGTAAATAGTCCATCTGGTTTACACATATGAAAGGTCTAATTGATTTACAATTTAGTTTATTTTTTTCCTATAAATGATCTTAATATAATAATTTAGAAGTTGAATAATTTTGATTTTGATAATTTTATACTGATTATTCGTTAAATTGGAAGGTGATATGATGAGTCACCATAATGGGTAAAATGTAAATATAATTCTCTTCTATTATACTAAAATTGATTTAAAATTAATTTAAGTATGGGGCTGTACATGATTCTTCATTAATAGGCTAATTTTTTAAAATTTAACCTAACATAGGTGAGTCTAGGTTTATTTCGAAGGAATATTCTCACTTACTAGAAAAATAAATAATTATAATATAACTTGGAATTGATGGAGAAAAAGTAATCTACATTTCACCATTCTGAGCACATATAGTTTGGATAGTTGGTCGTCAATGAAATTTAAATTTCTTAATTATTATTGGCAAGGTAAAGCTCGCCCTCGGGATGGAGGCTCTAGACCACACAAGGTGGTCGCACGACACCTTAGCTCTAGAGCCTTCTAAAACCATTCGTAAGGACTTAGCAGAGAACGCTCCACTAGGATTAAGGTTCCATTTAAAACAATCCCCACAGGAAGGGTCAATACGGATAGAACGACAAACTTGCAAAAAATCTGAGCACCAGGAAACAACCGGATTCGAAGCCCCATACCCCACGACAGAGCTGACTTTAGCATTAGTATCACTACTAATAATTGCCACAAAATTAGCTCTGAATCTTCTCAAAAGGTTACCCATACTACTCCACAGGTCATGCCAAAGAAAGATCCTCTGACCATTACCCACAATGCCCATAATGAAAGGACGCACTAACTCCCGAATATTGAGCAAGTTCATCCAATTCCAAGAGCAAGAAGGGGAGGTTTTCAACACCCAAAAGCTACGATCACGAATAAAAACATCTTTGACCCACTTAGCCGATAAATTAGAATGGCCATCCTAAAAAATGTTCCAAATATACCTAGCCATCAATGAAATATTCCAAAGGTGCAAGTTACGAATGCCTAATCCACCTTCCCTTTTTGGCCTACAAACTCTATCCCAAGCAATTTTAGCATGATAATTACCCTCGGTTTTTCCGGACCAAAGAAAGCGTCTCAACAATCGCTCAATATCCCGGATGATCTGCATAGGCAAGAAAAGATGAGAACCCCAAAACACCATAATACTGTACAAAACAAACTGAATGAGTAAGAGTCTTCCAGCAGAGGAGAGGGCACGATGTTCCCAAGCCATAATACGAATCTTGATACGCTCAAAAATAGGAGCACATTTAGAACAGGTAAGCCTGGTGGTGATGATAGGGATGCCGAGATATCTGACTGGTAAGGAACCTTCTTGCACACCAAAGCAACTAGACAATTAATCCTTCAACCCCACATCAACCCCAGCATCATATAAATGAATTTTTTCCAGGTTTGGGAGAAGCCTAGACACCGCAGAGAACCAATCTAACACACCCTTAACAATAGAGAGAGATAGAGTGTCTCCATTGGAGAAAATGATAAGATCATCAGCAAAGGAAATGTGAGTGAGTATTACCGTATCACACCTCCAATGGAACCTGAAAGAGGGGTTACAATATATGCTCCTTTTCATAATAAGGGAAAAGACCTCCATAAGAACAACAAAGATATAAAGGGACAAAGTATCACCCTGGTGGATACCACGTTTACCCAGAAAGAAACCAGCAAGCTCACCATTGATTGCAACCGAGAAGCGGGTAGTCATGATACAGGCTTGAATCCACAATATGAACACAATGGGAAAGTTGAAAGCCTTTAGGGCAGCAAAGATGAAATCCCAAGAGACAGAGTCATAAGCTTTAAGAATATCAATTTTAACTGCACATCTCGGAGCACCCGAATTAAGATGATACCCCTTGAATAACTCTTGGACCAACAAAATATAATCCCCAATCCGACGCCCAATAACAAAAGCAGACTGATTTGAAGAAATGATCGAAGAAAGCACAAGTTTCATACGGTTGGCGATGATTTTAGAGACAATCTTGTAGACAGTGTTACAACAAGAAATGAGCCTAAAGTCCCCCATCTTGGAAGGATTCGAGATTTTACGAATTAAGGAGATAATGGTAGAGTTAACCTCGCCAAGCAACTTGCCAGAAACAAAAACCTCCCTCACCGTAGATATCACATGGGGCCCAATAATAGCCCAAGCACGGTGGAATAAATAACCATTAAAGCCATCCTGGCCAGGGGCCTTATTTGGTTTAAGACTGAAACATGTTCTTTTGATTTCCTCATCAGAAACCATAGTAACCAACTTGCTCGTTTGCTCCTCAGAAATGGTGGAATTAATAACATCTTGGAATTGCATAACACAAATAAGGGTAGACCTACCAAACAGATTCTAAAAGAAAGTAACCGCCTCAGTTTTCACTTCATTACCATCCCTAATAACCGACCCATCGTCCCAAGTTATGCAATCAATTTTGTTGCGATTCGCTATCTTCTTAATAACTTTGTGAAAGAAATTAGTGTTCCTTTCTCCAGCCTCCATCCACTGCACACGAGCCTTCTGCCTAAAAAGACTATCTTCAGCTCGAAGACAATTAGCAAACTTCTTTAACAAAAGTTTCTCCAGATTAGCAACCCACAAATCAAATGGGTTAGCCACCAGAGCTTGTTGGCATCGGTCAAGTTCAGCCTTAGCATCAATAACAACCAAAGAAACCTCCATAAGAGGTAACTTGTTCAGTCTTTTCAAAGCACCTTTCACTAATTTTAACCGATAAACAAGCTTAAATTGCTCAGTACCAACACAAGGAGTATTGAAAGCACGTTCCACAATAGGGAGAAAATACACATGATCAGCAAGAAAATTGAAGAATTTAAAGGGGATCAATCTCTTAATCGAGGGAATACCAAGGACAGCAACTCCAGGCGCATGGTCCGAAGAGCCTGGGTTAAGGAACTCCGCATAAGAGTTAGGGAACTGATTCAACCAGCCAACATTAACAAGGACTCTGTCCAGCTTCCTATAAATCGTATTACCCAGAAATTGACGATTTCACCAAGTGAAAAACTCGCCAGTATACCTTAAGTCCTCAAGACAACAATCCTGCAAGCAATCATGAAAATCACGCATACCACCATTCCAGGAACCGTTCCCTCCTTGTTGCTCAATAAGGCAGGAAATATCGTTGAAATCCCCAAGCACAATCCAGGGGATGTCACCAGTCGACTCAGTGAAAGAAACTAAATCAGCCCACAAACTACGACGAGAGTACTCTAGATTCAAACCATAGACAAAGGTAGCAAACACCATCCTGCCAGTATCGAGAATTTCCAAAGAGGTGTGGATACATTGGTCTGACACTCTCAAAACACGCAGAGTAACACGGCTAGGATCCCACCCAACCCAGAGTCTACCATTTTGGTGCTCACTATAGTTCTCCACCCAACACCAATTACGATTAATAGCTTGCATACCCTGCTAGCATTATCCAAGCGGACACGAGTTTCCAGCAAACCCAAAACACTCAAATTGTGATCAAGAATAAAATTACTAACCTCCAATTGGTGAGCCAAGACGTTCCCTCCACGATTGTTCCAGCTAGCGAGCTTAATCTTCATCAGAATCAAAGATAATAGGAATGTTAACACGAGGATTGACACCCTCAATCATCTTCTTGCCCGCCTTCTTCTTTCCTTTTTTCTTCTTTTTTCCCTTCTCAGCGTTTCCAGGACAAAGAGGCCCACAGACAGACAAGGTATTTGTCGGGGGAACAAAAGCAGTGGAAGGGGAAGCAATAGCAGAGGAAGGGACCATGGTGTCGTTGAGGGAATCCAAACGATCATCAATAGCACTTGTAGCTTCACGGCCAGTATAAAGAGACTGGAACTTGTTATGGAGAGGAACAACATCGTCCCCATGCACGTTGCAATTAGACCCACCCCAAAGGAACTCCACGGTTGGGCATCCCCATAGGGTCCAAACAAGCTTCATTTAAACCTACACACACAGTTTTAAAAAGGTTGGTGGTTAACAGCTTGCTTTGAGTGACTCCTCCACCTGAAAACTTCAGCCCACGGCCATGGGACTCACCAACAGTGTCGCAAAGATTGGAGATGGAGTTGGGCCTAGATGTTGAGATAGGGACCACACTGCCATTTCTTCTTACTCACCACAGCACCCGTATCGGGCCTACAAGATTGGACAGCTTCCACAGACTTCCTCACCAAACCATTCACAACACAAGAATTGGGCAAGGGCCCATAAGGCTGGGCAGCCTCCACGGGTCCACTGGATTTACCCCCCTCAACGCTTGACATAGGCTTAGGAATGGGACCACTAGAATGAAAATGCTTCTTACCCCCCATGGGCTTTAAGTGACATGAAGGTTCATTATGGCTGAACGATTTATACCTTGAGCATAAACGAGGCCGACTCTCATATTCAATCTTAACCTCCACAACATGTGCCACATCACCATCCTCGGTAGTTTGATCAAGGATATCCATGGAATCAATGAGTTGATCATTCGCATCAACCTCAATACATATCCACATGAAGGCAATGCGTTTTTTTGGAAAGAGTGAGAGAATCCACATACAGCGGTTTCCCAACCGCACTAGCAATACGACTGTAACCTTCTTCATTCCAGTGCTCAAGAGGAACATTAAAAAATTGGACCCAGAGAGGGATTTCAGAATGAGCGTTCTTGGTGAGAACCATCCCTTGTTTCCAGCGAGATAAGAATAGCATACGACCAACAAGGTGCCAAGGGCCATGACAGGACCCATCCCAATCCCCCCGGGATTAGTGCGGGATGACCCTGCTTCCGTCTGACACGAAGTGTCAGACAAGGGATATTTTTTACCTTTGCCCTCTCGAACTATCAGATTACACAAGGATCCGGAGGAGGTATGTGATATCTCGGTCTCTGCTACAGTCCACATCCGATGTCAACCTGAAGGGTAGTCAAAACATTAAAAGCTGTGAGTGGACAAAATAAGAGTTTATAAAAACATTTTAACGAGAAGACATTTGTACCCTTCACTAAAAATCATGCATGCATTCGAAAACCATTTAACCGAAAGAACCATAATGAAAACGACCATACGGGCCACTGCCCAAATCCATAAAGGACTCAGCCCAAATCATAAGAAACCAACCATACGGGCCATTGCCCAAAACCTGTGTAACCACACATCACATATCATATATCATATTTATATCATATACACATATAATTCACACAACCAATCCTGTCACGGTTTCCAAAACTACGCGCGTGCTACCTAGGTCTCAATCCGAGTCTTCTCAAAGTCAAGATCAATGTCCGCAGACCATTGACCCTACCCGAGGTAATAGTAATCATAGCCTTCCTAAGAGTAAGGAACCCAACTGGGGGGTGACTCCACTCAGTTGGTGCTCCGCGACTACTCCGGGGTCTACCCAGGCCAATGACCCTCCCCGGAAGAGATAATAGAAGTAAAGGAAGGTATATGAATACATATATATACATAACATAAACGTTCATGCCCGATTCCCTTGAACCGTCATGATCCATAACATCCATCAACCAGGGTTCATGTCGGTTCCCATAAACCGTCATGTACCATAATGACCTGACAAAGGTTCATGCCAGTTCCCATAAACCGTCATGAACCACAATGACCTTTCCAGGGTTCATGCCGGTTCCTATAAACCGTCATGAACTTGGAAATCTATCTAGGGTCCCTGACCCTAAATCATCAGTGTAAAACAACTGGGTCTCGTGCCCGAACATATGACTCAACTGGGCACCGTGCCCGATATTTAAGGGTCAGTCACGACTCCGATCATAGTGATGCGTGCAACCATCCATCCAGGACCGCCCTCAATCCTGGTATGTCGCCGTGACGGTATCAACCGACGCGACCATCTCAAGATCATGGTGCACTCATCACCGATCGATATCCTGAACCGTCAGCACTCCGAAGTCGAGCCTCCCCAGGCTGCTCGACAACAAATCGTGCATCGTGACCTCTCCGGAAGGAACACATCCCAAACTGGAGGCTAGCGTCGTATCGTTGATCGCCGTGCACAAAACACCCGTCGCGACCACGATTTAAACCCGAAGGTCGTAAATAGCGTCATATGCCTGAGACAAAACCAAATGGGTCTCATACCCGAGTTTATCCTTTTAGAAATCCAAAACCTTTTCATTTAGAACAATAAAGACATACACCCCCGTATAGGCACCGTATAGGGTCGAAACCTCAAAATACGTGCCTATACGTAACCACACATCCAAATGCACTCATGGCATCACAAACAAATATTTAAAACATATAATAAACATTTATGCATGCACCAATTTAGAAAACAAGGTCCACTCACAGACCGTCCGAGCTGCTGCCTCGATTTGCGTGCCATACGGCTCTCCTGAGCCAATCACTATCACCGGGACTCCCAAACCTGTCCAAATAATAATTTAAGGTTACTAACTACTTAATTAACCTCCTACCAAAGCCCCGTAATTTTCCCAAACTTTTAACTATTTTTAAACCGACCCTAAACCTTCCGATGCCCGAAACATATAGAGATGGTGTCCGATTGACACGAAACCAGTCCCAAAATGTTCGTTACATCGAATAGAAGATTTCCCGTGTTGAACACTTTCCCAAATTATGGTCCACGTGTCCTCACGATCCCCTAGAAGGTTAAAAACACTATTCATCACCATCAACCTTGGAAAACCGGTTTTTTTCTGGTTTTCCTGGACCGGTCCGCACTGTGCTGAACCGGCGTGACCGGTTCAGCGCTCCTCCGTCCTCATTTTCGGTCAGTTTACTCCCATTTTAATTCCTAAATTCCTATTTCTTCATTTCCTATCTAACCCAATTCATTAAACTAGTTAAAACCGCACAAAACCCATGGTTTAATTATGAATCAAACGGTTCAATATTTCCAAAACCCACCCACGGCTGCCCAGCCGTCCAACCACCATAGAAACCTTCCTAAAACTATCCTAGCAACCTATTTGATTCATTAAAACCATTAAATTTGAACCATAGCAAGAAAAATGGAATTTGGATCGAAAACGGACTAACCGGGTACCCGCACGGGTTCGTCCCTTCCAGCCGCCGTTCACGGCGGCCCTGGCCATCCAGGCCAGCCACCACAGCTCCCTCAGCCTCCTGGTCCTCTGTCCTGGTCTTGGGTGGAAGTTGGATGGGTTTGGGTTCCACGGGAACGAGAGAAATGGTGAGATTGGGTGGGTGTTTGGGTGTGAATGAAAATGGAATGGTTTGCACGGTGCATGAATCAATTTGGGTGTCCATTGGATGGGTGACACTTGTCACTCATCCATTGGGCATCAGGACAAATATCTGGGCCCACTAGAGTCCAAAAGTGAACGCATCTCGTAATTCGTGCAATAGTGCACTTGAACTTCCGTGAACCGTAACTTCGCTGTCGAACGTTCGAATTCGACGTGCCGCCTGTCTATGGATTCGTATCGTCCCGATCTACGTAATGGTCCTCGGCCCTCGGCCATCGGACATCTCAGGTCAAAAGTCAACTATTTTCTCCTTTTAACCAAAATTACCAAAATGCCCCTAAACTTCCGAACGTCATAACTTCTTCCTCGAATGTCGGAATTGAACGTGTCACCTGTCTATGAACTCGTGACGTCACGAACTACGTCACGGTCATCGGTCAAAGTCCATTTGACCGCCAGAATGAAAAGTCAACGTTTTGCCACAATTAAGGGCAAAACGGTCATTTCGCATCGTTCGTCCGATTTCGCCTAACTAATCACCGATTAACCTCACTAATCGTGATTAGTCACTAATCTAATCTAGGAATTTGGGACGGGTCGTTACAGGCCACCTTCGAGAACACTCAAACAAGCATTAATATCAATGAGCTCATTAATGTCACCTTAAAAATCTTACATCTCTGATTCTTAGGAGTTAATTTAATCAAAATAAATTACTAATTAATTATTAATAAAATTAAATTATTTAAAAATTAAAATATGACAACTATTTATTCTAAAATTTATAGATTATTTTTTAGCTATACATATTTATTATTATCTTTTTTGGACAATACATAATTATAATTCTAATCCCTTATTTTATAATGAAATTTAAAATACTTCTATAATTAAACTTTATATATTATAATTATTTTTTTTAAACCAAAAATAAAATTCGTATTGTTTGATGTTTAACGGTAGGGTGTATAAAAATTGAAGGGAAGCGGAGAGGTGAGGGTAGTGGAAGGTGTTTAGGCATGGGTAGTGGTGCTTAAGACTTATGATTTATGGTTTAATTTTTGAATTTTTTTGCACAAAATTCAAGAACTAATTTAAACTATAAGTAATTAATCTAATAGTTTAATATCGAATAATAAAGAATTTTCAAATTTGAAGTTTAAAACTAGTTTTGAAGAATTCTTACTCTTAAATATTTTGTTCTAAATTCGATTGTCTTTACAAAATACTCTATAAAATGAACAAGTAAAAATGATTTTTTTATATATAAATTTGAGTAATATATATTTTCAAAATAGAAGGAACAAAAACTATTAAATAGGGATTAAAAACTTTTAAGGGTTTTTTGAATAATTATTACAATGGTTAGTGGTTGAAAAGTTTCAAATATATAATTAAAGAAGTTTTGAAAAAATATTAATATTGTCAATGACTAATTAATGGATAGCCCATTTGATCACTGAGAAGAACGATGACAAAAGGGCTACCAAATTACGGAACACGGATCTTCTCAACAAAAAAAGAAAATTTGAAATGAATTGGAAGGACACTAAGGAAAATTTGCTTCATAATAAAGACAGATATCTATCCAAATTGTCAAAAATTTATGCATACGAAGACGAAAGCGTGCAACTGAAGGGGATAGGTGAAGGCCCTGAAGGATAGTCATATATATATATGGGATGAGTCTTCAATTGTGATAATTACAAGTGTTATTATTATTAATGATGTTCAGGTGTGCGTCGACGTCGAGTATGTTAACTAAGATTTCAAAATATATGTTTCAATAAATATATAGTTATTCGTTGCTACTTGCTAGTTATTATTATTAATGAGCAACAATATTTATTGATGATGATCGAAACACCTTACAAAAGAAAACAGGATATATATATACACACACGATAGGTTAGCCGAGGAAGATAATATATAGCTGACAAAAATTTGGATTTCAAATGGGCCAAATCGATTGCCGACATGATGACAAAATATTTTACTTGTTATAAATGACAGAGATAGGTTAATCCTAAGTGCCAGCAATATAATAAAATGTTTGTCTTAATATCTAGTAAACTTCGTTGTTAAGTGATGTGTGTCTTGTAAGTGCACACGGGTTGATAGTCCCGTGGTGCACAAGTAAGAATACCAAACCACAAAGAATGATTAGAACTACGGAAAGCACAAGCGCAAACCCTAACTAGACTGTGAAGAGAAGCAGTTTGAGTCTTACTTTAATTTGAAATGAAAGTAATGTAACAAAAAGTAAAGGTGCTTGGTTGATTAGGTTAGAAACAACGAGAGAAAGACTAGGCATTTTGGTTTCAGCATTACAATCCAATTCTACGCATTTTAAATAAAGAACGTATATCCAATTCACTAATCTAATTCTAGGGTTTGTTTTACTTGATCATGATCATCCATATGATGTGGTGTTGGTCAAGTATTTCTAATTTACAACCTAATAAATTCTTTCATTCACAAGTCATTCAAGCAAAGTCATGACGTTTACTCTAAACTTGTACCAAATTAATATGCAATTCTAATGGTGATCAAGCATCAAAATCAGCATATCAATCAACAATTATGTATGTATGGAGAATGAAACAAGAAATCATATAAGAAAAAGTGAATAACAGTACTAGTTTAACTTAATAACATGTAACATTTTGTACATCGAAATCCCTAGCTATGAATTTAGTTTCACTTCATGATTAATTAAGGACAATATAGAAACATTATAAAGCATGGATGAAATCAAACTCAACAGAAGAGGAAACCCGGCCTTGACGTAATTCTAATGCCGAACTCCTTCAAGCATAGCACGGCTGGGTGGTTTCTTAAGTGAAATTGGCAGCAGAATGTGGATTGTGTAGTAAATATACTAAATAGTATGGCTATTTCTATGTAAGGGCGTTTTCGTCCATGTATTATATCCTAACCCTAGCACTATATAATAGGGTTTAGCTGAATGAATAAGATACGGTTTTGATCGAGTTCACAATACGTTATCAGCACGATGCTTAACCAACTGCAAAAACCCTCATTCTCATCCCCCCAAAATTTTTCTCTGCCCACCATCTACTTACCACCAGACTCGCAGCCCAAAAATTTCTCGGCTACATCGACGGCTCTCTCAAATCCCCTGAAAAATTCATCAAAAATCAGCGACGACTTGGTTGTGGGTAGATCGATAAACCCAGAAGAGTTTGAAGCCCACATCGAAACCCCCCCCCCCCCCCCTCCTCAATCAATCGATCGAAAAAAAATATGAGAGAAGCAAGAGCCCTCCGACATCGAATTGGAAAAAGGGTGCAACGACAATCGGATCTTCGTCATTTCAATTCGTTCGATATACATATGGACCAGTCCCTCAGCCCCGAGACACTCGCTGAGAACTCCTTTGCCCGCCACCTCAAGCGCTTCAACGTCGGCGAGGATTGCCCTGTATTCGAGGGCGGACTGGTCTCAACTCCTCAAAGAACTACTGGAGGAAATCGTTAAACGCCTAGGGAGCGATTTCTATCTGCCCCGTTTCTGATCCGTTTACTCTTCGTGGCGGTCGTCCGTCACTTCCCGACCTTGCCGTTTACCTGGTCGATTTTTGCGAGAATGCATTTGCTGAACCCACTCTCTCGGTTTCAACTGAAGCCTTCGCGGGTGGCTACATCGGTGCCACCGTTAAACTTAACCGCCAGGATGCCGATATTGCTCTAAACTGGGCCAGTGAGCTTCACCACGCCAAGAAGTCTGAGTCCTCTGGATTCTGTTATGTTAATGACACTGTTCTTGGCATTCTTGAGCTTCTAAAGGTTCACAGGTGAACTACCACATTTTCAAAGTGGTGTATTGCGCACAAACTGCATTGATTGCTTGGATCGTACAAATGTTGCCCAGTATGCTTATGGCCTTGCGGCTTTAAGACGCCAACTACATGTAATGGGTTTGACAAACTTGCCCAAAGTGGATCCTGATAGTAGTATTGCTGCAGCACTCATGGATATGTACCAACTGCAAAAACCCTAATTCTCATCCCCCCAAAATTTTTCTCTGCCCACCATCTACTTACCACCAGACTCGCAGCCCAAAAATTTCTCGGCTACATCGACGGCTCTCTCAAATCCCCTGAAAAATTCATCAAAAATCAGCGACGACTTGGTTGTGGGTAGATCGATAAACCCAGAAGAGTTTGAAGCCCACATCGAAACTCCCCATCCTCAATCAATCGATCGAAAAAAAATATGAGAGAAGCAAGAGCCCTCCGACATCGAATTGGAAAAAGGGTGCAACGACAATCGGATCTTCGCCATTTCAATTCGTCCGATATACATATGGACCAGTCCCTCAGCCCCGAGACACTCGCTGAGAACTCCTTTGCCCGCCACCTCAAGCGCTTCAACGTCAGCGAGGATTGCCCTGTATTCGAGGGCGGACTGGTATCAACTCCTCAAAGAACTACTGGAGGAAATCGTTAAACGCCTAGGGAGCGATTTCTATCTGCCCCGTTTCCGATCCGTTTACTCTTCGTGGCGGTCGTCCGTCACTTCCCGACCTTGCCGCTTAAGACTTATGATTTATGGTTTAATTTTTGCGAGAATGCATTTGCTGAACCCACTCTCTCGGTTTCAAGTGAAGCCTCCGCAGGTGGCTACATCGGTGCCGTCGTTAAACTTAACCGCCAGGATGCCGATATTGCTCTAAATTGGGCCAGTGAGCTTCACCACGCCAAGAAGTCTGAGTCCTCTGGATTCTGTTATGTTAATGACACTGTTCTTGGCATTCTTGAGCTTCTAAAGGTTCACAGGTGAACTACCACATTTTCAAAGTGGTGTATTGCGCACAAACTGCATTGATTGCTTGGATCGTACAAATGTTGCCCAGTATGCTTATGGCCTTGCGGCTTTAAGACGCCAACTACATGTAATGGGTTTGAAAAACTTTCCCAAAGTGGATCCTGATAGTAGTATTGCTGCAGCACTCATGGATATGTACCAGAGCATGGGAGATGCCCTTGCACAACAGTATGATGGTTCTGCAGCTCACAATAATGTATTTTCTGAGAGGCAGGGAAAATGGAAGGCCACAACCCAATCAAGAGAGTTTATGAAGTCTATCAAGAGATATTACAGCAATGCTTACATTGATGGTGACCCATTCGCAGACGTCGAATTGACCCAGGGGTTGGATCCAATTGATGGATCTCGTCGTCGGACCTAGTCAAGACGGTTATCCAGTGGAAATTTAGGAAAAGGCATGACGAAGAAGATGTCTTCTGCTGTTGAAGAAGGAGAAAAATGACATTTCATTCCAGTGCCAAACGATGTCGTTTCAAACATTTCCTACGCAAGGTTTGCCTCTGTTGTGGTACTTCGAAAATCATATTCCGACCCAAAAGATAAGTTCATCTATACTCTAAATTCATTATATACATAATATGCTATGATGGTGATATTGATATTGATACGTGGTTCATGATGTATGTATGATGATATGCATGACCTGTGACATGATGACCATGATAATATATATAATGATGTATGTTGATATACATGATATGGTGGCATATTGATAGCATAATGATGATGGTATGGCGGTGTTAATGAAACACTATGCCAAGTTTGCTCGTTCGCAAAAAATTTGTTAGACCATTATATGCAAAGATAAATAAAGACTTCACCTTTTCTTGTACAGAATACAAGGGAAATTTTGTGAACTTTCCAACCACCATGCGGACCGTTTTGAAAAAAATTCATGGTTCAGGTTGAGATACCGACAAAGTGGTCATATGCTACAATTTTGTCCACACGCATACTGCGTTTGCTAAACTTTTAGCCCAAATCATTACATTGAGGGCCACACCACCCGGATTCTCGTATCTAGTCTGTAAGACCCGATAATACCGGAGAGTTTACATCGAAATCATTCGATGACTATTGCACACACATTGGGATTGATGCTGAACACCCCTGATGGTCTCGCAGAAACACTAATTCACCTTGGTAATGCGCACCAAACTTCTAGTTTCTCGCGGGGGCAATGCAATTTTACATGCAGTAATGTTGGTCTGGTTGAGGTCAATGCCATCCAACGATGTTATGCGTTACAGCTGGTGACTGGGTACGAACCAGCTGCTTCGTACTTACGCATTTATGAGTGTGCAGTTACGTGCCAATTGTACCGCCACAACGTACACATACTGGACCTCAACAAAGGAGGGGCATACATGTCGGTAATGACAGGACCCATCCCAATCCCCCCTGGATTAGTGCGGGATGACCCTGTTCCCGTCTGATACGAAGTGTCAGATAAGGGATATTTCCTACCTTTACCCTCCCGGGCTATCAGAGTACGCCAGGATCCGGATGAGGTATGTGATATCTCGGTCTCTGCTACATTCCACAATCTGATGTCAACCTGAAGGGCAGTCAAAACATTAAAAGCTGTGAGTGGACAAAACTATAGAGTTTATAAAAACATTTCATAAGAAGACATTTGTACTGTAACGACCCGTCCCAGAAACTGGGGTTAAGGAAGTGTTTAAGATGAGATTAGTAAGCTTAATCGGTGGTTAGTTGGTCTCGTTGGGGTCGTTAGGGTAGAATGATGATTTTGCCCCTGGTCCGGGCAAAAAGTGGACTTTTAGTTCGGGCGGTCAATTGGGTTTTGACCGATGACCAGGACGTAGTTTGGGACGTTACGAATCCGTAGGCAGGTGGCACGCCCGATTCCGATATCCGAGGAGGAAGTTATGATGTTCGGAAGGTTGAGGGCATTATCGTAATTTTGGTAAAATAGGGGGAAGAGTTGACTTTTCGTACGATCGGGTTTTGAGACGTTGACCTAGGGCTGTTAGATAGATCTTGTCGTCCTGAGTTCGATGACAGGCGGCACGTATTCATCGGACTTACGATGTGTGAGTTACGGGTCTAGAAAGGTAGTGGCAAAAGGGTAATTTTGGTTTAAAAAGAGGGGCATTTTGGTCTTTGCACATGGGGATTTGTGTAGTAGAGTGGGACAGATGGATGGCTGGGATTAAGCCATTTTTGAGAGAAAGGGGGAGGAATGGTGGATTGGTGACACGTGTAGGAGGGCTAGAGGCTTCCAGGAGTTGCACGGGTCCAATAATTTGGGGATTTTGGGCGGTGTACCGTGTGTGCTGTGTGTTCGTGATCGAAGAACAGAGGCTGAGGAATTGAGAGAAATTGAGGAGTGATCGTAGGTGTTGGTGAGTTATGAGTGTGTGAGAGTGACCAGAGAGTGAGAGGGAGATAGTGAGGGAGGTTGGAGGAATGGTGATGGTTTGTGCGTGAGTTGAGAGCCACGGGACATCAGAGAAAAATAGGGAGGAAGTGAGTGTTCATGGTGGTGGTGTGGCCGTGTACGGTGCAATTGGGCTCGTGGTGGTGTCGTGAGGGGTGAGAGGAGTCGACCAACCCCAGCGGAACTTGTGACGGCGACCGGAGGACAGGTAATTCCTCATCCCCGTTTCTTTGCTCTGTTTTGCCGTCTAGTTTCAGGAGCTAAGTCGTAGCTGTATGGGTAGAATCGAGGAGTCTAGTGAGGTTTAGGGGACTCAGTAGGGTCCTAGGTAACTGCTGGTTGAGCAGCCGTGACGGGGGAGTGCACGACGGAGGTTAGCTCGACGGAGAGTACTGGTGTGCTCTGTTTTGCCGTCGATGTTCAGATCGGAAGTCGTGGACTTAGGGAGTGAGTCGACGGTTTTGGTGAGTTGGGTGAGACTCAGTGAGGTCCTAGGAAGGGTTTAAGATAGCCACCGTGACGGGGGGTGACCTAGGTGGCCGGAGAAGGAAACAGGGGACTGAACGGGTCTGGTTTTGAGTTAGGGACGATGACTTAGGGGCTATGTCGAGGTGTTTGAGTAAGGGGAATGGATAGCTTAGGTCTGGACGATGCTGTTGGTGAAGAGAAGAGTGCTTTTGGTGCAGGTACGGCGGAGAACCGTCCTCGCCGGTTCGATTTGCAGGCACTGTGTCGAATCGGGTCTGCTCGAGGAAGACGATGCACTGTAGCTGGCGCGTGAGGGCCACACGCAGCCACTTTGGGCGGCGTGTGGGGGCGCGTGCGGTGGCGGCAGGGGAAGTTGTCAACATGGTTTTTGATCTAGGTGTTGTGACGAGTCTTTTAGCGTTGGTTTCGGGTTAATCGGACGTCAAATTGAAGTAGTTTCGCGAGGGTGAAAGTTTAGGGTTCCGATTCGTTATGTCTAGGACCCGGGGATTTTTGTGGGAATTATGAGAGTCTTGGTAGACACGTTAGTAACGTACTTTGGCGGTTGTTGACAGGATCGGGAGTTCCCAAGGAAGCTGAGGAACGTACGAGACGTACGGGACGCGATTGAGGGCTTGGTACTGTGAGTGGACCCTTTCCTTAAACTCGAGCATGCATAACTGTTTTTCTATAATTGTTTTATGGTTTTAATCATGATTCTATGTTATCGAATATGCTTTGTTGATTTTACATAATTGCACGTTTTTTGAGAACGTACGGTTTTCAGCACGTTTTACGAGAAAAGTGTGATTTCTGAATATGATGTTATGGATTTGGGATTTCAATGGATAAATGGTTTAAATGTTCATAAAGGGATTTTGAAATCGGATTTCGGAGAGCGGAATTTGGTTTTAAAAGTGAAAAGTGGATTTCCGGATTTGGGTTCGGAATGCCGGAAGGGCATCAGACCGGTGATTTCGGATTCGGGTTTGGATGTGAATTCGGAAATGGTTTTCAAATGGTTTTGATTGGATTTGCTGGATCTGGATATTGGGTTTAAAGACCCGGATATTGATTGATGGGGGACGGGCCCGGATTGGGTTTAAAGACCCGGATTGAGTTTAAAGACTCGGGAGTTTAAAGACTCGGATATATTGTTATTTCCCCCGTAGGCCTGTTGAGTTTAAAGACTCAGGAGTTTAAAGACTCGGATATTATTGAGGCCTGGATTGAGTTTAAAGACTCGGGAGTTTAAAGACTCGGATAGATCCAGCAGGTTTGATCGGATGGTTATGGCTTGATACCTATGTTTTCTGATACAGTTTTATGACACTGAGGATATGATTTTTATAACTGTGTTTTATAGTGTTTCTGTTTTTTATGATGAGGTTTATGTGAATTATAACTATTTTAATAAATGGGTTATGCATGTGGTTTCAAAACGGAGGGCCAAACCCGGTTTTCTTATAAATGGTTTTGGGAACTTTTCTTTTATTCTGGTCCACTCACACCTTCTGTTTTAAATTGCCCTCCAGGTCATGGAGCTAGAGCGGGGTTCCGGCGTCGAGGCAGCGTCTGAGGCATAGCAGTTACGAGAGGGATCCCGGGGTGTTTTAATTTTCCGTGTGCGTGTACTGTTTATCGGTTTTTTCTTTTCTGTGTATGTGGGACTATGCTATGTAAACTTTTAACTTCGGGATGTATTGTATAGTTTCTCCTGCGTCTGACTGCGTACTTTGGTGGTTGCATGTGAGATTTACTTTTGTGTGTGTCGGGGTGTCAGACGGGAGCAGGATTTACCTCGGTGTTCGGAATGAAACCGGGGTGGGTCCTAACATGTACCCTTCACTAAAAAGCATGCATGCATTCGAAAACCATTTATCCAGAAAAACCATAATGAAATCAAGTACACGGGCCACGGCCCAAATCCATAAGGGACTCAGCCCAAATCATAAGAAACTAACCATACGGGCCACTGCCCAAAACCTGTGTAAACACACATCATATATCACATATAGCATACATCACATATACATATAATTCACACAACCAATCCTGTCACGGTTTCCAAAGCTACGCGTGTGCTACCCAGGTCTCAATCCGAGTCTTCTCAAAGTCAAGATCAATGTTCGTAGACCACTTACCCTACCCGAGGTAATAGTAATCATAGCCTTCTTGAGAGTAAGGAACCCAACTGGGGGGTGACTCCACTCAGTCGGTGCTCCGTGACTACTCCGGGGTCCACCCAGGCCAACGACCCTCCCCGGAGGAGATAATAGAAGTAAAAGAAGGTATATGAATACATATATATACATAACATAAACGTTCATGCCCGGTTCCCTTGAACCGTCATGATCCATAATGGCCTGACAAAGGTTCATACCGGTTCCCATAAACCGTCATGAACCACAATGACCTTTCTAGAGTTCATGTCGGTTCCCATAACCCGTCATGAACTTGGAAATCCATTTAGGGTCCCTGACCCGAAATCATCAGTATAAAACAACTGGGTCTCGTGCCCGAACATATGACTCAACTGGGCACGATGCCCGATATCTATGGGTCAGTCACGACTCCGATCATAGCGATGCGTGCAACAAGACCACCACAAGATCATGGTGCACTCATCACCGATCGATATCCTGAACCGTCAGCACTCCGAAGTCGAGCCTCCCCAGGCTGCATGACCACGAATCGTGCATCGTGACCTCTCCGGAAAGAACACATCTCAATCCGGAGGCGAGCGTCGTATCGTCGATCGCCGTGCACATAGCACCCGTCGCGACCACGATTTAGACCCGAAGGTCGTAAATAGTGTCATATGCCCGAGACAAAACCAAATGGGTCTCATACCCGAGTTTATCCATTTGAAATCCAAAACCATTTCATTTAGACCAATAAAGACACACAGACCCGTATAGGCACCGTATAGGGCCGAAACCTCGAAATACGTGCCTATATGTAACCACACATCAAAATGCACTCATGGCATCACAAACAAGTATTTAAAACATATAATAAACATTTATGCATACACCAATTTAGAAAACAAGGTCCACTCACAGACCGTCCGAGCTGCCGCCTCGATTTGCGTGTCATAGGCTCTCCCGAGCCGATCACCATCACCGGGACTCCCAAACCTGTCCAAATTTTAATAGAAGGTTACTAACTACTTAATTAACCTCCTACCAAAGCCCCGAAATTTTTCCGAACTTTTAACTATTTTTAAGCCGACCCTAAACCTTCCAATGCCCTGAAACATATCGAGACGGTGTCCGATCGACACGAAACCAGTCCCAAAATGTTTGTTACATTGAATAAAATATTTCCCTTGTTGAACACTTTCCCAAATTATGGTCCACGCGCCCCTAGAAGGTCGAAAACACTGTTTATCGTCTCCTACCTCCAACTGAACCAGTTTTACTGTAGCAAAACACTGTTCATCCGTCGGTTTTTTTTTTCTTCTGGTTTTTGGACCGATTCAAGGTCCATTTGATCCCATTTTGATTCTATATAATCCTAATCCTATTTCCTATCTTTTAGACATTAAAACCCGAAGGAAAACCACCCAAAACCGAGCTTCCATCCGCCATCAATGGTGGCCGGAATTTCCTCCACCGTTCACGGTCTTTTCCAGCCATCCTAAACCACAAAAACAATCCTATTCTACTCCTAGGGTCCCCAGAAACCTTACCTAATTTATAGAATCGAGTAAAAACCATTAAAACTAAATTTCGAATTTTCGAAGTTTTCTTACCTCACGGCCGAGCTCCGCCGTCCACCACCGTGAGCCACCACCCTCCCCAGCCGTGGCTCGCCGTCCTTCGTCTCTCATCACTCTCTCACGGTCACACACACGGCATATGGGTTCATAGGATGAATGATGGTGGGGTGTGGTTTCGGGTTTGAAGAAAAATGGAGAAAATGGGCAAAACATGGATGGTTTCAGGTTTGATGGAGAAAATTGAAGGAAATGATGATAGTTGATGGCTGATGAGAGAAGGCTAAATGGATGGCTAGGATTTGATGGATTAAGTTAGATGAATGGCTAGGATTTAATGATGTGTGGATTATATTATAAACTAATAAAATAATAATTAATTAGTATAGATCCACAATTTAGGGGATCTAGCCAATGGGATGAGTGACACTTGTCACTCATCCATGGGGCCCACTAAAATATCTTGGCCAATCAGAATTTGCCAACTCAGCCTCGTCTCGAAGTACGTGCATAGTGAAATCAAACTTCCGTGACCTATAACTCTCCCATTCGAAATCGATTTCAGTGTGCCGCCTATCTATGGATTTGTATCATCCCGATCTACGTAACGGTCTTCGGCCCTCGGCCATCGGACCTCCCGGTCAAAAAGTCAACTTTTGATCCCATTTAACCAAAATTACCAAAATGCCCCTAAACTTCCCAACGTCATAACTTCCTCCTCGAACGTCGGAATTGAACATGCCACCTGTCTATGAACTCGTGACGTCACGAACAACGTCACGGTCATTGGTCAAAGTCCATTTGACCGCCCGATCGAAAAGTCAACGTTTTGCCACTATTAGGGGCAAAACGGTCATTTCGCATCGTTCGTCCGATTTATCCTAACTAATCACGGATTAACCTCACTAATCGTGATTAGTCACTAATCTAATCTAGTAATTTGGGACGGGTCGTTACAGGTAATGAATCCCTATCCATTATTCGCTCTCTAGAGCCCTTGACAGGCGATCTCATTTCAGCAATATTGCGGAAAGTCACTTTGATAAGACAGTCTTCCCGCCGTTAGGGGGAGATAAGAACGTGAAACGTTCCTGAAGAACGACGTGAATTAACGTGGAACATCCCCACTATGTTTCATCTTGATCCCCGAACGCACAAAGTAAAAATGAAGTGCGAAGAATTCTAGATTTATAGAGTGTAGCTAATAATACATCAGACGCTTCCTCTAATCTAGCTAAAGTGACGAGATCACATATACATGCTGCAAACTTACCTGCAAGGATAGACGTCCCAGTAGGACGCGTCGTCATAGACGGGCGTGGTACGACTATGGCGGCTAACCAGTCATATATCCCTGCCCAGAAGCGAGGTAGACTAATAGGTTTGAAGGATTCTTATCCCCGGAAGAGGATATTTGGCACAATTGAATCCCTTCACAATATCATCTGATCCATCTCATGAGATAATTCCGGATTATGAGTCTGTCTTAGAAGAGACGACGGTGGGGGACGCCTCAACGTCAGAACCAACTTCCGAGAATAATGAGATCTCTGTAAATCATGCATGCTTATGTGAGATAGGGAATCAGAATGATATTATCATCGATGATTTATATGTATTTGCGGTAGCTACCAAAATAATAACTAGAAATTAAATCGAACCTTACTCCGTTGGTGAATGAATGCCAACGTAGAGAAGACTGGCCGACATGGAAAGAACCAATCCAGGTCAAATTAGATTCCTTGACAAAAAGGAAGGTGTTTGGACCTGTAGTTCCCACACCTCCCCATGTTAAACCTGCAGGATTTAAATGGGTAGTCATAAGGAAGCGTAATGAGAAATATGAAGTTGTTAGATGTACAACTCATTTAATGGCGCACAGTTTTCTCAACTCCCTGAGATTGATTACGAGGAGACGTATTCTCCTGTAATGAACGTTATAACGTTCTTCTACCTTATTAGTTTGGTAGTTTCCAGAAAAACTGAATAGCAACTTATAAACGTGGTTAATGCTTATCTCTATAGGGGATCTATATAGAGATATGTTTGAAAGTTCCTGAAGGACTTAAAAACATGATGCAAATAGTTCCAGACCATGGAACACGCTCTCTACTTCTTTGAGGCGTTCACTTTACGGATTGACATAATCCGGACGGATGTGGTATAACCATCTAAGTGATTTGATCAGGATGGGATAACGAAGAAGACCCATGCGTGTTTATTAAGACAACAAGTTCCAGGTTTGTTATTGATTGGTATTCCAGAAGAAACCAAAGAAACTACTAAGCACCTGGAGTTGGATTTTGAAATGAAGGATCTTAGGAGAACGAAGTTCTGTCTCGACCTGAAGCTCAAGTACTGTGCATATGAGGTTTTAGTCTATGGATTAAATCACATCTAGAAGATGTTGATATTAGACCCATAAGATGTTGAAATTCTTTAATGAGGATAAAAGCAAAACATTCAAGCGCGCCTATGATCATCCATAGTCTAGATCCTATAAAGGACCCGTTTCGTCAGGCAGACGATAACAAAGAGATAGTGAGACCATAAGTTTCATATCTAAGTGCAATAAGCGCATTATTGTACTTGATTCAAATGCACTAGACCGGACATTTCATCCACTGTGAGCTTGCTAGCTACATTCAGCTCTGCGCCAACACGCTGCCACTGGAATGGCATAAAAGACATTTTTCAATACCTTAATGATATGTGAGATATAGGCTTATTCTATCCCTATGCATCGAGGAATGAATGAAAGCCCATTGATCCTCGGGATGATGCATTGCCTTATCGGGTATACTGATGTAGGCTAACTATCAGACCCACATAAGGTATGTTTTCGAATTGGTTATGTCTTTACCATTGGGAACATAGCAATATCTTGGAGGTCTAAGAAACAGGCCCTTATTACTATGTAATTCGAATAATGCGAAGATTCTAACTCTTCACGAATCAACTTGTGAATATATATATGGCTAAAAGCCATTACGGACGTATTCAAAATACTTGTGGACTGCATTCCACCAACAATGAACCGAAGATTATCCACTAGGATAATGCTACCTTCATCAGGCAGATGATTATCAGTTTCATTATAAGAGACAATAACAAGCCATCATCCAATGCAACTTTCCAAAAGCATGTTCATGATATTGGCTTGGGTGGACTGGTTGATCTACCTAGTTCTTAATTTCAGGGGGAGTCAATATCAGGGGGAGTATCCTGAAGCATACCAAGTATCCAGAAGTATACTGAGTATCCCGAAGCATATCTTCATGATCATCGTGTACTCTTTTGTCCTACGACCAGGGTTATTTTGTCCCACTGAGTTTTGTTACCTGACTAGGTTTTAACGAGGCACACATTTTGGTATGATCACTTCGCTAACAATGCAACCTAAAGATGCTATGATTTGACTGATATGCATTTGCACATATTTTCCCTTCGACCACGGGTTTTTCTCACTGGGTTTACCGGGCAAGGTTTCGGTGGAGCAACACTAATGCATTTTATCTCAAAGGCGTACTATCTATCCATATTCTAGAAGAGGCGACATCAACTACCTCAGAAGATTCCGATATGATATTTTACACGCGCGTTGCACTTTTTTTCCTTCGATCAGGGTTATTTTTATCTCATAGGATTTTTGTCACCTGACAAGGTTTCAACGAGGCAACACATAAGCGCGTAGTCCAGCGACATCATTACATAAATATCCAAGGGGGAGTATTGTAAATATACTAAATAGTATGGTTATTTCTATGTAAGGGCGTTTTTGTCCATATAGTATATCCTAACCCTAGCACTATATAATAGGTTTAGCTGAATGAATAAGATACAGTTTTGATCGAGTTCACAACAGATTGATTGTTTCTGACGATGGTGAACGAATTCTCCTCACAATGACTGAGTTTCCCCCATTAAATAGACATGTATAATAACCAATTATTAGCCAACGGAACCCTCAAATCCGTCCAGATATACAAAACACATCTCCAGAATGGGACTCTGATTCATCCCAAAGTCAACTTTCCCTTTCCAAATTTAACTCCTGATCACTCCGAGGGCTTTTCTAATTTGGCCTGCTACCATTAATTCCTCTACAACTTCCTCCACACATGATGGAATCAGAAACCGTAAAATAATTCCCTAGAAAGTTGACTTAAAGAGCTTTCCATCTATAAGTGGCTTGGCATCTATTTCCTTGTGAAAAGTTCTAGGTAAGTCCGGGAAGTTGGCTATTGCTCATGATCAATTTCCACTGAACTGTAACTTGTCTTTCAAGGAAAAACTTATATTTAATCTCCAAATGCATTCAATTAGTTTCCATATATATCTCATTATTGCACATTTCACACAAGTTAGGATTCAATGTAATTTTTTTTTTTGAAAAGATACGTAATTTCATTGGTAGAATAAAGAAACAAAGACAAAATAAATTGCAATAACTTGGTGACAAGTATGGTTAAATACCTTCATTGATCAGGCTCAATATCCGTGAAAACTATCTATAAAAAATAATTATATAACTAAATTCTCAGTAATATGACTTAACAACATTTTCTTTGTCGATATAGGTTCTATAGACAACAAAATGACAAATAAATGTAACCTATTTAACTCCAAAACATTACAAATGACAAGGTAAAGAAGAGATAAATGCATATCTTCAATGGCCTATATATCAGTAATATATATGACTAGCAACAAATTTATTTGTCGATAGAGGTTCTATATGGACAATAAAAATTTCATCGGCAAGTTTAACGACAAAGTTTTTGTCAGTAGAGGTTCTATGGACGACAAAAAAATCGGCAAGCTTAACAACTTTGTCTACAAGTTCTATGTTTACTACTAATTTTTTGTCATGCTACCCATTAATATATCGCTACATTTCAGCTTTTTTTGGAAGGAGTTGGCCCCAACATAACATCATCCAGATTCCAGACCGCATTCAATAGTAGCAAAGCAAAACATCATCTAGACCCCAACATAATTCACATAAGCAAAGACCGCATCATGAGAAAGAAAAATGCATATTAATTCTATTATGCACATTCCGTGTCTAATAAATATTTGTGTTTATTGTTAAACATTTTGACACAATTATAAATTTGTTACCTTCTTAAGTTAAAAGACAAATGTGCATGATGTTTTATAAAGGGCACATAAAAATATTGGAGTCTTAAATAATACTAAGTATCTAAACGCATGTTTCTTGTAGTGACAATGAGCAATGGCGTACAAGTACTCAATCCAAGACATAAAGCCAAACTTGATTAAACAATCAAATGCAATTAGGGAAGCAAAAACGTCATTGACCAGATCCATCTACAACGAATAAATTAGGCAAACAATCAAGTGAACTATCATGTCAATTCCTAACACTAAACTCACTTATCCCAAAAAAAAAATTCCTAACACTAAATATGATCTGACGCTATCTTCCAAAAAAATAATTCAAGTTGGCGATATTTTTATTTTAATAGTTAGATGGACAATGGTACCAGGTGCTCTCAAGTCGGAATCAAGATATTTGGACTAATGCACAAAAATGGTATCCCGACTTAGTAAGTCGTGAACCACGCTTGGCTGGTGTATCCCGATTTACCAATTTTTACTTAAAAAATATCTATTTTGTATTGAAATAGAAATGGAAGTATGAATACAGAAATGTTAAAAGTACTGGAATTGAATAATAACTGAAATTATAAGTACACAAAAGTAAATTATTTCCTTCGCATTTGAAGCCCGTATCAAGCAAGAAATTCCGAAAATCATCAACTGAAATGAATATTAGTCGAAAATCATGTCATGAGATGATAGAGTACTCAAATGCGACGGCAAGACGTCGAAAAGAAGGTTTGAGCCCCTCAGTGACCAACCATGAGTTGACAGTCGGGATGACCTTCTGTATAACCGGTAGTCGGGATGACTTTCCGTTAGCTGGTAGTCGATAATATCAACCCTTGTGACACTGAATGGTCAAAAAGAAGGTTAATCTTCCGCTAACCTCAACTGAAATTCCATGAACTGGTCAATCAGGAAGATGACAACCTTTTATTAAAAGAAACATATTTCACTTTAGTTTATTATTAAATTAAATAATTTATTATATTTAAAATCCAGCTATTCATTAATTACTCCTTAACAATATCAATTGTTTACTTCAAATTTCACTAATCATATTTTGAAAACTTTTCAATTTCTAACTATCATAATAATCAAGCAAACACCCTTTAAAACTTTTAATCCCTATTTTGGTAACTTTTTTTCCTTTATATTTTATGAAAACATTGCTTCCACTTATAATATTTTTTTCTTTTTCAGATGTTCATTTTTAAGAATAATGTAAGGACAATTTGACTTAAAACAAGATAATTAAAAACAAAAATTATTCAAAATACTTTTAAACTTCAAATTTGAAAGTTTTTTATCCTCCGATATTAAAAGATTAAGTTAATCATTTATGGTATAGTGGTTAGTTATTGGATTTTGTGACATAGTGGTTAGTTAATGGGTTTTGTGCCCAAAATCTAAGAATTAAACCCTAAATTCCAAGTCATAAGGCCTTCCAACACCATCCCCACCTAAACACCCCCCTCCCCCCACCTCCATCCTAAAATTTTCTATACCCTACCGTTAGACTCTAGACAACACTGATTTTAATCTTAATCTCAAAGGAAAAAAAAAATCAATTGTATTATATAATTCTAATCAAATGTACAGAAAATTCCATGTAAAAGAGAATTTAGAATATCAAGTCCCTCTCACGTGATCGTCCTCACTTAATCGTATGTTTGACCCAAAATTCAGAGGAAATCCATATAAGCAGCCATTGTTCCGTTGCCTAGCTAAGATTGCGTTGGTCACATGATTACTAATGGGCCGAGTAGTTTTCGAGTGGTGAAGAAGGAGTGCACTAATAATTGGTAGTTTTTTTTTTTTCTCTTCTTTTTTTAATAGATGTTGTATAGCAGTATAGGGACCTAGGAATAGAAAAGGTAGGTATCCAAGTTTTTGAGTAAAATCAAACACTGTCAGGAGGTATAGTTTTATATTTAAAGCGCTTAGAATATATATATATAAGTTTAATACATTTCACTCTAGTACAATACCATACATAATTCTTTGTAGATCTACGACTTATAAAAAAGATGAGGAGTTTTTTGTTGTACTCTCATAATGTATTGCAGGATGCTTAATTTGACCGCAATATAGAACAATGCCTTCAACAAAAAAACAAGCGGCAGAATACGAAAAGAGAACACCAGTCGGCAATGGAATAAAATAATTTTTGTGGACATTTATGTACATACCTACATATAATATATCAGTAAAATGTCTTTGCATGTAGTAATATAGAGTCATCAATATTATAGGAAGGAATAATACATGCATTCCATCTTTTTAAGGGTACCTTTTTGTATCATCCTTTCAATTTATCAAGTTCTTTTTACATATTTATCATAGTCGGAATTGTTACTGTGAAAAAATAACCAAATTGAAAACTTTTTAGTCATTCCTATGTATCAACCAAATAAATTATTTACAATTTATAATTTATAATCTTAATTGATAATAATAATAATGTTAATTTGTTTGATACATAAGAGTAACTAAATTATCCAAATAAATCTAGTTGATTTTTTGAGATGATGATTTTGAATGATGATTTATAAAATGAACGATTTTGATTATAATATAGGTATAAACACAAATCAATAAACCTAAAGGATAGTATGAGAATGTGTTGTAGGGATATAGGATGAAGTATTATATATATATGGTAACTAGAACTCATCCAAAGCCGAGCTTTTCAAACTCAACTCTGATTGATAAACTGAAGTCCATACTATCAAACTCTCAACAATGTGAACGCTTAAACCATACATCTTATAATTTAAAGTATTTTTTCTGCTATGCAACAAATGATTGTAAATTCAACAAGATTAAGGTTAATATTCGAAGCCTACCATAACTTACTCATTATCATTAAATAAGAAGAAAATAAGATTACTAATATTATGAAAATACACTCAATTCCATTTTTATTGTGTAAGAGTAATTTTATTTGTGACTCCGCCATGTCTAGGTCAATAATTATAAATTTCAATAATGTTTATGGTTGTAGAAGGAAAAACGACTTTTTTTATTAAAAAGAAAAAAGACTTATTTAATAAAATGAAATTAAAAAAAAAAGGGAAAAAGACTTCTTTATTCAAGAAGAAAAAGAAAACTGACTTCTCTTTCACAGTAAGAATTTATTAGTTCTCTCTTTTTAACGGAGGCCCTCCATTTGACGATTTTTTTTTTGTTTTTGATCTGAACCATTTGACGAATTATGTAACGGGAACTTAGAAAGGGTGAAGGCTTTGTCAACGCAAAAAGTCATATCGCAGTAAAAAGACACAAAAGGACAACGGCCAAAGTTTTTTGCCAGCTATATAATCAGAGATTCAAGAATCAGCTATTTTGTTTCTCTATTTTTATTTGGTATAAAAACATAATAATTAAAACGGCTTAAAACATCTGGTCAAATCTCTCCCCCGCTCCCTCAATATCGTTCACCAACCTCGCTACGCTGCCATTGAAGTAATCGAACCCCGTGAGAACTCCATCCCTCCTGCACCAATACTAGCGATTCAGCTCCCAGAGCTGAGAGCGCAAGCAGATTTGAGGTCGAAAATTTCCCAGAGATTTCAGGATGAGTTCGAATTCGGATTTGGTACGCATGCTGGAGTCGGCGCTTGGGGTTTCGTTCGGTGGTTCGGTGACGGACACAGTGGTGCTGTTCGCGACGACTTCAATTGCATTGATAATTGGGGTTTTGGTGTTGGTGTGGAGGAGATCCTCGGATCGGAGCCGAGATGTCAAGCAGTTGGCGGTGCCTAAGCCGCCTACGGTGAAGGAAGAAGAGGACGAGTTTGAGGTTGCATCGGGAAAGATAAGGGTCACCATCTTCTATGGGACTCAGACTGGTACAGCAGAAGGCTTCGCTAAGGTAAGCAATTTTGGTTAAAAACTTGTGTGCTCTGTATTTGTGTTAAATTCTAATATCTTTGAAACAGAAGGGAAATTCCAACATTGGCGAATGATTTTTTCTTGTAATAAAAGGGGTGAGCTTTGTTGGGTTTTGGCTTGGTTTTTTTCTCTAGAAGGTTGATGAGGAAGATTGAATTTTTTAGGGAAATGTTGAATTAAGAGAGCTGTGTAGTGGTTGCTGTCGAGGATTTTAGGATTCCGTAGCTTTACGTGTGTTACTGGAATCATCTTCCGATGTTTGTTCTTGGGGCAAGATTACTGCTTTCTCTAAATGGATTCAAAACAGTACCATGGTATAAAATTTCGGCAATTTATGTCGCGCAATGGAAATGATATGATGTGTTCGTAATGTGTTGATTTTTTTGCCTCTAGAGATTGAACCCAGATGAGAGAATGACTGCTTGAGATGTTCATGACTATAGTTCAAGTTTGATATACGCTTCATGTGTTCTTGGTTGAGGTGACTTACTGTGAAGTTTTATATACAGTTGATGAATTCATGAAAGCGTCATTGTCCTAAGCAAGTGGATATGGTTTTGGACTTACCATTTGGGAATCATACCATGGATCACGAATGTGGTAATATGTTAATATACCGCGCTAAGTGTACAGAAATTTAGCATGCCTTTATGGGCTTGTGATCACGCATTGACTGTTGCAGCTAGGAACGCAATAATGATGTTTAGTTTCTGTTGAACACAGCTAGAAGTAATGTATCCATTTATTTATCCTCAACTTACCACATAGGTTAGTAGGTTACAGAGTTCTTTTGGGAAGTCGTCTTACTTCTAACTCTTATGTTCTGATTTGAGCATAGTAGGATATAGCGTTCTTTTGGGAATTCTTCTTACTTCTCACTGTTATGTTTGGATTTGATCACACATTGGCTGTTGTAGCGAGGAACGCCATCATGAAGTTTAGTTTCTGCTGAACATGGCTAAAAGTTATCTATCCATTTTTGTACCCTAAACTTACAACATAGATAGTGGTTTAAAGTGTTCTTCTTGGGAAATCTACTTACTTCTGATTGATATGTTTTGATTTGAGCATAGGCTTTGGCCGAGGAGATCAAGGCTAGATATGAGAAAGCTGCTGTCAAGGTTCTTGATCTGGTATGTAGGATGAGAACTGATCTTTTTATTACATCATTGTGGGAAAAACTGCATATTCTGGAATATACAAGAAGTTACATTTGTTTATGCTTGAATTAGGATGACTATGCCGAGGATGATGATAAATATGAAGAAAAACTGAAGAAAGAGACTTTGGCATTTTTTATGTTGGCCACGTAAGCCTCAAATTTACCTATACTAAAATTTTATTTCTTTTGTGTTACTGGTTTTCCTAAAAGCATAGCTCATTCAGTATATTTGACCTCACTTTGTAGTTACGGAGATGGTGAGCCAACCGATAATGCCGCAAGATTTTACAAATGGTTTGCGGAGGTTGGTGCTTTACTATAAACATTGAGTTGATCTACATTCTAAGGTCACAACTTTGACATGTATATTGTTATTTAGTAAATTGAGGTTTCATGGTTTCATTTCAGGGAAAAGATCGGGGTGATTGGCTTCAACAATTAAGATATGGTGTTTTTGCTCTGGGTAACCGGCAATATGAACATTTCAACAAGGTCAAATCTGAGCTATATTTTTGTTCACGCACCCTATTTAATATTGCTTTTTCTGATGGAATCCTTATTGAAACAGATAGGAAAAGTGGTTGATGATCAACTTAGTGAAGAAGGTATAGCTACACTTATTTTTATTATGATGTTGCTATTTGATGAATACAATGTTTCTTTGTGTTCCTTGTGCATTCAATATGATTACTTTATGTATACGTAAGATTCACCGGGGATAAAAAATTATGGCATTCTATGTAAAGAATAGGACACACACGGACTCATATTTTCATTTATGTTAATTCATATGATATTTTCTTGTGTACTATTGGCTGTTTACCTAGTTGTTAGAAAACATCTTCAGATTTTATTATTTTTTATTTATTTTGCATGTCATTGTTTTCTATGCCATTATTTTGGTGGTCAACTATTTATTTCTCATTGAATCTGCCACTTTTTTGTTGATTCAGGTGCAAAACGTCTTGTTCCAGTTGGCCTAGGTGATGATGATCAATGCATAGAGGATGATTTTTCTGCTTGGTATGCTCCCATTATCAATTGGTTTATTATCGTTATTTCCCCTGTATGAAATAATTTCTTAATTTTTGAAGTACCAGTATGGCATCTTTTCTCTACTGCATTAACCATAACTTTTGGTTGCTCTTTAGGAAGGAATTATTATGGCCTGAGTTGGATCAATTGCTTCGTGATGAAGATGATACAACTTCTGTGGCTACGCCATATACAGCTGCGATTCCGGAATATAGAGTCGTTTTTCATGACCCCAGTGTTGTTACTTCTTATGAGGATAATTACTTGAATATGGCAAATGGGAATGCTTCTTTTGATATTCACCATCCTTGCAGGTAGTCAGAGATTGTGATGGCTTGCTTCTCTAACATTTTTTGTGTTTTTTTCTCCAATTTTGTTTTCTTTTACTAATTTTGTGTTGGTTTTTCCCCTAAAGAGTTGATGTTGCTGTTCAAAGAGAGCTTCACAAACCTGAGTCTGAGCGCTCTTGCATCCATCTGGAGTTTGATATATCTGGAACTGGCATTACGTAAGTTCACAAATATATACTGATTCTTTTCATCTTTTTCAAGTGTACAATGGAAATGGTTTGTGGTGATAGGCTGATCTGTTTCAGTTTGTTTTGTTTTGTTTTGTTTCTTAAAATAAAATGTCTTTCTCATCTCTCCTAAGTTTGAGTGTGTTAAAATTAAGGTTTCTTTTTCGGGAAAAAGAACAATAATAGCCCTGTCAGATTTAATTGTATCATTGCATAAGCCATTTATGTTATGTATTACCCACTAACCTTGACAACAAGAATGGTGGCTTGAGGTGTTTAGCTTTCTATGGTGATTTTCCAATGCATACCATGTCTCTTTATTAGCTGTAGTTGATGTTAGTGTGCAATCCATTACAGATTTTTCATTTGTCATTGGATAAGTAGGACAATAACGAAAGAAAATAATCCATCTGTAGTAAGCGAACCTAAATTATTTAGTGTCTAGGGCCAAGCAAGAGTTCCCACTTGAACCCCCTTTTCTACCATATGAATAGATGGATAGATCTGAATGAAAATTCTGGCACTATCAATGCTGAAAATTAATTTTTTTTCTCTTGTTTCAGATATGAGACTGGAGACCACGTGGGTGTCTATGCAGATAATTGTGATGAAACAGTTGAAGAAGCTGCAAAGTTCTTGGGTCAACCTTTAGATTTGTTGTTCTCCATTCATACTGATAATGAAGATGGCACATCTCTGGGAGGCTCATTGCCACCTCCTTTCCCTGGTCCCACCACACTCCGCACTGCTTTGGCACGTTATGCTGATCTGCTGAACCCACCTCGAAAGGTGATCTTCGTTATTTTTTCATTCCTGCCTCTTACTTTTTTTTTTCTTGTTTGATTTATGTATTCACTAATATTTCATATTTCTGTCAAATTATTTGTACTCAGACTGCTCTACTCGCTTTGGCTGCCCATGCTGTTGAACCTAGTGAAGGGGAAAGACTTAAGTTTCTGTCATCACCCCAGGGGAAGGTTGCCAATCATGCAAACTTTCTATCTTTTTTCTGTTCTTTTTCCATATGTTTGCTTCTTTTATGTTTCATTTGGACTCTAATCACATGCTTCCCATCCAGGATGAGTTCTCAAAATGGGTTGTTGGAAGTCAGAGAAGTCTTATTGAGGTAATGGCTGAGTTCCCATCAGCGAAGCCTCCAGTCGGTGTGTTTTTTGCTGCTGTAGCCCCTCGCTTACAGCCTCGTTACTATTCCATATCATCTTCACCAAGGTGATTTGCCTGTACTACCTTATGATAGTATTTCTACAAAATAAATTAGATATTTAGAAACCTGGCTAGAATTGTTTATTCTTACAGATATGCACCCCATCGTGTTCATGTGACCTGTGCTTTAGTTTATGGTCCATCTCCAACGGGCAGAATTCACAAAGGAGTGTGTTCTTTCTGGATGAAGGTAAATATCTAGCTGTAACTGTGCAGCATTTTGTGCCTCTCAGTATTCTAATTTTTTATTTACTTGTGAAATGCCAAAGCCTCCCATACTCTCTTACAGCACAGTTTAGGCTTGATTATACCTAAACACCAAACTGTTTTGAATGAAATTAGAATGCAGTTCCTCTAGAGAAAAGCCAGAACAGTAGCCAGGCTCCTATTTTTATTAGGCAATCTAACTTCAAGCTTCCTGCTGATCAATCAGTCCCAATTATCATGGTAGGGCCTGGTACGGGCTTTGCACCTTTCCGAGGATTTCTACAGGTTTGAAATTGCATTTATAATTCTTAGTTTTCCATATTGATTTGTGGAAAAAGGAAACTAAAGTACCATTTCCCTTCAGGAAAGGATGGCTCTGAAAAAGGAAGGAGCTCTACTAGGTCCTGCACTTCTCTTCTTTGGTTGTAGAAATCGCAGAATGGTAAACACTATAATTAATGTGCCCATCCAAACTTGTTAGTATCTTGGAATACTTTGTGATTGTGATGGATGAATTAAAAGGCCTGGTTTTTGGTTTTGTAGGATTTCATTTATGAAGATGAGTTAAATAATTTTGTGGAAGAAGGTGTGTTGTCAGAGTTAAGCGTTGCATTCTCACGGGAGGGACCAACAAAGGAGTATGTTCAACATAAAATGATGGATCGAGTAAGTATTTGTTGGAAGCACAAAAGTGGCTTTTGGTCATTAGATAAGTACCTGTTTAACAGTTGCACTAATATTTATTCCATATTCAGGCAGCATACATGTGGGAATTAATTTCTCAAGGAGGATACTTTTATGTATGTGGTGATGCCAAAGGTATGGCCAGAGATGTTCATCGGACTTTGCATACCATTGTCCAGCAGCAGGTGCCAGCCTCTCTCTCTCTCTCTCTCTCTCTCTCTCTCTCTCTCTCTCTCTCTCTCACACACACACACACACACGTAGTTGCTCAATGGATACAAAAAGCCCATGCTTTAGCACTCAGTGCAACAGCTCCTGGTGCAACAAGAAGCACCAGTTTGACTTGGGGTATGTTGATTTAATGACAGTAGGCAGCAAACAAATGCCGATAGAACCTTACGGAACTATCTGCCTCTGATTTTAGTTTTGTGGTTGTACAAGATCTGTAGAATATGTATTTGACTTGGGAGAAATTTTGGTTACCTATTTCTTTCGATTTTTTATTTTTTAAATCAAAAGAAAATAAAAACTGAGCTGTGCCAGAACTAACTATTTGACTGTCTGTTTTCCCATATATGCGTCTTAAGTTCTTTTGAATTAGCATGTTGTTTACGGTTGTTGGGGAAATTTTTTCAGGAAAATGTGGACTCGACAAGGGCAGAGGCTATAGTGAAACAACTTCAGATGGACGGACGATACCTTAGAGATGTGTGGTGACTTTGTGTTCCATTCTTTTGTTTGTTCTGTATCATCTTTCAGATGAACATTGGGATTCTATATATGTATCTTCGAGGTCAGGCATCAACTGGTGGATCTCTTCCCTTCAAAGCTATTGCAGCAGATTTGTACATGACAAGTGATGGAAACTGAAACCTGGTTTCCATAAAAGGCTCTAGTTAATCGGATCGATGTCTGTCATTATGATGATTATTATTATTTATCCTTTTTTTACAGAAGGGTTATTTTATTTTTAGGAAGCTACATGTTAGCTAATACTGTTGGCTAGTTAAGGTCTCCAAACACAAACAAGATTTGTTTGGATGATATTGTATGAATTATGGTTAAAATAAATATCAAATTTGCTGCTTATTTGATGAAAATTGGAACTAAAGTTGATTTTCTTCCTTTTGATTTGAAGAACAGGATGAATAGCTGTAGCATACGATTTTAATAGTATGACAAAGGCTCGGGTTTGCGCGATTTGGTTTCACCCGCTCTCCTTCATTTTCCAGGAAATTTGACTTTGATTCTTGACTACTTTGAGCATCAGAAGTGCATTATCAAATTGGAGAGGAAAAGTGTTAAAAGGAAAAGCTGTTAACATCGTTCCTCGATTTTTTCTAGATTTTACTAATTGTTCATGAATTTTATTCATAAAATTAAATATTAGAATATGGGGAGTCCAACTCCGACAACGTACGAGTTCGTCCCTGGGAATTCTCAGAGTCCAACTCTGAAATAGTGATCTAAGCGCTGAAATAGCGATCTAAGCGCATGAGGATGACCATACTGAAAAAAACAGTTTACCAAAAATACCTTTTAGAAATACCCACAAAAGCCCAAAACATTTACAACTTAGGCACCAGCCCAAAATCCAATTTTTTTTCCCAAAAATCACCATAAAACCTGTGTCCAGAAAACCACAACCGAATATATATTCTAAAACCAAACATTTATCCAGAAAACATTTAGGATCATATATTCAAATCATAGCAATCCAAACCATGCCATAAAACTATACAAATATGTAAATATGTATGCATCACATGTATTAAAGAAATTGTTCACTCACAGTCCAACCGATAGCTAAATCTTGAGCTGTGTGCTCCTCAGAGGTTCCTGAAGCATCCTGACATGTCAAAATAACAACCAGAGGTCACTAACAATCCATATATCCTCGTATCTACACCTCCTAACCCCGAAACATTAAATGCGTCCTAAACACGCAACTCGAGACTAAAAACATCCAAAACTACCCCTAAATGAATTTCGATTGACCTCAAAATAATACCATTAGATTTAGCTCGTTGAAACCTTTTGAAGCCCTGACCACCTCGAGATTCATGCCCACGCACCACTGGAAGGCTGACAGCCTTCCCTAGGGTCACCCACGCGCCTGATGTCACCTGTTGATGTCACTCACTGACGTTAGTCCTAGCCAACGTGGCACCTGCTAACTCACCCCCCACTGTTGACGTGGCTTGATACGTGTCCCTAATAGCTAATGTCACCTTGGCACGTGGCATGATGACGTCATCATGACGTCACTTGATGTTGTCATCATGACGTCACCCTCTCGTCGAAGACGACGGTGGTGACACTTTGGTCGCCGACAGACCGAAAAATTCCATTAACAGTCCAAACTTCAAACTTTGATAACTCTCTCATTTCTCAACCAAATTGGACAAACTTTATATCAAAATCTATATACTCAATCTTAGGAATCCAAATCTAAGCTTAGAATTTAGAAAAGATACATGGATTCCAATTTATGAGTTTCCAAAGTCAAGGGTTTCTTCCTATTCTCACACCGTCTGCGTTCTACGTCCTCCGCCCTTAAACCTGGATTAATCTTGCTCACGGGAGTCTAATAAACATGTTTACTGCCTTGGTTCACTCCAAAAACTCCTCAAAATCAAAGTAGGAATAATGGATTGTATGTGTATGTTTTTGTGTTTAGGTTGCATGGGAAAGGGAAAGGAAATGGGAGAAATGAAATGTGATGAGTGTGATCCAAAAGAATGAGTGGCTCACAATAACCCACCGAAATTATCCAACTTTTTTCTTGTTACCAAAACACCCTTCCCCAAAAAGGAAATCCAATAATAAAATCAAGGGGAAAATGGTCAAAACGTTCTAAAACAATTTTCGTAAAATCCTAAAAAATCTCTGAAAAAATCCGTTAAAACCGTAATTAATGGTCTGGTTCGTTACATAAACACACATTAGGGCGGTGCACAAGAGATAAGAGGGAGGAAGGAGATAAGTACACTTGTCACCATCTCTCAAAATCAGCAAAATATCTCCTCTTGTGAAAATACCAAAATGCCCTTAATATCAAAATTACCAAAATACCCCTAGTCAATTTAAATCCATAACGAACTCATACGATCTCTAATTTTAACGTGTCTCCTGTCTACGGATTCTAGATTATGAGATCTACGTAACAGTCCTTACAAAAAGTCTAAACAATATTTGGAGTAAAAAGTCAATTTTTGACCCGTGAGGGCAAAATTGTCAATTCTCTTATAAAATTCCCAAAATTACCAATTTCTGAATTTACGGGTCGTTACATCAATGCCTCAGCTACTTGAGTGCTCAATGAACTTCTATATGAATTAATTCACCTTCCACTTGTGCTAAAGTATGACTGAAGCGGGTATGACAAGAACATCACGTGCAATTAGTAACAAAATTGGATATTTGGCTAACCTGATCCATCAAGCTAAAAGATCAAACTTTGAATCCTCTATATATTCAATATGATCTAATAGATACAAATCCATGTCATTACAAATAATGTCACTCTTCATTGCTCTCCTCCTCCTTCTCCTTTCTAGAAGATCCATGTTCATATCTATACTCATCCTCTCACTTGATACCGAAGAAAAGATACCACCAACATTGTCTTTTGTTGCAGATTTCTCACTCCCACCCTCATCGTAAAGGTTAGAAATAGGGGGTGTTAATTGGATTTTAGGATCAGTTTTTTTTTTTCCAAACATAAATCAAATTTATTAGAGAACCAATTTTGGTTTGGTTTAGTTCTCACCCTTAAAACCAATTTAACTTGAAATCAAATAATTTAGCTCGGTTCGACTTGATTCCATTTAAATCGAATCCAATTTCGGTTTGACCGGTTAATTTTTTTATAAAACTTATTTTTCTTTTTGCAAAATTTAGGTAGTTTATGCTAATTTTAGCAATTTTTGCCTAAATTTGACAGTTTCTGATATTCTAAAATGGATAATATTTGTAGTTTTAATTTTCATTCAAAATTATACCACGAACATAATACAATTACAATTTATAGCAAAAAAATATAAATAAAAATAAATTCGACCGGTTAATTTTTTATAAAACGTATTTTTCTTTTTGCAAAATTTAGGTAGTTTCTGCCTAATTTGAGCAATTTTTGCCTAAATTTGACAATTTTTGATGTTCTAAAACGGATAATATTTGTAGTTTTAATTTTCATTCAAAATTCTACCACGAACATAATACAATTACAATTTATAGCAAAAAAACTATAAATAAAAATCAATAAGTCTATTGTCCATTGTATCACTTTATATTGTATGAAAGTTCTCTTAAGATACGTGTAGAGTAATACAAAATGCACTTGTTAGGGTATTATCAAACCGGCTAAATTTCAGTTCAATTCGGTTTTGCTTCTTTGGTTTTGATTTTTTTTTCAGTTTGGTTATTTTTCGGTACGGTTTGGTTATTGGTCGATTTGTTCAAACCGATTACCATCCCTAGTTAGAAAGACTAGTCAATAAAAACTTCAAACTAGAAATGGTCCGAAAAGAAGACTGAGTGGACAGGGGCGGGGAAGTTTTATTTCGTTCATCGTATAAGAGGTTATGTTCTTTTTTGCATCCTCTAATAACAATCCAAAACAATCCTCCACAACTTCCAGTTTCTAGCGGGGTTCAAGAATAAGAGTTATGAAATAATATTGATTTATATGCTTCACTTTCCTCTAACATTGTAAATTTTGTGTTCCATGCTACTTGCAATACTAGACAACAAAACACTTCTGTTCATGATGCAAAAGATTTAAAATCTTAAACACATGAGATAAAGTATTTTAGATTTTGGGTGTAATTGAACAACAAACTCTCAAAGTTACTTCATAAAATAGTTTCAAAAAAGCAGCAAATGTACCTCCTACTTCCCAATCATACTCAACTGGTGGTCCTACCCTTCTATCACTCATAAAGTAAGCTACATAACTAGGATCATCATCGACTAGATCCTCAAATGCAGTACCAAACTTTAGAGTTGATTCCAACATCAAATAAGTGGAATTCCAACTAGTAAGCACACAATACCATAAGTCCTTTGCTATCCACTTTAGCCTTCTCCGCAGACTTTTTAAAAATGTCTAACTTACAAGGGGAAGATCTTAAATATCTAACGAAGTTTTGAATACTTTGAATAGTTTCAAGTTGTCATTGATAATCAAGTAAAGAATATGAGCAATACACCTAACATGCAAATTCTCTCCTTTATTCAAAAGTACCACCGGAGATTTCCATTTAATCATTTTCTTAATCAAATATGATAACCCGGAGTCATTCAAAGAAGTATTATCTACTATAACACTGAGAAGCTTCTCAATACCCCAATCACACAAACATTCTCCAACAGCCTCAATTGAATCTCCCTTATCATTGGGAATCACACAAAAGTTTATAATTTTTTTTATGCAAGACCCAATCACAATCAATAAAATGAGTAGTTGTTTCCCTCGATTTGACTTATCAAATCGATAGAAGGGATTTTGATCCTTCTTCGAATAAATGTGCATGCGTGTCATCACCCGACCACCAAATGACCTGAATGGAATTGTAGATGTTGGGATGCGCCCCTAAAGTTGACTTCTAACCTCACGATTGTATGACCAAGCAAGGAACCTCTTATTAGTCTGAGTTCTTTCACTCCCTCGGGTTCGAGGGTGTTTAGGTTTCAAACTTATATATATATATATATATATATAGATTATGTGAATGGAATGCAAGTTCAATATTAAATCGAGCAAGAAAATTAACTACGCTTAAGAAAATTAACTTAACGTAAACATAATAAATAAATGCTTAAAAGAAAATCAATAATTAAATTTAAAGACATTAAGTAAAACTATTAAACAAGCGCTAATGAAACAAACTTGAATCAAAATAAAGATTGAATAAAAACAAACTTGAATTTAAAGCAAAATAATTAAAGTAGTTCTGAAAATTAAACTTACTCTAGAAAAATGAAGAACTTGGCTACACTAAAACTTGAACTAAAAATCTAGTCTAAGAATTGAAGAGGTGCAAGTTAAGAGTAAGTTTTTGTGTTGATGTGGCCGTCCCTTCCTTCTCTTCACCTTCGCTATTTATAGGGTTCAGTCAAGCCACGAATTGGCCATGCTTGGCCTCCACGTTTCTGACTTGAAAAACCTTCCAAGTTGAGTCACCTAAATCTTTCCAAGTTTAAGACCACCCAAATCTTTCCAAGCCGAGACCACCCAAATATTTCCAAGTTGAGACCCCTCAAATCTTTCCAAGCCGGATAAAAAACAACTTGCCTGATTAAGATGACTTGATTCCCGGTGGATTGATACCGAAATGATTTGACCGAGATTTAATCAAAACCTTCTCTCTTTGGAAGATTCTAAATTGACATAATTTTAGCTTGATTTATTTCCTACTTCGACCATTTGGAAATCAAGGTCGAGTGAGACTCGATGAGAACCTGACCCGCATCCATTTCTCTTTCAAGTTTTGGGTTGGGTCGAAGAAAATTAGGTTTAGTAAAAATAGAAACCCAACCCCAATTTAATTGAGGTGTGGCCATAATTTTCCAATTTGGCCAAAAATAGCTAGAAAAGTAGCTACCAACTAGCCGTTCCCAAATCAAAACTTGTCTAGGCCATAAGGTCAAAAGGTGGAGCACTTGGATTCCAAATTGCATAAAAACTCACCCACCACACACGAAAAAACGTTTTGGGCATCATGGAAAACTTTTTGGCCATTTTCCCTTGGTCTTGATGCAACCATCATGCAAGTGGGTATATAATATATACATATATTTATGTGATGGATGGTGGTGTGACTTGACAAGAAGGATGCAAAAAGAAAGAAAGTCCCAACACCCCATTTTTCCTCTTGGCCGTAACCTACAAGCATAAAGAGAGAAGAAAGTCTCTCTTTTTTCTCGTTCACATGGCACCTTCTCACCTACTTTCTCTCCATCCATCAAACATCCTTTTGATTACTTTGTTTCTCTACCCGCAACCCAACTCTTCCAAAAACTCTCGGCCAACTCACTTAAAAACAAATCCAGCTAACTCATTTAAAAACAAATCCAGCCAACTCTCCATAAGAAGTCTGACCAAAACCCACATCATTTTCCACCTGAAGACACAAACAAAGAGAAAGGAAAAACCTCCTTCCTTCCACCCAAAGCTATAAGCAAAAATTCAGTCGAATCCCAGCCAAATTCCCCACAAAATCAAGCCGAAACCCACCAAAAAATCTAGCCCAAAGTCCTCCTTTGTTTCAAATATTGGGTGGGTGGAAAAATTCACATCACCACCAAATAGTAGTAACGACCATATAGTTGATGTTTTGAAGGGATGTCCATGTTTAAGTTGTAAGCAAACCCTATAAGACTTGATAAATTCTTTTAGAGACACCCTTTTAGCATAATACATACTGAGCACATCTCTAGCAGCTGTCTGACGACATGGAACTTTCCACGTAGGACAAGTTTTAGCCATGAATGCACGAAACCCTTTTTCCTCCTCAAAAGAAAAAGGCAACTCATCTACAATGACCATTTCAAAAAATGCTCTTATAATATCCTTCTGATTAAACCCAACAACAACTCATGTGTTCTTTTCTAGGGTCAAGTCTTTCTGATTTTTTTCGCAGTCATATTAGGAGGATATTTAACGCATTTTTCAATATGACCAATCAAAGTCTTAGTTCCATTTTTGGCCCAAGTAGCCCAAGTAGCATATTTGTACCTTTCAAAGTGATCATATATATTTCTCACTGCCTTTTCTTCGCATGTTCCAGAAGCTCTGCATTATGCTCAGCACTAGTTTAGGATTTGCTGTTCACATTCGATTCTTCATCAAATTGTTGTGATTGTGACTCACAAACAGTGTCCATCTACAAAAGAAACCAAAAAAGGATTGTTGAGATTTTGGGATAATTTATCTTCTAGTGGAAAACATATTGGTAAGATAGTTGGCAGCATTGGAAACTTTGATTATGTAACATGGTAGCAATGCAAAAGTAAGTCATCAAAGTGGACGTAAAAACTTTGATTAAAATAATGAACTCTAACACAAAGACAAACACACACCCAGAAATCTGAGGAACCAACCACACTACCTAGCATGGTAGCAAGGAAACCAACAACACTCCCACTAACTAGCTACTAGGGTGGTTTCATGACCTAGCAACCTGTATATTACTAAAATTGGTCTTAAATTTAAAACAATACAAAGAAGAAAGCTCTTGTTTGGGTATTACAACACAACATAAACTCCAAGGCACATGACAATGGCAGGAAAATGGTGCTAATAGTGAAGCACCAAAATCAAATGCAAGATTGTTGGCCAATGTTGTTGTTGGTTCTGTTCTGGCTAGAGGAGCTCTTTCTCGCTTGTCTGCTGTTACAACAGATCATGCAAAAATGTCTCAGTTGTTGCATCCACTTAAGAACTAGAAGAAGACTCCAACTTTTATTATTATTATTATTATTATTTGTTTTGATGCAATGTATGAAACTCTATGAAAAATTGTGTAAAATGGTGATGAAAAGCTTAGTAGATCCTTGATTTCCAAAATTTCTACACCTAGTGTCCGGTTCTTCAATTTTTTTTTCTGTTAATAATATCAGTCTCTAGCCAAAAATGAACTGGTCTTAGGAAAGTATGTCCTTTTCCCTATTTTTGTTTGGGATAATTTCAATCAAATCATATCAGCATAAACTTCAAGGCACATGAGAATGGCAGCGAACAAAATTTCAATCAAAATTTATCACAAGGAAAGGTGAAGCATCTTCCATCATTATTCATATGAGAGAAATTTTCAATAAGAAATGCATGCATAGACATAATCATGATCATGAAATTAAAAATTAAAAAAAAAGTAGTAAGATTAAAATCATGTTCTTGTGATGCACTATTCAAGTATTTTGATAATGGATAGCACCTAATTATGCTAGTCATATCAATTCCATCTTAACTGCCCAACAAAAGCACCAATTTTATTTGATATAGGAGTTGGTTTTGGGGCAACCAAAACACACACAGCAGAAGGAAAAAAAAAAAACTAGTGCAACAACTCCATCTCTTTAAGTCACTCTACAAATGTATATATATAATTCACAACAAAAACCATTTTATTCACTCAAATATTACACTCCAATCAAATCCAATACATTTCCCTCAAGAGCCAACACTCAATACAATCTCCAAAATGGCTAAGTTTCTCAAGGCTACCCTTTACATCCTATTACTATAATATAAAAATATATAGTTATCAACATCTAACAAAGTAGGTAAATAAAATCTTCAAAATCATATGGAAGAAGCTTTGCTTCCCCAATTTCATCTAGTGTTTGCCCACGACTGACGCCCCAGAGTCTACCCATGACCAAAGCCCCATCTGATCAACCCTACAACTAATTAGACTCCTAAAACACCTTAGAGGTAAGAAAATAAGAAATATACCTCGTGAAATAACTCTAATGAGACAGCAGATAGAGGTAAGCATCATCTTCTAGAATCTGAAGCACTCCTAGAGGTAAGCATCATCTTCTTAGGGTTTGGTTTTGATCTGAATTCAAACAAATAAGAAAATATGGTAAATTTCAAGCAAAAGACCTGAACTATGAATTCCACATCATGAATCCAACACCCAGACCTGAGGGTTTGGTTGCAGATGCGAGTCTGGAATCGGAGAAAGTGCGGCCATGTCTTGTGAGGGTTCAATATGGTCAAGGGTTCGATGCCACTGTCTCGTGAGGGTTCGATGCAGTCTGGAAGGTGTGAGTCGTGAGAGAGATAATGATATGAGAGATGAAGATGATGATATGAGAGATGAAGATGATGATGATATGAGAGATGAAGATGATAAGAAAGATGAAGATGAAGATGAGATGAAGATGATGATGATAAGGAAGATGAAGATGATAAGAAAGATGAAGATGAAGATGATAAGAAAGATGAAGATGAAGATGATGAGAAAGATAAGTCGTGAGAGTTATGAGAGTCTGATAAAGAGGCGAATGAAGAAGACTCACGCCGTCGAAGATGTAGTCTAGGGTTTTTTTTAATGGCCAAAAGACGCCATTTAAATCAAATAGGGTAAATTAGTCTAACCCGGTCTGTTTCAGTATTATTTGATATGATTTTTTTGATTAGTTAGTTCGGTTCGATTTTTTCAGTTTTGGTAGACAAAAAGTCCAAATCATATCGGTTCAATTTTAGTTTAGTTCGATTTTGCTTATTTGATTATGGTTTTCTTTAGTTATAATGTGGTTCAAAAGTTCGATGTTGGAATCAGCTCTAAAGTTTGATTCAGTTCGATTTTGCTTCTTTTTTAAAACTCAACCACGTTAAAAATTTTAAAGGAAACCTTCTAAAAATTGATAAAAGGACCATCGCTACATAATGGGTAAAATTCAAGGATGGTATACTCTGATATTGAAGTTTAGCATCGGTTAATAAAATTTAAGTTAAATTTAGAGACACTCACGACCATTTAGGCTAATGTTAAAATATTGGACTTTTGTGCTTCTTTTCCAACTTCTTTTTCTTTTTTTTTAAACAACCCCAATTTCCAATATGTTCATGTTGTATGTGGACTACTTACGTATCTAGTAATAAATAATGATAATGTCATTAATATTATGGTTCGCTAGTATTCCTCATAATAAATATTTTCAATTTGATTTTCGTAAAAAATAATGTCGATATTCAATCATTCTCATCATATCATGTGATAAAATCAATTCGAGCTCTCATAAAGATTAGGAGCGATAACTTGCCAAAAAGAAAATATTAAAGACCAATAAAAATTTATTGTGTATTCAAAGAGACGACGAGGATAAATATGGAAAGGTAAAGTTCTCCGCAAATAATACTAATTAGAATTTTAATCTTTTAGCAAAATAAAATAACGCCAGGAAAAAAAAAAAAGCTAGAACAATTAAATCTAACTTTTTCAAACGAACTTTTCAAAAGTTGGGTAATGAAGTATGGTTTATCTCCTCATTCTAGTTATTGTATCAGAAAGTCTCATAATTATTTTCATCCTAATCAGGATTTTAATCTTTTAACGAAGAATTGAATTTCATCTTAATTAGAATTTTAATCGTTTAACGAAATAAAATAGCAAGAACAATTAAATCTCACTTTTTTTTTCAAACAAACTTTGCAAAAGTTGGGTCATGAAGTGTGTCTTATTTCTCCCTATTCTAGTTATTGTATAAAAAAGTGTCTCATAATTATTTTATTGCATAAAAAAAGTCTCATGATTTCCTTACTATAATATCATAATAATTAATAAGGTTTTCCTTTTCCCAATAAATAAAGCATGAAGCAAAATAAAATATAGTAATTTTTATAAATTAATAATATTGGGACCAAGAAATTCTATTAATTTAAGGATATATTTAATCAGTGAAAATAAGTAGAATGATTAAGTTGAAGATAATATTGAAAAGCAATGATAATTGAATAAATTTTTGGTGTAATATGAGAAAATCGCACCGGAACTTCTTACCATATTAATAAAAGTTAATGATAAAGTTTAATGTGCTATCAATTAAAAAAACAATAATGTATAAATTACTTAATATAAAATAAGAAAATATTATTCTTATCGAGTACTATAATTAATTTTGTATACGTTACATATTTATAAAAAGATATAAAACTAAACCTAATTTCTTAGAAGAATGAATAACCTTTGTCAAAAAGGAGTACACACAAAAAGAAAAATAATAATAACAAACTCAAAAAAGAAAAAAAAAACATGTATATATATATATATAGAAATAGGTAAACTTCATACTAATTACATTAGGATATGTTGGGGCAGAATCCATCCTACACGGCAGAGGAATGGGTGGTTGTTCATCTTCTTTTTTGAATGGGTAATGGATAATGGTACATCTTTTTTTTTTTTTTTTTTGAATGGGTGATTAGTGGTTACACTAGGATATATATTATTTTAAATTACCTTTTTTAATGATTTTTTTTGAGTTTTTTTTATTAGTTCGTTACCTTTATTTTTTTTAATGAATGCATAGGCTGGATTAGAGTTAGTCCAATAAATTCGAGACCTTCTATAATTCATATTTACAAACACACACAAAAATTACACTTTTTCAAATGTTATTTTTTTCCTTGTTTCATCTTTCTAGAAATACACACAAAAAAATATTCAAGAATTTAAACATATTACTCATATATAGAAAACATGATCGTCTTGAAATATTATATTGTAAAGAAAACAGTGAAATTTTATCATAACATTTAGTTTTAGAGTCCTAATAATTTTATAAGACAAACTATATAACTATACATATATTAGGATAATTCTTAATAATATTTCAAAAATATAGACCCAATTTTTAATAAAAAAATATTTCTTCAAACTCAATTTAAATATTTTTCAAAAAATATAAAAAAAAATCCATAAAAATAAGCCACATTTAAAAATATTGAGCCCTCCTAATTTATAGGTAGGACAATTGCCTTGTGGCCCTTGGCCATGGCTATGGCCGGCCCTGGACTGGATTCTCGTACATGGCCTAGTGTAATTATAAGGTTACTCTTTTCTGTATATTTTTTATTTCTTTTTTGAGTTTGTTATTATTATTTTTCTTTGTGTATTTATCCCTTTTTAATGACGGTTATTCAATCTTTTAAGGAATAATTTTCCAGTTGTATTTATTTATTTATAAATATATAAGGCATAATCCAAGTACAATAAATTAGATATAAAATTAATTATAAAAAGATTAACTCATTTTACAAAGACCTAAATTCGAACCATAAATAATAATTTTTAATTTATATATTATATAAGGACTAGAAATTTTTCATAATTCAATTATTAATTTAGTACATTATTTTAAAATTAGGACGGATAAAAATATTATTTAATCAAAATTACCAATTTATCGGGCATTTGATTCGCAAAATTCTAGTGTAGTTTTTAATGAGAGAGACACGTCAATACCATAACTGGTGTGGGAGTCTTCCGGTACGAAGCGCCGCTCATCTGACTTGTGTTGATCGTTGACAGGTACTACAAGTCACTCACTGGTTGCTAGTATTGAAATTGAATTGAGTCCGTTTCTCTCTCCTTCAACTTCAACTTCTCGCTCTCCAACGCTCTGTCAGTTCCTCCTCGTCCCTGCTTTCATTCTACCTGCAAAACCCTTTACAGGGTTTAGGCTAAAAGCCTTTCCTTTCCCTGATTTGGGTTATCATATTATGCAATTTGAAATTCACTATAAAAATGGTTGAGAAAGCCAAGAACCCTACCAAGGGCTCTATCACCGAGGAAGATACAGCCACTCTCTTGCAAAGGTCGCTTTTTTTCCCCTTTCGTGAAGTTCAATATTTCTATCTATATGGTGGGGGTTTTTTTTTTTTTTTCTTTTTATCGGTGTGTGCAATGTTTCTATTTCTATCTATATGGGGGTCTTCTAGTGGGGTTTCCTCTGTATTGGCTTTGATGGGTTTTATGGGAGTTTCATGTTTTGGGTTTAATGGGAGATTTCCCTTTTATTTTTTTATTTTTTTTTTCGTTTTGCTTATTGTGATTTCTTGATTCTGGATGATATGGGTTTAATGGGTGTATTGTATTGATAATGGGCAGGTACACACCGACGACTGTGCTGTCATTGTTACACGAAGTGGCACACTGCCCGGGGGCCAAGATCGATTGGAATCAGTTAGTGGCGAAGACTTCAACTGGAATTTCCAATGCCAGAGAGTATCAGATGCTGTGGCGCCATTTGGCTTATCGTGAAGCTCTTTTTGAAAAATTGGATAATGAGGGTCAACCTTTGGTCTGTTTCTCACATTTTCACCTGAGTTGTATCTTTTACATGAATTTCTTAACTTGATAAAAATGGAACTATGATTTGGTTTGTGGGATTCTGAGTGTGTGGTTCTGTGTGTTAGACTAGTAGTTGTTGGCGTTGCATGCTGTTGTGCAACTACGTATTTATCGCAGGAGAGAGCCAAATAAATTTTTATATCAATGTTATTTTTGTAATTGCTGGCTGAGATATTTTAAACGCCCCAGGGTTTTTTTTGTCTGAGACACAGATTCTTAGTTCTATGAATTCCCTTGATCTTCTTGTTGATGGTGAAGCTTGTTATGTGGTACCGGTGTTCCTTATGTTTTTATCTGTCATCATTTTCTCGCAAGCTATTTGAGGCATGATGAAGTTTTATTTTAGTTCCCTCGTACTATACCTAGCATGAAAAAAATAATGTCCTTTTTCCCTATTTTGGTTGATATTAAAATTTGCTGGCAGGATGATGATAGCGATTTAGAATATGAGGTAGAAGCTCTTCCTGCTGTTATTGCTGAAGATTCAACAGAAGCTGCAGCATCTGTGAAGGTATACGAAATAATTTCATACTTAAATAAAATTATTGTTTTAGGGTGATTTCAAACGCAGGGATTTATATGACTTTATGGGGTGGAATTGTTCCTTTAGAGGGAAATGGATGAAACAAATGATTCCTTGCATATGCTTATTTAAAAAACATTCAATCAAATCTTTCTGGTTTGTGTAGAATTTAGACTTGTTTTCAAATCCAAATCTTCTGCTTCAAATTAGCTCATCCCAATAGATACCTGAAATTCCCCGTTGAAGTCACTTTGTCTGTTTGTATACACATCCAATCTCTGTTTTTCTCTGGTTTCTATTTTATCATTTAGGGATATTTAAACCTTGAAAGAACTTGCAACTTGCAACTTGATATTTTGATTTTAATTTAGTATCCAGAAGTTGGAAAAAGAATATCTAGAAAGTTGTACAAGAATACGAATTCCGGATCACGGTGTTTCAAAATCTTAAACAAAGATAAATGGTAAGTTGGAATGCTGCTAACTAAGGTTGAATCAATGTGAGCGCCCTCCTGAGGAAAGCTTTCTGCCACTCCACTCTTTTCTCAACTTTTGCTACCACTGGATTCCAAAAGTTGACTGCCATTGGATTGCCAAGGAAGTCCCAAGTACTTCATAGGCCATGAACCTACTCTACAACCAAAATACCTTATCCTAGCCTGTATTTATACCGACTAATGGGTTTCATATCACTAATTTTGAGCGAATCAGCCTTCTTAGAAAATTAAACAGATGTAAGTCTCCTTTAAGCTGCATTTATAACTCCGTTCCTATGAGGGAATTAAGAAGAAAATCCTGACTAGAAAAGTGCTCAAGCTTGTTCTGTTCAGGATCTGTGAACAATTATATTGAAAAAGGAAAAAGTCAGAAAAAGAGGATTGGATGAATAGACTAAACTTCGTCTTTTTTAATTATGTTTTCCTGTTGCTCCTCTGTTCTGATTAATGTTGCTGTTCCTTAGAGCTTTCTAGATGGTTGCTACAGTGGACATCATGAAATTTTATTTCCTATAAAAGATATCCCTATTTTCACATTATATGGGCTGCTGTTAAGAATTTTTATGATATCTCTATCGCTTTTTACCTTACTAGTTTAGAGGTCCAGGCAGTTTATCTTGTTGAAGTGGTTTTTTTGGGTCAGGTTCTCATTGCCTCTGGTTTACCAAGTGACTCAAGGCATCAAAACGGTGGAACAGTTGAGGCTTCATTGACCATCGAAGTACCCAATGGCCAGTCAACTAAATCTCATCAAAATTCACAATCAACATGTATAAGGAAAGGGATGAATACCGCGCCTGTTTCTGTTCAGCAACAGACCTTACCTGCAGTGGCAATGTCTGCCGTGGAAACTACTGAAGAAGGTGATGGAGATGGATCGGTATGCACTAGCGGTGCTCCAAGAAAGAGAAGAAAAAAGTGGTCCGAGGCTGAGGATTTGGAATTGATTGCTGCTGTGCGTAAATATGGTGAAGGAAATTGGGCAAATATCTTAAGAGGAGATTTCAAAGTGGTCAAAACACCTGGTCAGCTAGCTCAGGTTATTGAAATCTCTGACACTGGAACTGATTATGAAAATTTATGTGTTTATTCTTGGATTTGCTGCTATTTCTCTCATTTTCTTCTCCTCTTTTCATGTTTGTGATTACGCGGTTACTCGCATGCAATCATATGTATATGTGTTCTACACAACATATCATCCTTTGTGCGACCATAAGGTGTACATTTAATCTTTGCTATATTCTATAATTTTTTGTACTGTATCTGCGATTGTGTTAGTATCAGGTAAACTTATGTTGAAGGGCTGAAGCCATACATTATATGGCGTTTTATTCAGTCTTTGATCCATAAATTACAATCAGTGCTTGATTGATATACATTATAATAAAACTAATGTTATTTGAACAAATTATAGACTCTAAAGTTTCTTCTAGGCTTTGGAGTTCTGTGATATTCTGTTCCTATGGAAGCCAGGTAAATGTAATTGGACATGTAGCAATTTTGTATGGGTAACACTGATGAGTTTTCGCACTGATGTAAATTTTTAGTGGATCCAAACATTGAGACCATAATCCTACAGCAGTCCACTGTCATCTAGTTAAGCTCAGATTTCCTGGCAACGGATTTTTTTCCCCCTAAATAAATGCAATTGCACATCTAGCAACTATGTGTAGGTAACACTGATGAGTTTTCTCACTGATGCAAATTGTCAGTGGATGCAAACACCGAGACCATAGTACTACATCAATCCGTTGTCATCTAGTTCGGTCAGATGTCTGGGGCTTCCCAGGTTTCCCTAGTTCAAATCCCGGAAACGAATTTTTTTCTTCCCCAAATATGAATATTTTGTGGTATATCTTGTGATTTATGTACTATGGAAATTGTTAAACCTCAATTTATTTTTACTTTTTGGAGATAATTTGTTGCTATTTTTTCATATTTTTGTTCAATTTATTTATGCTGCAATGCAGTTTCATTTCAAACTCTTACCTGTACTTTTTGGTTGTGAATGGGGGATGCATGTGCACTAATTTTATGGGTTTATATTACAGAGGTGGAAAAATATCAAGAAGAACAATCGAGAATTGATTGAAGGAGGCAATGTGAGTAGTAAACTTTCAGAATCACAGTTGGCAACTCGCCATGCAATGTCTGTATTCCTGAACATGCCAAACATAACAGCTAATACAATTGGAACTGGTGATTCTCTTTTCTATGCCCATTTAAGTTTTAATTATTTCTGCATGTTATGGAGACTAGGACCTTTTGTAAAGTCTTGCAACAATAACTTGATTCATCGTCTTCCTTAATGCTAAAGAAGATGCGTAATTACTGTTTTAGTTCTTATGGGAGTGCTCAATCAGTCCTGAAAATTTAGGGCTCGTTGGATGTATTGTATAGGATTGGATTGTCTTAGTCATCAAGGTATTTCGAAGGTAGAAGGGAAAGGTTTTTCCTTGTCAGGGGACTAGATATAGATGTAAACTTACCTCTTTCTATTCCTACAATTTTAAGGGGATTGTATTGGATACGCTTCCTTCTATGTCTATCCCCCTTGCAATGAAAATACATTTTCTTCTACCTTCAAAATACTTTGAATTCGATGAGTTATACAGACCAATCATATATGATTCACTAACAAGCCCTTAGTATTTTAGTTGCTACATCGTCTACAGCTTCCTTTGTTAACGTTAGGATTTATCAACCAGGATTCGTTTCTTTTACCTCATTTTGGGAATCTTGATTTTTTTTTTCGTGAAAGAGTGATACTTTGGCACCTAACTTCAACAATGGTGAACTTTCAGACTCATTTCTTTACTTTGATTTGAGTTCATAATTTTATGAAACTTAATTCATGCATGTGAGTTTTAAACTGATACTGTCCTTGTTTTTATACAGCTGGAAGAAATACACACAGTAAGTTTGCTGGAACAAATGCAGCTAGCATGAGCAGGCTTAATAATGCTGCTGAAGAAAAACTGCATTCTCAACAAGGTCTCAACTTAGAAAAACCAAATCGAATGAATTTGTTGGGCTCCACGACAAAATCTCCATTATTTTCCAAAAAAACATTAACAAAGCCTAATTCCAATAGTGATGGTTTGGTGAGAGCCACTGCGGTTGCTGCTGGAGCTCGGATTGCTTTACCTTCAGATGCTGCATCACATCTCAAGGCTGCTCAAGCAAAGAATTCGGTCCATATTATGCCTACAGCTGGTTCTTCTATGCAATCAACTTTACCTGGTAACATATCTATGCGTGCCAGCCAAGCTGCTATGCCACCTTCCACCCGTCTACAAACTGCTGTCACACCTAGTTCCACACAGCGCGGGTCTGCAATAGTTATCCCTCGGATGAGTCAACGCACTCCAAAAGATGACACATCGCTCCCCAAGCATATCAAGGGTGTCAGCTGCCTGGAAGCTGAGCTGGGCTGCGTTCCCCCAGAGCACGTTCAAGATGGAGTAATTAATGGAGCTGTGAATGCTCATGATCTCCAAGTTAAAGAAGATAAAGTGGATTCACCCAAGCAGAAAGCTGAGTTGGAAAATTCATTAAATAATGCTGGGAAGGATGTTGATTCGTCGGACGTCAAAAAAGATGAGACTGGTAATGAACCTGTCACAGGTGTACAAGCTGAAGAGACACAAAGTACTAAAGACGATGCTGTTATGTGTTCTGTTGTTACTATTGGATTATCTGATCCATCTGCAGTTAAGAGTTGTGAAAACCCCGGCGAGAAGCAGACAGATCCTGTGAGCATCGTAACAGAGGGATGAAGGTAAGCAAGTGATGTTAGATAATGTTGTGAAGATTTTGGTGTAAATCTGGACCAAAATGAACTACGGATGATGTTTATATTGTTAGATATGGTCGATGTTAGATAATGTTGTGAATTTTTGGTGTAAATTTGGACCAAAATGAATCTTTTGGAAATTTAACGACGGATGATGTTTATTATTGTCAGGTTTTTTAGGTTTTGTGATTGGTAAAAAGCATTCCTCGTATCCCAGGTAATTTCCAATCAGGTGTGTTAGTTCAGATGAAAGATGACCATATTTTAGTTTTCAATTGCTGGTATTTTGGAGGAAGATAAAAATGTCGGTAAGATCAAAAATTTCCGACCGAGTATATTTCTTCTCCAATTGACAGGAAAACAAAGCACTGGCTGAAAATGATTGAAAGTAGGAAGCGGTTAGTTGAATTTGATCAAGTATAAGGCCACTTATAATGGTTTCGTTTTTTCATTTTTCGTTTTTAAATTTTGTACATGAGATATATATAAAATTATAATTTTCAATTTTTGTACATGAAATGTGTAAGAAGTATGCTCTTCCTGCTAACTGCATGAAGTCTTGGATCCATAAGAGGTTTTAAAATAACATTCCACAACAGTATGATGTGTAAGATTTGAGCATTCATGAGGACAAGAAGTTGCTTCATCTGATAAAAATCCATGAAAAAATATTAACGCAGCATATGGATAATTATGAACTTCAAAAAATAATGGCTAGCACATAATCTAAGGTCAAATAACAAATATCACATGAACTTAAATAGGTGAGTACAAAAGCTTTCAACAAAATATTGTCTTTGATGTGTAACCTTTATCCTTACTAATGTTGTCTACGATTGAGTACGTAGTGGTACTTGGCCTTTACATGTTTTACCGTGACTTTGACCACCATACTTTGAACACTTATAGGTATGTGCACTCTCTCCTAAGGATGGTATCCTTAACTTCTTCCTGCGATCGGGCATGACCTTGCATATGGGAGGGTGAATAGTATGGTTGGGGACTTCTTCCGCTATTACCCATGTTAACCTATCTCTTGAAACCAGATAAATAGTTCCAAAATAAGCAATCAACCACGTATTTCTAGTATAATACTAAGAAGCAAACAAGTAGAAATTAACTCTTAAGAATCGACATACTGCCACAACATGCTTGCATGGAAGCTACTCAAGCTATAACTTCCTAGACGTGGATGTGTTTTTGCGTAATGGAACAAGTCCATCCAAATCTCCATCCAGAACGTTATATTCTTCATGATTCAGCCTAAAGACATTCATTCTCGCAACATCCTCAATTCTGGTTTTCAACTATTTCCCCAAAATCAAGACACAAAGTAGTAGTGCACTTTGTAGCCAAATCACGACGTTTGCTACCCACTTCACAAGAACGTTAACAATTTCATCAATCAAATGTACCACTAGAAGAATCCTCACAAATCGAAGAATAGATTTTAAAAATTCAGCAATGTTAGTTGTCATGACATTGTAACAATGATCATCCATATGAGCCTTTGACCACCTTTGAAAGCCTGCTTCTTTAAGATACTTGGCTACTTTTGGGTTTGCTGCAATTTTTCAGAATTGACGATCAAATTTAGCAACATGATAAGATCGCGCAGCTTTCTCAAAATACATACGTAATTCATCATTTTTTTCAATTGACAATTGTTCTTGATGTTGTTCTTCATGTGGTAAAAGCAAAAAACATGCTCTATGAAAGAGAATTTTATCCTCAACACTTTCTCGATGCTTATATTCCTATCAGAAACGACAACAAGATTTGACATTCACCAATGGTTGATAGAAATTTACTAAAAAACCACTCCCATGAAACTTCGGTCTCCAAATCCCCAATTCCAAACGCAACATGATAAGTGTTGTGATTACCATCGACAGCATTTGAACAAACAATACACCCTTATATTTGCACTTCAAATGAGTTGCATCAACAGAATAACCGACCGCATTGAAGATTGAAACCCCCTTACACATGCACTAACTGCCATAAAAAAATATAAGAAGTTGTTTTCATCAGTTAGAATGTGTGTCTTCGTGCCCAAATTCATTCGTTCCAATTGATAACAATAAGCAGGTATAAGCGCATACGAGTCTTTCGATGACCCCCTAATTAACGGTAAAGTTGATTCCCTTGACCTCCATGCTTTTGAATATGGAATGCTAACACCAAAGTTGTGTTTCACATCCACCATTAAGTTATTCGGCGTGTATATACTGCGTGAATCATTAAACTTCATTTTGAAAAAATCTCCAACTTGACAAGACCTGCCCCGATCCCCCATGGGGACCATCGGGGGCAAGGCCTGCTCATCTGACATGTAACACAACAATACCACAACTACCCTTACTAGGGTTATATTAACACAAATACCCTTACCATGGTTCCAAAATACACACCGGTGTTTAATACAACAGTATTTTCAGACAAGAGACGAGAGCATTATGTTCATACTAATAAAATAATTACAGACACCTACCCCGTAGGGTGAACAGAACGCAACAGTACTATTTATGCCTCAGCCCCGGAATCGGTCCCCTGCTCCATATCACCGCCTGGAGGGTTAAGAAAACAGCCAAAGTATGAGTGGACCAAAAACAAATCAGTTATAAACTCATTTTGAAAACATATACAGTCTAACCCTTCATTTTAGAAACATGCATGCGTTCAAGATAAATCGTAAAAATACAGTCAAATCATACATACAAATATCTATACCTATACATACAACCATACATACATACATCTAGACGCAAACATCAATGAAACATAATATATATATATAACCCATCCTCAACATCCCAGATGTCCAACCACTATCGCTCACGATTTCTCTACAGTACGTATACTACTCGGGGTCTCATCTCCGAGTCTGCCCCTAGGATCTACGACGTCTGGGGTGGACCTGTCTCGGACCTTAACATATCCGAGACGATATCTTAATTTCGCACTCCTGAGTCTGAGCCCCTCCTCAGAGTCACCTATCACAAGTAGTAGATCGTGACAACTCTAGGATCATCGACGTTTGGAGGAGACTAATCCGCACGTACAGGAGGGTATATATATAATAAATGTGAAAACATGCAATTCAGTAATATCGTATTTGAAATTCGTCTTTCCTGAAATCCAAACAACCACTGTTTTAAACTGAGACTAAGCCTGAAACCTTCCAAACCAGCGTCCAGAATCCATTTCTTAAAACTCGTTCCTTGAAAACTGCTCATACCGGATCACTGGTCAAATCATTTGAATCAATCTTTCTTTCAAAACTCTGTTGACCCCAAAACCTGACTCAATTGGTCACCAAATGGGTCTCAAGCCCAAAAACCTCGTTTTCACATAAATTCGTAGCATAGTCCATGACCAATGATTCGATTATATAAATTCCATGATTCCAAAACATTTAACATAAATCATTTAGAAAACATATAAAATGGCTATGCTTGCATTTCAGTATAAAACAACCAGTCCACTCACAATCAGTCCTTGTTGCGTTAACGAACAACCTAAATGTAATGACCCGTCCCGAATTAGCGGGATTAATTAAGAATTAATAACGGAATAGCGAGACTAATCAGAGATTAGACGAGGATTAGCGGACGAGTAGGGCGAAATGACGATTTTGCCCTTAGAATGGGCCAATCGTTGACTTTTCGTTCAGGCAGTCAAATGGACTTTGGTTGATGACTGTGACGTAGTTCGGGACGTCACGAGTTTAAAGACAGGTGGCACGCCCGATTCCGACATTCGAGGAAAAAGTTGTGATCTTCGGAAGTTCGGGGGCATTTTGGTAATTTAGTTGAAAAAGAGCGAATAGTTGACTTTTGACTCGGGATGTCCGATGACCGAGGGCCAAGGACCGTTACGTAGATCGAGACGATACGAATCCGGAGACAGGCAGCACGTTTCACGGAAGTTCGAAAGTACTATTACACGAATTACGAAACAGATGCTTTTTGGAATTAAGTGGGGCCCAGATTTTTTTCATTGGACCAATGGATGAGTGACAAGTGTCACCCATCCACTAGTCATCCTTTTTCCTTCATGCATATCACATTCTTTTCTCATCAATCATTTTTCTTCATTTCGAAACCCAAACCCGATCTCCCTTCCAACCCAAACCCAAACCAATCTCCCTTATGACCATGAATGAGAGCAAGGGGAGGAAGAGAGGACAAGATGTTGGTGGTGGCAGGCCAGGGACTGAGACCCAAACCCGAGAAGGTACTCGGTTTGCCCATTTGTCCATTTTAATTCGATTTTTACATTATGGTTGAGTTTGGATGTTTAGATAAGGATTATTAGGTTGCTTAGGAAGTGTGGGGGAAGTTTTGGTGGCGGTTTGAAGGCTGAGGTGTCGTGGGAGGAAAAATGGAAAATTGAACCGTTAGGTTCAAAATCAAACCGTGGGTTTTAGGGTGTTTTAGTTAGTTCTTTTGATTGGAAATGGTAGGAAATGACAAAATAGGATGAATGGAATCAAAAAGGGAAGAAAAGGACGAAAAATAAGGGAGGAAAATGGTCGGACCGGTCACACCGGTCCACTTGGATTGGACTGCACAGGAACCCGTGTAACGACCCGAACCGGGATTACTAATATTTTAATGTAAAATGACTATTTTACCCCTGATGGGGGAAAACTTTGACTTTTGACCCGGGAAACAATTTAGACTTTGACCCATGACTATGACGTAGATCGGGACGTCACGAATCTGTAGACAGGCGGCAAGCCGAAATCGGAGTTAGTATGAGGAAGTTATGGTCACGGAAGCGTTTTAACGGAATTTACGAACCGAGAGCAAACGATTAAAATATTAATTAATTATGGGAATCCATGCAAACCCTAGATTTAAATCAAGCCAGCGGATGTCACTCATCCAAGTGACAACTATTCCAATAAAGTTGGGTCTACACCCATAGGTCCAATTTTATATATTTTATTTCCTTTCAATTAACCCTAGAATTTGATCTTTCTGCCCAAACTGAACCAAACCATTCATTTATTCTACTTTTCTCTATCCCTGCACGATCATCTCTCTCTCTGGAAAACACAAACACACACCCACATTTTCCTACACCGTGCAAACCGAACCCTTCCATTTTCTCTCAACCCAAACGATCAAACCAGCCATTCTCACATCACCAGATGGCCGTCCTCAGCACCATCATCATCACCTTCAGCTTCCATGTGCACTACCGACCCTCATCTCCCTTCCTCCAGGCCTGAACAGACCCGAAAAGCCCCAGACCCGAGAAGCAGAGGAATCGGATCCAGGAAGCAAAACCACACCCCCTCACCCTCTCGACTTGAACGGAGCTCCAGATGACGTCTTGAGGGCCCCAGGAACACAACTGAACGGACGACGAAGGCCACGACGGCGACACGGCGGAGGTAACGCCCAAAACCCGAGAAACCCGTTTACCTTCCCTGTTTCGAAACAACCCATTTTAACGTTTAGGTTTCGAATACTTGGTTTGGGATATACTCTAGGGTCAGTGACGAGTTCATAGGGACCGGTTTGGACGACTGAGACGGAGAGGATAGCCGGAGAAGATGACCGAAGTTTGGTCGTGAACTTCATCGAAGCCCAGGTAAGATTCTATCGTTTTTATTCCTGTTTTGAGGTTATGGAACCGTAGAACATACCTAGACGACTCAATAGGATCGAACCCCATAAAAAATGGTGGCCGGAAATGGACTGTGGAAACGGGTCAAGTCGCGGGTTAACGGCGACCCGGTTCCAGTAAACGGGTTGACCCGATACTTTAGCAGTGATGACGTCATCATGCTGATGTCACTTCTGACGTCATGATGACATCATCATGTCAGAGATTGTCAGATCAGGGACCAACTAGAGCATGCCACGTGTCGCCTGACAAGTGTCAGTGATGACGTCAGCAGCACTGTAGCAGCGTTGACCAAGCGCGTGTGAACAGTTTTTTTGGTGGGACCAGTACCATTTTCAAGGTTTCGATGATACGGATCAAATGATGGTGGTTTCGTGTCGATCAGAGATCGTTAAGATAGTCAAAATAGGGTTTGAAGCCTCGAGAATAGTGCCCGAGTTGCGTATTCGAGACGGATCTGTTCTAGGGTCTTAGTATTGGAGTTGTAGGGTCCTTTAGTGACTCTCAGATATGGTAATACAGGTTTTAGCAGTCGTTGAGCAGCGATGACCGAGTGTGAGTGGGCTGTTTGATTTATAAAAGGCTTGCATGCATAAACTGTTTTACTATTTCCACTTATGATTTAGATGAGTACTATATGAAATGTTTATATCACTTATTATAATGTTTTGGGCATGAGACCCGTCTGGATTATATGTGGATTGTGTTCTGGGATGTCCGGGGGACATAGGGTAAACTATACTATTATTGTACTGTACTTTCCTACCTGTCTATCTTGTCTCCTCTAGGGAGGGTCGTTGGCCCGGGTGGACCCTAGAGTAGTCACGGGGCCCTGACTGAGTGGAGTTGACCCCCGTTGGGTTGCTTACTCTCAAGAAGGCATGTTCGTATACCTCGGGCAGTGACCGGGATACCGGGCACTGATGTACCTAGAGAGTCTTGGGTGTGAGACCCTAAGTGGCAACGCGTAGCCTTAGAACCGTGACATCATTTGGGTTGGGTTTTACAATGCACTGATATGTTAGTTTCTCCTTTCGATTATGATTATGATTGTGTGATTATGATTTCATTATGATATTGTGTTTTCAATGCATGCAAGGTTTGGAAAACGGAGGGGTAAAACCTTATGATTTACTTTATTATGAAATCGATTTATAAACTGTTTGTTTTTTGTCCACTTACTCTTTAAATGTTTTACTGACCCCTCAATGCCGTGAAACGGAACTAGAGGAGGATCCGGAGGAGGAGGAAGAGGCTTAGTTTATTCGATGTGCACCTGTACACCCCCTTGTGGGTAGGTTGAGCACCAAATAATGTACTCTGACTATTGTGCTCACGTTTTGTTATTTTACTATCCCTTGTCTGACAGCTATCACTCTGAACAATGTTGCTGCACGTTATTTATCTATTTGAGTATTTAGTTTTTATTTAAGGGTAATTTTGGTATGTTTGGAGTCGTTGTCAGACGGGAGCGGGGCACGTCCCCGGGTGGTCCCAATGGGATTGGGACGGGTCCAGTCAGCTTGGTATCAGAGCACTAGGATTAGCAGTTAGTGTACTAGGTTAGCAGTTTGTACATTGTACATGGTCGCTTTCGACGTCTTTTAACCTGTTTGCCTCTTAACAGTTTTGATATGCCTCCCCGACGTGATCACCTTGCACGTGCTGACGAGGAAACTGGAGGGAATGAAGACACTGCGAGCATTGAGCGGGCCCAGCGCCTGGGTACCACGATCTTTAGCGGGGGGACCGACCCCGAGGAAGCACAACAGTGGATCGACCGCTGGGAGAGGATCTTTGAGGTCATGCACTTCCCACCGGAGGAGCGTGTAGTACTTGCGACATTCCTACTGGATGGGAGCGCCTATCGATGGTGGCACAACCTTGTCTTGGCCGACTGGACCCTCCACACCATTCCTTGGGAGACCTTCCGGGAGCGATTTCTCAATCAGTTCTATCCGAGATCGTTTTGCAGCGCTCGGGAGGTAGAGTTCTTGCAGCTCTGATAGGGAGATCAGACTGTGGCAGAGTATGAGGAGACCCTCCTGATGTTGTCTCGCTTTGCCGAGAACTTCGTGATCACCGAGGACGACCGTTGTTGCAGATTCGAGTGGGGCCTGTGACCTGAGATACAGACGATGGTGATCGCAACTCCCTTTGCTACAATGAGGGATCTGACTGAAGCTGCAACTAGAGGTGAGAACAGTCTTTTGGCACGACAGCGAGCTGATGGAGAGCCACAGCGACGTGATCGCCCACACTTGGGATTCTCGGGTCGTCGGGGCTCGAAGGGAGGACATTCTAGCGAATCTTCATCTTCGGGCAGTCGAGGACGTACCGGTCGTTTTAGGAGTCCTCAGCGGTCTGGACAGCGATCTGGTGCTTGGCAGCAGCAATACTCACCGATGAGCACCTCACCAAGAGGATACTCGGGTCGACCGAGAGATGTCACATGTTTTGCTTGTGGTGAGTCAGGGTGTAACGACACGTCCCAAATTCCATGATTAGATTAGTGACTAATCACGATTAGTGAGGTTAATCCGTGATTAGTAAAGTGAAATCGGACGAACGATGCGAAATGACCGTTTTGCCCTTGATCGTGGCAAAACGTTGACTTTTCAATCGGCCGGTCAAATGGACTTTGACCGATGACCGTGACGTAGTTCGTGACGTCACGAGTTCATAGACAGGTGGCACGTTCAATTTCGACGTTCGAGGAGGAAGTTGTGACGTTCGAAAGTTTAGGGGCATTTTGGTAATTTTAGTTAAAAGGAACGAAATGTTGAATTTTTGACTGGGATGTCCGATGGCTGAGGGCCAAGGACTATTACGTGGATAAGGACGATATGAATCCGTAGACAGGCGGCACGTCGAATTCGGACGTTCGACGGCGAAGTTACGGTTCACGGAAGTTCTAAGGTACTATTCACGACGACACGTTTTACGAGGACAGTTTGTCTTAGTGGGCCCAGTTACTTTTCAGCAACCAATGGATGAGTGACACTTGTCACCCATCCACTGGTTACCATTCCACATTCATGCATCCAACCTTCCCGTGCATTTTCATTTTCCTTATTCCCAAACAAACCGATCCATCCATTCTCCCCAAATCCAACCCTCCAACCCTGTTTGATCATGAACCGAGAGGACCAGAGAGTGGGGGAGGATGACTGGAGGTGGTGGCCGGCCAGGACGGCGCTGCCGTGCACGGCGGATGCCCAAAACCCGAAAGGTATCGATTAAACCATTTTCAATCCATTTTTCCATTTTGATGTTATGGTTGGTTTTGAATGATTAGGGAAAGATTATTAGGATGTTAGGAGAGTGAGGGGACCGTTTTTGATGGTCGTGAAGGGCGGTGCAACCCGGGGGATAATCGGAAATTTTGGACCGATTGGGGGAGGATTGGACGGACGGGTTTTGTAGGGGTTTTCTTAGTTTTCTTGATTAGAATAGATAGGAAACATTAAAATAGGAATTTAGGAATTGAAATGGAGGCAAACGGATGAAAAATGAGGGAGTAGGAGCACTGAACCGGTCACGCCGGTCTAGGCCGATTCAAGTTGCAGAGAACCGGTTCGATCGCTGGAGCTGGTGACACTGTGCAGGGCGCGTGAGGCCCACGCGCAGTGGCTTCTTGGGGCGAGTGAGGGCGCGTGGCACATAATTTGAGGAAGGTTCCAACATAAGAAATCATCTATTCGATGTATCGAACATTTTGGGACTAGTTTCGAGTCGATCGGACACCAGCTCAATATGTTTCGGGGCATCGAAAGGTTTAGGATCGATTTTAAAAATAGTTAAAAGTTCGGGAAAATTACGGGGCTTTGATGGGAGGTTAATTAAGTAGTTATTAACCTTCTATTAAAATTTGGACAGGTTTGCGAGTCCTGTGACAGTGATCGGCTAGGGAGAGCCTATGGCACGCAAATCGAGGCGGCATCTCGGACGGTCTGTGAGTGGACCTTATTTTCTAAATTGGTGCATGAATAAATGTTTATTATATGTTTTAAATACTTGTTTGTGATGCCATGAGTGCATTTGGATGTGTGGCTACGTATAGGCACGTATTTTGAGGTTTCAGCCCTATATGGTGCCTATACGGGTCCGTACGTCTTTATTGGTCTAAATAAAATGGTTTTGGATTTCCAAATGGATTATGAATATGATTTGATAATGTTGATTTGGATATTTGTGAATTATATGGTTTCACGTATTTGGAGGCGATTTACGTGCTTGCACGTAAATCGAGGTTTTCTGGTTTTACTCTGATTTTCCATTCTTATGGTTTTGGAAATAGTTAAATGAAATGATTTTGGATTTGAAAAGGTAACTCTCGGACTTGAGGTCCATTTGATTTACGGAATCGGGCCGGAGGCCCAGTTGGTTTACGAATCGGACTTGAGGTCCAGTTTCTATGTGGATTCGGGCCTAGCGCCCAATTATGTGTTACCAATGGTTTTTATGGTTCATGACGGTTTATGGGAACCGGCATGAATCCTTAAAATGGATTTACAGGTCATGACGGTTTATGGGAACCGGCATGAACCCATAAAAGGATTTTATGGTTCATTACGGCTTATGGGGGGCCGGGCATGAATTCTTGAAAGATTTAAATAATAATTTCAAAAGGTTTTTCATATGCCATCCTTTATATATGATTGTCTCCTCCGGGGAGGGTCGTTGGCCTGGGTGGACCCCTGAGTAGTCACGGAGCACTGACTGAGTGGAGTCGCCCCCCAGTTGGGTTCATTACTCTCAGGATGGGCATGGTTCGTTACCTCCAGGGAGGGTCATTGATCTACGGACATTGACCTGGGTGGACCTTGGAGAGACTTGGGTTTGAGACCCCGGTTAGCACACGTGTAGCTCTATTTTACCGTGACAGGTTCTGGATATGAATATAAAGGATAAACATGATTTAAATTGGTTTGGGAAATTATGTTTTATGATGATAAATGGTTTTGGGCTGAGATCCCTCATATGTTTACTATGTTATGGTTTTCTGTAAATGGTTTTGGGCAGGAGCCCGTAGAACTTGTATTTATAGAATTTGGGGCTGAGACCCTAATTATGGTTGTTTAAACTTATGTGTTTGGATAAATGGTTTTACTATGCATGCATGCTTTTTAGTGGAGGGTATAAAGGTCTTTTATGGAAATGTTTTTATAAATTCTTTATTTTTGTCCACTCACAGTCTTTCTGTTTTTAATACCCTTCAGGTTGACATCGGATGTGGACTGTAGCAGAGACCGAGATATCACATACCTCCTCTGGATCCTGGCGTACTCTGATAGCCCGGGAGGGCAAAGGTCGGAAATATCCCTTGTTTGACACTTCGTGTCAGACGGGAGCAGGGTCATCCCGCGTTAATCACGCGGGGATTGGGATGGGTCCTGTCAGCGTGGTATCAGAGCATGGTTGCTCATGTTACTCTGAATTCCAGAGCGTATTTTGCGCGATACTCCGTACGCAGGTCGAGGATGTGATATCTCAATGGGCTGCAGTTCGTGGTCAACCTGATTGTTGGGGTGCCGGTACAATAGTTAGTAGGATTGAATCGTGGATCGTTTTGGTTCGGCACTAGATGCCGGGGTTGCCATAGTTCTGTCGAGGTTGAAAATGTGGGACCCTATGGAAGGATTAACGTATTCGTACTTGAGAGTTTGGGTCGTGAGACGGTTAGTTGGGATCGTCTTGACGATGTCGTAGGATCGGTTCCGACGACTGGTTTGGAGTTGTGACTATCCGATGATCGAATTCGGTGGAGTTAGATGGATTTACTGCAGTTGGCAGTTAGTAGCCGGATTCGGGGAATCCTAGTTGGATTGACGATATGATAGGATTGACGTCTTTACGATGTCGGGACCGCGGGGTCGGTCAGATTGTGGATTGTTCTGCAGTTGGTAGCTTGCAGTTGGGTTTAGAGTGACCCTAGGCGTGGTCGTGGAGTCCTATGGTAGGTTGTATGGTCCGGAAAGGTGAGTTGGCGAGTGGTGTGACTTGGACAACTATTCGGATTTGGATTCAGTAGTCGGTCTAGTCATGTCAGCTTGTGTTGGGACTGCACTCTGCAGTCGAGAGTGTATTTATCGGGTAGACCTAGTTGGTTGTCATGCTACTTCAGTTGTGATCGACTGTTGGTGCAGCTTAGGTCGTGGGCTACCTGGTAGATGACATTGGTTGAGTCAAGTTACGACTGGTTAGTGATTAGTTGGCCAAGTTATCAGGATTGGTACTTGTCGATGGAACCCCAGAGTTGGGATACAGAGTAATTAGTACGGGCGATTGATTCTGTTGGATGCGGAGTCAAGATCGTGATGTCTGGTAGTTAGATCTGCACGAGTGTGGGGCAGGCGCTACTACCGAGAGTGGTTGTAGTTACGGTTGTTGGGAATCGGGGACGTTCATGGGACGTTTCCTTATCTCGTATGAGATGTCAGGGTAACTGTACCCAGAGTTGTTGGATACGAGGGAGGCAGAGTTTCTCCAATATGAGTAGAGGTACGGGATCGTCGTTCAGTATGAGCGGAGATCCAGGGTTGTCAGTTTTGCACATGGTGTGCTGATGCTGATATTGATACTAGTGTTGATGATAGTGCGTTGGTACTGGTACTAGTGCTGGTGCTGGTGTCGGTGATTGTGACGACGATGAGTCACGGGTCGGGATGTGACTCCATCGAGATACGTATATGTTCGGTATCTGTGGTTCGGGAGTGGATCACGGATAGTGATGGACTGGATAGGATCCAGCGGTAGTTGAGGAGTGAGGATCGAGTATTATCATGGGGGATTAGTGACCGGTTGGTCAGACTCAATCTGTCGCGGGGTTTAGCGACCAGTTGGTCAGAATTGGTCAGGATTGGTCAGATATGGTGGTATGTAGAGATTTTTCTGAGGAGTCAATTGTGACTTTTCAGTCGAGTGGTACATCAGATTAAGATTAATTGACACCCTTTTGGATGTACATATACGGTCGTAAATGGGCATGTGTCCATAACCAGTCTAACGGGGACACATGGTTGATGTCCGGGTATGTTGCTTCCAATCTTGTTGGAACTTCGGAATCGCGAGAGGTTGCGATTGAGGTGACTAGTGGAATGCGAGTTTGCCGCATTGGCATTAGGTGTTTCGAAGTCATTTTGGGTGACTTCTCAGATTCTACCATGATTGATGATGGTAGATGATGTTGATGATATAGATGTTGTTGGTTGCCACTAGTACGCCGATCGTGTATTAGTTGGTGGACCCAGGATTTGTTTTGGGTCATCATGAGGAGTTGAGTATATCAAGGTTAGGTGGCTGAGATTCCTTATTTTCTACTTGGTGGCAGACGATGTCAGGTTACATGACGTGGTGAGTGCAGCGAGTGTTGGTTGTATTCACATAGGATGAGTTTTGATGTCATAGTCTTGTATCATCTTTGATTTTCCTCGGTGGAATGACAAGGATCGATACGAGGTAATCAGTGAGAACCCACAGTCTCTGTGTGTCTCGTCGTTGACTAATCTATTTGGATGTGGGAATTGGTTTAGGACTTTGGGTATCGTTATGGATCTGGATCGTGGTTTTGATGATCTAGATAGGTGGAGAGTTTATCACTCTTACTTGGATGTTGAGTGGAGCATGATGGGACTGAACTTCTTTTCGAGGTAAATCCCATATGACTTATTACTCACCTGAGTAGTTGTCCGATGAGTAGTTTTCCAACGTGGTCGGATATGGTCAGCCTTAGAGCTGTGTGGATGTTGGGATTGATTTCTCTATGAAGTCAATCTAATGTATGGTGTGTAATCGGTTGATCAGGTAACCGATAGGTTCGGTTTTGATACGTCTCGGTAGACGTGAACGATATTTCGAGTTTTGGAATCAGATTTCTGGATGACGATTCAGGATTTGATTTTGGAACTTGAAAGAGGATTTCTGCATTTGGGTTTTGGAGTTGGATTCTGGGTGACGATTCAGGATTTGGTTCTAGAGCTTGACTGTGGATTTTCTTTTATGGATTTGGGTTCGGAATGGTTATTCCAAATGCTAGCTTACGGAATAATGATTTCGGATTCGAATTTGGACAAGATTATGGATATGAGTTCTGGGTTTGGATTCGGCATTTCTTATGAAATTGTGGATTCAGATTCGGATTTGGAAATAGATGATGGGTCAGAGTTTTGATCTGTCTGGTACTGGATTGGACAGATGGACTCCATTATAGAAACGTGATTGGCTATGACCTGTACAGGGTAGTAGTCTGATTGATGGATAGATGTACGTACTTTGTACGTTGTTCGAGGTACGATATTGGGTAGACTTGTGATGTCTGGTGACGGTATATAGGATATACCAGTAGTAGGTTGGTGAACGTGTTGGTAGTCGGATTGGTTCCGATACCATTGGATTAGTTGAGGTCGTGGACTGGACATTGGATACTGTGCATTGGGTCATAGTAGTTCCGATGGGTCTAGTTACACACAGATTGAGTGAAATGCTTTGTGGGTGAGTGTTTACCCATGGTTGAGTGAGTTGGTGGTTAGTGTAACAACGAGAGAGTATAGTGACAGTTTTCGATTGACGACTGTCAAGTGGTGAAAGTTTGTAGGAGGTGTCAGCGTGGATCGCGGTGTGAGGTCTGATGACTCCCAGTGGGAGCAGACGACAGGATAGTTAGTGGTTGAGCAGGGAACCGTCTAGTAGGTTGTGTCAGCGAAACGGTAGATCTGACAAGTGGTGTCAGTTCGGAGCGTACAACTTCTGTCATTCGACGTGGTCGAGTGTAGTCGATGCGACACGAGCGTTAGTGGTACGTCTGGTTGCAGACAAGTATTGTGTTGGCTATCGGGTATTAGTGTACACGTGTTGTGAGATCGAATTATTTCCACGAGGTGGATGTGGAATCATGATAGTTGGAGTTTCGGGAACGGAAATAAATTAAGGAGGGAAGAACGGTTGGAATTTCGAGGACGAAATTCATTAAGGAGGGAAGGTTGTAACGACCCGTCCCAAATTCCATGATTAGATTAGTGACTAATCATGATTAGTGAGGTTAATCCGTGATTAGTAAAGCGAAATCGGACGAACGATGCGAAATGATCGTTTTGCCCTTGATCGTGGCAAAACGTTGACTTTTTAATCGGGCGGTCAAATGGACTTTGACCGATGACCGTGACGTAGTTCGTGACGTCACGAGTTCATAGACAGGTGGCACGTTCAATTTCGACGTTCGAGGAGGAAGTTGTGACGTTCGGAAGTTTAGGGGCATTTTGGTAATTTTAGTTAAAAGGAGCGAAATGTTGACTTTTTGACTGGGATGTCCGATGGCTGAGGGCCAAGGACTATTACGTAGATAAGGACGATACGAATCCGTAGACAGGCGGCACGTCGAATTCGGACGTTCGACGGCGAAGCTACGGTTCACGGAAGTTCCAAGTTACTATTCACGACGACACGTTTTACGAGGATAGTTTGTCTTTAGTGGGCCCAGTTACTTTTCAGCAACCAATGGATGAGTGACACTTGTCACCCATCCACTGGTTATCATCCCACATTCATGCATCCAACCTTCCCGTGCATTTTCATTTTCCTTATTCCCAAACAAACCGATCCATCCATTCTCCCCAAATCCAACCCTCCAACCCTGTTTGATCATGAACCGAGAGGACCAAAGAGTGGGGGAGGATGACTGGAGGTGGTGGCTGGCCAGGACGGCGCTGCCGTGCACGGCGGAGGCCCAAAACCCGAAAGGTATCGATTAAACCATTTTCAATCCATTTTTGCATTTTGATGTTATGGTTGGTTTTGAATGATTAGGGAAAGATTATTAGGATGTTAGGAGAGTGAGGGGACCATTTTTGATGGTCGTGAAGGGCGGTGCAACCCGGGGGATAATCGGAAAATTTGGACCGATTGGGGGAGGATTGGACGGACGGGTTTTGTGGGGGTTTTCTTAGTTTTCTTGATTAGAATAGATAGGAAACTTTAAAATAGGAATTTAGGAATTGAAATGGAGGCAAACGGATGAAAAATGAGGGAGTAGGAGCATTGAACCGGTCACGCCGGTCCAGGCCGATTCAAGTTGCAGATAACCGGTTCGATCGCTGGAGCTGGTGACACTGTGCAGGGCGCGTGAGGCCCACGCGCAGTGGCTTCTTGGGGAGCGTGAGGGCGCGCGGCACATAATTTGAGGAAGGTTCCAACATAAGAAATCATCTATTCGATGTAACGAACATTTTGGGACTAGTTTCGAGTCGATCGGACACCGGCTCGATATGTTTCGGGGCATCGGAAGGTTTAGGATCGATTTTAAAAATAGTTAAAAGTTCGGGAAAATTACGGGGCTTTAATGGAAGGTTAATTAAGTAGTTATTAACCTTCTATTAAAATTTGGACAGGTTTGGGAGTCCCAGTGACAGTGATCGGCTCGGGAGAGCCTATGGCACGCAAATCGAGGTGGCAGCTCGGACGGTCTGTGAGTGGACCTTGTTTTCTAAATTGGTGCATGCATAAATGTTTATTATATGTTTTAAATACTTGTTTGTGATGCCATGAGTGCATTTGGATGTGTGGCTACGTATAGGCACGTATTTCAAGGTTTCAGCCCTATACGGTGCCTATACGGGTCCGTACGTCTTTATTGGTCTAACTGAAATGGTTTTGGATTTCCAAATGGATTATGAATATGATTTGATAATGTTGATTTGGATATTTGTGAATTATATGGTTTCACGTATTTGGAGGCGATTTACGTGCTTGCACGTAAATCGAGGTTTTCTGGTTTTACTCTGATTTTCCATTCTTATGGTTTTGGAAATAGTTAAATGAAATGATTTTGGATTTGAAAAGGTAACTCTCGGACTTGAGGTCCATTTGATTTACGGAATCGGGCCGGAGGCCCAGTTGGTTTACGAATCGGACTTGAGGTCCAGTTTCTATGTGGATTCGGGCCTAGCGCCCAATTATGTGTTACCAATGGTTTTTATGGTTCATGACGGTTTATGGGAACCGGCATGAATCCTTAAAATGGATTTACGGGTCATGACGGTTTATGGGAACCGACATGAACCCATAAAAGGATTTTATGGTTCATTACGGCTTATGGGGGGCCGGGCATGAATTCTTGAAAGATTTAAATAATAATTTCAAAAGGTTTTTCATATGTCATCCTTCATATATGATTGTCTCCTCCGGGGAGGGTCATTGGCCTGGGTGGACCCCGGAGTAGTCACGGAGCACTGACTGAGTGGAGTCGCCCCCCAGTTGGGTTCCTTACTCTCAGGATGGGCATGGTTCGTTACCTCCAGGGAGGGTCATTAATCTACGGACATTGACCTGGGTGGACCCTAGAGAGGCTTGGGTTTGAGACCCCGGTTAGCACACGTGTAGCTCTATTTTACCGTGACAGGTTCTCGATATGAATATAAGGGATAAACATGATTTAAATTGGTTTGGGAAATTATGTTTTATGATGATAAATGGTTTTGGGCTGAGATCCCACATATGTTTACTATGTTATGGTTTTCTGTAAATGGTTTTGGGCAGGAGCCCGTAGAACTTGTATTTATAGAATTTGGGGCTGAGACCCTAATTATGGTTGTTTAAACTTATGTGTTTGGATAAATGGTTTTACTATGCATGCATGCTTTTTAGTGGAGGGTATAAAGGTCTTTGATGAAATGTTTTTATAAATTCTTTATTTTTGTCCACTCACAGTCTTTCTGTTTTTAATACCCTTCGGGTTGACATCGGATGTGGACTGTAGCAGAGACCGAGATATCACATACCTCCTCCAGATCATGGCGTACTCTGATAGCCCGGGAGGGCAAAGGTCGGAAATATCCCTTGTCTGACACTTCGTGTCTGACGGGAGTAGGGTCATTCCGCGTTAATCCCGGGGGGATTGGGATGGGTCCTGTCACGAGGCACTATGCATCTGAGTGTCCGATGGTTCGGGGCAGCGCTATTCCAGCACAGAGCTCAGCATCCCTGACTGCTAGCAGCCGGGCGCACGGTGTTGTGCGTGACCGTGACAAAGGAGCTAGAGGACGAGGATGACCCGCCGAGTCTTTGGCCCGTGTCTATGCTGTCACACATCAGCAGGCCAGATCTATTCCGGGAGTTGTGACAGGTACTAGATACATTTCTGATATTGTTGTTCGTGCATTGATGGATTCGGGAGCAACTCATTCCTTTATTTCACCGCGCTGTGCGAGTCTGTTGCGCCGTGAGGTGTCCGCACTTGAGTATGAGATGGGTGTGGTTACATCGATGAGAGTGACCTATCGAGTGAACCAGGAGTTACGGGCTTGTCCAGTGGAAATTGAAAGAGTAGAGTTTCCAGCAGATTTGATCCTTATGGATTTGCATGATTTCGATGTGATACTTGGAGTTGACAGGTTGTCAGAATACAATTCGATCATCGACTGCTGCAACAAGCAGGTGACTTTGAGGGGTCCGGGTTTACCGGTGGTGATATTCCAGGGAGAGTGTGGAGACTCGTCACCCAAGGTAATATCTGCACTTACAGCTACAAAACTTTTACAGAAGGGGTGTCAGGGTTATCTTACTTATGTAGTAGAATCAACGGATGAATCTTTGAGGATCGAGGATATCTCGATTGTGCGGGAATTTCCTGATGTATTTCCAGAGGACTTACCTGGATTACCACCACCCCGGGATATCGACTTCATGATCGAATTACTCCCCGGGACACGACCGATTTCGCAAGCGCCGTATCGTATGGCACCGGCTGAACTACGAGAATTGAAAATTCAATTCCAGGAACTGGTGGATCTAGGGTTTATCTGACCCAGTACATCACCTTGGGGAGCGCCGATTTTATTTGTGAAAATGAAGGAAGGCAGCTTGCAGTTGTGTGTGGATTAACGGCAGTTAAACAAGGCCACGATAAGGAATCAATATCCCTTACCCAGGATCAATGATTTGTTCGATCAGTTATGAGGAGCACGGCACTTCTCGAAGATAGATTTGCGGTCAGGGTATCATCAGTTGAGAATAGCTGAGGGGGATGTTCAGAAAATAAATTTTTTGGATGAGGTACGGGCATTACGAGTTCTTGGTGATGCCCTTCGGACTGACGAATGCACCAGCTGCATTCATGGACTTGATGAATCGAGTCTTTCGAGAGTACTTGGATAAATTCGTGATTGTGTTTATCGACGACATCTTGGTGTATTCCAAGAGTGTCAGGGCTCATGAGAAACATTTACGGCTGGTTTTGGGTAAACTACGACAGGAACAGCTATATGCCAAATTGAGCAAATGTCAATTCTGGCTGAACAATATTGGATTCTTGGGTCACGTCATATCACCTGATGGGATTAGCGTGGATCCCCAGAAAATGGAGGCAGTGACTAATTGGCCAAGACCGACAACAGTGACGGAAGTATGGATTTTTGTTGGATTAGCGGGCTACTATCGGAGATTCGGGGAGGGTTTCTCCCAGATTGCCGCACCGTTGACTCGATTAACTCGGAAGGGGGTAAAGTTCGTATGGGACGAGCAGTGTGAACAGAGTTTCCAAGAACTGAACTACCGTTTAACCACTGCACCTGTTGTAACGACCCGTCTTGGAAATTAAGGTTAAGACAGTGATTAAGATGTGATTAGTGAGCTTAATCGGGGGTTAGTTGGTCCCGATAAGGTCATTAGCCTAGAATGACGATTTTGCCCCTAGTCTGGGCAAAAAGTGGACTTTTAGTTCGGGTGGTCAGATGGACTTTGACTGGTGACCAGGACATAGTTCGGGACGTCACGAACCCGTAGGCAGGTGGCACGCCCGATTCCGACATCCAAGGAGGAAGTTATGATGTTCGGAAGGTTGAGGGCATAACCGTAATTTGGTTAAACTAGGGGGGAGAGTTGACTTTCGTTACGAATGGGTTTTGGTACGTTGACTTAGGATACGTAGATAGATCTTGTCGTCCTGAGTTCGATGGCAGGCGGCACGTATTCATCGGACTTACGAGGTGTGAGTTACGGGTCTAAAACGGTAAGGGTAAAATCGTAATTTTGACTTAAAATGAGGGGTATTTTGGTCTTTTGGGTTGTCTGGGGATTTGTACACAGAGAGGGAAATTGAAGGGCTGAGATTGAGACAGTTGTGAGAGAGAAGGGGAGGATGGTGACACGTGGGGCTTGACTAGAGGGTTCTAGGGAACACGGTCCCAATTATTTGGGGTGCCCGTGTGTTCGTGGTTGTTCTTCGACTCAGTGAGAAACAGAGACTAGGAATTTGGGGTGAAATCGATCAAGTTCGGTGAGGGTGTGAGTTTGTGAGTGTGTGAGAGTGATCAGGACTTGAGAGGAAGGCAGTGAGGGAGGTTGGAGGAGTGGTGAGTGTTGTGCGTGAGTTGAGAGCCACGGGTAAAAACCAGGGAGGAAAAACAGGGTGACCAGAGAGATCGTGGTGGTGGTGTGGCCATGTACGGTGTAATTGGACTCGTGGATGTGTCCAGAGGCTGGAGGTGGACGAGAGGAGCTACTACTTTGCGGCTGAGCTCACGACTGCGATCGGAGGACATGTAATTTCTCATCCTCTTCTATTTGCTCTGTTTAGCCGTGGAAGTTCAAAGTGGAAGTCGTGGATTTAAGGATAGAATCGAGGAGTTCTGTGAGGTCTAGGGAGTTCAGTGGAGTCCTAGGAGTCTTCTGGTTGTGCTACCGTGACGGAGGAGTGCACGGTGGAGGATAGACGACGGAGAGTACCTTGTGTGCTCTGTTTTGCCGTCGATGTTCAGATCAAAAGTCGTGAGGTTTGGGGTAGAGTCGACGGTTTTGGTGAGTTGGGTGAGGTTTAGGATGGCCTTAGGAAGGGTTTAAGCTAGCCACCGTGATGGGGGTGACCTAGGTGGCCGGAGAAGGAAACAGGGCAGTGTTCGGGTTTTGTTTCGAGTTTGAGTCGATGAGTATTAGGCCGTGTCGAGGTGATTGGATTACGGGAATGGGTAGCCTAGGTTTGGACGATGCTGTTGATGAAGAAAGGAGTCGATTTGGTGGATGGAAGGTGGTGAACCGCTGACGCCGGTTCAAGTTGCAGACACTGTGCTGAACCGGGTCTGCTTGAGGTAGACGGTGACACTGTAGCTAGCGCATGAGGGCCACGCGCAGCCACTTTGGGCGGCGCGTGGGGGCGCGTGCGGCGGTCTTTGGGGAAGGTTTCAACATGGTTTTTGGTCTAGGAGTTGTGACGAGTCTAATGGAATTGGTTTCGGGTTAATCGGACGTCGAATCGAAGTAGTTCCGCGAGGGTGAAGGTTTAGGGTTCCGATTCGTTACGTTTAGGACCCGGGGATTTTTGAGGGGAATTAGGTGGACCTTCTAGACGTGTTAGTGACGTACTTTGGTGGTTGTTGACAGGATCGGGAGTTCCCGAGGAAGCTGAGGAACGTACGAGATGTTCGGGACGCGATTGAGGGCTCGGTACTGTGAGTGGACCTCTTTCCTTAAACTCGAGCATGCATAACTGTTTTCTATAATTGTTTTATGGTTTTGATCATGATTCTATGTTATCAAATAAGTTTTATTGATTTTACATTGTTACATGTTTTTCGAGGAAATATGGTATTTGGCACGTTTTACGAGAAACGTCGATTTCTGAGTAAAATGCCATGGTTTTGGGGTTTTCAAAGAATAACTAGTTTGAATGCTTATAAAGGGATTTTGAAACATGATTTGGTGATTAAAGGGTTTTCGATTTTGAAATCGGATTTCGGTAACGGGATTTGATTTTAAAGTTGAACAGTGAATTTCCGGATTTGGGTTCGAAATGACGGTTCGGGGAGCCGGAAGGGCATCAGACCGGTGGTTTCAGATTCGAGTTTGGATACGGATTTAGAATTGGTTGTCAAATGGTTTTGGATTGGATTTGCTGGATCTGGTTATTGAGTTTAAAGACCCGGATATTGATTGACGGGGGACGGGCCCGGATTGGGTTTAAAGACCCGGATTGAGTTTAAAGACTCGGGAGTTTAAAGACTCGGATATATTGATATTTCCCCCGTAGGCCTGTTGAGTTTAAAGACTCGGATATTATTGAAGCCTGGATTGAGTTTAAAGACTCGGATAGGTCCAGCAGGTTTGATCGGAAAATGATGATTTGATACCCACGGTTTATAATACGGTTTGATGATGCTTATGATATGATTTCTATAACTGTATTTATAGTGTTTCTGTTTCTTATGATGTTTTATGGTGATTGTTTTATAACTGTTTTAATAAACAGAGTTATGCATGTGATTTCAAAACGGAGGGCTAAACCTGGTTTTCTTATAAAATGGTTTTGGAACTTTTCTTTTATTCTGATCCACTCACTCCTTCTGTTTTAAATTGCCCTCCAAGTCGTGGAACTAGAGTGAGGTTTCGGCGTCGAGGAAACGTCTGAGGCATAGAAGTCACGAGAGCGATCCCAGAGTGTTTTAAATTTTTCTGTTGTGCGTGTACTTAGTTTTTCAGTTGTCTTTCTCCTGTAATAATACTATGCTCTGTAAATTGTTAACTTCGGGATGTATTGTATAGTTTCTCCTGCGTCTGACTGAGTACTGTGGTGGTTGCGTGTGAGTTTTACTTTGGTGTTGTGTCGGGGAGTCAGACGGGAGCAGGATTTACCTCGGGTTTCGGGGTGAAACCGGGGTGGGTCCTGACACCTGTCCTTGCATTACCGGATAGCAGTGGGGAGTTCGTGGTTTATAGTGATGCATCGCTGCAAGGTTTGGGTTGCGTGTTGATGCAAAATGAGAGAGTTATTGCCTATGCATATCGGCAGCTGAAGACTCATGAATTGAACTACCCTACTCATGATTTGGAATTAGCAGCGGTGGTTCATGCCCTAAAACTCTGGAGGCATTACCTGTTCGGTGTGACATGTAGGATATACACCGACCACCAGAGTCTTCAGCATCTACTCACCCAGAAGGAACTTAACATGAGGCAGCTGAGATGGTTAGAATTGTTGAAGGATTATGACTGTACAATTGAGTACCATCCCGGAAAGGCAAATGTGGTGGCAGATGCGCTTAGCAAGAAATCAGTGGGATCAGTTGCACACCTGAGGTTGGTGTACCTTCCCTTGTTAGTGGAACTCCGGAAGAGCGGAGTTATGCTGGAGATGGACGAACAGGGAGCCTTGCTAGCTAGCTTTCATGTGCGACCGTTGTTGGTCGACAAGATCATTGAGGCTCAACTACAGGATCGGATCTTCTGTGACTACAAAAACGAGGTTGAGACTAGATAGAGGCAGGATTTCTCCATCCGGGGCGATGGAGCATTAGTGAAATTTGGACGATTGTGTGTACCTGCGATACTAGAGTTGCGGAGAGAGATTTTAGACGAGGCACAAAGTTCAGCGTATGTTATAGATGTATCGTACTCTCCGGGACCACTATTTGTGGCCAGGGATGAAAAGGGAAATAGCTGAATTCGTCAGCAAGTGTTTGATTTGTCAGCAGGTCAAGGCAGAACCGCATCGTCCGTATGGGGCTATGCAGCCACTCCCGATCCCGGAATGGAAATGGGATCATATTACGATGGATTTTGTCTTCAAGCTACCGAAGACACGGAGTGGATTTGATGGGATTTGGGTAATTGTGGACCGATTGACCAAATCAGCACATTTTCTGCCTGTACGTGAGACGTACAAGCCTAATCGTTTGGCCCAATTGTTTATTAATGAGATCATTCGATTACACGGTACCCCGGAGTCGATAGTGTCGGATCGGGACCTGCGTTTCACTTCTAGGTTTTGGAGGAGCCTGCAGATTGCATTGGGTATGAACTTACATTTCAGTACGGCATTCCACCCACAGACTGACGGACAGTCTGAAAGGACGATACAGACTCTAGAGGACATGATGAGAGCCTGTGTGCTGCAGTTCCATGATTCATTGGCTGATCGGTTACCATTGATGGAATTTGCTTACAACAACAGCTATCATGCGAGTATTGGGATGGCTCCCTATGAGGCACTGTATGGTCGACAGTGTAGAACACCTGTATGCTGGATGGAAATTGGGGAAAGAACAGAATGGGGCCAGATTTGATGGATTTAACCCAGGAGACAGTTCGGGTTATCAGGGAAAGATTGAAGGCGGCCCAGGATCGCCAAAAGAGTTATGCGGATCAACGGATCCGAGATTTGGAGTTTGAGGTTGGTGACTATGTTTTCTTGAAGCTATCACCATGGAAGGGGATCATCCGATTCGGACGACGTGGGAGGTTGAGTCCCCGTTATATTGGACCTTATGAGATTGTTGAGAGGATTGGTTCAGTGGCTTATCATTTAGCACTACCATCGGAGCTTTCCCGAGTACATGATGTATTCCATGTGTCTATGCTACGGACGTATCTTCGGGATGACTCTCATGCACTACCGGAACAACCACTGGAACTGATGACAAATTTGAGCTTCGAGGAGCGACCCGTACAGATTCTGGATTGGAAGGAAAAGGTCTTAAGGAACAAAACGATTCCATTGGTTAAGGTGCTATGGCGGAACCACGATGTGGAGGAAGCGACATGGGAACCCGAGGATTTGATGAGAGGGCAGTACCCATATTTATTTGAGTAAATTTCGAGGACGAAATTTTTTGTAAGGTGGGTAGGTTGTAACGACCCCGAACCGGGATTATTAATATTTTAATATAAAATGACTATTTTGCCCTTGAGAGGGGGAAAACTTTGACTTTTGACCCTAGAAATAATTTAGACTTTGACCCATGACTATCACGTAGATCGGGACGTCACAAATCCGTAGACAGGCGGCACGCCGAAATCGGAGTTCGTATGAGGAAGTTATGGTCACGAAAGCATTTTAGCGGAATTTACGAACCGAGAGCAAACGATTAAAATATTAATTAATTATGGGAATCCGTGCAAACCCTAGATTTAAATCAAGCCAGCGAATGAGTGACAAGTGTCACTCATCCAAGTAACAAGTGTCACTCATCCAAGTAACAAGTGTCACTCATCCAAGTGACAACTATTCCAATAAAGTTGGGTCTACACCCATAGGTCCAATTTTATATATTTTATTTCCTTTCAATTAACCCTAGCCTTTGATCTTTCTGCCCAAACTGATCCAAACCCTTCATTTATTCTGCTTTTCTCTATCCCTGTACGATTATCTCTCTCTCTGGAAAACACAAACACACACCCACATTTTCCTACACCGTGCAAACCGAACCCTTCCATTTTCTCTCAACCCAAACGATCAAACCAGCCATTCTCACACCACCAGACGACCGTCCTCAGCACCATCATCATCACCTTCAGCTTCCCCATGCACCACCGACCCTCATCTCCCTTCCTCCTGGCCTGAACAGACCCGAAAATCCGCAGACCCGAGAAGCAGAGGAATCGGATCCAGGAAGCAAAACCACACCCCTTCACCCTTTCGACTTGAACGGAGCTCCAGATGACGTCTTGAGGACCCCAGGAACACAACTGAACGGATGACGAAGGCCACGGCGGCGACACGGCGGAGGTAACGCCCAAAACTCGAGAAACCCGTTTACCTTCCCTGTTTCGAAACAACCCATTTTAACGTTTAGGTTTTGAATACTTGGTTTGGGATATACTCTAGGGTCAGTGACGAGTTCATAGGGACCAGTTTGGACGACTGAGACGGAGAGGATAGCTGGAGAAGACGACCGGAGTTTGGCCGTGAACTTCATCGAAGCCCAGGTAAGATTCTATCATTTTTCTTCCAGTTTTGAGGCTATGGAACCGTAGAACAGACCTAGAAGACTCATTAGGATCGAACCCCGTCGAAAATGGTGGCCGAAAACGGATTGTGGAAACGGGTCAAGCCGCGGGTCAACGGCGACCCGATTCCAGTAAATGGGTTGACCCGATACTGTAGCAGTGATGACGTCATCATGCTGACGTCATCATGTCAGAGATTGTCATATCAGGGGCCAACCAGAGCATGCCACGTGTCACCTAACAAGTGTCAGTGATGACGTCAGCAGTGATGTAACGACCCGTCCCAAATTTCTAGATTAGATTAGTGACTAATCATGATTATTGAGGCTAATCCGTGAGTAGTTAGGCGAAATCGGACGAATGATGCAAAATGACCGTTTTGCCCTTAGTCGTGGTAAAACGTTGAATTTTCATTCTAGTGGTCAAACGAACTTAGACCGATGACCGTGACGTAGTACGTGACGTCACGAGTTCATAGACAGGTGGCATGTTCAATTCCGACATTCGAACGAAGAAGTTATGACATTCGAAAGTTTAGGGGCATTTTGGTAATTATGGTTAAAAGGGGCAAAATGTTGACTTTTTGACCGGGAGGTCCGATGGCCGAGGGCCGAAGACCATTACATAGATCGGGACGATATGAATCCATAGACAGGCGGCACACTAAAATCGGACTTCGAACAGGGAAGTTATAGGTCACAGAAGTTCGATTTCACTATGCATGTACTTCAAGATGGTGATGATTTGGCCTTTTCTGATGGCCAGATATATGAGTGGGTCCCATGGAGTCATTCATCCCATTGGCCAATTTCCCTAAAAAGTGGATCTACTTAATAAAATATTATTATATTGATTATTATATAATTAATCCATCTATCATCAAATCCTAACCATCCATGACCAATTAATCCTTCAATCCTCACCATCAATCCTCTCTTCTCTCATCTGATCACATCACCTTCTTCTCTCTTCTCTTCCACGACACCACCACCATTTTCATCTCATTTTCTTCTTCTTCTTTCAAAAACCGAAACACACACACACCTCATCACCATTCATTGCTTGGGTGTGACCATGAGTGAGTGAAGGGAAGGACTGAGAGGCTAGGACGGCGAGCCACGGCTGGGGACGGCGGTGGCCACGGCGGGGAGAGCCAACCCGTGAGGTAAGTTTTGTTCAAAATTGGAAATCGGTTTCTATTGGGTTTTAATCGAAACTAATGATTTAGGTACGTTTCTGGGGACCCTAGAAAGCTAATGGGATGGTTTTCGAGGCTTAGGATGGCCGGGAATGGCCGTGAACGACGGAGGGAAAATCGGACCGCTATGGATGAATTTGGAAGGTACGGTTTCGCGGTTCTTTCTACGTTTTTAATGGCTAGAACTTTAGGTTAGGATGAGGGGATTAAAATGGGACAAACGGGGAGTGATTTGGTGGCTGGACGGTGGAGAACCGACCGGGTCAACCCGTGGGTCATGACGACCCGGTTTCAGACCCGACTAGAGGTTAGTAATGTGTGAACAGTACCCCGTGCGTGGGCTTCACGAGCGTGAGCTTCTAGGGGCGCGTGTGAGCGCGTGGTGAGTCTTTTGAGGGTACTTTCAACATACGAAATCTTCTATTCAATGTAAAGAACATTTTGGGACTGGTTTCATGTCAATCGAACATCGTTTCGATAGGTTTCGGGGTGTCCGAAAGTTTAGGGTCGGTTTAAAAATAGTTAAAAATATCGGAAAATTACGGAGATTTGGTAAGAGGTTAATTAAGTAATTAGTAACCTTCTATTACGATTTGGACAGGTTTGGGAGTCCCGGTGATGGAGATTGGCTCGAGAGAGCTTATGGCACGCAAATCGAGGCGGTAACTCGGACGGTCTATGAGTGGACCTTGTTTTCTAAATTGGTGCATGCATAAATGTTTATTATATGTTTTAAATACTTGTTTGTGATGTCATGAGTGCATTTGGATGTGTGGTTACGTATTGACACGCATTTCGAGGTTTTGGCCCTATACGGTGCCAATACGGGTTTGTATGTCTTTATTGGTATAAATGATTTGGAATTGGATTTTCAAAAGGATAAACTCGGGTATGAGACCCATTTGGTTTTGTCTCGGGCATATGACGCTATTGATGACCTACGGGTCCGAGTCGTGGTCGCGGCAGATGCTTGGTGCACGGCGACGAACGACGTGACGCTCACCTCCGGATTAGGATATGTTCCTTCCGGAGAGGTCACGATGCACGATTCGTTGTTGGGTAGCTTGGGGAGGCTCGACTTCGGAGTGCTGACGATTCAGGATAGCGATCGGGGATGAGTGCATCATGATCTTGTAGTGGTCGCGACGGTTGATTCATTCACGGCAACATACCAGGATTGAGGGCGGTCCTGGATGGATGGTTGCACGCATCACTATGATCGGAGTCGTGACTGACCCTTAGATATCGGGCAGGATGCCCAGCTGATGTCATATGTTCGGGCACGAGACCCAGTTACTTTATGGTTATGATTTCGGGTCAAGGACCCTAGCTGGATTTCCAAGTTCATGACGGTTTATGGGAACCGGCATGAACTCTGGAAAGGTCATTGTGGTTCATGACGGTTTATAGGAACCGGAATGAACCTTTGTCAGGTCATTATGGATCATGACGGTTCAGGGGAACTGGGCATGAATATTTGTGTTATGTATATATATGTTCATATACCTTCTTTTACTTCTATTATCTCCTCTGGGGAGGGTCGTTGGCCTAGGTGGACCCCGGAGTAGTCACGAAGCACCGACTGAGTGGAGTCACCCCCCAGTTGGGTTCCTTACTCTCAGGAAGGCTATGGTTACTATAACCTCGGGTAGGATCAGTGGTCTGCGGACATTGACCTTGACTTTGAGAAGACTCGGATTAAGACCCGGGTAGCACGCGCGTAGCTTTGGAAACAGTGACAGGATTAGTTGTGTGAATGATATGTATATATGATATATGATTATGGATTATGATATGTGATATGTGGTGTGCACAGGTTTTGAGCAGTGGCTCGTGTACTTATTTACTTCTGATTTGGGCTGAGTCCCTTATGGATTTGGGCAGTGGCCCGTATGGTCATTTTCATTATGGTTTTGGGGCTTAGTTCTCACATGTGATTCATTTGGTTAAATGGTTTTCGAATGCATGCATGCTTTTTGGTGAAGGGTACAAATGTCTTATGAAATGTTTTTATAAACTCTTGTTTTGTCCACTCACAGTCTTTCTGTTTTTAATACCCTTCAAGTTGGATACGATGTGGACTGTAGTAGAGACCGAGATATCACATACCTCCTCCGAATCTTGGCGTACTCTGATAGCCCGGGAGGGCAAAGGTCGAAATTTTCCCTTGTCCGACACTCCGTGTCAGACAGGATCAGGGGCGTTCCTCGTTAATCCCTGGGGGATTGAGGACGGGTCCTGACAGGTGACGTCATGCTGACGTCAGCAGCACTGTAGCATCGTTGACCCACGCGTTGACTAGGCGCGTGGGGGCGCGTCTGAATAGTATTTTTGGTGGGACCGATACCATTTTCAAGGTTTCGACGATACGGATCAAATGGTGGTGGTTTCGTGTCGATCAGAGATCGTTAAGATAGTCAAAATATTGTTTGAAGCCTCGAGAATAGTGCCCAAGTTGCGTATTCGAGACGGATCTGTTCTAGGGTCTTAGTATTGGAGTTGTAGGGTCCTTTAGTGACTCTCAGATATGTTAATACAGGTTTTAGCAGTCGTTGAGCAGCGAGGACCGAGTGTGAGTGGGCTGTTTGATTTATAAAAGGCTTGCATGCATAAACTATTTTACTATTTCCACTTATGATTTAGATGAGTACTATATGAACTGTTTATATCACTTATTATAATGTTTTGGGCATGAGACCCGTCTGGATTATATGTGGATTGTGTTCTGGGATGTCCGGGGGATATAGGGTAAACTATATTGTTATTGTACTGTACTTTCCTACCTGTCTATCTTGTCTCCTCTAGGGAGGGTCGTTGGCCCGGGTGGACCCTGGAGTAGTCACGGGCCCCTGACTGAGTGGAGTTGACCCCCGTTGGGTTGCTTACTCTCAAGAAGGCATGTTCGTATACCTCGGGCAGTGACCGGGATACCGCGCACTGATGTACCTAGAGAGTCTTGGGTGTGAGACTCTGAGTGGCAACGCGTAGCCTTAGAACCGTGACATCATTTGGGTTGGGTTTTACAGTGCACTGATATGTTAGTTTCTCCTTTCGATTATGATTATGATTGTGTGATTATGATTTCATTATGATATTGTGTTTTCAATGCATGCAAGGTTTGGAAAACGGAGGGGTAAAACCTTATGATTTACTTTATTATGAAATCGATTTATAAACTGTTTATTTTTTGCCCACTCACTCTTTAAATGTTTCACTGACCCCTCCAAGCCGTAACACGGAACTAAATGAGGATTCAGAGGAGGAGGAAGAGGCTTAGTTTATTCGTTGTGCACCTGTACACCCCCTTGTGGGTAGGTTGAGCACCAAATAATGTACTCTGACTATTGTGCTCACGTTTTGTTATTTTACTATCCCTTATCTGACAGCTATCACTCTGAACAATGTTGTTGCACGTTATTTATCTATTTGAGTATTTAGTTTTTATTTAAGGGTAATTTTGGTATGTTTGGAGTCGTTGTCAGACGGGAGCGGGGCACGTCCCCTGGTGGTCCCAGTGGGATTGGGACGGGTCCTGTCAACCCGGTTCGATCGTAGGACAGGGAATGTGAACAGTCCTGGCGCGTGAGGCCCACGCGCAGGACCATTCTTGGGCGTGTGGTAGCACGTGGTAGGGTTTTTGGGGATGCCTTCAACATGTGAAATCATCTATTCGATGTAACGAACATTTTGGGACTGGTTTCGTGTCAATCGGACATCGTTTCAATATAGTTCGGGTTGTCCGAAGGTTTAGGATCGGTTTTAAAAATAGTTAGAAAATCGGGAAATTTACGGGACTTTAGGTGGGGGGGGGGGGGGGGGGGGGGTTATATAAGTAGTTAGTAACCCTTTAAATTAATTTGGACAAGTTCGGGAATTCTGGAGGCGACGATTGGCCCGGGAGAGGCTTATGGCGGACGTATCGAGGCACGACTTCAGACGGTCTGTGAGTGAACTTGTTTTATGAATTTGATGCATGCATAAATGTTTTATAATTGTTTTAGAATATGTTTTGTGATGCCATGAGTGCATTTTTTTGTGGTAGCCTAGGATTTACGTATTTGCACGTATTTCGAGATTTACGGTTTTATACAATGCTTATACGTGCTAGGTTTTCAATGAGGGCTTCATGAATTGGTTTTGGATTTGGAAATATGAAATCGGGCACGAGATCCATTTGATTTACGAACTCTCAGACTTAGAGTCCATTTGAATTGACAAGAAATCGGACCGAGGGTCCATTTGAGTTATACGATCGGACCGAGGGTCCCTTTGATTTATGATCCGGGCTTGAGGCCCATTTGCTTATAATATCGAGCTGGAGGCCCATTTGACTGTAGTATCGAGCTTGAGACCCTATTGGTTGTGAAATTGGGCTTGAGGCCCCGTTGCTTCATGGTTTCGAGCTTAGGGCCCAGTTAGCTGTGGTATCGGGCTTGAGCCCCTGTTGATTGTAACATCGGGCTTGAGTCCCAGTTCAGTTTGTGAAATGAGAATTCGGGAATGAGTCCCTATTGAACTGTGGATTTAGGTTGAGGCCTGTGAAATGGATTTGAATCGGATTCGAGGAATCCTATTGAGATGAATCAGGTATGAGACCCAGTTGGAAATATGTTTTGAGAAAGAAAGAAAGTATTTTGAATGTTTGAACCCTCCATATGATTTATATGGTATCCTCCAGACGTCGATCTGGAGAGTCACGATCCACAGACCAGAATGGGTATCTCCATAGGGATCCCGTTCCAAGAGTGGGGGTTACAATTTATGATGTGGTCCCGGACCAGATTCCAGAGAGATGATTGAACTAGGTCCGAAGATAGAGCCTCCCATATGGAGAATTCCTGGGAGAAGACTCGGAGTGAGACCCTGAGTAGTGTGCACACTAGTATAGAGATGATATCGTGACATGTATTGGGGATGTGTTCCCTAGGGGCTGTGTGCCCCAAGTTGGCATCTTCTCGGAAGTGCCGCGGATGAGTTATACGTATATTGATACGTATGTGGTTTACAGAAAGAGATTTGGGGCGAGACCCCATATTCGATGTTTTAGAAAGTGATTTGGGGCAGAAACCCCGTATTGTATGTTTTAGTATTTCACAGAGAATGGTTTTGGGATGAGTTCCCACATGTATTGTTTTATGGTTTTAAGGTTGTGATTTTGGGCCGGGGACCTAAATGGATTCATGGTTCATGACGGTTTATGGGAACAGGCATGAACCTTTGAAAGGTTTTTATGGGTCATGACGGTTTATGGGAACCGGGCATGATCCCTTGAATGATTTTAAGAATATGTTTGACAAATGAAATGGTTTATTAACGTTTTGATAAACGGTTTTTGAATGCATGCATATGCTTTTAGTGAAGGGCATAAATGTCTTTAAGTGAAAATGTTTTTATTAAAATATTATTTTGTCCACTCACGACTTTTAATGTTTTTAATGCCCTTCAGGTTGATCGCGGATGCGGGCTGTAGCAGAGACGAGACATAACACTCCTCCTCCTACGATCCTGGCGTACTCTGGAAGCCCCGGTGAGGGCTAAAGACGGAATTTTTCTTGGTCTGACACTTCATGTCAGACGGGATCAGGCGCATCCCACGTTAATCTCGAGGGATTTGGGATGGGTCTTGACACTAAACCTGTCCCGAAGCTAAACACAGTCTCCGAACCTGTCCAAACACATCCAAAGGTCACTAATTGACTCAACTAAGTTTAACATCAAACCCTAGAACAAAACCGGCCTATGAATGCATCCAGAACAAACTACCTAAGGCGTCAAACCTCTATTTGACCTATCAAATGGTCTCGGATCGACACGAAACCACCACCATTGGATCTGGAACGTCGAAACCTTAAAAATGGTGCTGATCCCACCTCAAGATTCGGGCCCACAAGCCCCCACGCGCGGGTCAATGCGTCTAGTCAAAAGTTAGTGGTCAACTCTACTAACATCAACATCATCTGACAATGTCAGACTGATATGTGTCAGACCTTGTTAGATGCCACATGTCAGACTCTGACAGGTGCCACGTGTCAACAACACACTAGTCTAAGTCACTAACATGTTAGTGACACGTGGCACCCTCTGATTGGGCCACGTAAATGATGATTGTGCACTGACATGTGACATGTGTCACACCCTAAGTGGTCCACGTCATCTGACAGCCTGATAGGTGATGACATCAGTTGATGACATCATCACCACTAAGCTCTCGACGGGTCTATGTTCGAGTTGCCCAAACCTGCGAGCCCGACTGTAACTTGCCCATTTTTGACCCGTTTTAAAAACCGTTTCATCCTACTGAATCGTCTAGGTGTCTAGGTTGGATCTACGAGTTCAAAATCACTCAAAACACAGTAAAATTGTACCTTAATTCAAGCAACCACAGAGGCTGGTCTTCCGATCTGTTCCCCGTCGATCACGGTGCCATCAAGCCTGGTTCTGGGTTCCAATCAATCGCATAAACCTTAAAAAAAACATCCTGGGCCCTTAGACTCACTCAATACAGCCTAAAAATCCAAAACCAAACTTGACCTAATTAAGGGTTTCGAGTTTTTACCTGTGGTGTCCTCTCCGCCGTGCACTGCCGTTCTCAGCCCTGAGTCGCCGTCCAACACTCTCTCAGTTACTCCTTAGGCTCACTAAAAGAAGATGATGGTTTAGGGAAGATGGTTGATGGTTGTGTGTGTGTTTACAAAAACTTGGTTCACTGTTTGAATGACTAAAATGGAAAGGAAGACATATATATGCACCCCAATCTTTTGGGTAAGTGGGTCAGTTAGATGGGTGACACTTGTCACTCATCTGATTGGTCCAAGGAATCAGTTGACCAATCCAATAATGTCACTTGACCCAAAATCTCAGAAATGTAATAGTAACCCTCGCACTCCGTGACCCGTAACTTTCGCATCAAACATCCAAATTCGGCATACCACCTATCTATGAATTCGTGGCGACGCGATCTACGCAATGGTAAAGGGTCAACATCCAAACAGTGTCTTGAGTCAAAAGTCAACATTTTGCCCTGACCAGGGGTAAAACGATAATTTTACACGAATTTTTCCAAATTACAAATATAAAGAATATCCGGGTTGTTACAATCTCCAATGAACGCTATGGATGCTTGTCGATGGCTAGCATTTAAAAACTAAAAAATCACATTCATGCATCGGTTTTCATTTTGAAATCATGAATGTTTCGTCCCCAACCCGATGTGCACGAACACACCATGAACACCCGGTCTGTTAATAATTAACCCCCAATCGGGTCTTGGAGGAACGAGTAACTTTATACTCAAAGTGACCTCTAATTGATGTCAACTCTAACTGTCACGATCTAACCCATCTAGCAGGATATTGTCCACTTTGGGCACAACCCTCACGATTTTGTTTTTGAGAACTCATGTGCAACTTCCCAATAGATCACTCATCTTGGGATTCCACTAGCCCAAACTCGCTTAGCTTATTCCTAAAATTAAGCGAGTTTGGGTTGGTGCAATCTCAGGATGAGTGACCTACTGGGAATTTACACGTGAGTTCCCAGAAACAAAATTATGAGGACTGGGCCCAAAGTGGACAATATCCTGTTAGACGGGTTGGGTCGTGAAAATTTGGTATTAGAGCCCAACCCCAGCCAGAATTGAGTGTGTCAGCGAGGACGCTGGGTCCCAAGATGGGGTGGATTGTGAGGACCCGTGCCTTGGAGGCATGGTTAGCAATCCCACATTTCTTGGGGAGATCTGCTTCTGAGAACAAAACCGTGAGGGTTGGGCCCAAAGTGGACAATATCATATTAGAAAAGGTTGGGTCATGACACTAACTCCTTATTCAACGCTTTCTTTGATGAAAATAGTTTATCAACTACTAACCTTGGAGATCGACTTACTATGAGTATCTATTATCACAATTGACCTTTTCTTCATTCATCACCCCCCAAATTGGTCCTATACTGATCCGATTATTATCTTCCATTTTTCTGAAATAGAACCTTCATATAATTTTGCATGTTCATGCTCCAATAGAGATGAATAATGGCTGCCCACTAAGTCCATTTGCACACTGAAATCATCAACATCATTGTCAAGAAGTCCATCAAAATCAGTCATTTCAATCGCATGATTCCCAAACTCCTGTCTTCGATGTTGAATCTATTTTTATTCTCGTAGATAACTGGACTATTCTCATATATGCTATTTGCATTTGGAGCCAAATTCACCCCACTAACACTTTCCACTTCTGTTTCTTCTCTACTAACTATTAAAGGCACAACTTTGGATCATATGGTCTCACTAGAGCCCCTCAAGAAATATTGGACATCATTATCATCCACAATTTCAATAGGCTTGTATTCGCTGGATGTTATAGGAACTGAGAACTTCAATTTGGGTGATTTAGCAGGATTATTTAGCTCGAAAATAAGGCGAACACGATTTATAAGCTCAACAAACGTTGTAGCCCTTAGTACAATAATGTCTTTCATATCACCCCTTTCATACATGTATTTCTTTCCACACCTCAACTATTTTCCATTGACACAAATCATAATTATAACTGATTTCATTTCTAAAATTTTATATACTAATATTTTTTAGATTCAAAATAAATTTCACTATAATACTATAAGTAAACTGCATGATTGTTGCGACACTATAAGATTACTAGACTATATGGGTACTATTGGACCACTAGACTACAGGGCCACTATCGGACTACTGGACTATAGGAGTACTATCGGACTATTGAACTATAGGGATACTATCATACTATATCTATTCTAATTTCAGATCTCCATATCTAAAAATGACTTCTATGACCTTCAACCCAAGTTTATCTTCTCAACCTCACACATGCAAATTAACATTACTTACTCCCGATTTGGTTATTTTCTTTAAATTTTAGATTGCCCAACACATATTTAAACAACTTCATCAAATAAAAAACACCCAAAATAATAATTAAGGCACAAATTAGTGATATACTTATGATAAGAGATGAGAGATGAACTAATGATGAGTAAGAATGATGAGCAAATGAGAGCAAATGAATATGAAAGGTTGTTTACAATCAAATGATGAGTAAACGAAGATAAGAGGCTGCTTAATTCTCTCTTGAGAGGCTACTTAGTTCTCTCTTGGAAGGCTGCTTCGTTCTCTTTTGGGAGGTGCTCAAGTTGATGAGCAAATGAAGAAGCAAGGCTCCTTACAATCATATGAGCGAAATGAAGTCTTAATTTTCTTTGGAGGAAAAAAAAGAGTGAACTGGGGTTACTATAAGATATAGATATATATATATATAGTGTCTAAATTGGGCTAAAATTTAAATAACAATATAGGAAGGTGCTTCTGTTTCGCTCTCTCTTGACCATACCTCTAAAGGTACGCGTGCAGTTCACGCTTTTCAACCTTCTGTTATTATTTGTTCTCATTCTCTTCCAGTCAAATTTTTCTCTCCGTCTCTCTCCCCCTTCCGAGGGTTTAGGGTTTTGGCTACACCACTCAAGTTTGCTCCTTGAGAGCTGCATTTTGAAAATTTGGCTTGCCTTTGTTTTAATATGCAATCTGAAATACACTATAGGGAAAACCATGGTTAAGAAAGACAGACTTCACAAGAAGTGCTCAATCACCGAAGAAGATACAGCCACTATCTTACAGAGGTCAATCTTTCCCCTCTCCCATTGATTTCTCTATTTCCCCTTGAAAATTTCGAGTTTCAGTGAATAGCTTTTCTTTCTATGTTGGAATTTTTTCTACTGAATTTGGTTTCCTGGGTAGTTTTGCGTAAGGAATTTCTGTGAATTGGGTTTTATGGGTTTGATTTTTAAGGTTCGTTTTATATGCTGGAATTCTCTTTCAAGTGAATTTGGTTTAATGGGCAATTTTGTTGGTTAAATGGCAGGTACCCGGCTACGACTATACTGGCATTGCTACAGGAACTGGGGCACTCGCCAGATGTGAAGATTAATTGGAATCAGATGGTGGCCAAGACTTCAACTGGGATTTCTAATGCCAGAGAGTATCAAATGCTTTGGCGCCATTTAGCTTATGGTGTGCCTCTGCTTGAAAAAATGGAGGATGGGCTTCAACCTTTGGTTCGTTTCCCACAATCTTCTCTTGATTGGTAGTTTGTGTACATCAACGTTGGCAATTGTTAAAAATGTAATGATACTATGGGTTTGTGTTTGGTGAATGCTGCGGTGTTCCCCATTGTGAGTATAATGGAATGATAATTTGCAGGTTGAGCAAGTTAACATGATGATAATTTCGCTATTATGGTACAAATTCACCCTTTTTTGGCATGTTTTGAGTGATGTTACAATTTGCTGGCAGGATGATGATAGTGATTTAGAATATGAATTGGAAGCGTCTCCTGCTGTAAGTGTTGAAGCTTCTGCAGAAGCTGCAGCATGTGTGAAGGTATGTCAAATAGGTCCATACTTATTAAATGTTTTAGGGTTTGTTATGCAGTGTGTGTTGCTGTTGGATTTTTGACATTGATTACAGTTCCCAGCTGAATCTACTTTTTCTGTTTCAAAATGTCCTCCAAATGGCTCTGCGGGTTCTTTGGAATTCTTCCTGTAATTTTTTCCCTTTTGATTGTCTTATGTAAGTATTTAGCTAGTTAGTATGTAGATTTTAGTTTCCTGAATATGTAGGAAGCGTGTTACTGACATCTGGATGATAGTCCAGCAAAACAATTGTAAATTCCATGTCCAGCTGTGTGTATGTCTCCAAAAAAAAACATTAATATGCTGACTCAAAATTCAACTCAAAAAATAATATCTACACTATAAGTTAGATAGCTGGCCTTAATTTGTGGTTTGGGTTCAAGCTGATGAGTTTGTAGAATTGAGGTAAATCGGGAAAATATGGGGTAGCTTTGAAGAGAAAAACCGATTACTGGAATTTACTAGGGATTAGCAAATTTTAGGGTTCTTGGATTTTTAATAGATTATTTGGTAGAAAATAGGATCTTGAAAAAATGTGGGCTTTAGAGTTTCATCGTTTAAAAGAAATGGAAATAAAATTCTTGATTAGGAGTTGCATAGACACAAGAAAGCACTCAGATTTGTTCTCTTCAGCCTTTCTAAACAATAACATTGAAAAAGGAAAAAATATACTGAAGATGACTATAGTTCATTAAACCAAATAATATGTTTCTGTAATCAAGACAGTTATAGATTGATATATAAAGTTATAAAAATTATTATATTTCTCTAAATTAGTAGACTTTGATTCCTAATTGGCACAGAAGTTAACTCAACCGTCAACTTACGGATGCCTACGATTGTAATGAAACTTGGAAGCTACCAAATGAAAGGATTCTTGGTTCATGTTTAAGGTTCATTTCAAGCGATGAAAGAACAAATTGACCTTAAATCAATGGACCTCAATAATCACTTCATATCCCAGCCATTTACTTTGGAACTTATATTTGTAGCATAGTCTTTTAAGATTGTAAAACTTGGATTCCGATTTGAAATAAGTTTATCCAACCAAGCAGCTGGTTTGCACCATTTTGTCATAAGGCTTCAGTTAATGGGCAAGCAGAACAGTAAATTCTGGGGAGAGGAATTCTAGTGGCAGTTCAATACGTTTTGAAGAGGGTATATGAGGTTTCACTTTAAAATGGTCGATGCTTCAGAGTCTATAGGTTCAGTCTTTCAGATTATCTAGGTTGGTATGTCATGGTTTACATATCCTGTAGTGGGAGTGCATCTATGAACATTTATAATATTTTACCTTATTAATTTACCGATCCAGACAATTTATTTTGCTGGACTGGTTGATTCTATCAGGTTCTAATGTCCTCTGGTTTACCAAGTGACTCAAATCATCCAAATGGTGCAACAGTTGAGGCTCCATTGACCATAAATATTCCAAATGGCCAATTATTTAAAACTCGTGAAAATTCACAACCAACTTGGTCAATACAAAGCAAGAACATTACAGTTCCTGTTTCTGTTCAGAAACAGCCACTTCCTACAACAACCTCTGCTGAAGGAGGGGATGCAAATGGATTAGCCAACAATAACATGGCTCCAACAAAGAAAAGAAAAAGATGGTCAGAGGCTGAGGATTTGGAACTGATTTCATTTGTCAAGAAATATGGTGAGGGAAATTGGTCAATCATGTTAAAAGCAGGTTTCAAAGGGGACAGAACAGCTAATCAACTATCTCAGGTTTTTTTTTCTCCTTTTTTTTTTCAATTCGCTCAACTGATTCTTGAAACTTTCTTGTTCTTGTTTTCTGTCACCCTTTGATAATGGCTCAATTCTTATACTAGGGCATGTGAAATAATAAGAAAAGAAAATATTATATTAAAATAGGCTCTCGAGCGTGGGCGGGTACAACTCTCTTTTTGCTTATGAAGTTGGAGAGGTGTTATTCATGAAGGATCTATGAATTGAGAAGGGAGTAGTTATTCATGTAAATAAAGGGTAATTATTAATGGATAAGGTGCATGAGTGAGATGTCTCTTTTATGTAGCTATAGATTAGCCTAAAGCCTCTTGGCCTTGCTTTTTGTTTTTTTTTTTTTCGGAAAAAGAAAAGCCCTTGTCTTTTTACATTTAAAGTGAATTAATGGACTGGAGTATTCTTCCAATAAAATATTAGACTCTAAAGTTTTTGGACTTGGCTATTTTGTGATTATACTGTGGGATTCAGTCTAGTTGTCATATGGTACTTGGTAAGGTGGGAGTTGGAGGTAAGAATAAGATAGATTTATTTATGAAGGGTATGACTGGAATTTGAACTTACTGGCATTTAGTTATCTAATTAAAAGTATGGCATATGGCACTTCTTTTCTATAGTCTATATATATATATATATGTTTATATAAGAAATATAAGAAATATAATTCATTAATGAAAACGGAACTGTACTGAGGAGTTCACCTGCCATTTATTTGTTTATACGCTATATTTCATGTGCATCACATACATCAGTGTGCTGCGATGAGGGAATTGTGGAAGAAAGAAATTATCCTATTTATTGTTAGGGAAATCTAGGTTGAGGCCATGCATTATTTGGTGATTCTTTGAATAGATATTTTGAATGTTATCTATTGCACTAGGTCTATGAAGTGGTAAACCAAATCTTTAGCATCTTAGATTATATTGTCTTTGATGATTGCAATAAGCAAGATTGTAACTTATGACAAATTTTTTTTGTGGGTGTTGATGATCATTCAAAGAAAGCATGGAGATCATACCTACAGCAATTTTTTGTCATCTGGTTTGGTCAGATGTCTGGGTTTACCCAGTTTTCCTGGGGTCAAATCCTGGAAATGGAATTTCTTTTTAACCTGAATATTATAGTGGTGTGGTAAATCTTGTTAATCATGTACTATGGCCGTTGTTAGGAAATATAGAATGGCAGAAAATTTTTAATAGGTTTAAAATCTAAAAAAGAATAACTTTTGCCTCTTGGAAATAATGTTTCTTTTTTTTTTTTTTAATATTTTAAGGTTTCTTTTGGAGGTATGAATTTGCACTATTCCTACTAATCTATCGTTGTATTTTACAGAGGTGGACAAATATTAAGAAGCGGAATCAGCCCTTAATTTTGAAAAGCAACTCTAGTGGTAATCTTTCAGAAGCACAGTTGGCAGCTCGTCATTCGTTGTCCATAGCCCTCAATATGCCAAACCTAACAGCTAAGACAATTGGGACTGGTGATCCTCTACTCCATTATGTTATTTTCAGTTTAGTAAAAAGTGCAGATAAGTCATATGCTGCTTCAAAAAGACCAACTAGTCCTCCAAGCAATGTTTAAGTGAATGTCGAGTCTTAACTTTATAACTTTTTTGCCCTACCAAATCCCAAACAGTAGCAACTCCCATTATCCTCAAGGGCAAGATATTACTATGAGTGTTAATACCATAGACTTGTCTTGCAAAAGTTTATGACTTACTAGTCTTCCCTCATTTGAACGAAGACTTCCTGTTACCCTTATAGTTTATAACATTGCTTGGCCCTGTGTATACACACTAGTTTAGAACAGTGCTTAGCTCCTTGCATCTAAGGAGCTATTCCTCCTTACCTTACCTGCCACTCAGAGTCTGACATGTTCACAGGAATGTCTCATTAACAGCATTTAAAAAAAAAATTCTACACATGGCGTACTGTGATTTATCTGTAAGGATGAACAGCTTCTTAAAGCATATTTCTTTAGTTTATATGGAATTACACGATGTGTCAAGCTCTGTATGTATAATTCTAGATTTTCTGGATTATCAATTGCTCACTTTCTTATGATTGGGGTTTTGGGTTAACCAGGATTTGTGTCCCTTTTTGGAAATTTTGATTGAAAATCTGGCATCTAAGTTAGTATGACCAATGCTAATGTCGCAAAAGCGATATAATTTTGAAGTTTTTGACTGAGTACGCCACTCTGATTTTGACTGCATCTTTTTTATTGAAATTTATTTCAGTTTTATGGACGTTGAGTTATCTTATATATTCTTCTTATTTTTTAACAGCTGGAACAAAGGCGACACACAATAGGTTTGGTGGAACAATGACAACCGGAAACCCTGTGGTTACTACTGCTGCTAAAGCAGAACCAAATTCTCAAGAGTCTCAAAAAGGGCTTAACCCAACAAAAGCAGATCAAATGGTAACAGGTTCCACAAAAAAATCTCAAGTAACCTCCGCAAATACATTACCAAAGCTTAATTCCAATCAGGATGATAGGGTAAGAGCCATTGCAGTTGCTGCTGGGGCACGGATTGCTTCTCCTTCAGATGCTGCATCATTGCTCAAAGCTGCTCATGCAAACAATGCTGTCCATATCATGCCTACCGGTTGTTCATCTATCCAATCATCCTTAGCGGGCAGTATATCAGCCCACCCAGAGCCTATTTCTAAGATTACCGCCGGCTTGGCTGCTACACCACTTTCCACCCCTCTCCAAACTGATGTCACACCTAGTGCTGCATACCCCCGGTCTCCTAAAGTTCTCCCTCAGGTGAGTCACCACACTCCAAGGACTGACACATGGCTATCTAAACAAGTTGCGGGTGTTACTTGTGGCCTGGATGCTGAGCCGGGCTGTGCTTCAAAAGAGCTGTTCAAAGATGGAGCCGTTATGTCTTCGAATAAACATGACCAAGTCCAAGAAGAAAAAGTGGATTCGTCTGACCGGAGAGATGACTTGAATAAATTATTAACTAATGCTTCGAATCCTGTTGGTTCATTGAACATCAAAAGAGACAAGACAGGTAATGATGCTGTCGGTGTAGAAGCTGAAGAGGAGAGACAAAGTGCAAAGGGAGATCGATCTGGTGCTATTAGTTGTGACAACCAAGGAAGAAGTGAGAAGTAGACAGATCTTTCGAACGTTGTAACAGATGGATGAAAGCCGATTGCAAGTAAATAGGAAGTTGCCATTAAGATTTAGGATAATACTATGAATAGGGTAGTTAGAAATTTAATGATGGGTGGTTAATCTGTCAATGGTATAAATTTATGTCAATTTTAGATGGTGATGGTGTTCCTGCAGTGCATTACAGGTTCTTAACAGAAGGGATTACCTGTTAAATTTGGTGGTTTTTTTTCACTTTTTTCGAACTGGTTTTAAGTTTGGGAAAGTAATCTGACGGGATGGTCTAAAATGGAAGTAAATTCTTGTGAGCTTTTTATTCTGGTAGTATCCCCGTTGAGCGATGCATGGATAATCGTTCTCCGGTTCAGAGTTTGAAACCAGAAAAAGAAAATTAAAGAAATTTTATGACAAACAATATAGTACTGGAATCTGGGTGATTAAAATAAATCAATTTCATGTCAACTAAAATCCAAGTGACTGAAAAATATAACATTACAAGTATAAACAGGACCTGTTTTGAGGACAAAGTTTCATTTGAAGGCACAAAAACATTGTAGTAACCTACAAAGCACCAACGAAACAGGCATAAAAGGTCCCAAAATTTTAAGAGCAAAATACACGGTCACTGGAGCAAATAATCAAGAAATACGAGGCAGCTCCCTAATATTATATAGTAATATCTAATCCCGCGTAGTACCACTCCATCTAATACTCGATCACATGATCCAAAAATGGGTTTCTTAAGACATTCAATGTTACCAGTGGGAACTGTCATCCAGTGAGCACTAGAGTTTTCCAGCAACCAATCTGGAAAGGCTTGCAGGGATCCTACAGATCCGAAGAATCAAGAAGCAAGAGAAGCTTGGTTGTTCCCTTTTTTACTCTGACTGGTTTTCTCCCCTCCCTTTATCATTCTGGAGAGGATATCTGCTTGTTTTGTGTTACCCTCTTGACTTAGGCTCTTAATCAATTCAGCGGTGCTACTCCAATCGGAGACTCCACCTTTCTCCATTATTTTACACAATATCGAGTATGCATTCAGAGTCTTACCTGCTCCTAAGAGAGCATCCAACACCTTATCATAACTTGAGAAATCTACACTGCAATCTCTCTCAAGACAAAAATCCAACAGCTTGAGAGCAGCAATTGTTTTCCCTTTCTCAGCCAGAACAGATAAAAGGCTATCAAACTGAATTGCACGCCCACTTTGCATAAGTAGATCAATTCGTCCCAGTGCTTCCTCAACATGGCCTCTCATAAAGAGAGCTTCCAAAATCTTGGCAACCAAGTCCATGTTCTCCATCACCCTCTTCTCTACCATACTCTTCATTACTCGGCTTGCAGTTTGAACCCTTCCATCTTCAAATAGACACTCCATCACAGACCTGAATAGTGATGACTCCGGAACATGTCCACTTTCAATCATAGCGTCCAAAGTAGCTTTAGCGTCAGCAGGTTCACCTTTACTCAAGTAGCTCTTAATAAGCAACTTATAAGAATCTTCTTCTACAGGGACTCCTCTTCGACTCATGATCCTTGAAATCTCAAAAGCAGAATCGGAATTCCCCTCTTTTGCATGCCCATGGATCAAATTGTTGAAAGCAACTGAATCCTGAACACCCTTTTTCATCAACTGCCGGAATAAGACTTCAGCCTTCCCTGTTTGCCCATGGTTGCACAAATACTCAATCATTGGGTTATAAGCACTAGGCCCCAACTCCAAAGAATTATGAGGCCTCAATATAATTTCTTTCTCAACAAGCTTATCCAGCAACTTGACTGCTCGATCATACACCCCAGCTTTGCAAAAGTTCTCAATCAGGATACCATAATGACCAGCCTCGGTCGGAATGCTCAGCCGAATCATTGCCCTGAGCACATCAGCAGCTGCATCCACATCCCCAGACTTGCACTGGAAAGATAACAATTTCTCAAAGATTGAATTATCCTTGGGAGCAATATGCCTCTCAACCATATCCTTCAGCATATTCTGAGCTTCAACATTTTTCTCTGCATCACAAAGCCCGGGCAATAAAGTCGAAAACGTGACAGCATTCGGCTTAATATCAAAAGATTTCATCTCCTCAAACAACCTCAATGCATCATCAACTCTCCCCACAGAAACATACCCTTTAATCATGGTAGTGTAACTTATCACAGTAGGTTCGATATTCCTTCCCTTCAACTCTACAAACAACTGCTCAGCCTCGTCCATCATCTCAAACCGATTGTACCCATGAATCAGGGTGTTATAAGTAACAAGATCAGGCAAAATTCCCCGACTTTTCATATCCTCATAAAACCTCTTGGCCGTCTCTAATTGCTTGCACATGAAGAAACCCCAAATCATAACATTATAAGTATGCCTAGCGGGCTCTATTCCCTCCTTCAACATGGCATTAAAGTACCTCCTGGCCATCATATATCGACCCCTACGCAAAATGGCCTTAAAGAAAGCCTCATATGATCTGAGACTTCTCTCCACACCCATTTCCTTCATATTATTGAATAATTTAACAGACTCTTGGATAATGCCAGCCTTACCTAATCCAGCCTTACCGTAGCCTTCAATGAGAGCAAGGAAGAGGTCCTCGTCCAACTCCAGACCCTTCTTCGGCATGTCCAACAGGATACACCGGGCATGGTTGAGCTTCAAATTTCGACCCAGAAGCTCAATGATCTTCAAATGGGTCTCGCGGTCGTGTTTAAACAACCCGGATCGCTCAACCCACCTGAAGAATTGGAGCGCATGCTCCCACCTCCGAGCTCCATGTAAGACATTCCACACCAGGTTGTGGTCGAACGGGAACCAAATTCCGGATCGAGTTCTGTAACCGGGTCGTCCATTCCCGATTCGCCATCATTCTGCAGATTATGTCCTCCGTCTTTTCCGGGTTTCGAGTCCGGTGCTGTCTCGCTTTTGGGACATGGGTCTGGGTAGCTGATCCCTCTTGTGAGTTTGGGGTTTCGGTCGGAGTTGGGGCTTCGGTTGAGGTGAAGAAACGGATGAGCGTGAGTTTCTGGGGGGTTGTAGGGCCGGGGTCGCCACTGGCGGGGTTTAGAGAGAGAAATGTAAGCCATTGACGGCACGGCGAGGGGTTTGAATGTGAACGAAATGAAAGTTGGGGGTTTGGGAGAGAGTGAGATTGCAGAGCGAGAGCACTCTCTGTTAGGGTTTAAGCAAGATTCAAAGAAATGTGGGCCCTATTAGCACCCAAGAGTATTCTTTGGACCAAACTTCAAATTTTTTTCCAAGGTTTCAACTTTCCCCTCAAAAGTAAAAATAATAAAATGTCAAGAATTTCGGTATCATTATTTATTTTTGAATAACTATATATTTTGGTTTTTTTTATAGGACCGCAAGTATCTTAATTTACATTTTGGCCACATTTAATCTAGACTCTTATATTAATCTAGACTCTTATATTAAGAAGAAGAAAAATAAAATTAAAATAAAGAGCAGTTCTTAGGATATTCATAGCCCGAGAAGTCAAATTTTCAAACACTAATCGCCTTAGGAAATAGTCTCTCTCATCTTTGATCTAAGTTTCTTTGATGTTCCATCTTAACAAAGAAGTCCATCACGAAGTTTGCTTCTCTTAGCAAGTGGCAAATATAATCTCCTGAAATCTCCTATTTCATCTTTTGACATTAGAGATGCTCGTAATGGTTCTCCAAGGAGGTAAGATCACACAATTTACAATATCAATAATAATCTTCGAATCACCCTCTACTCTCAGCTACTGACAACCCAACTCCATCGCCACTTTGAGACCTTCCAACAAAGTCATCCTTTCAGCCACCAAACAATTGATTTGACCAATATTTAGGGTCCCAAAGATGAGAAGCAACCCCGAGGAATCGCAAATAACATGTCTACTAGCACCAGAGTTATTAGATCTAAATGATGCATCAAAATTTAGTTTGTACCAACCTGTCTCTGGAGGCTTCCATGTGATGATTGAGTTGATTTTGATTTGATTTTCAGTAGGAATATTTATTGAGCAGTAATTTCCCTCAACTACCTCAACTACGAGCTAAGAAAGTAGCTCTAAGGGAGAAAAAGGTCTCACTCGAAAAAAATAGTTGTGTTTTTGTATCTTTTAAAATGTTACACTTCATCAAATTAGGAGTTCGTGATTTTATTTCCAAATTCCCATTAAACAATTAATATCATATTTTTATTGATTAAAGAATAAAAAAAGTCAAATTCTTGGGGTTTGCAACAAAGAACGTGAAAGCTCTTCAATCAGGTAAATATCAAATAGTTCAATCAGGTAAATATCTTTCATATTAAATTCTTACAGGTATATTGTTACTTTTCAATTGTTTGTTCCTGCCCAAAATCTTTTTTTCATTTTAAAGGCCGAGACGCTCCAAGGCGTTAGACCTCCACGTAGAACCTTTTTTTCTGCGGAGCAAGGGAGGTAGACTGTTTATGGGGATCTCGTTTGCTTCAATGAAATATGGAGATGCTGGATGGGCTGAGCATGAAGGGCCACAAGCCACAGCCGATCCCGAACCAGAAAGCAAATGAGCCTTTTTAACTCAGGTGCATGTGTGCCATCAGTAGAGAAATTGCTACTGGACAGTATAATTGGGTTCCGTTTTAGGCCCGAAAACTTTCCTTCTGATCAATGCATTGTGAGGTGAGCGGACAAGAAATCCCCGTGCTGTTCTTTTCTATGTCTTTTTCAAAAACTTAAAATATTTTCTTTCCAGCGATGCCCAAATAAGAAGTTATTTTGCCATGATATTCAAACCTAGTGACGTTATTTCAGCAGTTAAGTGGGACATGGTCCTAGGTTCCCTCAAGTCGGGATCAAAGTACTCGGACCAATACACAAAGATAGGTCCTAACTTGGTGAGTCGTGAACCACTCTTAGATGGTATATTCCGAGCACTAATCATTATTTAAGTAAATCTAGTTGTATTAAAATGGAAATGGAAGTACGAATACAAACATGTAAAAGTACTGTAGTTAAATAAAAACTGAAATTACAAGTGCAGAAATAGTAATGTAAGACCCGTGTTGACACGACCCATCCCAATCCCCCCGGGATTACCGTGGAATGTGTCATACTCTCGTCTGACACGAAGTGTCAGACAAGGAATAACCTAATGTCACTGCCCATTCGGGGCTTCTAGAGTGCGCAAGGATCGATGGAGGAGGCATGCGATGTCTCAGTCTCTACTGCAGTCGCATCCGTTATCAACCTAAATGGCATTAAAAACAACAAAGGCTGTGAGTGGACGAAAATAAATAAGTTCATAAACACATTTTGTAAAGACATTTATGCCCTTCACTAAAATGTATGCATGCCTCAAAAACCAATAATCAAAACATTTACTCAAATAGGACATTAGGGCCTTAACTCAAAAACCGTAACTCAAAACCAAGTGTGGGAATTCAGCCCAAAACTGTAGAATACCAAATCCGTAAATACAAAACCAAGTGGGCCACTGCCCAAATCCATAAACACAAATCCAACCGAAAAACCATTTTATAGATCCAATAGTCCATATTTACCACATTACCATCTTTACCATCCCAGATGCCTAGCGTCCCAGACGTCATATGTCACGGTAATAAGTAACGCGTGCTACTCTGGGTCTCTCCAGGTCAATATCTCTGACATCTCAGATGTCTGACGTCTCAGACGTCTAATGTAATGACCCGTCCCGAATATCGGGATTGAATCTTAATTAATTATGATTTAGAATGACTAATCGGGGATTAGTTGAGTGAAATCGGACGAAACGTGCAAAATGACCGTTTTGCCCCTAGCGTGGTCAAAATGTTGACTTTTAGTTCGCGCGGTCAAACGGAGTTTGACCAATGACTGTGACGTAGTTTGGGACGTCACGAGTTCATAGACAGGTGGCACGTTCGATTCCGACATTCGTAGAGAAAGTTATGATGTTCGGAAGTTGAGGGGTATTTTGGTAATTTGGCATGTTAGGGGCCAAATGTTGACTTTTTGACCGGGAGTTCCAATGGACGAGGGCCAAGGACCGTTACGTAGGTCTCGTCGATATGAATCCAACGACAGGAGGCATGCCGAAATCGGAGATTCGACGACGAAGTTATGGTCACGGAATCGGGCTCGATTAACCGAACGAACCGGGATTAAAATAATATTTTAATATGAACAGTACCCGGTGACTGTGCACATCCGGATGAGTGACAAGTGTCACCCATCCCTTGTTTCCAGCTCCATGTTTCCCTCCCAACACTATCATTACAACATCATCATTCCTCCTTCATCATTTTCCTTCCTTTTCTTTGTATTTTCTTTCAAACCGTGCACAAATTGGGGGGGAATGAACTGGGAGAATTGGCTCCCTTCCTCTGCCGTTCTTGAGAGAAAAATGAGGGATTAAAGAATTGAGATACCAAGGGAAACACGAGGGGTTGTGAGTGTGCTGAATTCTGGGTTTCGAAAATTTAGAAAAATTGGGGGAAAATTCGAATAATGAGATTTGAGCCGTGAGGATTGGAATTGAAGCTTCATTTAGCTTCCTGAGGTTGTGACGAGTGGAACCAGATAAAAAACGAGAAGAATTGGTGCCGTTTTGGCTCTGAACACACTTGGTGACAGAGGAGGAAATTCGAGGTTGAGTCGAGGAATTGGAGGCTTTGATTGACGAAATTGAACTGGGGATTATGTTCCTGAGGATCCCACGATGCTTCTGGAAGGATCAATTGAAGGAAAACGTTGGAGATTGATGAAGTTCCATTATTGCACAGTGTACGGCTATCGAGCTTGAGTCGTGGAGTTTGAGCCATGGATTGATGCAATTGAGTTGGGGGAAGTGTTTATCAGAGTCCATTGAAGCTTCTTGATGAATCAATTAAAGGAAAACGCTTGAAACTGACGACTTTCGAAGATGAACAGTGTTCGGGGTGTTCTTCGAATGTTCATCTTTGATCGTGAGGATTGAGGTAATGTTTCATGTAATTGATGTTACAGAACTCTAATTGAACTTAAACTGAAACTAATTGAATGTTCAATTGTTGAATTTGGTGTCGAATTGGCAGAGAACCAACCGGGTCTGGTCGCGGGTTAAATGGCCCGTTTTACAGACAAACGGGTGAGGACGAGGGTACTGTAGCTGGCGCGTGGGTTTCACGCGCAGCCACTCACGGCGGCGCGTGAGGGCGCGTCCGGCCTAGTCTCAAGGTGAGGTCAACATGACTTTTGATCCTCTCAGTGTAACGAACATTTTGACGTTGATTTCGAGGAAATCGGATATTGTTTCGATAATATTCCGCGTATCCGAAGTTTTGTTTTACGTTTAAAATACGTATTTAAATTCTGAAAAAATTGGGGAAAATTATATGATGTATTTTGAGATGTTAGTAACCCTCTATAATGATTTTGGACAGGAGTTGTGATTTCCAGAATTTGCGGAAAAACGTGCAGCTCGGAAACGAACCGTTTTGGACGGTGTGTGTGAGTGGACTTTGTTTTCTAACCGTGATGCATGCATATATGATTTAAATGCTTTATTATATGATTTTATATGCTTGGGCATGATTTATGTTTCAATCCGGTAATTTCTCGGTTTTATGATTATTATATTATTATTTTTGGATGATTTTCGAGAAATTACGAAATTTGGTAAAAATGATGTTTGGACTTGGTTTATGAGTCCGGGATTGAAATTGATTGAAAATAATGTTTGGACTCGGATTATGTCATGGATTAAAAAATGATGTGGTGACTCGGGAATGAGTCAATGGTCAATTTTGTGGATTTACGTGAAAATGGCAACGGAGGTTGCAACGCATGGATTTGCGTGATAATGTTATTTTGGGCATGAGAACCCAAGTGAATAGTGATGTTGACTTGGATTTGGAGTCACTTGTGAATTTGTGAAATTAATGATTTATTGTGATTTATGATTATTTTAATCAGTCTTTCGGGCCCTTTTTACGAGGAAAGTGTAAACGATGTTTTGGGCTAGGCCCGGAGTTTAAATGATTTCTAAAATGATATTTTGACTTTGTCGGTGAGTCAATGATGATTTCCGGATTATTCTATTGTTTTAAAAGGTGATTTTAAAGAAGTAAATGTAAATGGTATTTTGGGCTTTGAGACCCAGTCGGGAATGATCTTGACTTTGTATGAAGACAAGATTTGATTGAAATGTTTTTGGATGTAATTCCCGAGATGGCTTTTGTAACAACCCGCCCCGAGAGCCGGGATTAGTAGAGTAATTAAGGTGTGATTAGTGAGGTTAATCAGTGGTTAGGTGGTTCCGACAGGTCCGGGAGCCTAGCATGACGATTTTGCCCCTGGTCCGGGCAAAAATGTTGACTTTTATTCCGGTGGTCCATTGGGTATTGGTCAGTGACCAGGACGTAGTTGAGGACGTCATGAACCCGTAGACATGAGGTACGTTCGATTCCGACATCCGAGGAGGAAGTTGTGATGTTCGGAAGGTTGAGGGCTTAACCGTAATTTGGGTAAATTAGGGGGAATAGTTGACTTTTTGTACGAATGGGTTTTGGTAGGTTGACCTAGGATGGTTAGGTAGCTTCCGTCGTCCTGAGTTCGATGACAGGCAGCACGTATGCATCGGACTTACGAGGCGAGAGTTACGGGTCTAAGAAGTTTTGACAAAACCATAAAAATGTGTAAAACTGGAGGGTATTTTGGTCTTTTTAGCATCTGGGGATTTGTGCAGAGAAAGCAAAATGGACGGCTGGGGTTTAACCAGATGGGACAAAGGTTGAGTGGATGGTGACACTTGGCAGGGGGCTAAAGGATTCTGGTGAAATCCTGTGTAGTCACGGTCCTAAATAATTGGGTGAAACCGTGTGTGCGTGGGGGATGTTCTTCGACAAACACAGAGAAACAGAGGGTGGAAGATTGAGAGCAATTGAGTGATTCAGTGCAAGGGTGAGTGAAGCGTGAGGGGTGAGAGTGACAGGGAGGTAAGAGTGAGCTGGTGGTGGTGATTTGGAGCTGTAATCGTGCACGGCGGCACGGTGGTGGTGCGGCGGAAGTGTGAGGAGAACAGGGAAGCCGTGAGTTCGTGATGGTGGCTACGCCATGAGGTGGCTCAGACTAAGGCAAGGGGAGCTGTAGGAGGTTGCACGGAGTCCAACGAACACCGTGGCACGCGGCGGTGCGCACGGCGGAGCTGAAATCGAAGGGTAAGTTTTCCTGCTCTGTTTTCCCGTGAGTTTCATTTGGAAAGTTGTGAGTTTTGGCTTAGAGTCGAGAGGATTGAAGGTCAGGGTGATGTTCAGGGAGGTCCTAGGAGTGGTTTGTGATGGTCCCCGTGACGGGGGCGTACACGGCGGAGCTCAGTCGACGGTGAGTGTTTGGTGCTCTGTTTCGGCCGTGAACTTCGAACTTAGAGTCGTCGAGTTTGGGGCTGAGTCGACGGTATAGAAAGGTTGGTCTAGGTTCAGTGAGACCCTAGGAAGAGTCTGGTGTCGCTACCGTGACGGGCGGTGACCGGAGTAGAAGGATTTTGAAACAGGGGTTTGAGGGCCGTCTGGTTCGAGCTTCAGTCGTGAAGCTGGGAGTCGAATCGAACCAAAATGAGTTGAGGAATGGATTCGTGGTGTCTGGACGAAGCTGTGGGTGAAAGAAGGGAAGGAAATGGTGGCCGGACGGTGGAGAATGCTTCTCGCCGGTTCAAGCCACGGCGGCCGGTTCAGCACAGTGAGGTCGAGGTTGATGGTGCTACTGTAGCTGGTGCGTGAGGGCCACGCGCAGCCACTTTGGGCGGCGCGTGGGGGCGCGTGCGGCGGCGATGGACAAAACGGTCAACATGGTTTTTGGTCCAGGAGTTGTGGTGAGTTCAATGGAGTTGGTTTCGGGTCAATCGGACGTCGAATCGACGTAGTTCCGCGAGGGTGAAGGTTTAGGGTTCCGGTTCGTTACGTTTAGGACCCGAGGATTTTTAAGGGAATTTAGGTGGTTACTCGTAGACGTGTTAGTGACGTATTTTGGTGGTTGTTGACAGGATCGGGATTTCCCGAGGAAGCCGAGGAACGTGCAGGACATTCGGGACACGATTGAGGGCTTGGTACTGTGAGTGGACCCCTTCTCTAAACTCGAGCATGCATAACTGCTTTCTATAATTGTTTTATGGTTTTAATCATCATTCTATGTTTATCGAATATGTTTTGGTTGGTTTTACATTATGGCACGCTTTTCAAGGAAGTCCGGTTTTTAGCACGTTTTACGAGAAAGTGGTTGGTTTCTGAAATGGATACTTTGGTTTTGGGATTTCAATTGATAAGTGGTTTTCACTTATTATAAAGGGATTCTGGATCATGACTTCGATGATTAAAGATTTTCGGTTTTAAAATCGGATTTCGGGAAACGAGATTTGGTTTTAAAGTTGAAAAGTGGATTTCCGGATTTGGGTTCGAAATGGCGGTTCTGGAAGCCGGAAGGGCTTCAGACCGGGGATTTCGAATTCAGATTTGGATATGGAAATGGACAATGGTCTTACAAATGATTTGGATTGGATTTGCTGGATCTGGTTATTGGTTTTAAAGACCCGGATATATTTGACGGGGGACGGGCCCGGATTGAGTTTAAAGACTCGGATATATTGATTTTCCCCCGTAGGCCTTGAGTTTAAAGACTCGGGAGTTTAAAGACTCGGATATGATTAAGGCCTGGATTGAGTTTAAAGACTCGGATAAGTCCAGCAGGTTTGATCGGGAAATGATGATTTGAGCTTTGTGGTTTATGATACAGTTTCTGATACTCATGCTATGGTTTCCATAACTGTTTTATAGTGTTTCTGTTTCTTATGATGTTTTATGAAAAGTGATTATAACTGTGTTAACAATGTTGGTTATGCATGTGGTTTTCAAAACGGAGGGTTAAACTCAGTTTTTCTGATAAAGGATTTTAGAACTTTTCTTTTATTATGGTCCACTCACATTTTCTGTTTTTAACTTGCCCTCCAGGCTGTGGAGCTAGCGCGGGGTCTTGACGTCGAGGCAGTGTCCGAGGCATAGAAGTGACATGGGGGAATCCCGGAATAGTTTAAAGTCTTCCGTGTGCGTGTAATTCATCGGTTTTTATTTTCTTTGTATTTTCGTACTATGCTCTGTACTTGATAACTTTGGAACATTGTTACTCCTGCGTCTGACTGGGTTGAGTGAGTTTTACTTGCGGGTTGTGTCGGGGAGTCAGACGGGAGCGGGGTTTACCTCGGGTTTCGGGGCGAAACCGGGGTGGGTCCTGACAGTTTTCATGGTGATTGTGATATTCCCAGACGGTCGGAGGTTGGGGGGATTACCCAGACGACCGGAGCTTGGGGGATGTGATTTTAGGATCATGAGTTGATCCTATGGTAGTCAGCTTCTCGGATGAGACTGAGCCTGGATGTACCACTCGGATGGGTCTGAGCCTGGGGATGTGTTCGCCCAGAGGTGACTGAGCCCGAGGGGGTTGAGCCCAGAAGTGTCTGTTCCCGAGAGTGTGACTGGATATTGGCCTACGCGTAGTGCAGCACTTGTGAGTAGTGCAGTTTGATTGATTGTGCACTTGTGAGTAATGCAGATGTGATTTGTGATATTTTATGCACTTGTGAGTAGTGCAGATTGATTGGATTGATATATTTATTGTGCACTTGTGATTAGTGCTGATTGATGTTATTTGTGATGACGTACTGGTATTGAGTACGGGTTCTTGGTCTTTGTGGCCAGGTGATTATGTTTTCACATGTGTTGGCCTGAGAGCCGGGATTTGATGTTTTATAACATGAACGGATTTGGTGAACATGAGTTTTATGGACCATGGGAAAATATGTTTTGATTTTATCGGTCCACTGTACATACTTGAATGATTTCATACTATTACTCATGTTTTACGATATGCATGCAAGTTTGTGAAAACTGGAGGGTAAGAATGTGTTTTGGCAAATGTTTTTATAAGAGGTCATTTTTGTCCACTCACACCTTTTCTGTTTTATTAACCCTTCAGGTTGTGGCACGTTGATCGAGGCTATTCCAGAGGTGGAGGTATGAGCGGGCACATGCGCAAATATCCCTTGTCTGGCAGGTGCTGAAGGGTAGTTTCGGACTTTCAGTTGACTTGTCAGACGGGAGCAGGACCGGGCACGGTTAACTTTGTCCTTCGGGGACGAGTCCTGTCATCTAATCATAGCAATCCTGCTCCTGAGTCATTATACGGTCCGTTAGCTCCGTATAATGACCCCTCGCAGCCAATGCACCGTGACTTCCCTAGTGTCCCAGACATCTGGAGGAGACCATCACATATCCTCGTATCAAGATGGTATATGGAAAACAGTTTTATCAAATCATTTCACAACATTTCAATAGGCCCTGCCCGAAATCTCCATAAAACACCACAATTCCATTTAGGATCCCCGACCCGAAATCATGTTCATGAAACATAGGGTCCCAGACCCGAAATCACATTTATGAAACATAGGGTCCCAGACCCAAAATCATATTTATAACCCAACTAGGCCTTATGCTCGATTTCGTAAACCAACTGGGCCCACGACCCGATTTCGTAAACCAACTGGGCCCCTGGCCCAATTTCGTAAATCAACTGGGCCCCTGGCCCAATTTCGTAAATCAACTGGGCCCCTGGCCCGATAATATAACTCAAATGAGTCTCAGCCCGATTTTGTAAACAACTGGGCCCCTGGCCAGATTTCATAAAGCAACTGGGCCCCCGGCCCGATTACGTAACTCAAATGGATTCCCAAGTTCGAGGTTTCCAAAACAATTGGGTCTCATGCCCGAGTTCATCTTTCCAATTTCAAAACCATTTCATTACATCATTCATGAAACCATAAGCACGTAAAACCACAATAAAACTATTAGCCTCGATATACGTGCAATACGAAAAACATCTCGAAATACGTGTAATATACATAAAATCAATAGTCACAATCATCATCATAGAAATCACCTATATAAAACATATAACACAGTTGGGCATGCATCGTATTTATAAAACCAAAATCCACTCACAGACCGTCCTACGATGCGCATCGATACGCGTGTCATAAGTCTCCCCGGGCTAATCCGACCTCTCCTGGTCATCCTGACCTGTCCAAATCATACCCAAAAGTTACTACTAACATATACAAGTCCATATTAACAACCCTAAACTTTTTCGGAAAATTCAACGTGTCCCGTACACGTTTCTCTAGGTGAAAATCTCGATTTGACTAACTAAACGATCTCCGATCGACCCGAAACCACCGACATTGGATTCAGATCGTCAAAACCTTTCAAATGGTCCTAGTCCCACCTAAAAATACGCTCACATGCGCGGGTCAAAGTTCTAGTCAAACGTTAACAAAAAGGTCAATGCTGACATCATCATGAACAGTAAGTCAATGGTCAAAAAGTCAACGGGTCAAAGTCAACGAGTCAACTATCCAGAAAACTCCATTGATGCCCCAAACTTCAAACTTCGATATCTCACTCGTTTCTTAACCAAATTTGACGTTCTACCTATGTAAATCCATCTACTCGAGCCAAGGATTCCAAAAATTAACCCAGAAATTTCAGAAAGTACCTGGTCTGAAAGTTATGGCCGTTCAAAGTTTCGGCCAGAATTCCGATCATCATTTTGGCAACCTCCGACGTCCAAATCCGTCCCAAATTGAACCTACAAGGTCAAGGGAGCTCAAAGAACATAACCCTTGGCTCAGAATTGATCAACAACCATTAAAACCAAGTCCACCATTTTTGAAATAAAACCATACCTCACGGGTTTTTGGTTCCCAGCCACCTCCCCGTCTTGTCCAGCTCATCACCGTCACGTCTTAGCCACCCTGGTCATCCCTCACTATCTCAGTTTATCACACACAAGCACAGAGAAGGTATGGTGATGGAGTGGTGTGTTTGTGGAAATGGTTTCTTCACGGCTAAAAGGAGAATGAGAGAGAGAGAGAGAGAGAGAGAGAGAGAAATATCTAAATTATATTTTAATTGACTAATGGGGACATGATCCACAATTTAGGGAAAATGGAGTGTGGGATGAGTGACACTTGTCACTCATCCAAGGTCCAGATCAACTTTTGGTTTAAAACAGATTATATTATTTTATTATTATTTTAATTCCAACCTCGGTTCGTTCGGTTAATCGATTTTACTCCCGTGACTATAACTTCTCCGTTCGACGTCCGATTTCGGCGTACCGCCTGTCTATGGATTTGTATCGACTCGATTTACGTAATGGTCCTTAGCCCTTGGCCATTGGACCTCCCGGACCAAAAGTCAACATTTGCCCACTTTTTAACCAAATGACCAAAGTACCCCTCGACTTCCGAATGTCATAACTTTTTCCTCGAATGTCGGAATCGGACGTGCCATCTGTCTATGAACTCGTGACATCCCGAACTACGTCACAGTCATCAGTCAAAGTCCATTTGACCTCCCGAACTAAAAGTCAATATTTTGCCCACGCTCAAAGGCAAAACGGTCATTTTGCATATTTCGTCCGATTTCTCTCAAATAATCCCAGATTAGTCATTCTAAACCATAATTAATTTATATTTAATCCCGATATTCGGGACGGGTCGTTACACGTGTCCTGGAGGGAACAGTGAACAATCCCATATTCCTACGAGGGGGAAATGGTTTGGGAGAGGAATGGTGGCGTGCCTTAAAGGTGTAGGCACACACCTATCTAGTGAGGACTTCTGGGAGCTCACTGGCTTTGGAATCCCGGGGAACTCCAAAGTTAAGTGAGTTGAGGCTGGTGCAATTCCATGATGGGTGACCCCTTGGGAAGTTGTATTGTGAGTTCCCGAAAATAAAACTGTGAGGGCGAGGGCAAGGGCAAGGAGGCCCAAAGCGGACAATATCGTGCTAGATGTGTCGGGTCCTGACAGAATGGTATCAGTGTAACGACCCGTCCCGAATATCAGGATTTAATAATATTTAATTGTGATTTACTAATCTGGGATTAGTTGAGCGATTTCGGACGAATTGTGCAAAATGACCGTTTTGCCCCAGGGCGTGGGCAAAACGTTGACTTTTAATTTGGATGGTCAAATGGACTTTGACCGATGACCGTGACGTAGTTCGGGACGTCACGAGTTCATAGACAGGTGGCACGTTCGATTCCGACGTTCGTGGTGAAAGTTATGATGTACGGAAGTGTAGGGGCATTTTCGTAATTTGAACGTAATAAGGAGAAATGTTGACTTTCTGACCGGGAGGTCCGATGGCCGAGGACCGAGGACCGTTAGGAAGGTCTCGATGCCCTGAGTTCGTAGACAAGCGGCACGCATCAATCGGAGTCCGTATGACCGAGTTACGAGTCTGGATGCGTGAGGGGCATTTTGGTAATTTACTGTGCAGGGGCAGAATTGTAATTTCCACAGGGGTACTGTTTGATCGAAACAGCCGTGAAAATTGGAGGTTTTGTGCGATATGTTCCAAGGGATTGTTTAACATTAATGAATGATTTTGGACAGCTTTGAGGTAGTGGAGGCATGTGTTCTGGGTTGGCAACTGACTTGAAGAACATGGACACCATTTATTAATGGTTTTGGGTCAGTGCAGGAACCTTTACACAGTGGACCTGCGTGGTGCTTTGAGGCACTTTTAACGACTCAATTGGATTAAAAACATTGTGAGTGAGTTGTGAGGATCATTCTGAGCTTGTGTGGTTGTCGAATTGGGGAGGAAACCGTGTGAAACCATTTCGGGTTCTTGGAGGGAAATTTCAGAATTTGATTTCTGAGCCTTGTTGGACCAAACCATGGACGGGTTTAGCTTTCTGGGAGTGTCTGGAGCTCAGCCGTATCAATTTCGAAGGGAACCAGCCACGGCTAAGCTGGGACGGTGGTCACTGTTTTCAGAGGAAATACAGTGCTGTGGACGACGACTTCCAAGTGAGCTCTTCTTCAATTGGTTGTGGTTTTGGGTTCGTTTGTGTCCTAGTATACTTCCTGTGAAGTTAATTTGGAAATGGACTTGAGTTGGGTGAATTACTAAGGACGACCCGTTTTGCTGTTCGAGCTTGGATTGGTTGATTTAATCCATGTCGATGTTGATTATTGACACAGAACTGAAATTGATTGGATATTGATTGTTTTAGGATCAAGAACGGATGGAATCAAGGTCGAATTGATGGTTATCTGGCCGGGTCAGATCGCGGGTAATCAGACCCGTTTACCAGACAAACGGGTGAAGATGGTGACTGTAGCAGTCACTGTAGCAGGCGCGTGGCTTTCACGCGCAGCCACTCACGGCGGCGCGTGACGGCGCGTGGGCACGAATCTCGAGGTGAGGTCAACATGACTTTTATCCTATGCAATGTAACGAACATTTTAGGATTGGTTTCGTGTCGATCAGACACCGTCTCGATATTGTTCGGGATGTCCGAAGCTTTTAAATCCAGTTTAAAAATTCGGGAAAATTACGGGACTTGAATAGGATGTTAATGATGAGGTTAGTGATCCTCTAATGTGATTTGAACAGGATTGGGAGTCCCGGTGATAGTGGTGTGGCCCGGGAAGGCCTATGGCACGCGTATCGAGGCGCTCGGTTAAACGGTCTGTGAGTGGACATTGGTTTTATAAATTCGATGCATGCATAACTGTTTCATGATTGTTATAATTGGGATTTTATGATTTATTTTGGATATCAGTGAATTTATATGTTTTCACGCATTTCGAGACGATTTACGTGTTTGCACGTGAATCGAGATTTTCTGGATTTGCACTGATTTCCATAAATATGGATGGATATGATTTCATGAAACGGTTACGGATTTGATAAAGTGGAATCGAGCCAGGGGCCCAGTTAATTTGTTAATCAGGCCAGGGGCCCAATTGAATTATGAAATTGGGCCAGGGGCCCAGTTGACTTATGAAATCGGACCAGGGGCCCAGTTGACTTATATATGTGATTTCGGGTCGGGGACCCTAAAATGGAATGGAATAAACTATTTCGGATTTGATTCAACTATTTGGACTTATAATGGTTTTATGGAAATTCGGGGCAGGGCCCTTGTGATATCTTGGAAATGAATAATAAAATGTGTTCCATAAAACCATCTCGATATGAGGATATTTATATCCTGGTCTCCTCCAAGTTTCGGGGACACTGGAGAAGTCACGGTGCATTGCCTGCGAGGGCTCATTGTACGGAGCTACCGGACCGTATAGTGATCCAGGAGCAGGATTGCTGGACGTCATGGACGTCAGACATCGGGGATGTCAGAGATATGGACCCGGTGAGACCCCGGGCAGCACGCGTTGCTTAATACCGTGAGATATGACGTCTGAACGTCAAGCGTCTAGGGCGCTAGGCATCGGGGATGCCGGAGATGGAAAAATAAATAATGAATATTACTGGATTGATGAAATAACTCTTGGATTGACTTTTGGAATTTGAAACTATGCTTTGGGTTCCGGGCTAAGGCCCTAGTGGTTATTTCTAAATAAATATGGGATTATTGGTTTTTGGTGCATGCATATGATTTTACTGAGGGGCATAAATGTCTTATAAATGTTTTTAGCAGACTTGTTTATTTTCGTCCACTCACAGCTTTTGTTTTTAATGCCCTTCAGGTTGATTCCGGATATGACTGCAGTAGAGACTTGAGCATCGCACACCTCCTCCATCGATCCTTACGCACTCTGGAAGCCCGGTTGGGCAATGGCGATCGGTTATCCCTTGTCGGACGCCTCTTGTCCGACGGGAGCACGTCACATTCCATGGTAATCCCGGGGGGATTGGGATGGGTCGTGTCAAGTGGTATCAGAGCAGGTTTTGCTCTTTTGTGCGCGAAGGTCGAGGGTGTGATGTCTCTTTGGGCTGCTGTTCCATTGTCAACCTGATAGATAGTTTTGAGTTTGAATGGTGGATTGGGTGTGTTTGGCCCGATACGCCGTGCATTGATGCGATTCAACCCAAGTGGGTTGTATACGATTAAACTGGTAATGCGGGACCGTCGGTTCGGTCATGTGATGATGGATTGTTGTGCCACTGGGCACAGCTAGGTTCAGGGAACCCCATTGGAATAATGTTATGGAAATGCGAAACTCAGTTGAGTATTGGTCTAAGTTTTGGACCCTAGTAGTGTTGGCTAGTGTATGGGGTGTTGGTACATCGGAGTTAGCCGATAACCTTCGTGGTGGAACCCACGATGGAACCCACGTTGAGTTGACGATTGGATTGGATTGGACGTCTATATGATGTCAGGACCACGGAGCCGGTCAGGTTATGGATTTTACTGCAGAAGGCAGTTGGGTTCGGTGGAACCCTAGGGTGTGATTTTGGAACCCTAACTTGTAATTGATGGACTGGAAAGGTAAACCTTAAATGAGAACTTGTGCTGCGACGAGCGGCTGAGGTCGTGGATGACCATGTGGATGACTCTAGTGAGTCTTATGGGTTTCGATCTACGGATACGGATATGAAATATGGAATCCCGTGTTGGATCGAATAGTAGTGTGATGTGTGGATACGGATCTTGACAACGATGACTGTTGGTCGACAGTTGTGTCGAGATAACTGGCTATCGAGGGTATTTAGTACGGTTTTAATACTCGGGGATCAGGGGATGTTCAGGGAACGTCTATTATCCTGATGTGTGGATGGCCAAATTGGGGGTACCCATAGTTGTGGGGTACGAGTGGTGTTACGGGATCGTCGTTCGGAATGAACGGAGATCCAGGGTAACAACTATGTACACAGTGTGCTAGCATGGATGTTCGTGTGCTAGCATGGATGTTCGTGTGCTAGCATGGATGTTGGGGTGCTATGTATGGATGTTGGTATGTTGGTGCCTTGATGCCAATACTAGTATGGATGCCAGTGTGTTGATACTAGTGTTGATGATGGTGCGCTGGTATTGGTACTAGCACTGGTGCAGGTGTCAGTGATTGTGATAACGATGAGCTACCAGTTGGGGTGTGACTCTGTCATGATGGACATGTGATTGGGATCTGCGACTCAGAGGTGGTTGAGTCTTGGGCTGGATGGGTTCCAGTGGAGGTTGTGTCGTGTTGGGATAAGTCCTAACAGATATATGATGACAAGTGATGAATGGATCAAAAGGTATGATTGAAAATTTGGGGAATCTTGGGATGCTGTTCCCTATGACATGTGTATTGGTGGATTTGGGGAGTTGTTGTCAACTCCAAGATTGGTATGATGGTACACTTCTTATATCCCCAGGAAGTACAAGGAAATTATTGAAATTGGAAAAGTCGGGGAAACCATTCGTGGTATTGATGTGGGATTTTGTGATTGTGAATCACTTGGAACCTGAGGATTGAACCTGTTAAGGTCGAGATGTGAGACAAAGGCAGTATGGTATGCACATTCAGGCAAAATTGTAGATATCCCGTTCGGAATCGGGGTGTGTGCGTACATGATTATTGGCGGACGTAAGGTCCGAGTAATGAATTGATTTTGAACACGTGGTGGTTCAAGTGAGGTATGGACATGGGCAGCCCAGTGGTTGGACTTGACATCTCATTGGGAGCATGTCTGTTTCCAGCATGGTGGGAACCCACGTTTCGGGGAGAGTTGTGATTGGGAGACGAGAGGAGTGCTCGTCTCCGCATCGGTGATTGGTATTCCGAAGTCTTTGGGGTTGACTTCTTATTTTCTGCCATGGCAGATGATGATTGTTGTTACCAATACGTTGAGCGTGTATTGGTAGGTGGACCCATGTTTGGCCTTGGGTCATTGGACACAAGAAGTTGTGTGTGATTTTGGATTTGGTGGTGATATGCGTGGCCATCTTTCCACCAAGGGAAATTTGGCGAATGATTCAATGAGGGTGTAAGACCCTACGATCAACTTACAGATGGATTGTTAGCTATGTGGGCATGTGTGGACCCTAGGTGGATCTGATTGTGATGTTGTCAACTTTGGACGATGTGACGATCTGGGATCGTGATGTTACTTGTCGGATGACGTAGTGATGGATCTGGATCGTGATCGTGATGATCCAGATTGGACGTGAGTTTATCACTCTTACCTTGATACGTGAGTCGTAAATGACGGGACTGAACTTCTTTTCGGAGTGAAGTCCATATGGTTTGTGACTTGGTTGAGTGGGTTTTCGAAGTGGTCGGATTTTGTCAACCTTTGACGTGTGAATATTGGGATTGGCTTCCCTATGAAGTCAATCGAGTGTTTTGGACAGGCAACCGATAGATTCGGTTATGTTACGTCTTGATGGACGTAAATGAGATTTTGGGTTTTGGAATCGAATTTCTGGGTGACGATTCAGGATTCGATTGCGAAGCTCGAAAATGGATTACTGGATTTGGGTACGGAATGATTGTTCCAATGCTAGCTTTCGGAATAATGATTTCGGATTCGGATTTGGAAATGGAATAAAATATGATGTTTGGGTTCAGATTCGGGATTTCTTACGAAATTGCGGATTCGGATTCGGAATTGGAACTAGATGACGGGTGGAATTCGTTTTGTCTCATGATGGTTTGGGCAAATGTACTCCATTATTGGAACGTGTTTGGCTATGACCTGGGTGGCTATAGGCAGATTGATGGATTGAGGTACGTTGTACGATGATTGGTACTGGTTAGGCGGAGTGGTGCCTAATGGCGGTACATGGGATGTACCAGTGGTGTGCGATCAAACGTGATGGGGATCGGCTTGGTTCCGATATCATTTGTTTGGTTGTGATCGTGGACTGGACATTGGATACCGTGCGCTGTGCAGATTGATCTTGTCGGGTTCAGTGATTTTATGAGCAGGTGCTCTTAGCCATGGTTGGCTTGTGGAACCCTAGTATTGAGATGTGTGTTCACTGCTGGGCTGGTATTCAATGTGTTCCAGTTACACCACCTGATGGAGTAAGTTGACGGTATACGTACACTCAGGATGAGTGAATTGGTGGTCTGAGTAACCACGAGTAGCCTTGTGTGACTTGATCACACCGTGATTTTCCCAGCGTCTTGGTTCGCTGTGGGAGTCGGCGGATATGGACATTGAGATTTAGTTATGTCGCAGGAATGGGCTTGCCCTGCGAATTGAGATCATGTGGTTGATCTTACGCTACATCGAGAGTGATGTAGTACGTGGTGTTGTCACTGACTGGCTGATGGTTGGAGCCTTACCAGGGTGGTAAAGTTTTGTGACGACAGTTTGACTGATGGTGTCAGCATGGACTGACAAATGAGATTTGGTGACTCCCAATGGGAGCAAATGTAAGGATATATTGGCAATGGAAGGGAACCGTTTAGCTGAATGAGTCAGCTAAATGGTTAGGCGATTTTATCGCGGATCAGGGGATCATTTCCACTCGCGGTGGTCGAGTGTTGTTGCTATTTTGACGTATGACTGTGATGGGATGTCTGGGTATAGACGAGGCTGGTGTTGACCCAGCAAGTGGGTGTACAGGTGTACACATGTTATGAGGTCGAATTGTTTTCCACGAGGTGGTTGTGGAATAAGGATGTTGGTAATTTCGAGGACGAAATTCTTTAAGGAGGGAAGGTTGTAACGACCCGTCCCGAATATCGGGATTTAATAATATTTAATTGTGATTTACTAATCTGGGATTAGTTGAGCGATTTCGGACGAATTGTGCAAAATGACTGTTTTGCCCCTGGGCGTGGGCAAAACGTTGACTTTTAATTCGGATGGTCAAATGGACTTTGACCGATGACCGTGACGTAGTTCGGGACGTCACGAGTTCATAGACAGGTGGCACGTTCGATTCCGACGTTCGTGGTGAAAGTTATGATGTACGGAAGTGTAGGGGCATTTTCGTAATTTGAACGTAATAAGGAGAAATGTTGACTTTCTGACCGGGAGGTCCGATGGCCGAGGACCGAGGACCGTTAGGAAGGTCTCGATGCCCTGAGTTCGTAGACAAGCGGCACGCATCAATCGGAGTCCGTATGACCGAGTTACGGGTCTGGATGTGTGAGGGGCATTTTGGTAATTTACTGTGCAGGGGCAGAATTGTAATTTCCACAGGGGTACTGTTTGATCGAAACAGCCGTGAAAATTGGAGGTTTTGTGCGATATGTTCCAAGGGATTGTTTAACATTAATGAATGATTTTGGACAGCTTTGAGGTAGTGGAGGCATGTGTTCTGGGTTGGCAACTGACTTGAAGAACATGGACACCATTTATTAATGGTTTTGGGTCAGTGCAGGAACCTTTACACAGTGGACCTGCGTGGTGCTTTGAGGCACTTTTAACGACTCAATTGGATTAAAAACATTGTGAGTGAGTTGTGAGGATCATTCTGAGCTTGTGTGGTTGTCGAATTGGGGAGGAAACCGTGTGAAACCATTTCGGGTTCTTGGAGGGAAATTTCAGAATTTGATTTCTGAGCCTTGTTGGACCAAACCATGGACGGGTTTAGCTTTCTGGGAGTGTCTGGAGCTCAGCCGTATCAATTTCGAAGGGAACCAGCCACGGCTAAGCTGGGACGGTGGTCACTGTTTTCAGAGGAAATACAGTGCTGTGGACGACGACTTCCAAGTGAGCTCTTCTTCAATTGGTTGTGGTTTTGGGTTCGTTTGTGTCCTAGTATACTTCCTGTGAAGTTAATTTGGAAATGGACTTGAGTTGGGTGAATTACTAAGGACGACCCGTTTTGCTGTTCGAGCTTGGATTGGTTGATTTAATCCATGTCGATGTTGATTATTGACACAGAACTGAAATTGATTGGATATTGATTGTTTTAGGATCAAGAACGGATGAAATCAAGGTCGAATTGATGGTTATCTGGCCGGGTCAGATCGCGGGTAATCAGACCCGTTTACCAGACAAACGGGTGAAGATGGTGACTGTAGCAGTCACTGTAGCAGGCGCGTGGCTTTCACGCGCAGCCACTCACGGCGGCGCGTGACGGCGCGTGGGCACGAATCTCGAGGTGAGGCCAACATGACTTTTATCCTATGCAATGTAACGAACATTTTAGGATTGGTTTCGTGTCGATCGGACACCGTCTCGATATTGTTCGGGATGTCCGAAGCTTTTAAATCCAGTTTAAAAATTCGGGAAAATTACGGGACTTGAATAGGATGTTAATGATGAGGTTAGTGATCCTCTAATGTGATTTGAACAGGATTGGGAGTCCCGGTGATAGTGGTGTGGCCCGGGAAGGCCTATGGCACGCGTATCGAGGCGCTCGGTTAAACGGTCTGTGAGTGGACATTGGTTTTATAAATTCGATGCATGCATAACTGTTTCATGATTGTTATAATTGGGATTTTATGATTTATTTTGGATATCAGTGAATTTATATGTTTTCACGCATTTCGAGATGATTTACGTGTTTGCACGTGAATCGAGATTTTCTGGATTTGCACTGATTTCCATAAATATGGATGGATATGATTTCATGAAACGGTTACGGATTTGATAAAGTGGAATCGAGCCAGGGGCCCAGTTAATTTGTTAATCGGGCCAGGGGCCCAGTTGACTTATGAAATCGGGCCAGGGGCCCAGTTGACTTATATATGTGATTTTGGGTCGGGGACCCTAAAATGGAATGGAATAAACTATTTCGGATTTGATTCAACTATTTGGACTTATAACAGTTTTATGGAAATTCGGGGCAGGGCCCTTGTGATATCTTGGAAATGAATAATAAAATGTGTTCCATAAAACCATCTCGATATGAGGATATTTATATCCTGGTCTCCTCCAAGTGTCGGGGACACTGGAGAAGTCACGGTGCATTGCCTGCGAGGGCTCATTGTACGGAGCTACCTGACCGTATAGTGATCCAGGAGCAGGATTGCTGGACGTCATGGACGTCAGACATCGGGGATGTCAGAGATATGGACCCGGTGAGACCCCGGGCAGCACGCGTTGCTTAATACCGTGAGATATGACGTCTGAACGTCAAGCGTCTAGGACGCTAGGCATCGGGGATGCCAGAGATGGAAAAATAAATAATGAATATTACTGGATTGATGAAATAACTCTTGGATTGACTTTTGGAATTTGAAACTATGCTTTGGGTTCCGGGCTAAGGCCCTAGTGGTTATTTCTAAATAAATATGGGATTATTGGTTTTTGGTGCATGCATATGATTTTACTGAGGGGCATAAATGTCTTATAAATGTTTTTAGCAGACTTGTTTATTTTCGTCCACTCATAGCTTTTGTTTTTAATGCCCTTCAGGTTGATTCCGGATACGACTGCAGCAGAGACTTGAGCATCGCACACCTCCTCCATCGATCCTTACGCACTCTGGAAGCCCGGTTGGGTAATGGCGATCGGTTATCCCTTGTCGGACGCCTCTTGTCCGACGGGAGCACGTCACATTCCATGGTAATCCCGGGGGGATTGGGATGGGTCGTATCAATCAGAGCCAGACCCCGACTGGGAAGTGTGTCAGTGAGGACGCCGGGCCTTAAGGGGGGTGGATTGTAAGACCCGTGTTCTGGAAGGAATGGTGAACAATCCCACATTCCTGCGATGGGGGAATGGTCTGGGAGGGGAATGATGGTGTGCCTGAAAGGTTTAGGCACACACCTATCTAGCGAGGCCTTCTGGGAGCTCACTAGCTTTGGATTCCTGGGGAGCTTCAAAGTTAAGCGAGTGGAGGCTGGTGCAATCACATGATGGGTGACCCACTAGGAAGTTGTGTAACAACCCGTCCCGGAAATTCGGGATTAGATTACTAACTAATCATGATTATTAGGGTTAATCGGTGATTAGTTGGGCGAAATCGGACGAACGATGCAAAATGACCGTTTTGCCCCTAGTCATGGGTAAAACATTGACTTTCAATTCGGAAGGTCAAATGGACTTTGACCAAGGATCGTGACGTAGTTTGGGACGTCACGAGTTCATAGACAGGTGGCACGAGTTCATAGACAGGTGGCACGTTCGATTCCGGCGTTCGTGGTGAAAGTTATGACGTTCGGAAGTCCAAGGGCATTTTCGTAATTTGGACGAAAAGGGGGAAAATGTTGACTTTTTGATCGGGAGGTCCGATGGCCGAGGGCCAAGGACTGTTAGGAAGGTCTCGATGCCCTGAGTTCGTAGACAGGCGGCACGCGTCGATCAGAGTCCGAATGACCAAGTTACGGGTCTAGATGCGTGATGGGCATTTTAGTAATTTGTCATAAGGAGGGTAAAATGGTAATTTTGGGCTGCTGCTTTGAACAGCCGTGTATGGGGAACATGATCAGTGCACGGGGGTGGATTGTTTATGTGGTGAATTGATGGGCTGAGGAGTTGTTTAATGGATAATGGAATGTTTATGCCTTGTGTGGGAAGTAGGAGAGTATAGGTGAGTGCACGGCTGTTTTTCTCTGCCGTTGGTGTCTCTGAAACGGGAAGAAAACAGAGTGCTTTCCCATGCGTGATCAGCCTTTCCAAGGCCAAACTGAGTGCAATTTTGAACGGGAAGGAGATTAAGGGACTGAGAGAAGTGCTATGAGATGGAGAGATGGAAAATGAGAGGAAAATGGTGAGGGAAAGTTCAAAAACCCGAAACTGGTTTTTGATAAATTCAAATTCGAATTTCGGTTTTAGGCCAGCCCAAGCCTAATTGAGGTCCGAATAAGCTTCCTGGAACCTTAATGAGTCGATCCAAATCAAGTGTGGCCATTTTCGAAGCTCCTGGAGCCATGGACGGACATGGTGGATGACCGGAAAATTCGAGCTTGGAGTCGTGGTTATTGAGGTGAGTTCTTGTGAAATTAATTGTGAAATCATCCTTAGAGTGAGTATACGAAGCTTCCCAACTAATTAATTGAAAGAAACCGTGACTGTGTGATGAATTGGAACATTGAACCCGATTAGGACCCGTGTTCGATTGAGCTGGTTTCAGGCCATGTCGACTTGAATGAGTAAAACAGAACCTTAATTAAGTCCATCACGATGCTATCTGAGAGTAGTAAAAAATTCGGGAAAATTACGGGACTTGAATGGGAGGTTAATGAAGAGGTTAGTAACCCTCTAATTGTGAAATCATCCTTAGAGTGAGTATACGAATCTTCCCAACTAATTAATTGAAAGAAACCGTGACTGTGTGATGAATTGGAACATTGAACCCGATTAGGACCCGTGTTCGATTGAGCTGGTTTCAGGCCATGTCGACTTGAATGAGTAAAACAGAACCTTAATTAAGTCCATCATGATGCTATCTGAGAGTTTAATTGAAGGAATTAAGTGGTTATTCGCAGGGATTGAATCGGTTCAAGACACGGGTTGCAGACCCGTTTACCAGGGAAACGGGCGAGGAAGGAGATGAACAGTGCTTGACACGGTAGTAAGCACGTGGGTGTCACGCGCAGCCACTCACGGTGGCGCGTGACGGCGCATGAGCACGAATTCCAAGGTGAGGTCAACATGAAATTTATCCTATACAATGTAACCAACATTTTAGCGTTGGTTTCGTATCAATCGGACCCCGTTCCGACATTGTTCGGGATGTCCGATAGTAAAAAATCCGAAAAAATTACGGGACTTGAATGGGAGGTTAATGAAGAGGTTAGTAACCCTCTAATGTGATATGGACAGGTTTGGGAGTCCCGGTGTTAGTGGCGAGGCCCGGGAAGGCCGATGGCACTCGTATCGAGGCGCATGGTTAAACGGTCTGTGAGTGGACATTGGTTTTATAAATTCTATGCATGCATAACTGTTTCATGATGATTATATTTGTGATTATATGATTTGATTCGGATATTGGTCAGTTAATATGATTTCACGCATTTCGAGACGATTTACGTGCAAACACGTAAATCGAGGTTTTACGGTTTTGCACTGATTTCCATATTTTTGGGTTGGATATGATTTCATGAAACGGTTATAGACTTGATAAAGTAAACTCGGGCTGAGACCCATTTGAGTTATAATATTGGGTCAGGGGCCCAGTTGATTTACCAAATCGGGCCAGGGGCCCAGTTGATTTATAAATGTGATTTCGGGTTGGGGTCCCTAAAATGGAATTGAATAAATGATTTTGGATTTAATAAACCAAGTATTTGGACTTGTGATGGTTTTATGGAAATTTGGGGCAGGGCCCTTGTGATATTTTGGAAATGAAAGATAAACTGTTTTCCATAAACCATCTCGATATGAGGATATGTAATGGTCTCCTCCAGGTGTTGGGACACTGGGGAAGTCACGGTACATTACCTGCGAGGGGTCATTGTACGGAGCATCCGGACCATATGATGACTCAGGAGCAGGATTGCTATGATTAGACATCTGGGACGTCAGACATCTGGGATGTTAGAGATATGGACCCGGTCCCCGGGTAACACGCCGCTTTAATACCGTGAGATATGACGTCTGGGACGTCAAGCGTCTGGTATGCTAGGCATCTGGGATGCCGGAGATGGTAATGTGGTAAATGTGTACCACTGTATTTATGAAACGACTTTTGATTGAAAATGTGTTTGTGGTTTCTAGGCTAAGGCCCTAAGGGTTATTACTAATAAATGTTTGATTATTGGTTTTTGATGCATGCATATGTTTTTACTGAGGGGCATAAATGTCTTATAAAATGTATCTTATGAACTTGTTTATTTTCGTCCACTCACAGCCTTTATTGTTTTCAATGCCCTTCAGGTTGATCGCGGATGCGACTGCAGCGGAGACCGGGACATTGCATGCCTCCTTCATCGATCCTTGCGCACTCTGGAAGCCCGTTGGGGCAGTGGCTTGAGGTTATCCCTTATTTGACACTTCGTGTCAAACGGAAGCATGACACATCCCGCGGTAATCTCGGGGGGATTGGGATGGGTCGTGTCAGCGTGGTATCAGAGCAGGGTTACTCTTCTTGTGCACGCAGGTCGAGGATGTGGTGTCCTTTGTAGGCTGCAGTTTGTCATCAACCTGATAGTTAGGGTAGTCGGATGGATAGTTGGTGGGATTAAATTTTGAATAGTGGATAGAGTACGATTGGCCTGATACGCCGTGCGTTGTATGCGATGAACTGGTAATGTGGGACCGTCGGTTCGGTCATGTGATAATAGATTGTTGTGCTGCGGGGCGCAGCTGGGTTCGAGAAACCCCATTTGAGGAGTAATTTTGAGAAATGCAAAGCTCAGTTGAGTAATAGTCTAAAATGTAGACCCTGGCGGTGATTACTAGGGTAAGGGATGTTGGTAAATCGGAGTTAGCCGATGACCTTCGTGGTGGTACCCACATTGAGTTGATGATTGGATTGGAATTGACGTCCTACGATGTCCGGACCGCGGGGTCGGTCAGGTTGTGGATTTTGCTGCAGAAGACGGTTGGGTCCCTCTGAACCCTAGGGTGTGATTGTGGAACCCTAGTTTATGATGGTTGGGAAAGGTGAACCTTAGTCGTTATAAATGGACTAGTATTGTGAGTCCATAGTCCTGAGGATTGGATGATTTTCCGAAGTCGGGGTGGTCTGTCGAGGCGAACCCAGATTATGATTAGTGGATTTGGACTTGTGCTACGACGAGCAGGCGAGGTCATAGATGGCCATGTGGATGACTCCAGTGAGTCTAGCCAGAACGATAGAGATCGATTGTCAGATGTGAAGTGAGTTAGTGGGATTCGATCCACGAGTACGGTTATGAGATAAGATATGGAATTTTGAGTTGGACCGGATAATCGTGTGATGCGTGGATACGGATCTCGATAGCGATGCTTGTTGGTCGATAGTCGTGTGGAGATGACTGATCATCGATGTGGTTGTGGTAGTTGAGAATCAGGGGACGTTCAGGGAACATTCATTATGTAACAACCCGTCCCGAGAGTTGGGTTTAGTAGAGTGATTGAGAGGAGATTAGTGAGCTTAATCGGTGGTTAGTTGGTCCCGATAAAGTCGTTAGCCTAGAATGACGATTTTGCCCCTAGTTAGGGCAAAAAGTTGACTTTTTGTTCGGGTGGTCAATTGGGTATTGACCGGTGACCAGGACGTAGTTTAGGACGTCACGAATCCCTAGGCAGGTGGCACGCCCGATTACGACATCCGAGGAGGAAGTTGTGATGTTCGGAAGGTGGAGGGCATAATCGTAATTTGGGTAAATTAGGGGGGAAGAGTTGACTTTTTGTGTAATCGGGTTTAGGTATGTTGACCTAGGATGGGTAGATAGCTCTTGTCGTCTTGAGTTCGATGACAGGCGGCACGTATTGATTGGATTTACGATGTGGGAGTTACGGGTCTAGGAAGTCAATGGCATAACTGTAAATTTGAGTTAAAAAGAAGGGTAATTTGGTCTTTTGGTTATCTGGGGATTTGTGCACAGAGAGGGCAAAATAGATGGCTGAGATTGGGCCAGATGGTGAAGGCCTGGGCAGATTGGTGACATGTGGCAAGTGTGTAGTGGGTTCTACACACTTGTGCACGGGTCCAATTATTTTGGGACTTAAATCGAGCAAGTGTGTGTGTGTTCTTCAACCAGAGTGAAACAGAGGGAGGAATTGAGAGAAATTGAGAAGGTAATCGTGTAGGTTGGTGAGTCTGGTGATTTGTGAGGGTGAAAGGAAGAAGAAAGGAGGTTGATAATCGAGTTTGGGATCGAGATCGTGCACGGAGACACGGTGGTTGGCGAGGCTGAGTTCTCTGGTAAAACAGAGAGACAGTGAGACAGAGACGGTGGTTGTGCCGTGAGGTGGCTCAATTCAAGTCAAGAGGAGGCTGGGACGAGTGCAGAGGACTTGTTGGACACCGTGGTACACGGCTGAGCTCACGACGGCGACAGGAGGACAGGTAAATCCTCACCCCCGTTTCTTTGCTCTGTTTTGTCGTTTGGATTCAGAAGCTAAGTCGTGGACCTAGGGCTAGAGTCGAGGGATCTGGAGGTTAGGGTGAGACTCCTGGGGGTCCTAGGAATCGTTTGAGTGTGTTGCCGTGGCGGGGAGTGCACGGTGGCGGTTGGCACGACAAGAGTACCTGTGTGCTCTGTTTTGCCGTGATGTTCAAACGGGAAATCGTGACGTGTGGGGTTGAGTCGACGGTCAAGGTGAGTCAGGTTAGGCTTAGAGAGGTCCAGGGAAGAGTTTGGAGTAGCCACCGTGACGGGGGTGACCTGGGTGGCCGGAGTAGAAGACAGAGGATGGTACGGGTTTTCTTTCGAGTTCCAGTCGACAAGTACGGGGCTGTGTCGAGGTGATTGGAGTTGGGGAAAAGATAGCCTAGGACTGGACGATGGGAATGGTGAAGAAAGGGAGGAAAATGGTGCAGGCACGGCGGTGAACCGCTGACGCCGGTTCAAGTTGCAGAAGACTGTGCTGAACCGGGTTTGCTCAAGGTAGCCGATGCACTGTAGCAGGCGCGTGAGGACCACGCGCAGCCACTTTGGGCGGCGCATGGGGGCGCGTGCGGCGGCGATGGGGAAAGTGGTCAACATGGTTTTTTGGTCTAGGTGTTCTAACGAGTCTAATAGAAGTGGTTTCGAGTTGTTCGGACGTCGTTTGAGGTTAGTTCCGCAAGGGTGACGGTTTAGGGTTCCGGTTCGTTACGTTTCGAACCCGGGGATTTTTGAGGGAATTTAGGTGATTACTCGTGGACGTGTTAGTGACGTAATTTGGTGGTTGTTGATAGGATCGGGATTTCCCGAGGAAGCCGAGGAACGTGTAGGACGTTCGGGACGCGATTGAGGGCTCGGTACTGTGAGTGGACCCTTTCCCTAAACTCGAGCATGCATAACTGTTTTCTATAATCGTTTTGTGGTTTTAATCATAATTCTATGTTTATCGAATATGTTTCGGTTAGTTTTACACTATTACACGTTTTTCGAGGAAATCAATTTTTAGCACGTTTTACGAGGAATGGTTGGTTTTTAAAATTGATGCTATGGTTTGGGATTTTAACTGATAAGTGGTTTTCAATGATTATAAAGGGATTTTGGAACATGATTTTGATAATCAAGGTTTTTGGTTTTAGAAACGGATTTCGGGAAAAGGGTTGGTTTTCAAGTGGAAAAGTGGATTCCGGATTTGGGTTCGGAATGACGGTTCTGGACGCCAGAAGGGCATCGGTCCGGTGATTCCGGATTCGGGTTTGGATGTGGAATGATAAATGGTTTTCAAGTGATTTTGGATTGGATTTGCTGGATCTGGTTATTGGGTTTAAAGACCCGGATACTGATTTGACGGGGGACGGGCCCGGATTGAGTTTAAAGACTCGGGAGTTTAAAGACTCGGATATATTGTTATTTCCCCCGTAGGCCTTTGAGTTTAAAGACTCGGGAGTTTAAAGACTCGGATATAATTAAGGCCTGGATTGAGTTTAAAGACTCGGGAGTTTAAAGACTCGGATAGGTCCAGCAGGTTTGATTGGAAAAATAATGATTGGATGTTCAGGGTTTCTGGTATGGTTTTATGATTCATATGCTATGATTTCTATAACTATTTTACAGTGTTTCTGTTTCTTATGATGCTTTATGATGATCGATTTCTACCTGTTTTGATAACTGGGTTATGCATGTGATTTCTAAACGGAGGGTTAAACTCGGTTTGCTGATAAATGGTTTTAGAGCTTTTCTTTTATCATGGTCCACTCACATCTTTCGTTTTAAATTGCCCTCCAGGTTGTGGAGATAGCGCGGGGTCTTGACGTCGAAGCAGTGTCTGAGGCATAGAAGTGACGAGCGGGATTTCCGAGTGCTTAAATTTTCCTCCGCGTGCGTGTACTTATTATCGGTTTTTATTTCCTTGTGTTTCGTACTATGCTCTGTAAAGTATAACTTCGGGATATTTTATATGGTTTCTCCTGCGTCTGACTGAGTTTGGGTGATTTTGCGTGAGTTGTACTTGCGTGTCGTGTCGGGGAGTCAGACGGGAGCAGGATTTACCTCGGGTTTCGGGGTGAAACCAGGGTGGGTCCTGACACATTATCCTGATGTGGATGGTCAAATTGGAGGTATCCATAGTTGTGGAGTACGAGTAGTGATACGGGATCGTCGTTCGGTATGAGTGGAGATCCAGGGTATCAACTTCGCACGTTGTGTGCTAGTGTGGATGGTCGCGTGCTAGTGTGGGTGTTCGTGTGCTGGTGTGGATGTATGGATGCCTGTGTGTTGAGGCAAGTGTTGATGATACTAGCACTGGTGCTGGTGTTTGTGATTGAGATTGTGATGAGCCATAAGATGGGATGTGACTCTGTCATGATGGACATATGATTGGTATCTGCGACTCAGTAGTGGTTGAGTCAGGGACTGCATAGGATCCAACGGAGATTGTGAGGTGTTGGACAGTGTCGAGATGACAAGTGATGGATGGATAAAAAGGTATGTTTGAGACAAGAGGAATCTAGGGATGATGTTCCCTATGTCATGAGAATTAGTGGATCTGGATTGTGATGTTGTGGACATTGGACATGGTGACAATCTGGGATCGTAATGGTACCCGTCGGGTGACGTGGTAATGGGTTTGAATTGTGATCGTTTTGATCAGGGTAGATGAAGAGCTTATCGCTCTGTCACATGTTTGGATATGGAAATAGTTGGACTGAACTTCTTTTCGAAGTTAATCAGTGCTCGAGCGAGTTGGAATAATTGCGAATTGACTCGAGGATTTGACCGTGAATGAGTGGTTATTCAACGGGGTCTAGTTGGTTAGTTTTGGATATGTGGATGTTGGGATTGGCTTCCCTATGAAGTCAATCGAATGTATTGAGTAGGTAACCGATATGTTTGATTTTTGTGTGTTTGGGAGACGTGAAAGAGCTTTCGGGTTTTAGGATCGAATTTCTGGGTGACGATTCAAGATTCGATTTCGGAACTTGAAAGTGGATTTCTGGATTTGGGTACAGAATGATTATTCCTGATGCTAGCTTATGGAATAATGATTTCGGATTCGGATTCGGAAATGGGTTAAGGATATGATGTTTGGGTTTGAATCCGGGATTTCTTATGAAGTTGCGGATTCGAATTCGGATTTGGATTTGGAGCTGGGGGATGAGTTGGAATGAGCGATGTGTCTAGTCTGGGATTGGACAGGAGAACCCCAGTATTGAATTATGATTGACTGTAGGCCATGTAGTGGGCTTATTGGAGAATGGATGTACGTACCATGTACGGTGTACGGGGGTCGGTACTGGACAGACCGAGTGACACCTGGTACATGGGAGGTACCAGTGGTGTGTGGTTGTACGTGTTGGTATCGGCTTAGTTTCGACACCATTGGATTTGGTGGTGGGCGTGAACTGGACATTGAGTACTATGCACTGGGCAGAGTAATTTTGTTGGGTTTGGTGATTTTATGAGCAGGCGCTCTTAGCCACGGATGGCTAGTGAAACCCTAGTGTGGAGATGTGTGATCACTGATTGGCTAGTATTCAATGTGATTCAGTTACACCACCTGATTGAGCAAGATGACGGTATACGTATGCTCAGGATGAGTGAGTTGGTGGTTGTGTAACTACGAGTAGCCTTGCGTGATGTTATCACGCCGAGATATTTCTAGGGTCATGGTTCGCTGAGGGAGTTAACAGTTATGGACTTTGACATTGATATGTGTTGCAGGATTGGGCTTACCCTGCGAGATGAGGTCAGGTGGTTGATCCTACACTACATTGAGTGTGTTGTAACACGAGGTGATGATACGATCGACCGATGGTTGGAGCTTTACTAGGGTGGTAAAGCTTAGTGGTGACAGTTTGACTGGTAGTGTCAGCATGGACTGACAAGTGGGATTTGGTGACTCCCAGGGGGGAGCAGACGTCAATTATATTAATGATTAAAAGAAATCGACAAGCTGAAGGAGTCAGCTATGTGGTGAACTTGACAAGCGATATTCACACGGAACAGGTGATCAATTTCACTCGCGGTGGTCGAGTGCGGTCGGTACGACGTGAGACGGTAATGGGACGTCTGAGTACGGATGAGTTAGTTGGTGTAGGGGTGTACACGTGTTGCGAGGTCGAAATGTTTTCCACGAGGTGGATGTGGAATAAGGATAATTGGAAATTTCGAGGACGAAATTATTTAAGGGGGAAGGTTGTAACGACCCGTCCAGGAAATTCGGGATTAGATTACTAACTAATCATGATTAGCAGGGTTAATCAGTGATTAGTTGGGCGAAATCGGACGAACGATGCAAAATGACCGTTTGTCCCTAGTCGGGGGGTAAAACATTGACTTTCAATTCGGTCGGTCAAATGGACTTTGACCAAGGACCGTGACATAGTTTGGGACGTCACGAGTTCATAGACAGGTGGCACGTTCGATTCCGACGGTCGTGGTGAAAGTTATGACGTTCGGAAGTCCAAGGGAATTTTCGTAATTTAGCCGAAAAGGGGGAAAATGTTGACTATTTGATCGGGAGGTCCGATGGCCGAGGGCCAAGGACCGTTAGGAAAGTCTCGATGCCCTGAGTCCGTAGACAAGCGGCACGCATCGATCGGAGTCTGAATGACTAATAAATGTTTGATTATTGGTTTTTGATGCATGCATATGTTTTTACTGAGGGGCATAAATGTCTTATAAAATGTATCTTATGAACTTGTTTATTTTCGTCCACTCACAGCCTTTATTGTTTTCAATGCCCTTCAGGTTGATCGCGGATGCGACTGCAGCGGAGACCGGGACATTGCATGCCTTCTCCATCGATCCTTGCGCACTCTGGAAGCCCGTTGGGCCAGTGGCTTGAGGTTATCCCTTGTCTGACACTTCGTGTCAAACGAGAGAATGACACATCCCGCGGTAATCCCGGGGGGACTGGGATGGGTCGTGTCAAGTTGTACCGTGAGATCCCAGGAACAAAACCCTTCGGGCTGGGCTGTTTCGGCCAGTGAGTCTAGAGGGAACAATATCGTGTTAGGTAGAGTGGGCCGCTGCTCAACTCTGATCTAAACGAGACCTTTTGGGAGCTCAGTGGCTTTGGGTTCGGTTGAAACTCCAAAGTTAAGCGAGTTGAGGTTGGTGCAATTCCATGATGGGTGACCCCCTAAGAAGTTGCACCGTGAGCTCCCGAAAACAAAACCGTGAGGGTAAGGGCAGGGAGGCCCAAAGTAGACAATATCATGTTAGATGAGTCGGGTTCTGAAAAGTAAACTATTGCATTAACATTTCAAGCTTGTAAGGAGTAAGAAATTCGGGAAATCTTCAATTGAGATGAATATCAGTTGGAAATCATGCCATGAGATGGCAGAGCACTCAAATGCGACGACAAGACGTCAAAAATGAAGGTTTGAGTTCCTCAACGACTTTCTGTATGTTGGTAGTCAGGATGACTATCCGTAAGAAGGTGACCAGAGACTGTCTGTGAACCAGTATTCGGAATGACTGCTCGTGAGCTGGTGGCCAGGATGATTGTCTGTATGTCAGTAGTCGGGATAGCTATCCGTAGAACGGTGACCAGAGACTGTCCGTGAACTGGTGGTCGGGATGATTGTCCATGAGGCAGTAGTCAGAATAACTATCCGTGAACCGATAGTCGATAATATCAACCATTATGACACTAAGTGGTTAGAAAGAAGGTTGATTGTCATGGCCCACCCCTAATCCCCCAGGATTAGGGACTAAACCCTGCTCCCGTCTGACTTACGCATGACACGAAGGCTAAACGGACGTCCAACCTTCGTGTGACACGTAAGTCGGACAAGGGATTCTCGAACTGACCATCCAAAGTTTTCCGAACTTCCCCGAGTGCGCAAAGTCTACTGTGGATCGTGCATGTGATGTCTCCGTCTCTCTCGAAAACACGAAAAGACTGTGAGTAGACAAAAATAAAGTTTAAGTTCAAAAACAGTTATCAGAAAACAATAACATTTATACCCTCCGCGTAAAAACCAATGCATGCATATCAATTTCATGTTATAAAACCATGTAAGAAAATCAGACACATTTTCCATTTCTCAAATCCCGGGCCTCCGCCCAAAACCATCAAAAACCGTTTCATCCGGGCCACTGCCCAAAACCTCAGAAAACCATTATCATCAATTCTCAGTGAAATCCAAAACACATTTGCAACCACATTTTCATCCATCGAACCTGCTGGATCTATCCGAGTCTTTAAACTCCCAAGTCTTTAAACTCAATAACCACGCCTCAATAATCCGAGTCTTTAAACTCCGAGTCTTTAAACTCAACAGGCCTACGGGGGAAATATCAATATCTCTGAGTCTTTAAACTCCCGAGTCTTTAAACTCAATCCGGATCTTTAAACCCAATCCGGGCCCGTCCACCGTCAATCACAATATCCGGGTCTTTAAACCCAATAACCAGATCCAGAAAATCCAATCAAAACCATTTGAAAACCAGTTCTACATCCATCTCCAAACCCGAATCCGAAACCACTGGTCCGAAGCCCTTCCAGCATCCAGAACCGTCATTCCGTATCCAAATCCAGAACTCATATCCATTTCCTTTCCAGATCCGAGTCCGCAACCATCATTCCGTAAGCCGGCATCCGAAATAACCATTCTGAACCCAAACCCGAAATCCACTTCCAAGTCCCGAATCGAATCCTGAATCGTCATCCGGAATTCCGATTCCAAAACCCGAAATCACGTTTCTCAAAACCACTTTTTGAACTGGGCCTCTAAGCCCGAAAACCCTTTTTCCGAAATCTTGTTACTTTCTTTAAAATCAAATCGTATTTCAAATCCCGAAATCAATTCATTAAAACCAGGTTCAAATCATGATATTTATCAAAACCTCGTAAAACGTGAAAACCCGTCATTTCCTCGAAAAATGTGCAAAACCGAAAACCATCACAATCATAAATCAAATCATAGAATCACGTATGAAAACATATAAAAACATATATGCATACATCAAGAGTTAGAAAGCAAAGTCCACTCACATACCATTTCGACGTCGCCTCGATACGCGCGTACTTACGCCGTTCCCGGCCATTTCGCTATCCTCGGCTTTCCCGAACCTGTCCAAATCCTATAACGAGGTCACTAACTACTTCACAAAGGTCATACTAAAGTCCCATAATTTTCCCGTATTTTTAACTATTTTTAACCGAGCCCTAAAACTTTCGGACAGCCCGAAACATATCGAGCGATATCCGATCGACTCGAAACCAGCGCCAAAATGTTCGTTACATCGAATACTTTACAAGTCGTGTTGGAAAGTTCCCCAAACTAGGCCCCACGCACCTCCACGCGCGTCTAGAAGGTTCTGCGCGTGAAACCCACGCGCATGAACAGTGTCACCTTCTTTCTCTCGCCGACCCGGTTCAGACCGGTTCGAACCAGTCCGGTTCGACCAGGCCGGCGTGAGCGGTTTTGTACCATTTTTAATCCGTTTTAAAATCTAATTATTCCATTAGTTTCGTCCTTCTCCTCTTAATCGACTAACCTAATCAATTTGTAACAAAACCACGAAATCATACCTTCATGTTCAAGAGTTCAACCCATACTCTGCAACCTCGACGTCTATGGTTTTTTTTTCCGGCTTCCTCCAGCCTCCAAGTTCGTCCCAAACGACTTGTTTCCCTTCCATGATCGTGTTCCAGTCATTAGTTTTCATCAACAAGGTCTACAAACCCATAATCAAATTTAAAACCCAAACTTACCGCATCGGGTTCGTCGGCCACCGTCCACGGCGAGCCACCAAATCAAGTCCATTCGACTCCCAGACACCTCAGAATCACGATGCCGTATTCAATTGAGCTCCTTAACCCTTAACTGTAACGTCCAAATATGAAAGTAGAAACAAAGGACTTGCGGGTTCCTCTCAATTCCGCCATCGTCCCCTACTGTCGAACCTCGCCGTGACCACCCATCATCCTATCTAAGCTCCATCTCTCCTTTCCCTTCAGACTACATAGGCAAAGAATGAGGTTTGAGTGGTGTTATGAAGCTGAGTTCTCTCTGTTGCACACGGGTACTCTGCCTCCCGTGATATCAAAGCCACCGTCCACGACGATGATTGATTCCAACACCACCACACTCGTCCCAAGCTCCTCTCCATAGTTTCTTCACAACTCAAGGCCGGACGATGGCGATCAAGGGACCAAATTGACAGGTTCTCTCACGGTTGCACCTCCACTCTGTTTCTTCAACTTAGAACCGATTTAAACCTCCGTATAAACTTGTGAGGCGGTCATCAATGTTCCACAAACATTTGGAGAGGGCCACTTGTCAAACTCCTGGTGGTCACCTTCTCCCAAAACAGCCACATGTCCTTTTGTTATTGGCACAATTCCCAAGGCACAAAAAGACCAAACTGCCCCTAAATGTCCAATTTACGATTTTACTCCTCATCTTTCGAGAACCATATCTTATCTGAACGAAGTCTGATACAGGCGTGCCGCCTGTCGTTGTACTCAGGATGTCGAGACCTACCTAACGGTCCTAGGTCTACGTACAAAAATCCTGTCGTACGAAAAGTCAACTTTTTCCCCTATTTCAACCAAATTACGGTAATGCCTTCAAACTTCCGAACATCATAACTTCCTCCTCGGATGTCGGAATCGGGCATGCCACCCGTCTACAGACTCGTGACGTCCCGAACTAAGTCACAGTCATCGGTCAATACCCAATTGACCGCCCGAACTCAAAGTCAACATTTTGCCCACTCTAGGGGCAAAATCATCATTCTACGCTCACGGACCAAACGTAACCAACTAAACACCGATTAAGCTCACTAATCCCACCTTAAATACCCTGCTAATCCCGGCTCTCGGGACGGGTTGTTACATTGATCTTCTGCGAACCTGAGCCGAAAGTCTAAGAACTGGTCAGTTGGGAAGAATACAACCCTTATGACACTTGAGCGGTTAGAAAGAAGGTCTATGCAACGATGAGAAGCCCACCATTATGACTCTGTTTGGTTAGAAAGATGTTTAGGAAAGTGCATAAATGCCTCGAAGGAGAGAGAAGAGAAGTTGCATCTTGATTTCCTAGTTTGAAGGAGCAGTTTTTTCCACAAGGGCGATCTATTTTTAAACCATGAAACTTTGGTCAAAGGTGTTCATAGGTTCAGAAATTCATGGAGATCAATTTGCTAAGGTTGATTAGTTGTCCTTTGAGAAGCTGGGTTGCTCTCTATTTATAGGTGGTGAAGGATTTTGCCACTTGTAGATTAGGGTTTCCCAATAGGTCCCACTTTTTCGTTCATCCCTTTGGAACACTCCCACTTGCCTCATTTTTCTTCGTTTTCTCTGTCAGCACCATCCAAGCTTACTTCCTCTCCATGTTCGAGCTCGTTGGGCTGGGTTTGTGTGTCTTTGGGCCTTTAATTCCGTGAGGCAGTGTCTTGGGCCCAAAGGGTATTTTTTTCGGGTGTAAATACCATGCTATGCAGGGGACTGATGCCAAGGTATCCCACAACGCAATAACATCAAGTTTTTCATCCCTTGACAAAAGGACAATATAAAAAGAAGATGATGTGGCCATGAGATTCCGGGACAAGAGTGCAAAGAACACAATTGTGATTAGTCGTCAGAGTAAAATGTAAGTCACACATATAGAATGTCAGAATATGAACAAATGAACCAATAAAACTCAAATTATTTTTTAAATCTTTAATCAATAAGAATTTGAAAATTTGACTTGGGTTACTTTATTGAGAATTTGGAAATAAAAAATAAATAAAAACATGGAATCCAAAATTTGATGAAATGTAATGTTTTAAACTGTTAGATTAATCAAGGGTCGAGAGGTGATGAAATGCAGCGAAATGTGTGGAGTCTAAATCGGCTCACGACCATTTTGTGTATAAAATGATGTGAAGGTAAATTTGTAGTGTTTCAAGGACCTAACTATACAGTTGGGCATTCAACAAGTGTGTTTACTTTTTATTTTATCTAATGGTCTAAGATGGTTTTTTTAATAGTTATGGTGTAATGATATTTTCCTCTATACATTATATGAGAGGTCTCGAGCTCAAATTAGCGATGCCAATATCCAAGTTGTGACATGACCCCTTCCGAAAAGTTTTGATAACAGTCTCAAGTCCTACTCCCATCTGAAAAACAAATCAAAATTCTGAAACTACCCACAACACTTGTTAGACAAGAAATTACCATACTGATTTTCCGCTTATACCTCTGCCTCTCGATCAACCCTGATTTTCTTGTAAAAGCATGGAGGGCCAACATAACTATTAAAGTGTGAGTGGACAAAAATAATTATTTATAAATAAATTTCAAGGAATATACCTTTACCCTCAAATTATAAAAGTATGTGTGCATACAATAAAGCGTGAATAACTGGATTTCAATTCAAATTACATCGTAAACTGTGAGATCCACAAATCATAAACTGCATCAAAATTCTTGTGGCCCACATTTCTCTGAAATCTCTTTTCCAAAATCACCAATAAACCTGGATACAACCATCAATAACCACATAAAATCAATCCTCGAGTACACAGACATTAGTTATCGGAACAATCTGTACTATGCGTAGATAGTTTCTAAGTCATATTTTCAAGATCAGATGATAGGACCCGTCCCAATCCTCTTTGGATTACCGTTGGACGTGCTTGCTCCCGTCTAACAATCATACTCAAAATACCGAAAAGACCCTTAATGGGTTTAAAAGTAAACATGCTGAGTTCAACTATAACATTGTCAGACAAGGGATAAGTATCTCTATACACAGGACCGAGCATACATGTCTGTACAAATAAAAGTATGAAAATCCTACCCAAAGGGGTAATCAGATGCGCAGTAATACTGTCTATGCCTCTGCCTCAGTATCCACTGACACAACCCATCCCAATCCTCCCTAGATTAACGCGGGATGTGCCATGCTCCCGTCTAACACTTCGTGCCAGATCATGGACACACCTAACCTTCTCAGGGCTTCTAGAATACACCGAGATCTGTGGAGGCATGTGATGTCTCGGTCTCTACTACATCCCGCATCCGCGATCAACCTGAAGGGTATTAAAAACCAGAAAATATGTGAGTGGATAAAAATAAACAGTTTATAAAAATAATTTCACGAAAAGGAATTTATGCCCTTCATTAAAAAGTATGCATGCATCAGAAAACAAATTATAACCACCATTTGCTTTAAATCAAATCATAGGTTTTTCAGTTTAAAACTCAGTGAAAACGTTTATCAATCAAAGCCATTTCCTTAGTAGGGTCTCAGCCCAAACCATTTAAAATACAGTTTAACCAATCCCCGACATTCCAGATGTCTAATCAATAATGTCACAGCCTCTAAGGCTATATGTGCCACTCGGGGTCTCAGGTTAGAGTCATTCCCTCGGATTCACCAGTGTCCGGGGCGACATCATAATGATGTGCCTTCCCCAGATCACTGTCTGGGGTAACATCTAGCAATCCTGATCCTGAGTCTCCTCGTCGAAACGAGAAGCGACCCCTCTCAGGTAATGCTCGCACTCCTGGTCTTGAGCCTCTCCTCAGAGCGGCCCCTCCCATGCTATGCATCGTGACTACTCCAAGATACTACAAGACGTCTGGAGGAGACAATCCACTCATAAAGATGGTATAAGTAAAACAGTGAAAATCATGGTAAACCATTTATACCTCAAATCCAGTTTTAAAAATTTCAACAGGGTCTCAACCCGAGATATAGTTCCACAAACCATTTCCACAAAATCAGGATTCCTCGAATCCGATCCAATCCAAATTTCATAGGGACTCAAGCCCAAATACAAATCTCGTTGGGACTCAGCACAAAATCATCTCAATAGGGTCTCAAACCCAAAATCTCATTTCATACACCACAACTTGGACTCAAGCCCGATATCATAAACCAATTAGGCCTCAAGTCCGATACCATAAACCAACTGGGCCTCAAGCCCGATATCTCATAAATAAACGGGGCCTCAAGCCCGAAATAATATTTCCGAATCCGAAATCATTTCCTTATTTAATAATTTGAAAACACAATCACGTATAAAATCTGGCCTAAGCCAAAGGTACAATATAAAGCATAAATCTTGAAATACGTGTAATATCATATTAGTATGAAATTACCAAAACACCACAATCATATAAACCATATGCACTCAAGGCATCTCAAATCAGTGTTCATATAATACAGTTATGCATACATCATATTTAGAAAGTAAGTTTCCACTCACAGACCATCCAAACTGCACGCCTACAAATTGCGACGTAAGCCACTATGGGCTATACTGAACTCTTCGGGTCATCCGGACCTGTCCAAAACATACTTAAAGGTAACTAAAAACCTAGATAAGTCCTAATAAAAAACCCTCAAAACTTCTAGAAAATTCAACGTGTCCCGAACACGCTTCCCTATACTAAAAACCACAACTTCACCAACTAAACAATCTCTCATCAACCTGAAACCACCATCATTGGATTCAAAACATCGAAACCTTTCGAATGGGACCAGTCTCACCTTGAAATTTGTTCCCACGTGCCCCTACACGCCAGTCAAAGTTCCTAGTCAACGGTGGTCAAAGTCAACGCTGACGTCACAGTCAAGGGTCAAAGTCAATGGCTGATGTCAGCCTAACAGGTCTAACACATGTCAGGTCTGACATGTGCCACGTGTCAGCCCTTGATTGGTCCACGTGACCTACCATGTGTCCACTAATACCTTTGACAGCTTGCCACGTGGCACCACCTGATTGGTCCACGTGGTCTGACACGTCACTGCTAACTGTACCTGACATCTACCATGTGGCAGCACCCCATTAGCCACGTGGCCTGACAACCCTGACAGATGATGATGTCACCCATTGACGTCATCATCGTCTGCCTCTCGAAGTTTCGACCTGTTTTCCTGCAACCGGATCAACTGGACCCGCGACTTGATCTGGCCGTATCTCAGCCATCCAGCCACCAAATCGTGCCATTTTTTCCCCTATCGACTCGTCTTGATCCCTAGACTAGTTCTATGACCTCAAAAATACGAGAGGAGACCCAGAAATTACATTCCCAAGCTCATGATTTTGGATGAACTTCCAACCCTGTTTCCAGCCATTCCTAGCAACCAAAATCTTTCCAAATCACCCCTCTGAGTTCGTCTGGGTCTTAGGAACGTATTCCAATCAAAAAAATCGTCCAAAAAACCTTAAAATCCAAACTTCAAATTTTGAATTTAAAAGCTTACCTTCACGATTTTCCGGCCACTGTCCTCTATCATCTACGTCGTTGCCACCATTGTGATCATTTGGTCTCACTCTCTTACCTTCTCGTTCACTCTAGAAGCAATGGATGGGGATTGAAGGATGTTTGGGTGGGTTTAGTTTTGGGTTTGTATGGGTTTCGGGGGTGAAGGAACAAAGAAGATGAAAATAATAGATCCCATAATATTTGGGGTAATGGGCCAATAAGATGAGTGACACTTTTCACTCATCAAGTGGTCCACCCAGATATTTTACCCAATCTAAATCTGTCATTTGTACATTTTCTCGTAAAACATAGATAATATCGATTTTATTTCGTGAACCATAATTTTTCCGTACGACGTTCAATTTTGACGTGTCGTCTATATTCGGACTCGTAACATCCTGATCTACGTAACGGTCCTCAGTTCTCATGCATTTGACCTCCCGGGTCAAAAGTCAATTTTTTACCCATTTCTAGGGGTAAAATCATCATTTTACACCGACCTTCCAAAAATCTTCGACTAATTCCCGATTAGTCTCGATAATCCTAAATTAGTCCTTAATTAATCCAGTAAACTCAGGACGGGTTGTTACATCCGCCCCTGCCTCTGTATCATAGCCTTAGGGGGGGGGGGGGGGGGGGGGTCAATAAAACAATAAAAATGTGAGTGGACCAAAAATAAGTGTTTTCAAATACAATTTAAGAATAATAGTATTTTCCCCTCCGTTTTACAAACATGCATGCATTCAAGTCAAATCATATGAAAACTGTTCAAATGATACATATATATACATCTGGACACACATAACAGTAAAACACGATATAGCCAATCCTTGACATTCATGATATCTCGACTTCCGCGATGTCTATATTCAATACCAGTCACGATTTCCAATGCTAGCGTGCAACTCGGGGTCTCATCTCCAAGTACCTCCCCAGGATACAACTCAACGACGTCCGGGGTGATGTCATAATGGGGTGCCTTCCCTGGATCTACCACGTCCGGGGTGATATCATAAACTCGCACTCTTGATCCTAAGCCTCTCCTCAGAGCTACTCATCTCAGGTAGTGCACCGTGACTACTCCAAAATCCTCAACGTCTGGAGGAGACTATCCAACTCACCAGGATGGTATATGTGGAACCGTAACCAAATACATTTCAAATCACTTTTAAATCGTTTATGTCTCAAATCAAGTTAAAAATACTATTCAATTGGGCCTATGCCGGAGACATAATCCTCACCTGTCTTTTCCACAAAAAGCACCCGAAAACAGTGTCCAGAATTCATTTATAAATCCGCTTTATCCAATTTCCCGTTTGACTCTAAATCTAAGTCAAAACCATTATCCAACTGGGTCTCAAGCCCAAATCAGCGTTTTTCATGAAAAACCGTAAATTGGTTCGTAACCGATGATTAAGTTCACAAATATCATGATATCAAATCATTTCATCTTAAATCACATAATAAAACATTTAAAAAATTTTATGCATGCATTTCAATTATAAAACAAACAGTCCACTCACACTTGATGCATGTTGCGCGATCAATATCCGCACCGTAATCTCACCCGAGCTAGTCCAAGGTCTCCCGGCATGTCCAAATCATGTCTAAGGGTCACTAATGTGCTATACAAGTTCATACACTAAACTCTCACAAAGGCCGATACCTGATCCGATATCAGAAACGCGTCGTGAATACGCTTTCCGAGGCTAAAAACTCATAAATGACCTATCAAACGGTCTCCGATCGACCTGAAACTATCGCCATTAAATTCAGAACGTCGAAATCTTTCGAACATTACCGATTTCACCTCGAAATTAGTGCCCACGCGCTGGTCAAAGCTCCGGTCAACAAAAGTCAATGGTCAATGCTGACGTTAGCAAAGTCAACGTCGACGTCATAGTTAACGATGCATGACAGGTTTGACAACCTGCCACGTGGCACTCCCTGACTGGTGCCAAATGTCTCTGACACACTGTCACGTAGCACCTCCCTATTGGTCCATATGGCACCTCCCTATTGGTCCATGTGGCATCTCTAACATCTCTTAAATAATAAATTACTTACATGTAGCTGTGTCAATAGATTAGAACATGTGAACAAATGTAAGTGGATTTAGAATAGAAGGAATGAATAAGAGAATTGAGTGACTTCTTCTACATTTTCTATATATCTCATGCACAAAAAGTACCAATTACAAATGAAAAGACAAAATACTTATGAAACAGTTTCTTAATTTCGACGGAGGATTGGCGTTCGGAAACAAATTTAAGCAAACAAGAGAATAAAATCCTCAATGATATCATACAACACAATGAAAGAAGAAAAGATCAATACAAAAATACTACAGCATTAACCTCATCTATCTGGTTCCTGTCTGCAGATCAATGTTCAAAGACATAAAACCTAGAACGCATAAAACAAAAGCACAACAATAAAATTGATACGCATCTAACTTGGTTGTTCCGATGGCGGCTCAGCTGCTGCTGCATCGCTGTTCTGTTTCTGCAACGCCGGCCCAGCACACGAAAAAATCGACGGCTTCTGCCTCCTCAACTTAACCCCAAACAAGAATGACCTCAAAGGAATTCGAGTCTTACTTGTAGGTCGTTTCGTGTTCATACTCTTTGACGCTATAGATATCCCAAATTCTTCATCAACTCTCTCCAGCGTCTTATCAACCTCCGTTTTGAGTCCTTTCACACGAGTAAGACCCGCCTGCAACTCATCAGCAACCTTGTGATTCTCCTGCTTCATGTTCAGAACCTCGCCCTGAAACTTCGCTGCCTGATACTTGCTTATAAGCTCCATTATCTTTTCCCCTCCAGAATTCAAATTTGAAAGTCTCGAAATCTCATCTTGGATGTGACACAAAGACATGAATCTTCCATGTAAGTCGTCTTTTAGAACTGCATTGTGTTCCAACCATAAAGACAGCTCAGTTTGGATCTCTCTCAAGTGTCTGTAAATCGGCTTGGCATCAGATTGTATAGCCTGCAGTCTAGACCCTCCCTCATTTTTCTTCTTGTTTCTTAATTTCGTCAAGTCTGACTGCAAATCCTGAATCGAAGTCTGAAACTTTTGTATCTGATGAACCGAGGTGCTAAACCTTAACCAGAATTCTAAGTTCTCCTCCAGCAGCTCATCAATGTCTGTTCTGAATCTCCCTTCGATTGCTGAAATCGAATGAGGTCTAACAGTATTCCTCCTCATTATTTTCTCTTCCTCCTTTCTAGCTGTGTTCTCTAGTTTCTCGGTGCCTTGTTCATCAAGATACCCAGGCATTGTGTCTCTCTCCAAATTTTGAGAGTATGGGGATGCAACTGGTTGAGCAGGGCTCTCCAAGGGGCCTTCCTGCGTGGGGTATTTGTACACCGTTGCAGGACTTTCCTCCACACTTGCTTCTGAAGACCCCAGTTTTTGCCTCAAAGATTTTATCTCTTTGTCCTTTGAAGAAACAATACTCCTCAATTCCCTTATTTCCATTGCCAGATCAAAAATATTGTCCCGGCTTTTCTTCTCTGCTTCGCTCAGCTTCCTTCTCGCGTCCTTATAATCCCGAAGAATTGAAGTATACTCCTCCAGCAGAACCTTCTCTCTATCCTCTAACCCTTTCAGGAACAATTGCCTCCAGTTTGGTTGATCTCCTTCCTTTTCCATTTCTAATTCGTGTGGCTCGCCATCAAGAGTTTCGTCTGCTGTTTCCAGCGAATCCTGTCTCTCGTCCGTCACGGATTTTTCAAGAACCCAAATATCCTCTTTCTTAATGTCCTCTTCCGAGATTTTTTCCTCCAAAACCACAGGAACTATCTTATCCGAATCTTCTTTAATCTCTTCTTCGGGTTTGGCATCAGCTGCTCTCGTTTCCTGAAATAGTACTGGATTCTCATCGTCCTCTTCGAGCTTCACATTATTCAATTTCCGAGAGAGATGATCAAGCTTACAACTAGCTTCAGTAAAATGTACATGGAGGTTGTTACTTTGGTCTTCCACAGTTCTCTTCAAGTTTCGAATTTTCTGCAACTCTTCCTCCAACTCCTTTACTCTTTGTCTCAGTTTGTCCGAATCTTCAATCAGAACCTCCTTTTCCTCTTCCAACGTCCGAATGTGTGCCTGAAGTTCATCATTTTCCGATTTCAATCTACTCACTAGAGCATTCTGAGAAGTGACTGCAGTTTCAAGAATAACAACCTTGCTCACAAGTCCATCAATTTTCTCAGCCAGTTCTGTCATAGTGATCGCAGTGTCTGAACTTGTATCAAGTTGTTCAAAAACCTTAGACCGCAACATTTCCTCATCATGTCCCTCTTGATCCATACTTCTTGATTCTAAATCAGTGCTATAAGCTTCATCATCTGACCAATCTCTGTGCTTTGAACGAAATTCATGCTTGAGGCTTTCAAACTTCATGCAGGCTTCCCTGACCCTTTGGCGCTCAGCTCTTACCTCTTCTTCAGATCTCTCTCTTTTCTCCTGCAGGTTATTCAGACTCTCTTTGCATGATTTCAAAGCTGTGGAAGCCATCAAATTTCGAGCTTCATTATCTTCAATCACAGTTCCAATTCCATACTCATCTTGTAATCTACAAACCCTTTTTTGCATATCAGTGATCTCATTTTCAAACTCCCAGTACTTGTCATATCCACGCTCATGTAAAATCTTCACAAACTCCTTCTCAGTTTGAAGCCCCAAAATATCCTTCTGAAGCTTATCAATTTCTTCCAGTGCCTCTTCCTTTGTCAGCCCTGACCTTGGAGTCGTGGGACTGCGAGTGGCACTCATATTCCTCCTAAGTGGGCCCTTCCTTGACAGCAACATTGATTTGCTCCTGAAATCTTTACCTGGGGCCTTGGGGACTTTTGGGATGCGTTTTGAAAAATCTGGTGAGGTTTTCGTGACACCATCAGAAGATGTTGCTGTTTGTGAAGCCATCTCATCATCCTCGTCCTCCATTGCATACTGAACTCTCTCTGGGAAAACTGTGGCAATGGTTCGATTGGCGCTCTGCAGATCTCTTGATAAGTGATCATATCTTTCTGCTAGAGCTCGGTATGCGCGAAATGATTCTTCGACATAGGCCACTAGCTCTGGCCTCTTCCCGTAATACATTTCTGCCCTCTTTGCAAATGAGTCCCCATCATCATCAATGATTTTGAGAGTATTTTGAACCTTCTCCTCCATATCTGTAATTCAACACAAACTTTGATTACTTTAATGTTTTACCTCATAAAGTTCTGAAAGGGGATTATAGAGACAAAAGATATTTGAATTAATTGAATTCATGATGTCATTTCATTTTTCTATTTGAACGTTATTCTATTTTAATTTAATCTAAACTACTGGTAGAGCAAATCAAACTTGGATTCGGAGGGGGAGCATGCCCGCTCTAGTAATTCTAGCAATTTCTTTGGGGAATTTCATCAAACATGTTCCAGCAATTCTAGAAATTTCCTTGGGGAAAGTCATCAAACATGTTCTAGGTGCAACAGTAAATATTTTTCACCAAATGGGATCTGGTTTTTACTAATTTCAAGTCTATACAACCCCGGTAAGTAATTCAATGAAGAGGGAATTAAAGGCAATAACTTTAATGGGGTATCTTAATCTATCACCATATTCTTCTACATTTCTCTAGGTCTATCTACAAAGGCAATAATTTTGTATGGGATAAAAAAAAGATCAAAACTAAAAGGAAGAACAAATGGATCCAATCAAATTCAAAAGCTAAAAGGAAGAACATATATCGGAACATCATCAATGGCATACCTTGAAGGTTTTGTTCAAGCCATTTAGACTGCTTTGTCCTGATGTGGCTGGCCCACCACCATGAATATGCATTGCTTGCAGCTCTCTGCAACATTCTATAACTCTCTCCCACTCACTCCACTCCTCCCTCTCTAAAGAAAGAGAAAGCAATTCATGAATTATGACACAAAATCCAAACACATTTTAGAGGAAACCCAAATACTGAAATGCAAACCAGAATATTATCATTATCAATCCCAAGCTCCTCTTTCTTTCTGCGAACCAAACGCCTCCGAAATGACGAAAACATGGCCTACATTTTTGACAAATGGCTTGATGTGAACCAGACATGGAGGAGAGGATAGCTAGCCTGGATTATAGGTGTTGGATCCTTCAGTTTGAAAAGCTCAAAAATGCAGAGGCTTTCAGTGACTTTGTCCACGTGCGATGCACCCATTTTGGTAGTGCCCCCAAGGGGAAAGAGTGAGGAACCCATGAATTTGTTAGTTTTGGAATTTAGATACTTCTCTTGTTTTGCCTAATTTTTGTTGGAAATAAGAAGGTGGTTGGTATTGAGCTTTGCCTATTTCTGAAAGGGTCATATCTTCTAAAGTTCATCTTCATCAGTTACTCTTATAAGTCTAGTTATGGTGTTCTTCAATTACTTTGTATAAAGTTCGATATCCTATTTAAATTTTACTAAACTGTATTGCGTTTGAAGTGTCCGAGACAAGGCGGTAAGAGGCAGGCATATTACTAATCAATGAATAATTAATTTTAAAATAATTGTATTTCTCTTTTCAATATTGAAAGAGGTCTCAAGTTTGAATCTCTAATTTATTTAGTCATAAAAACAAAAAATGCAACAAACGTGGACTATCACATTATATCTCATCTCGAATTTTATTTGAGAAATCATAAATAAATTAAAATAACCAAATACTTTTTTATATAATAAGCTGATAAGTACATAATGAGCATGTGAAAGTGCCAAGACTTTCCCTTGGCCCTTAGGCTATGAGTACTATGTTCATCAATAATGTCCTACGAGTTTAGGTCATTTTTTTTTTTGTTAAATCTACGAGTTTAGGTCATTACATCCAACTTATCCAACTTATCCAACAATTAGATCAAGTCATAGTTTTGATAAGAATAATGTCAACTTTGATACTTTCTTGCTATCATTTTGATCCCTTTAATTTGTAGAAGATTTTGTTAACACTACAAGTTCCCACTTTCAAGGAAGTTATTTTCCTCGGTAATATATCCAATCATTGGCTTGTGTACATTGGTAAAGTAGTTATATTTTGCCAAGCACAAAGAAGGGGGGATTCGGACTAGAATATATTCAACATTCAAAAAATATTACTGCAGTAAAAATAGTTAATATCTTTACCATTCTGAAAAAATTCAGAGCACTTCCTGCCTACGTCTGCATTCATACCTACCAAAGATTAACATTTTGAATGAATTGCAAAATCAAGTGGGGGAATATATATATATATATATATATATATATATATATATATTAACAGATGGTTTAAAAAATATTATTCACAAGTCATTTAGAACTTCATTGAGAGGAAGCTATCAGGGAGAGTCATTGGTTTCTATTCACATAATATTTACAATTATTTTTTATAAACAGTTTATGTACAACAAATATTAGGGCGGAGCATTTAAGCATCAAACAGAGTCCCACCTCTCAGTACATTCAGCATATTTGCATCCAAGAATCACAAGCCAAATTCAAACATCCCAACAACAATCTTTTTTTTTTTCCTTTCCTTTTTTTTTTTTTTAATTTTTCTTCATTTTCTGATAAGATTCCCAAGCCTAAATTCTTTTTCTTTTTTTACAGTTTTTTAGCTATGCGTTTATAAAACAAAGAAGCATATCCTCAATTTTGAACCTCAAGAAAGATGTCAGCACCCAAATCCTTCCTAGTCAAGCCCAAGGGATAGGCAGCAAGAAAGCGAAGCCACCTTCCGGCCATAATGGCACTACAATCATCGATAAAACTGCCATGTCTGCTACTCAAAAGTTATATTAGCCTGTCCTCTTCTACTACTAAGTAATCACATCGAGCAAGGCCAGAACCGAGTCCATTTTGGCATCAGCTGTTCCTTAGAGAAGAGAGCCACTCTTCCATATATTTCGTGCTCTCTGCACAACCAAGCAAAATGAAGAGACAATTCAGCATAAGTTGGTCATTTTACTTGTGAAATACTATTCGCTTTTGCAATTGACTCAAATGTAATTGAATTTCAAATTTTCAACAAGACACTGAATTAATCCAATCTGCATATATGTTAATGGCAGAGAATCGACAAACGAATCACAAAGTATACAGAAATGAATCAATACCGAAGACCATAAGTTCATGGTAACCCCAACAATAGAAAACAAGATGCTAATGCACGGAACAAGACTAGCAAACAAGCTTATGATAAGATCAAAACATAAACAACTTTATCATCGGATATCTGAACCAATTGGATCAAATATCCGTTCCCAACAACACCAATCATCTCATAGGCCTTCATAGTAAGATAGAGAGCTTCAGTAGAACTTCAATAGATGTCAATAGATGTCAAACCTATATACTCAGCAGCCAAGAGAAACTACAAGACATATAAGACGTCAAACATATGGCAACCTGGATACATAATTCTAGAATCTGGACAATATCTTAAAGAAAATCAAGAAATACTTTGGGCCAATGTAGTCTCAATTTGGAACCATCATAGTTTAGTTCACATAAATATGATGACGTAAGACATAAATATGCATATATTCTGGGCCAATGTGACATGAAAGCAACAGGGTAGGTCAAGATTCACCAAGTTGTGAAATATCGGACTGTTTTCATGCTAAAGTTAATAAACTCAATTATTAACTTGAAAAAGTCTTTTATATTCCTATCACAGAACGGGTGTCTGGGAGTAAAAAAAAACATTCATTTTGTATTTAACGCAAAAGAAACAACAGAATACAATTTCGCTCCTAAAGATGGTATTCAAAATCTTGAAACACAGCCTATCAAGCCCAAACTCAATCCTTAAATGAAATTTTGTGCCATCTTATCTAGTAAACACATGGCGTTACATACCAGTTCTATGACAGAGGCTATATCATCTTAAGCTATTCCCAGTTTTATATATTCAAATCTGTATTTGAAACTTGAAAGAGCAAGGCCCCAAATTCAAGACGATCATTGAAAAGGCGGAAAGGCTATATCTAGCCATCAAACATTGGCATCATTAACTACAAATAACTCATTAAAACTTGTGATCCTAACTTAACTTGCAATATATCAGATCCAAATACAGTAACAACTGAATTTATTGTAGTTAATGAAACTCACTTTCCTTTTACCATAATAACAAATTCTACGCAACATTTTTATATGTTCCACAACTGAGTATGAGAAAAACCCCTCAGAGGATACCCAGATCTGGCAACGGAAGGATTGCAAAATCAAATCAGTAGAGGCAAAAAACCCTTTTCAAAAGAGGGACAAAAATCAAAAGATATCGAAAATCTATGATGAAGGTTTCAATTAAAGATTTCCTATCACCCATGACATGGTATTACATAGCAGGATAAATGAAAGCATTTTAAAAATATTATAAGAGAAAGCTCTTACCATCTGAATAGCCATCTGGGATGTTCCCAATAGCACTGAAGATATTGTTCTTCGGATCCTTCACCATACCATGAACAACATGCCCATAACATGGAACTAGCACCGCAAAACTATCATCTGTCTCATCATCACTCTGAAACCCAGGTCCATGAGGCTCTAACCATCCAACTGACCAATCTGATTCATCAGACTCCGAATCAGAGAAACATCCTTCCTCAGATGGAACGAGAACAAGATCATACTCCCTGTCAATTTTCCGCTCTTCCCGACTATGCCATTTTCGCTTCACCTTTCTTGACGGTGTTGAGGCCATATTGGCCGCTTTAACTTTAGGAAATTTTAAAGCATCAGATTCCCACAAACCTGAGTCGGGTGACGAATTTAAAGAGGATCCCTTGGAGATTCTAGGCTCTTTTTGCTCTCCACTCCACAACCACCATGAAAGCTGGGTAAAAGCCACAGCCATTGTTTCAATCAACGATCTTCTGCCAGTTGCACAGGCTCAAGAATTGGAAGTGGAAACAAAAATATGTTGGGTAGTTTCTGCCTGTCCATAAGAAGTTTATAAGATGAGAATCAATCCACGAAAATTTATGATGAGAATATGTACGAAAATGTTTATAAGAAGATAATTAATAGGTGAAAATAGTACACAGATAATGATATAATTAGGAGGCATATGCTAGATCAATGAAATACATGATACTGACAACTACAGCAAAAGAAAATTGCTCAAACTCATAACACATGCAGAAAAAGTGGCTTTATGGCAATAAAGCAAATTTGGTGCTGAGAAAAAAAGATTACTCGCAATGTAAATTGCAAACTGAAACAGGAAATGGCATCTGCAAAGTATAATTCCTTTTTGGCTTAGTCAATAGAAGTTTCCTATTTAGAGTTTCCAAATTCCAAGCAAAGACAATTTTCCCCTTTATAACATTCAGTTTTCTGGGCAACCAAACAAACGGAGAGGTCTAACAACTGTAACATTCAATGAATATGGACACCAAAAAAAAAAAAACAAAGTGAGTGTGACCCAGAAAATCTTCTTCGTCAGAAACCCGATTTTCCCAAAGAAGAAAGCACGTTTTTTTTTCCAAATTTAGCTACGAATGCAATGGTCGAATGGAACGGACTTCGAAGATTTCGGAGCGAAAAATTAAAAAGCAACTCAATTGCCTCAAACCATTGTAAATCCAACAGAAATTCACACACACCGAAAGAAAATTATCTATAAAATAGCAAATTCACATTTTCAGAGCGCTGAAATTAGCAAAACCCATACTTCAACTTTCGATTTCATAAACAGAAAATAAAAGCATTGAAATTGACTCAAAAAGCTCAAGTATTTCGATCTTTCTTGCTTCCGAAACAACTTCACCACACGAAAATTAATCTTGATGGTCGTGATCTAAGTAACCCATAAGAATAGGGGAATCAAAATTCTTGCCTTGTCGCTCAAAATTGGAATATCACATCGAGATTCAAAGCATATGTAGAAAATTTCCGATTAAAAACAAAAAGCTAGAATCAGCCACTTTGATTAATATACCTTGGAGCCTGCACTTTAGATTTAATTTTCAGGGTTTTCTTCCAGAAAGTAGACCAAATTTTCGTCTGTCTTCAGTCAGAATGCAGGAATCGGAAAGAGGGAAAGGGATGGGAGGGATCGTTCCAACTTTAAAGATAAGGGCTATTATGTAGTGCAAGCGAGCGCATCATAAACGAAGGATAAACGTGCACGTGTGCAGCCTGGAACACATACGTAAGAAATTAACCAGAAATTACAGGATATAATTCATACTTGGAGCTTACTTTTTCTTTCTGTTTTAGGTTAGAATCCTTAGAACTTACTTAAAAAGTAGTGTCAACAACTGAGTATAAGATAGTCTTCCCTATAAGTTAAGAGGACTCGGTTATTTTAGGTACATATAATAAGCGGTGTTCTTAAGTAATGAGAGTTTAATAGAAAGTCCTGTTTATTAGTCGTGTGATTCGATTTATTTTTATTAAGCATTATTAATCATTCGAAAGAGTTTTTTACTTTTTTATATAGAAATAGAATGTTACGATCTAACGATAACTCTTCGTACAAAGTAATAGAAAATCTCTAATTAGACTCCAATAAAGAATGAGGCTTATACCAATGGCCCAGTCCAAAATTACCCGAATTGAAAGCATGCAAAATCGTGAGTGAATGCCCCCTGAAGTTTGATAACCTCACTTAGTTAATATTATTATCTCAATTCCTCGTTAGTGGTTACATTAGAATTTAATAACCTCACCTATTTAATCTTACTAACTCAAAAAAGATAAATGAGTTTAAAAAGGATACCAAACACCATAAATAAGTAATATGAATAATATAATTTGTAAGAAAATCTTTATAATATGTTTCATTTATATACAACTTTTTTTCGTCATCTTTCATATCTCTTCTTGACCGGATCAACCCTAGAAAATATCTCAAAAATTGTACCTGATCTTACTCTCATCTAACGCTCTAAGCGAAGTTCCAAAAGTACCCTAAAATTGAGCTCGAAACCAAAACTCGTCAAACAAGAGATAAATCAACAACAATCGCTCCCTGGGGGGTTACCTCCCACTATTCCCAAGAAGCGAGGTAAACCCAGTTCGATACTCATCCTGACCCCAGTCGCAACCCATGGCAATAAAATAGCTCAAACGCCGAGAACCCCCTCGACTAATAGCCATGCTTAGCGGGTAATCCATTGGCTCCACTGCCTTCGCCCGAGTCCCCTATCGAAAACTCGACTCGCATGGAGACTTAATCTACAATCTCGACTCATCTAGAGTCTAAATTCGATATCCCAACTCGTCTAAAGTGTATCTCAAATTACACTAACTAATGTCCAAACACCCTAATTATGGAACCACTAAGTCCACGGAACCTAGAAATGCACCGCTACTTAGACTTCCCTGACCCTCGGTTCGAAGCCTGCCTCTAACAAGGTAACATATATGGAATTTGCTCCAAAAAGGCTCCAAACAACCCCGAAACAACCCGAAACGAATCCAAAAGGTTGAAAGAAAATGGGTACAAGTCGCCACGTGCTAACGGAAGCCCGACGGCCTTCCCACGAGCCGCTAGGGTGTTTGTACGAGCACCCACACACGGCTACAGTGTCCATACGCGTGCCCATGTACGGCTACAATGCCACACGCACGCTAACTCAACGTTGATGTGGTACTAACAACCTAACACCCCTTACACATCTCTATGTCACCCCATGCCACGCAGCGTTGATGTGGCACTTGACAACCTAACACCTCTAACACGTGTCCATGTCACCCCCTACCACGTGGCAGTTGACATCATCATGACGTTATGTTGGCATCATCTAGTGACATCATCATGATGTCATGTTAACGTCACCCCCCATTGGAGAAGACGACCAGCGGCGCCGCCAGCACAGTCGTCTGGTTCGCTGGAGGTTGGCTGGAAACCACTATTTCTAGCTGACCTTCAATCTTTTTCCAATTTTCTCAAAACTCCACCAAAAATTACAATCCACACATGCAACTTGACCTACTTTTCGAGAGATTCAAAACTGAGCTTATAATTAGGGAATCATACCTAGAATGATCCGAAAACGGCCATGAACATCCCGACTACCTTCCCATTGACGGGCTGTCACGTCCAACTGTCATCTCACTCCCAACTGCCACCATTTGACTCGTACGGTCACAAGAAAGCCATCTATGGCCTCATATTCGTCTAACTCGACCCGAAAATAGGTCACCCGTGAAAGAGATGTGCGATGATCGCACATGAAGAGAGAGAAATAGAGAGACCTGAAATTAACCCATCGTGTAAGGAGAGCGAACCCCCGCCCTTTTATACTCTCGACTTTTCCCAAAATTATCATTTTTCCTTTACCATTTCAGACCCATAACTTTCATTCACAAACTCCTATTTTCGCCTGCCGCATGTCTACGAATTCGTGAGTTCGAGAACTACGCATCAGTCAAAGGAAAACGTTTAAAAGTGTTTCCAATACGAAATTTGTCAGGACCCGTCTCAAATCCCCCTGGATTAACATGGGACGCGCCTGATCCCGTCTGACACAAAGTGTCAGATCAGAGATAATTCCATCTCTAGCCATCACCGGGGCTTCCAGAGTACGCCAAGATCGTAGGAGGATGAGTGTGATGTCTCGATCTTTGCTACAGCCCGCATCCGCGATCAACCTGAAAGACATTCAAAACATCAAAAGTCGTGAGTGGACAAAATAATATTTTAATAAAACATTTTCACATAAAGACGTTTATGCCCTTCATTAAAAGTATATGCATGCATGCGAAAACCATTTATCAAAACGTTCATTAAACCATTTGAAAACAATCTTAAAACCTTTCAAGGGTTCATGCCCCCCATAAACCGTCATGAACCATAAATCCATTTATGGGTCCCCGACTCGAAATCACAATCTTAAAACCATGAATCAATACATGTGGGAACTTAGCCCAAATCAAACACAAGTGCGTCTCGGCCCAAATGTCAGGACCCATCCCAAATATCACCTCGATACCCGGGACGAACCCTGCTCCCGTCTGACAATCACACCTAAAGTACCAAAATAACCTCAATACCACCATAAGCATAACTATCAGACGAAGGAGTAAATATATACAACTGTAGGTCAGAGCATAGTTCTACAAAATGGGCACAAACTCCTACTATGCTAGTCTCGCAACGGAAGAACGTCGTAAGCTCTATGCCTCAATATCCGCCTCAACGTTCACCCCTGCGCTATCACCACGACCTGGAGGGAAAATTTAGAACCAAAGGTGTGAGTGGACTAGAATAAATGAAAGATTCAAAAACAGTTGATTATCCTATCAAAGTTAAGGAAAAACAATAGAACATTTGTTCCCTCCGTTTTAAAAAAAAAGGCATGCCCAACTAAGTATTAGAAAAGTATAACATGAAACATCATAAGAAACAGAAACACTATAAAACGGATATAGAAATCATAGTATGTATTCCAGAACCATAGCATAAACCATGAACGTCAAACCATCCTTTTCCGATCAAACCTGCTGGACCCATCCGAGTCTTTAAACTCAACCAGGCCTCAAATATAATTCCGAGTCTTTAAACTCCCGAGTCTTTAAACTCAATAGGCCTGCGGGGGTAATATCATAAATGTCCGAGTCTTTAAACTCCCGAGTCTTTAAACTCAATCCGGGCCCGTCCCCCGATAATCAGAATCCGGGTCTTTAAACCCAATATCCAGATCCAGCAAATCCAATCCCAATTCATTGTAAAACCATTTCTAGATCCACAGCCAAACTCGAATTCGAAATCCCCGGTCTGAAGCCCTTCCGGCGTTCAGAACCGACATTCCGAACCCAAATCCGGAAATCCATTATTATACCAAAAACCACATGTAATCACAAATCATATTTCATAACCCAACTATCATCATCAGAAAACATTTATAGGTTGAAATCCTCAAATATGGCATCAAAGTCCAAAAACCAGCTTTTCTCGAAAAACGTGCAATCATATCAACCATATAGAAGCATCATTAAGAAGCATAAAAACACATTTAATAACATACAACATCAATAAAAACAGTTAGGCATGCTCGAAAGAAAAGAAGGAGTCCACTCACAAATCAGAACGAGTCAATCGCGCTCCGTGCGCTCCTCGACCGTCTCGGGTGCCTCCCGTCCTGTCAATATGCACCAAATAGGGTCACAAACACATTAAGGATACTAACCCTAATTTCCCCAATTTTTCGGGAATTTATTAATATTTTAATCCTAGACCCTAAACCGTCCGGATTCCCGAACAACCTCCTAACATCGTCCGATTCACCCGAAAACCATACCAATGAACTCCTTAGGACATTTAGAACCAAAACCATGTTGGAAGCTTGGCCGGAATCCTTCCCACGTGCCTCCACGCTCGCCCAAAGTGGCTGCGCGTGGGCCTCACGCGCCTGCTACAGTGCTCCTCCTCCTCCATCAATTCCGTCCAAACCAATCGCAAAAGCTTCGTCCCAACCTAAGCAAACTAACCATGTCCTAACATCGAAGAATCACGGCCCAAAACCTCACGACTCTCCTTCACAAAACTGAGCCCGTGGCCCCTGTTTTGGCCGCTGGCCGCCCAGGTCCTCCCCCAGCACGGCACCACAACCACACGACCCCTGGGACCTCCAGGAGTCTCACCCTGGCCTCCAAATCCCTCGACTCTAAGCCCAACTCCACGACTTTCGATTTGAAATTCACGGGAAAAACAGGGGAAGGAAACTTACCCTTCGATTCAGTCTCCGCCGTGAGCACCGCCGCGTACCACGGTGCTTGTTCGGTTCCCTGTAACCTCCTGAGCCTCCTATTGGCTTGAATCAATCCACCACACGGCACAACCACCGCCACAGTCCTCTGCCTCTCTGTTTTCCCCAAACACTCAGCCGTCCACCGTTCAGCCTCCGTGCACGGTTGCAGCTCCAAAACACGATCAATAGGTCACCCTCGTCTCTCTGTCACTTTCACTAGTCATCAACTCCCTCACCTTTACACGAAATCGGCCGAAGTCTCTCCAATTTTCCTCTCTGTTTTCTGAGTGTTCAAACGGGTGCACGGTTTGAACGTGCACAATGTGTGGCCGTGCACACTTAAGCTCTCCCTAGAACCCTATAGCTTCTGCCCACGTGTCCATCATCCATTGGCTCAGCACAAAATATCCCAACCCACTTCTGCCACTTGTCCTGATCTGATTGGGCTGAATGTACAAATTACCATTTTGCCCTCACACTTCCTAGACCCATAACTACTTCATCCGACGTCCGATGACAGCGTGCCGCCTGTCGTTGTACTCAGGACGTCGAGACCTATCTAACGGTCCTCGGTCTACGTGAAAATCACAAGTCCACCAAAAAGTCAACATTTTCCTCAATTAGTCAAAATTACGGTAACGCCCTCAATCTTCCGAACGTCATAACTTTTCCTCTGATTGTCCGAATCGAACCTGCCACCTGTCTACGGACTCGTGACGTCCTAAACTACGTCACGGTCAAGGTTCAACAAGCATCCAGCAGGTAATTCAAAAAGTCAACTTTTGGCCTACTATTCACAAGGGCAAAATCGTCCTTTATATACAAAACTTTTACAAAATTACATTTATACCCTTCCCGAAGGTACGGGTTGTTACACCAAAACCATTCTCAGTGAAATACCAAAACATCGAATACGGGGTCTCCGCCCCAAACCATTTCCAAAATATCAAATACGGGGTCTCCGCCCCAAATCTGTAACGACCCGTCCCGGAAGTCGGGATTAGGGAAGTGATTAGTGATGGATTAACTGCGTTAATCGGTGGTTAGTTGGTTACTTTTGGCTCGTTAGTGTAGAATGACGATTTTGCCCCTAGTTTGGGCAAAATGTTGACTTTGAGTTCGGGCGGTCAAATGGACAGTGACCGATGACCGTGATGTAGTTGGGGACGTCACGAGTCCGTAGACAGGTGGCACGCCCGATTCTGACGTCTGAGGAGGAAGTTATGATGTTCGGAAGGTTGAGGGCATTATCGTAATTTGGGTAAACGAAGGGGAAACGTTGACTTTTCGTACGACAAGATTTCTTCATGTAAATCGAGGATCGTTAGGTAGATCTTGTCGTCCTGAGTACAACGACAGGTGGCATACCCTTATCGGATAACGGACGGGTGAGATATGGGTCTAGGAAGCGAAGGTTAAAACCGTACAATTGAACAAGATGGGCATTTTGGTCTTTTTGGCACATTGGGATTTGTGCATTCCTGGTAGGGACACGTGCACAGGGGCTTGGATATTTTGAGATGGGCCATGGGATGATGGACACGTGGAGGACTCCTAGAGGGTTCTAGTAGTGTGTGTGTGCGTGCACGGTTACATAATACACGGCTGCTAATCCCCCATTTTGTTCACAGAGAGGGAAAAACAGGGAGAGTGAGACCGTGAGAATTAGTGATCGATTCCTAGTATTTGAAGACCTTGGGTTTGAGTGAGTGATCAAGGACGACCTGGTGAGTGTCTAATCGTGGTGTAGTGAAGTTTGGACGGGGATTGTGTGTGGGTAAGAAGCAGAAATTCAGGGAAACAGAGACGGTGTCGAGGATCGTGGTGCAACCGCAACTGACCCAAAAGATCCAAAACAGTTCGAGGGATTGCTAGGAAGGCCGAGGACAACCTTGTGAACCTAGAGGAACACGACGGCGAGCACGGTGGAGGTCTGAACTTAGGTGAGTTCTCGATGTCCCCTGTTTTTCAGTTAAAATTCAAATTGAAAATCGTGGAGTTAGGAGCTTAGTCGAGCCGTTTTATTGGTTCTGTTAGTTGAAGGATAATGTAATTGGCCTAAGGAGTCAAACCCGTGGCGGAGAAGACAACGGGTGGCCAGGAACGGCGTAAGTACGCGCGTATCGAGGCGACGTCGGAATGGTCTGTGAGTGGACTTTGCTTTCAAACTCTTGATGCATGCATATATGTTTTCATACGTGATTCTATGATTTGATTTATGATTGTAATGGTTTACGGTTTATGCACGGTTTTCGAGGAAATGACGGTCTTTTACGTTTTACGGGATTTGACAGATATCGTGATTTAAACCTGGTTTTAATGATTTGATTTTGGGATTTGAAATACGATTTGATTTCAAAGAAAGTAAAAAGGATTTTAGAAAGTGTTCTCGGGCTTGAGGCCCAGTTCAAAAGTGGTTTTCGGAAATGTGATTTCGGGTTTTGGAATCGGAATTCCGAGTGACGATTCGGGATTTGATTCGGGACTTGAAATGGATTTTCGGGTTTGGGTTCGGAATGGTTATTCTGGATGCTAGCTTACGGAATGATGGTTGCAGACTCGGATCTGGAAAAGGGAATGGATATGATTCTGGATTTAGATTCGGAATGACGGTTCTGAATGCCGGAAGGGCTACGGACCAGTGATTTCGGATTCAGGTTTGGATATGGAAATGGAAAAAGGTTTTCAAATGGTTTGATTGGATTTGCTGGATCTGGTTATTGGGTTTAAAGACCCGGATATTGTGATTGACGGGCGACGGGCTCGGATTGGGTTTAAAGACCCAGATTGAGTTTAAAGACTCGGATATATTGATATTTTCCCCGTAGGCCTGTTGAGTTTAAAGACTCGGATTATATTGAGGCCTGGATTGAGTTTAAAGACTCAGATAGATCCAGCAGGTTCGATGAACGGAAATGTGGTATGGTTTTCAATCATGGTTTTCCGAGGTTTTGGGCTATGCCCGGATGAAATGGTTTTCGGTGGTTTTGGGCTGAGGCCCGGGATTTGGAAAAAGAACTTGTGTTCGGTTTTTCTTGTATGGTTTGTTTAACCGGAATATTGAATGGTTTTATGACATGAAATTAATATGCATGCATTGGTTTTGAAATGGAGGGTATACCTTTATTTTTGTCCACTCACAGTCTTTTCGTGTTTTCGATACCCTCCAGGTTGTTGATGCACGGGCTGCTGATCGAGAGAGACGGAGACATCACACGTACGTTCCACATACGCACTCTGGGAAGTTCGAAAGTTTTGGACGGTCGGATCGATAATCCCTTGTCCGACTTACTTGTCACATGAAGGTTGGACGTCAGTTTGGCCCTCGTGTCATGCGTAATTCAGACGGGAGCAAGGTTTAGTCCCTAATCCTGGGGGATTAGGGGTGGTGTAACGACCCGTCCCAGAAATTAGGGTTAAGACTGTGTTTAAGATGAGATTAGTGAGCTTAATCGGTGGTTTGGTGGTCCCGATAGGTCCGTAGCGTAGAATGACGATTTTGCCCTTAGTTTGGGCAAAAAGTTGACTTTTAGTTCGGGTGGTCACTTGGGTATTGGCCAATGACCGTAACGTAGTTCGGGACATCACGAATCCGTAGACTGGTGGCACGCCCGATTCCGACATCCGAGGAGGAAGTTATGATGTTCGGAAGGTTGAGGGCATTACCGTAATTTGGGTAAAATAGGGGGAAGAGTTGACTTTTTGTACGATCGGGTTTTGACATGTTGACTTAGGACCGTTAGGTAGATCTCGATGTCTTGAGTTCAACGACAGGCGGCACGTGTTCATCGGAGTTAGGACGTGTGAGTTACGGGTATTATCGTAATTTTGGCTCAAAAGAGGGGTATTCTGGTCTTTTGCACATTGGGAATTGTGCAATTGGATAGGGACAGGTGTATAGCTGTGATGGAGCCACTTGTGAGAAGGATGAGGGGATGGTGATACGTGTTAGGGGTCTGGTTGGTTCTAGGAAGCACGGCTCCAATTATATGGGTATATGTTCGTGTTTGTTCGATGAGGAGAGAACAGAGTGAGGTTAGAGAGTGAAATCGATCGGTTGAAGGGAGTGTTTGTGTATCCTGGTGAGTGAGTGAGAAACTGGAGATCGAGTGAGGGCTGAGGAGTGAAGCTGAGTAGTTGGGTGTGTGTGTGTGAGGCGTGAGTTAGCAGGAAACAGGGAGTACAAATCAGAGGACCACCGTGCAGGGTTGAGCATTTCCCGTGACAAACCTGTTAAATTGGACCCGTAGTGGTGTTGTGAGTACGGAGGAGAGTGGAGTAGATCCAGCAGAGCTCACGGAGGTGATCGGCGTACAGGTAATTTCTCTGTTTTCCTTTGCTTGCACTGTTTTGCCGCCGTGATTCAAACGGTAAGTCGTGGGTTTTGAGTGAGAGTCGAGGGATTTGGTGAGTTGGGTGAGCTTTAGGAGGGTCCTAGGCGTGGTCTAGTGTTGCCACCGTGACGGGGGAGCACTTGGGTGGCCGGAATGGGAAACAGGGGACAGACGGGTTTTTGTGTCGAGTTTGGGACGATGATCTAGGGATTGTATCGAGGTGTTAAAGTAAGGGGAATGGATTGCTTAGGACTGGACGGTGAGGATGGTGAAGAGAGGAGTCGAATTGGTGGACGGACGGCGGAGAACTGGGAACGCCGGTTCAGTACAGTTGAAACTGGTCGACCCGAGGTAGACGATGACACTGTAGCAGCCGCGTGAGGCCCACGCGCAGCCACTTTGGGCGGCGCGTGGGGGCCCGTGCCGCGGCGGTTGGGAAAACGGTCAACATGGTTTTTGGTCTAGGAGTTGTAACGAGTCTAATGGAATTGGTTTCGGGTTAATCGGACCTCGTTTGAAGTTAGTTCCGCGAGGTTAAAGGTTTAGGGTTCCGGTTTGTTACGCTTAGGATCCGGGAAATTTTGTGGAAAATTAGGAGAGTCTTAGTAGCTGTGTTAGTAACGTAATTTGGTGACTTGTGACAGGTTCGGGATCCGAGGGTAGCGGAATGGCCGGGAATGGCGTAAGTGCGCGTGTATCGTGGCGACGACGGAATGGTCCGTGAGTGGACTTTGCTTTCTAACTCTTGATGCATGCATATATGTTTTTATATGTTTTCTATACGTGATTCTATGATTGGATTTATGATTGTGATGGTTTACGGTATTTCTACGCTTTTCGAGAAAATGACGGTTTTTCACGTTTCACGAGGTTTTGATAAATATCGTGACTTGACCCTGGTTTATGTTTTGATTTTGGGATTTGAAATACGATTTGATTTCAAAGAAAGTAAAAGGATTTCGGAAAGGGATTTCGGGCTTGAAGCCCAGTTCAAAAGTGGATTTGAGAAATGTGATGTCGGATTTTGGAATCAGAATTCCGGATGACGATTCAGGATTCGATTCAGGACTTGAAATGGATTTCCGGGTTTGGATTCAGAATGATTATTCCGGATGCCGGCTTACGGAATGATGGTTGCGGACTCGGATCTGGAAAAGAAATGGATATGAGTTCTGGATTTGGATATGGAAATGGAAAATGGTTTTCAAATGGTTTTGATTGGATTTGCTGGATCTGGTTATTGGGTTTAAAGACTCGGATTTTGATTGACGGGGGACGGGCCTGGATTGAGTTTAAAGACTCGGGAGTTTAAAGACTCGGATATATTAATATTTCTCCCGTAGGCCTGTTGAGTTTAAAGACTCGGGAGTTTAAAGACTCGGATTATTGAGGTCTGGTTATTGAGTTTAAAGACTCGGGAGTTTAAAGACTCAGATAGATCTAGCAGGTTCGATGGATGAGAATGTGGCTTTAAATGTGTTTGATTTTTCACTGAGACTTGATGATGATGTTTTGGGCAGTGGCCCGGATGATATGATTTTCGTTGGCTATAATGATTTTGGTGGTTTTGGGCTGAGGCCCGGGATTTGGAAAAAGGAAAATGTGTTTGGTTTTCGTATATGGTTTTATGACATGAAATTGATATGCATGCATTGGTTTTTTTGTATATGTCCACTCACAGTCTTTTCGTGTTTTCGATACCCTCCAGGTTGCTGCAGTGCGGGCTGTCAGTCGAGAGAAATGGAGACATCACACGCACAATCCACAGTAGACTCTGCGCACTCTGGGAAGTTCGAAAGTTGTTGAGGTGCTCCAATCGGAACTCCCTTGTCCGACTTACGTGTCACACGAAGGTTAGACGTTGGTTTGGCTCTCGTGTCATGCGTAAGTTAGACGGGAGCGAGGTTTAGCCCTTAATCCCGGGGGATTAGGGGTGGGCCCTGACAAAATCACTTTCCATAAGAACCACATACATACTCATACGTATGACCCATCTGCGGCACTTCCGAGAAGATACCAACTCGGGGCACACAACCCCTAGGGAACACATCCCCGATATATGTCATGATTCATCTCTATATTAGTGTGCACACTACTCGGGGTCTCACTCCGAGTCTACCCCCAGGAATTCTCCGTCTGGGAAACTCTATCTCTGGATCAAGTCCAGCTCTATCTCCGGATCTAGTTCGAATATCTCTCCAGAATCTGGTCTGGGACCACATCATATCTCCCACTCCTGAAACGGGATCCCTATGGGACGTTCGTTTAGCCTTCGTGTCATGCGTAAGTCAGACGGGAGCGGGGTTTAGCCCTTAATCCCGGGGGATTAGGGGTGGGCCCTGATAATTGGTATCAGAGCGAGGTTTCGTGTGTTCTGCGCGAGGTTTGGTTCCCAGAGTCGTTGGTTCGTCGACTTGGGCGGTGTGATGACACTGTGGATGTGATGTCTCGACGCGGAACAGCCCGACAACAACCTGGATATGATAGTGATAGTACATTCGTTGGGGTTAGTTAGCAGGATATTAGTCGCTCGATATGCAGTACGAGGTGTGACGTACGTCGGCTTAGGGCCGGAACGGTTAGTGTGTTAGCATCAGGCTAGGGTGGTATGGACAGGTTTAACCATCAGTAGGATTTCGTGGACTTATCTTGATGTGTTAGAAATGCCAAGGTTGGCATTTGGGTGCTGTCGAGGCTCGTGCTTGGATTTGTTTGAGACTTGGTGCTTGACGGCTTTGAGGGTCGTTACTGAGGAGTCCGAAGAGGGTGAGTAGAATGGGAAGGATACGAGGTTATCTAGGTGTGTCTTTAGGACTTTGTCGATTGTTTCGACGGGGAGGTCGGAGCAGTTGTGGGAAGTGGAGGCGAAGTAGTGAGTCGGTAGGTAGGATTCCCGTAAGGGTGAGTAAATCAGGATTGGATCGCTTTTAGTTCAGAGTTTGAGTTGGGTCTTTATTGTTGGTTCCCAGAAGGTGTAGGTGGAAGTACGCGAGGATGTTCATAGCGTGTCCCTTGCGTAAGAAATGTAGTTTAGTGGTGGTACTAGGCACGGGGTACGTGGATGGCACCAGATTGTTGTTCTGGACTTGCAGGTTGGGTAGAAGTCTTGGTGTTTGGCTTAGTGCTAGGGTAGACGGACGAATAGTGTCATTCCCACAAGTTGGATGTTATTGATGGGAAGTTGTCAGAAGTGTCGAAACTGGTAATTGGGGAGGCTTTATTTCAGGTGATGAGGTTCATCTGGCTAAGTTGTGATGACAGGTTGGGAACTGCCAGGAGACGTTGGATTCGGCAAGAGTTGACCACCGGGTAGGAGACCCCAGGTGTGAGGTACGAGTTGTGGAATTTCGGGGACAAAATTCTTTTACGGAGGGTAGATTGTAACGACCAGTCCCGGGAGTCGGGATTAGCAAGTTCTTAGTGACAGATTAGTACGTTAATCGGTGATTAGTTGGTTACTTTTGGATTATTAGCGCAGAATGACAATTTTGCCCCTAGTTTGGGCAAAAAGTTGACTTTTAGTTCGCGCGGTCAATTGGGCATTGGCCGATGACTGTGACGTATTTTGGGACGTCACAAGCCAGTAGACAGGTGGCATGCCCGATTCGGACATCCGAGGAGGAAGTTATGATGTTCGGAAGGTTGAGGGCACTTTCGTAATTTGGTTAAAAGAGGGGAATTTGTTGACTTTTTGAATGACAAGGTTTCTTCACGAAAACCAAGGACCGTTAGATAGGTCTCGATGCCCTGAGTACAACGACAGGCGGCACGCCTTTATCGGACAACGGACGCGTGAGATACAGGTCTAGACAGTGAGGGGTAAAACCGTAAATTGAACCATTAGGGGTATTTTGGTCTTTTTGCACCTTGGGAAGTGTGCCAATCAGATGAGGACAGGTGTAAAGGGTTTAATTGGATATTTTGGGCTTGGGCCACCAGGTGTGTGACACCTGGCTGTTTTCTGGTGGCTTCTAGCCACTATCCGGTTTAAATTAAATGGGTTGTGTTGGTGTTAATCGTGCATTGAGAGGAAAACAGAGCCTGAGAACAGGGAGGAAATCGATCAATTACAGGATGTGTGTGAGGCTTTGTGACCCGGTGAGTGTGAGCAGGGTCTAATTGAGAGAGTGGTGAGTGGTTCTGGGTGAAGGTTGGGAGAGGAAACAGTTGGGAATGTGAGGGAAAACGGTGAGAAACAGAGAACCACCGTGCAAGGCTGAGAGGGCAATCGATCAAGCCATTCGAGTTTGAGGTTTGGGGCGGTGTTCAGAGGACCATAGGAGTATGTTGGAGAGCCTGAGACCCACGACGGAGCTCACGGCGGTGAGCAGAGGCACGGGTAAGCTCTGGTTCCCCTGTTTTTCAATTTGGTTTCAAAATGGAAGTCGTGGGTTTTGGGGCTGAGTCGAGTTGTTCTTTTAGTCCTATTAGCTCTAGGAAGTTGTTAGGAACCCTAGGGATTGAACTAGAGCCTAGGGGTGGCCATAGGTAGCCAGAATTCGAAACTGGTTTTTGCTGGGTTTTAAGGTCGAGTTGGACAGGTGAGGTTTAGGACTTTAATTCGTGTTTTAGGAAGTGGAATGGGTTGCTAGGAAGGGGACGAAGCTAATGGGATTGTTTGGACTGAAAACGGGTTGGTTTTGAGGGGAGAACCGGTCACGCTGGTTCGGTTTAACTGGACCGGTCTGAATCGGTTTAGCAGAAGGTTGAACACGATGAACAGTACTAGCGCGTGAAGCCCACGCGCAGCTCCTTTGGGCGGCGCGTGGGGGCTGCTCTGGGGAAACTTTCACCACGGTTTTCACTCTAATCAACGTAACGAACATTTTAGGACAAGTTTCGAGTCGATCGGACATCGTCTCGATATGTTTCGGGATGGTTGAAGTTGTTAGGGCTCAGTTAAACGTAGTTAAAAATACGGGAAAATTATGGGGTTTTAGTATGACCTTTGTGAAGTAGTTAGTGACCTCGTTATGGGATTTGGACAGGTTCGGGGAAGCCGAGGATAACGTAATGGCTGGGAATGGCGTTGGTGCACGCGTATCGAGGCGACGCCGAAATGGTCTGTGAGTGGACTTTGTTTTCTAACTTATGATGCATGCATATATGTTTTAATATGTTTTCATACGTGATTCTATGATTTGTTTTAGGATCTTGATGATTTACGATTTTGCACGTTTTTCGAGGTATTTTACGGAATTTCACGTTTTATGAGTTTCGAATGATCTTGTGATTTGACTGTGGTTTTAATGATTTGATTTCAGGAATTGAAATATGATTTGATTTCAATGATTTGAAATGGATTTCGAAAAGGTGATTTCGGGCTTGGAGCCCTGTTCAGAAGCTTTCGGTTTGTACTGGATTTCGGTTCGTTTAGCCTTCGTGTCATGCGTAAGTCAGACAGGAGCGGGGTTTAGCCCTTAATCCCGGGGGATTAGGGGTGGGCCCTACATAAATAACCCCTCACTAATGCTCGGTAATTTTTCGAAATTTTTAACTATTTTTATCCGTGAGCCTAAACCTTCGGACGTCCCGAACTATATCGAAATGATATCCGTTCAACACGAAACCAGTCCCAAAATGTTTGTTACATCGAATAGATGAAATTACATGTTGGAACCCTCCCCAAAGGAGAGCTCACGCGCCCTCACGCGCCACTACGCAGGGTCTTCTTCTTCCTCGGCCAGACCGGTCCAAATCTGACAGGACCCGCCCCGATCCCCCTAGGACCACCCAGGATGTGCCCTGCTCCCGTCTGACACCCGACGTTAAAATACCAAAATTAACCTTATTGAAAATAAAATGCATAAAGAAAATCCAAATTTAAGTCATACATAGCACGCCACACAAATATCCGAATACAAATAGTGTCAGACAAGAGATAGTTCCCGAATACAGTTTATTGAGCACGACTCTAGACACACTACGTGCCAACCTACCCAACAGTAGGGTTCAAGTGCGCAACGTAAACATATGCCTCTTCCTCGGGATCCTCCTCCTCTTCCTCCTCAACAGCACCACCTGGAGGGGTAGTAAAACAACAAGGGTGAGTGGGCCGAAACTCAAGGTTTACAAAATATTTTACCATCTCGAAAACATATAGATTTTCCCCTCCGTTTTCCGAAAAGCATGCATCAGTATCAAAAACCACAAAATCATATAATCATAAGAAGAATAATATCAACATAATATAATCTCAGTCACTGCACTATACATCCCAACCCTGAAATCCCAGATGCCTGACGTCCCAGACGCCCAATAAGGTCACAGTTCCAAGGCTACGCGTGCCACCCGGGGTCTCAATCCCGAGTCCAAATCCCGAACCCAGTCCGAGCATGGCATTCTAGATGCCTGACGTCCCAGACGTCCAACAGTAGCAATCCTGCTCCTGAGTCACTCTACGGTCCGGTCCCTCCATAGAATGACTCCTCACAGGCAATGCGCCGTGACCACTCCGGGGTACCTACATCCGGAAGAGACAGTATCCTAGGGTAGATCTATACAGTGTAGTACCAAGGATAAATATCGAAATCCATGATACATATACATGACTCAAAACCGTTCATAAACAACCAGACGGGTCTCATGCCCAAACATCATAATACATGCCATAAATCATACTCAAGATAAACATATACCTTTACTTGAATTACATATAGATATAATAGAAAGTAAAACAGTTATGCATGCCGAGGTTTAGTGAAATCAAAAGCCCACTCACAGTACAATCCCGCTGCAATCCCGAGCGTAAAGCCCCGTCCAAGTGCTAAGGTACGATCCCTGTCATGTCCAAAGCATACGTAAAGGTCACTTTAAGACCCTATCAAACAACTAAGAAACCCTAGACTGAAACCGGCCCGGGAAAGCCGTCCGAACACGCTTCCCAAGGCGTCAAACCCTAATTTGACCAACCTAACGATCTCCGATCGACACGAAACCACCGCCATTGGATCCGTATCGTTGAAACCTTGAAAATGGTACTGGTCCCACAAAAAACACTGTTCACACGCGCCCCCCACGCGCTGGTCAACCCTCTGGTCAACGGTGCTACAGTAATGATGACGTCACTGCTGACGTCAGCATGACGTCATCACTGACAGTGTCAGAGGACACGTGTCAACAGCCCATTGGTCCCTGGTCTGACTGTTTCTGACATGATGACGTCATCATGACGTCACTGCTGACGTCAGCATGATGACGTCATCAGCTACAGTAACCGGGTCTGAGAACCGGGTTACCGCAGACCCACGGTTCAACCCGATCAGTTCTCATCAACCCGACCACCATTTCTGATGGGATTTGTTTCTATGAGCTCGTCACATCATGCTCTAGGGTTCTGTGGACTCAAATCTAGTTTCTAGATTCAAAAATCTACCTGAAAATCGACAAGAAAACCGGCTGCCGGCTCTGGTCGTCTTCCCCGGCGTGTCGTCCAGTTTCCAGCCACAAGTCTTGGTGCAAATGGTCGTCAAGTTCCCCTAAGTATGTCTCAAAAACAACCAAACAATTTTCAACGTCAAAAACAGACGTTTCGAAACAGGGAAGGAAATCGGGTCTCACGGGTTTTCAGGCTTACCGCCGCTGTGTCGCTGCCGTGGGCTGTCCAGTCCAGTTCTGAGTCATCCAACCGTCACACTGATCCTAACCCTACGTTGGTTCGAGTCCTGGTGAAGGTGACACGACCCATCCCAATCCCCCCGGGATTACCATGGAATGTGTCATGCTCCCGTTTGACAAGAGGTGTCAGACAAGGGATAACCTGTTGCCACTGCCCAACCGGGCTTCCAGAGTGCGTAAGGATCGATGGAGGAGGTGTATGATGTCCCAGTCTCTGCTGCAGTCGCATCCGGAATCAACCTGAAGGGCATTAAAAACAAAATCTGTGAGTGGAGGAAAATAAACAAGTCTGTTTAAAACATTTATAAGACATTTATGCCCCTCAGTAAAATCATATGCATGCACCATCATTGAAAATCATAGATCATATAATATGAACCATAAACATAATTTTAGCCACTGCACCATACACTCCAATCCGACATCCCTGATGTCTAACGTCCCTGACGTCAATTAGGTCACAACCACAAGGCTACGCGTGCCACTCGGGTCTCAATTTCCGAGTTTAATCCCCGAACCCCGTTCGGGTACAGCATCCCCGATGCTTAGCGTCATAGACGCTGGACGTACTAGACGTCCGTGACCTCTCCGGGGTACCTCATCCGGAGGATACAATATAATATGGAAGGATCTATACAGTGCAGTACCAAATACATTTTATTGATATCCAAATGCAAAGCATAAATATATACATAGATAAAATCCAAACCAATCTTTAAGTTTCATCAGACGGGTCTCAAGCCCAAATACCGTGAAACGTGCCATAACCATAATTTCAATATCATCAAAACCATTATAAGTCCAAATAGTTGATTTAAATCCAACGTCATTTATTCGATTCCATTTTAGGGTCCCCGACCCAAAACACATGTATAAATCAATTGGGCCCCTGGCCCGATTTCATAAGTTAACTGGCCCCTGGCCTGAATTCATAAGTCCACTGGGCCCCTGGCCCAATTCATAAGTTAACTGGGCCCCTGGCCCGATTCATAAGTTAACTGGGCCCCTGGCCAGATTTTACTTTATCAAGTCCGTAACCGTTTCATGAAATCATATCCAACCACATTTATGGAAATCGGTGCAAATCCAGAAAACCTCGGTTTACGTGCAAATACGTAAATCACCTCAAAATGCGTGAAATCATTTTAAATCCACCGATATCCAAAATAAATCATTTAATCACAATTATAACAATCATGAAACAGTTATGCATGCATCGAATTTATAAAACCAATGTCCACTCACAGACCGTTTAAACGCTGCGCCTCGATACGCGTGCCATAGGCCCTCCCGGGCCACACCACTATCACCGGGACTCCCAATCCTGTTCAAATTACATTAAAGGGTCACTAACCTCATCATTAACATCCTATTCAAGTCCCGTAATTTTCCCGAATTTTTAAGTATTTTTAAACTGGATTTAAAACCTTCGGACATCCCGAACAATATCGAAACGGGATCCGATCGACACGAAACCAACGCTAAAATGTTCGTTACATTGTATAGGAAAAAAGTCATGTTGACCTCACCTCGAGATTCGTGTCCACGCGCCACCGTGAGTGGCTGCGCGTGAAAGCCACGCGCCTGCTACAGTGACTGCTACAGTGTTCCTTCTTCACCCGTTTGTCTGGTAAACGGGTTGAAAAACCCGCGATAGGACCCGGTTCAAACACACCCAATTCGACAACAATTCAATCCGTTCTTGATCCTAAAACAATCATTAACCAATGAATTTCAGTTCTGTGACATCGATTAACATCAACCAATCCCTAATCGTGCCATCAACCCGTGATCACCCAAAACGGGTCGATCACCAAAACTCCACAAATCCTCAACCATTGTCAAATTAACTTCACAAGAAGCTTATAAAGATTAATACGAACCAATTCGCATGATTAATTGAACACGACGTTACCTCAATCACCACGACTCAAGCTTGAGTTTTCCGGCCATCCACCTCGTCCGTCCACGGCCCTAGGAGCCCCAAAGCTTGCCCCAATTGATCTGGTTCGACTCGTTGAGGTTCCAGAAAGCTCAATCCATCAACAATTAGGCTCGGGCTGGCCTAAAACTAGAAGTTCGAATTTGAATTTCTCAAAAACCAGTTTCGGGTTTTTGAGCATTCCTCCACCATTTCCACTCCATTCCTTCCTTTCTCAATCTCAGAGTAACCCTCTCGACTCACTCTCAATTCTAACCATCCAAATCAGCCATTAAAAGCACCCAAAACCGTCCTCAATCCACTGTGTAATGTTCCCTGCACTGACCCGAAAACAATAATAAAACCAGGGTCCATGTTAAGCACTCAATTGCCAGCTCCCCACATGTGCAATCACACCTCAAACTGTCCCAATTCAGTCCATAAATTGATAAACAATCCATGGGATCGATCGCACAAAACACCCCACTTTCACGGCTGTTTCAATCAAACAGTGCCCCCGTGAGAAATTACAATTCTGCCCCTGTGCAGAAAATTACCAAAATGCCCCTCACGCATCCTGACCCGTAACTCGGTCATACGGACTCCGATTAATGTGTGCCGCCTGTCTACGGACTCAGAGCATCCAGACCTTCCTAACGGTCCTCGGTCCACGGCCATTGGACCTTCCGATCAAAAAGTCAACATTTCCCCTTATATCGTCCAAATTACGAAAATACCCTTGAACTTCCGTACATCATAACTTTCACCACGGACATCGAAATCGAACGTGCCACCTGTCTATGAACTCGTGACGTCCCAAACAATGTCACGGTCATCGGTCAAAGTCCATTTGACCATCCGAATTAAAAGTCAACGTTTTGCCCACGCCTAGGGGCAAAACGATCATTTTGCTCAATTCGTCCGAAATCACCCAACTAATCCCAGATTAGTAAATCACCATTAAATATTATTAAATCCCAATATTCGGGACGGGTCGTTACAGAAGGGGTTTGGACGGTTGGGCAGTTTCGGGTGGTTTGGTTTCCTTCTCGGGTCTGTGGGTTTTCCGGCCGTGCAGGGTGGCCGTGGTGGTAGTGGCTGGTGTCTGGGGGTGGCTGCTGGCTGCCTGGTGCTGCCTGGTGAGGGAGGTTGGGTGGTGAGGTGCTGGTGTGTTTGTTCGAAGAGGTAGCCGTGCTCACGGTTTGAGAGTAGTGAAAATGTGAGTGTTTGGGTTGATGGGTTTAAATCAGAACATGCATATGAGACCAATGGCTAGGATTCAATCTGAGTATAGGATGAAGGGTGAGGATTTAAGGAGAGAAAATAATTAAATAAATCAAATGGCCAACATAGATCCTTGATTTAGGGAGTGTGGGGATGAGTGACACGTGTCACTCATCCAAGGGTCCAGATTGGTTTGAATAAAGTAATCAGATTCCATTATTTTAATATTATTTTAATTCGGTTCTCGCTTAGTTCGGTTAATCGCGTTTTACGTCCTTGACCATGACTTTTTCGTTGTATGTCCGATTTTGGCGTGCCGCGTGTCTACGGATTCGTATCGACGGGACCTACGTAACGGTCCTTGGCCCTCGTCCGTTGGACTTCCCGGGTCAAAAGTCAACATTTGGCCCCTAATTGACCAAATTACCAAAATACCCCTCGACTTCCGAACGTCACAACTTCTTCCTCGAACGTCGGAATCGAACGTGCCACCTGCCTATGAACTCGTGACATCCTAAACTACGTCACGGTCACGGGTCAAAGTCCTAATACTTCCCGAGGTAAAAGTCAGCTTCCCCCCCTCCCTCAGGGGTAAAACGGTCATTTTACAATAAAATAATAATTACAAAAGTTCGGGTCGTTACAATCTACCCACCTTACAAAAATGTTGTCCTCGAAATTTACACAAATAAAAAGGGGTACTGTTCCCTCATCAAGTCTTCGGGTTCCCACGTCGCTTCTTCGACGTCATGGTTCCTCCATAGGATTTTCACCAACCGAATCGTTTTGTTTCTCAGAACCATGTTCTTCTGATCCAGAATCTGCACTGGTTTCTCCTCAAAGCTCAGATCAGTCATCAGTTCTACTGGTTGTTCCAGCAAGGCATGTGAATCGTCCCGTAGGTATTTCCGTAACATGGACACATGGAAAACGTCATGTACTCTGGCAAGGTTTGGAGGTAATGCCAACCGGTATGCCACTAGTCCAATCCTCTCCGTGATCTCGAACGGTCCAAAATAACGTGGACTCAACTTCCCGCATCGGCCAAAATGGATAATTCGTCGATCAGCAGAGCTCTTTTGGCGATCTTGCGCTGCCTTCAATCTTTCCTTGACGATTCGAACAGTTTCCTGGGTCATGTCCATCAAATCCAGCCCGATCGTTGTTCGTTCTCCTACCTCCATCCAGCAGATAGGTGTCCTGCACTGTCGACCATACAGTGCCTCGTAGGGCGCCATCCCAATACTTGCCTGATAACTGTTGTTGTATGCGAACTCCATCAAAGGCAAATGAGTATCCCACGAATCCTGAAACTGCAGTACACAAGACCTCATCATGTCCTCCAAAGTCTGGATAGTCCTCTCAGATTGTCCATCGGTCTGTGGATGGAACGCTGTACTGAAATGTAAGTTTGTACCCAAGGCGTTCTGCAAACTTCGCCAGAACCTAGAAGTGAAACGCGAATCTCAATCAGACACTATCGACTCCGGCGTACCATGAAGTCGAATGATCTCTTTCACAAACAGCTGTGCCAGTCGGTTTGGCTTAAATGTCTCCTGTACCGGTAAGAAATGAGCTGACTTGGTCAATCGGTCGACAATCACCCAAACTCCATCGAATCCTCTCTGAGTTCTTGGCAACTTAAAAACAAAATCCATGGTAATGTGATCCCACTTCCACTCGGGAATCGGAAGTGGTTGCATAGCTCCATACGGTCTCTGCCGCTCTGCCTTGACCTGCTGACAGGTCAAACATCTGCTCAAAAACTCTGCAATATCCTTTTTCATCCCAGCCCACCAATAGTGGTTCCGGAGGGTGCGGTCCATCTTTGTACCTCCCGGATGCATGGCATAAGCCGAACTGTGGGCTTCCTCAAGAATTTCTGCCCGTAACTCTGCCACTGCAGGAACACACAAACGGCCCAGTTTCACCAGAGCTCCAACTCGTCGGATAGTAAAGTCCTGTCTCTCATCCGCGTCGACCTCGATCCTGTAGATACAAAGTGTCGGATCCTCTAATTGTGCCTCGATAATCCGATTAACTAGCACAGGTCGTACATGAAAATTGGCCAACAAAACTCCCTGCTCATCCATCCCCAGCATAACTCCAGCTCTTCGGAGTTCCACTAGCAAAGGAAGGTACACCAGCCTCAAGTGTGCACGCGATCCTGCTGACTTCCTGCTGAGTGCGTCTGCCACGACGTTCGCCTTTCCTGGATGATATTCAATCGTACAATCATAGTCCTTGATTAATTCCAACCATCGTCGCTGCCTTACGTTCAGTTCCTTCTGAGTGAACAAATGCTTTAAACTCTGATGATCGGTGAAGATCCTGCAAGTCACCCCGTACAGATAATGTCTCCAGATCTTTAAAGCGTGAACCACCGCCGCCAACTCCAGATCGTGAGTAGGGTAATTCAGTTCATTTGTCTTTAGTTGTCTTGATGCATAAGCGATAACTCTGCCATTCTGCATCAGCACGCAACCCAAACCTTGTAATGATGCGTCACTGTAGACTTCGAACTCTCCACTATTATCAGGTAAAGCAAGAACAGGTGCGGTAGTTAACCGACGTTTTAATTCCTGATAACTCTGCTCACACTGTTCATCCCAAACAAACTTTACTCCTTTCCTGGTTAAACGAGTCAATGGTGCAGCGATACTAGAGAAGCCCTCAACAAATCTCCGGTAATATCCTGCCAAACCAACGAAACTCCGTACCTCTGTCACAGTCGTCGGTCTAGCCCAATTTGTCACCGCTTCGGTTTTCTGGGGATCCACACTAATCCCGTCTGCTGACACCACATGTCCCAGAAAAACCAATGCTGGTTAGCCAAAACTGACACTTACTCAGCTTGGCGTACAACTGATTCTGCCTCAACTTCCCTAACACCGATCGTAAGTGTTTCTCATGAGCCTGAGCACTCCTTGAGTACACTAGGATGTCATCAATGAACACGATCACGAACTTATCCAAATAAGATCGGAAGACCCTATTCATCAGATCCATGAATGCTGTTGGAGCATTCGTCAAGCTGAAATGCATCACAAGGAATTCATAATGCCCGTATCTGGTCTGAAACGCTGTCTTCGGGACATCCCCCTCAGCAATCTTTAGCTGGTGATAACCAGATCGTAAATCAATCTTCGAGAAGTACTGTGCTCCCCGCAGTTGATCAAATAGATCGTCGATCCTGGGTAAGGGGTACTGATTCCTTACCGTGACCTTGTTGAACTGTCGGTAATCTACACACAAACGGAGGCTCCCCTTCTTCTTCTTCACAAATAATACCGGTGCTCCCCACGATGATGTACTCGGTCGGATGAATCCCAAGTCCACCAACTCCTGTAATTGGATTTTCAGTTCCTGTAACTCCGCTGGTGCCATCCGATATGGTGCAGGTGATATAGGTCGTGTGCCAGGAAGTAGTTCAATCATGAACTCGATCTCCCGATGTGGTGGTAAGCCATGCAAATCTTCTGGGAACACATCCGGAAATTCTCGCACCACAGGTATATCACCGGCACTCGGAGTATCACTCTGCGTCATCACAACATGCGCCAGATAACCCTGGCATCTCTTCTGTAAAAGCTTGGTAGCGGCAAGTGAAGAAATTATTTCAGGTAGCGAACCGTCGCGCTCTCCCTGAAAAGTAACCTCTGGCAAACCCGGACACCACAGAATCACCCGCCTACTACAACAGTCGATGAGCGAACCGTGCTCTGTCAACCAATCCATTCCCAAGATAACATCAAAGTCATGAATATCCATAAGGATTAGATCAGCTAGCAGATCAACCTCCTCCACCCTTACTGGGCATCTCCGGATCACCTGATTCACTATGAACACAACGCTCATCGGTGTACCAACTCCCATCTCACTATCCAAGGCTGACACCTCGCGATCTAACATACCCGCACAACTTTTCGAAATGAAAGAATGAGTAGCCCCAGCATCCACTAACACCCGTACAACAAGATTTGAGATATGAAGAGTACCTGTAACCACGCCTGGGGATGACCTTGCCTGTTGCTGAGTCACTGCAAAAACACGAGCCCTGGCCCCGCAGTCTGTCTGCGTCCACGCGCGCCACGCTCAGCACCCTGTCCTCGGCCTCCAGCAATGTTGGAAGCCGAACTCTGTGCAACACTAACACCTTTAGCCTCGTTGTTCCTCGACAGTAAAGGGCAATCTCGGGCATAATGGCCCGCTCCTCCACAAGCAAAGCAATTAACTGTCCTCGGTCCATCCCAAGACCCTCCTGATGCACCATTCCAAGCCTGATGCTGTCCAGAACTGAATCTCGATCCGCCCCTCTGAGAGCTCCCATGTCGACCTAACCAGCCACGACCACGTAAAGATGAGGGTGCTCTTCGGTAATTTCCCCCCTTAGAGATCTTTGGGCCGGTTGGTCCCGGATGTGGACGATCTGGGCGCTGCCCCTCGCCTGATGATTGTCGCGCCTGGTGTGCCGCCAGACTGGCCTCGACACGAACTGCAGCGTCCACCATGTCCCTCAGAGTCGCGTAACTAATAGCCGTCACACTTGCCCGTAACTCTCCTCGGAAGTCCCAACTCAAATCTTTGACATTTTTCCTCCTCAGTACTCACAAAAGCTGCGGCAAAACGGGAAAGCTTCCCGAAAGTCTGCTCGTATTCTGCCATGGACATATCTCCCTGTTCCAGCCGCAGGAACTCTGCCTCTCGTGCCATGCGAAATGATCGCGGGTAATACTGATCTAAGAATCGGGCACGAAAGACCTCCCATGTGGTGGTGTGAACAAATCACCCTAACATTTCAAGACCATGCCACCATTGATAAGCCCCGCCTTCCAGTAAGAAGGCCGCCAATGTCACCCGCTCGCCGGGTGGGCAGTGCATCACGGTGAAGATTCTTTCCTATTTCGAAATCCACTCATGGGCATCCTCGGGGTTTGATCCCCCGTTGAAAGGTGTGGCTCCCAACCTTTGAGCCCGCTCAATGCTAGCACATTCCATCTCTCTCGCGATTTCCTCGTCAGTTCGTGTTTGAGGAATTCTCCTTGGAGGCATAACCCACTGTTAAGAGGCATAGATTAGATAATGACATCTTTTAAACTAAGTACTGACCACTAGTCTAGCATGCTGACCACAACCTAGTGCTCTGATACAAAGTTGACAGGACCCGCCCCGATCCCCCTGGGACCACCCGGGACATGCCCTGCTCCCGTCTGACACCCGACGTTAAAATACCAAAATTACCCTTATTGAAAATAAAATGCATAAAGAAAATCCAAATTTAAGTCATACATAGCACGCCACACAAATATCCGAATACAAATAGTGTCAGACAAGGGATAGTTCCCGAATACAGTTTATTGAGCACGACTCTAGACACACTACGTGCCAACCTACCCAGCAGTAGAGTTCAGGTGTGCAACGTAAACCTATGCCTCTTCCTCGGGATCCTCCTCCTCTTCCTCCTCAACAGCACCACCTGGAGGGGTAGTAAAACAACAAGGGTGAGTGGGCCGAAACTCAAGGTTTACAAAATATTTTACCATCTCGAAAACATATAGATTTTCCCCTCCGTTTTCAGAAAAGCATGCATCAGTATCAAAAACCACAAAATCATATAATCATAAGCAGAATAATATCAACATAATATAATCTCAGTCACTGCACTATACATCCCAACCCTGACATCCCAGATGCCTGACGTCCCAGACGCCCAATAAGGTCACAGTTCCAAGGCTACGCGTTCCACCCGGGGTCTCAATCCCGATTCCAAATCCCGAACCCAGTCCGAGCATGGCATTCAAGTTGCCTGACGTCCCAGACGTCCAACAGTAGCAATCCTGCTCCTGAGTCACTCTACGGTCCGGTCCCTCCGTAGAATGTCTCCTCACAGGCAATGCGCCGTGACCACTCCGGGGTACCTACATCCGGAGGAGACAGTATCCTAGGGTAGATCTATACAGTGTAGTACCAAGGATAAATATCGAAATCCATGATACATATACATGACTCAAAACCGTTCATAAACAACCAGACGGGTCTCATGCCAAAACATCATAATACGTGCCATAAATCATACTCAAGATAAACAGATACCTTTACTTGAATTACATATAGATATAATAGAAAGTAAAACAGTTATGCATGCCGAGGTTTAGTGAAATCAAAGGCCCACTCACAGTATAATCCCGCTGCAATCCCGAGCGTAAAGCCCCGTCCAAGTGCTAAGGTACGATCCCTGTCATGTCCAAAGCATACGTAAAGGTCACTTTAAGTCCCTATCAAACAACTAAGAAACCCTAGACTGAAACCGGCCCGGGAAAGCCGTCCGAACACGCTTCCCAAGGCATCAACCCTAATTTGACCAACCTAACGATCTCCGATCGACACGAAACCACCGCCATTGGATCCGTATCGTCGAAACCTTGAAAATGGTCCTGGTCCCACACAAAACACTGTTCACACGTGCCCCCCACGCGCTGGTCAACCCTCTGGTCAACGGTGCTACAGTAATGATGACGTCAGCATGACGTCATCACTGACAGTGTTAGAGGACACGTGTCAGCATTCCATTGGTCCCTGGTCTGACTGTTTCTGACATAACGACATCATCATGACGTCACTACTGACGTCAGCATGATGACGTCATCAGCTACAGTAACCAGGTCTGAGAACCGGGTCACCGCAGACCCACGGTTCAACCCGATCAGTTCTCATCAACCCGACCACCATTTCTGATGGGATTTGTTTCTATGAACTCGTCACATCATGCTCTAGGGTTCTGTGGACTCAAATCTAGTTTCTAGATTCAAAAATCTACCTGAAAATCGACAGGAAAACCGGCTGCCGGCTCTGGTCGTCTTCCCCGGTGTGTCGTCCAGTTTCCAGCCACAAGTCTTGGTCCAAATGGTCATCAAGTTCCCCTAAGTATGTCTCAAAAACAACCAAACAATTTCAACGTCAAAAACGGACGTTTCGAAACAGGGAAGGAAATCGGGTCTCACGGGTTTTCAGGCTTACCGCCACCGTGTCGCCGCCGTGGGCTGCCCAGTCCAGTTCTGAGTCGTCCATCCGTCACACTGATCCTAACCCTACGTTGGTTCGAGTCCTGGTGAAGGGGTTTGGACGGTTGGGCAGTTTCGGGTGGTTTGGTTTCCTTCTCGGGTCTGTGGGTTTTCCGGCCGTGCAGGGTGGCCGTGGTGGTAGTGGCCGGTGTCTGGGGGTGGCTGCTGGCTGCCTGGTGCTGCCTGGTGAGGGAGGTTGGGTGGTGAGGTGCTGGTGTGTTTGTTCGAAGAGGTAGCCGTGCTCACGGTTTGAGAGTAGTGAAAATGTGAGTGTTTGGGTTGATGGGTTTAAATCAGAACATGCATATGAGACCAATGGCTAGGATTCAATCTGAGTATAGGATGAAGGGTGAGGATTTAAGGAGAGAAAATAATTAAATAAATCAAATGGCCAACATAGATCCTTGATTTAGGGAGTGTGGGGATGAGTGACACGTGTCACTCATCCAAGGGTCCAGATTGGTTTGAATAAAGTAATCAGATTCCATTATTTTAATATTATTTTAATTCGGTTCTCGCTTAGTTCGGTTAATCACGTTTTACGTCCTTGACCATGACTTTTTTGTCGTATGTCCGATTTTGGCGTGCCACCTGTCTACGGATTCGTATCGACGGGGCCTACGTAACGGTCCTTGGCCCTCGTCCGTTGGACTTCCCGGGTCAAAAGTCAACATTTGGCCCCTAATTGACCAAATTACCAAAATACCCCTCGACTTCCAAACGTCACAACTTCTTCCTCGAACGTCGGAATCGAACGTGCCACCTGCCTATGAACTCGTGACATCCTAAACTACGTCACGGTCACGGGTCAAAGTCCTAATACTTCCCGAGGTAAAAGTCAACTTTTCCCCCCCTCAGGGGTAAAATGGTCATTTTACAATAAAATAATAATTACGAAAGTTCGGGTCGTTACAAAATCGGCCGATCCGGTTTTTCCTGCAATTTCGGTTCTCCTGGACCGGCGTGACCGATCCAGCCCTATTCCTTCCTTGTTTTTCGTCCGTTTTTCTCCTAATCAATTTTATTCTCTCTAATTTGATCCTAGAAACCTAAATATGGAATTAAAACAATGAAAAACTTCCTTAAACCCAACGGTTCGATCATGTCCTCACGGTTCAACATTTTCAATTCCTCTCCAGGGCTTCCTCAGTCCCTAACCATTCCCAAAACCTTCTCTAAACTTCCTAAGAAACCTAATAAACCCAATACAATTGATTAAAACCATCCCCAACGTCAAGAATTGACAATAACATAAAAAGAGCCAAACCGATACCTTGCCCGTCTTGCCTCCGTCGTCCACGGCGGCGATACTCCCGGCCTGCCAGCATCATCAACTTGCACTCCTCACACTCCCTTGGTCCCTTACACATGATCAGAAGGGTATGGGTTTGGATTGGGATGAAAGGGTGCTCGGGTTTAGGCTTGGTATGCATGAACAAGTAAAAAGGGTGATATGCATGAATGTAAAATGGTGTCCAATGGATGAGTGACACTTGTCAATCATCCATTGGGCCCTGGGAAAATATCTAGGCCCCACTTAGGAAAAAACCCAAGTTATCTCGTAGAACGTGCAATAGTACGTTCGAACTTCCGTGAACTGTAACTTTTTCGTCGAACGTCCGAATTCGACATGTTGCCTATCTACGGATTTGTATCGTCTCGATCTACGTAATGGTCCTTGGTCCTCGGTCATCAAACCTCCCGGGTCAAAACTCAATTGTTCGCCTATTTTCAACCAAATTACCAAAATGCTCCCGAACTTCCAAAAATCTTAACTTCTTCCTCGAATGTCGAAATCAGGCGTGCCACCTGTCTATGAACTCGTGACGTCTCGAAATACGTCACAATCATCGGCCAAAGTCCATTAGACTACCTGAACAAAAAGTCAATGATTCACCCATTCTAGGGACAAAATCGTCATTTTGCCCTGAACGTTCGTTAATTCTCGTCTAATCCCCGCTTAGTCTCGCTAATCCGTCATTAATTTTTTATTAATCTCGATAATTCTGGACGGGTCGTTACAATCTTCCCCCCTTAAAGAATTTCGTTCTCTAAATTTAAATCGACCTGATTCCACATCTAAACTGTGGAATCCAACCATGTCCCTCGACTCGGGTATTGCACCCACACGAGAATACCCTTGTAATAGCACATGTCTGATACACATGCCGTATTCGTCGGTACGTATCGTCACCGGAGCCTCCAAAGCTCCAATTCATTTTCGAGAACTACACGTCTGCTCGAACGTCTCACTCGAGACAGAATATCAACGTCTCGCCTGTCACTCACTCCGACAGGACATTTCTACCAAGTTATCGTCCAATAGGCTTTTCAGTCTGCGAGTGCCGTAGGATTGTGCTAAGTTGGATTAAGGCATGATGACTTGTGATGTCCTAGTTGTGGACCATTGAGAGTTCCGTTGGAGGATGATAGAAGGAAATGGAAAAGGAGTGACTATAACTGATCGATATGAGGTTAGTGAAGAGAACCCATAATCTAGACGTGCGGTATATAAGATCGATTGGATTTGATGCAGTGGTCTAAAACCTAGTCAGTAGGATCCACATAGGAGTGTGTGGATCGGGCTTGGATTGCCTCTAACAGGTTTGAGTAGTTGTGGAGCAGGAGGATTGCCTGTGAGACAAGTTGGATAGCTTGACCACCTTGGAATTGTGTAGGACATGTGTGGTCCATCTCGCAGATGTATGAGTATTGGACTTGGATCTAGTGCGGGGTCTACCCTAGGTACATAATGAGAGGTGCTTGAGGTTCATACTGGTCGGGCGACCCAAGAGACTGGAAGATTCGGAAGTAGACTTGAGCTGGTGTTTTCGGAAGACATGTTAGCCTAGTATTGGATTGGACCGATGGGATTCAAAAGTAAAGCGTGTTTGGCTCGTCGTCAGGTGGTAATCAGTAGGGTTATGAGGATGTTTGTGTGCCCTAGAGATTTTCACTGTGAAGGTGACGGGTTCACTAGGATGTTGTTGGTTGGACTTTGGATGTCGTAGTGCGTGGCTGATGCCTATGTGGTTGATTAGTGGACGTACCGTAAGAAGACGTTGGAAGCACGTGAGGATATACTCTACGAGCTGTGTTTGAGGTATTCTAAAATATCTTTGTTTTATTCAAGTTCGTAGGGTAGTCCTTGCGTGTGTTTGGTGGTATGCAACGTGGTTCTCGCTGGTGGTACTTGGTGAATGTACTTGAAGTGTGTACGTACTAGCTCTGCAGTGGTCAGAACCATGCCGATGTAATTGGACGTGCATCGTGATGTTCTGGTAGAAGTGTTGGTGATCGGCGTAGTTCCGATATGTTGGATTATTTTTGGAGCATGTGGACTGGATCCGGGTGATCCAGAGTGAGCTGTTGGCTATTGCTGATGAGCTGGATGCTTAGAACCATGAGTGGCTGGTACGACCCTGATATTGAGATGCGTGATCACGGGTTGATAAGTATGTGCTAGGGTCCAGTTACAGACAAGTGGTGTAGGATATGGATAGTGTTTCCACAGGAAACGACTGTGTTGGTGGTTAGGGGAACCACCGGTGAAAGGATTTTGTTGCGTAGTTGTTCAGAACGGGATGTTGTGACTTCGGTGAGGTCGGCGTGGACCGCTGACGGAAGTCTCATTTTGTATTGGTTTGCAGGATGAGATTTGTGCATGTTGACGGAAAACTCGCATGATGTACTTGGACATGGGAACGAGGTACGCTCGACTCGGGAAGGAGTCAGAAGTGTTGGAATTGGTAGCAGTGGTGTTATAAGGTACCTAGGCTTAGTTGATCCATGAATGTCGGCTGGCGTATTGTTAGAAGCATCTCGGGTACAAGTTGGAAATGTATTGACCTCGATGAGGAAGAGATGATCCACCAGATGGATTAACTCTTGATCGAGAAGTCGCTAGGCCGAGTTGAGGTGACAGTTGGGAACTGCAAGATAAGTTGGATTAGTAGGTGTTGGACACTGGGTAGAAACCCAGATGTGAGATCAGTTGGATTTCCCCCAGTTGGTTACAGAAGTGCGAGATTAGGAATTTCGGGAATGAAATTCTCTAAGGGGGTATATTGTAACGACCCGTTCCAGAAATCGGGATTAGCTTAGTGATTAATGACGAATTAGTGAGGTTAATCAGTAATTAGTTGGACGATTTCGGACGGACGGTGCACAATGACGATTTTTCCCCTAGAATTGGCAAAAATGTTGACTTTTCGATCCGGCGGACAAATGGATTTTGACCGATGATCGTGACGTAGTTCAGGACGTCACGAACTCATAGACAGGTGGCACGTCCGATTCTGACATTCGAGGGAAAATTTGTGACGTTCGGAAGTTCGAGGGTACTTTGGTAATTTTGTTGAATAGGGATAATTTGTTGACTTTTCAAACAAAATGGACTTTTTATGCATTTTGAGAACCGTTAGGAAGGTCTCGATGCCTTGAGTACAACGACAAGCGGTACATCATCATCAGACTTCAGATGATTAGTTATGGGTCTAAAGGTACGAGGGGTAAAACGGTAATTTGCGAAGGAAGAGGTATTTTAGTCTTTCTGATGCATTGGGATTTGTGTCCAATAAGACTTGGACACCTGGCTGCTCAAGAATTGATGCCCATCCAGATTGGGACACATGTCCCTTACTGGAAGGTCGTAGAAACCCCTCACCGCCTCGACTGTGCATTTTAAATTGGTTTACACGGTGTTGAGAGGAAAAACAGAGTAGGAAAAACAGAGTACAGAGAGTGAGCCGTGAGAACCCACCCCACTCTTCCTTCGATCTCCATCAATGAGGCATACTTGGTGAAGTAAAATGAGAGATTACATGATGAGGAGGATGATGGTATCAACGCTGTGAGCCGCCATGTACGGTGGCCATAGAACCGCGAAAGGTACGGTTGTGATACGAAATGATGATACTTGATATCTTGGTCCTCGAGAAATATTGATGATGGGAAGATGTTTCTGAAGGTGGTACAGGTCGAGTGAGATCGATTTTGTGGCCTGAAGTGGTTCATGGGGCTGGAACCAGAAAAGGTAAGGATGGTGAACTCTGTTTCGTTCCAATTATGGTTGATTGTGTTTGAGAGCTTATTAGTGGAATTGATTCATTTCGTGATGTTTTGGACATTAAGGCGAGTCATTATTCCAGGAGTTGAGAAGGGAGATGGCCGGAAACCCGAGTCATGGACGACGGGAACTTGGACGTTTTAATCGTCAAATTGGAAGGTATGAACTCAGTTAATTTCTATGTTTTGAGGTTATAGATGGCTAGGGAAGGATTGGTCGAAGCTCATGGTGGAAAAAGGACTAAAAACGGGTTTAAATTGGATGAAAACCGGCCACGCCGGTTCGAGTTGCAGATACCGGTCTGAACCAGGTCGACCAGAGGTTGACGACGACACTATTCATACGCGTGGGTTTCACGCGCAGGAGATTCCAGATGCGCGTGGGGGCCCTTGAAGGGTAGTTTGGGGAATTTTCCAACATGACTTATAAAGTATTTGATGTAACGAACATTTTGGCACTGGTTTCGAGACGATCAGACATCGTCTCGATATGTTTCAGGATGTCCGAAGGTTTTAAGCCTCGGTTAAAAATAGTTAAAAATTCAGGAAAATTACGGGGCTTTAATAGAAGCTTAATGAAGTATTTAGTGACTTTATTATGGGATTTTGACAGGTTCGGGAAAGTCAATGATAGTAGATTGGCCAGAAAAGCGTAATTGCACGCGTATCGAGGCAGCGGCGAAATGGTCTGTGAGTGGACTTTGATTTCTAACTTATGATGCATGCATATTTGTTTTTATATGTTTTCATACGTGATTCTATGATTTAATTTATGATCTTGAAGATTTACGATTTTGCACGTATTTCGAGATTATTACGTATTTGCACGTTTTACGAGGTTTCGACTCCTATTGTGATTTGAGCATGATTTTGATGATTGGATTTCAGGATTTGAAATATGATTTTAAAGTGGATTTTGGAAAAGTGATTTCGGGCTTGGAGCCCTATTCATGTGATTTGGATAAACAATATTTCTATTTTTGAACTGGATTTCGGAAACGAGGTTTCAGATTTGGTTTTGAAACTTGAAAGGGAAAGTCTAGATTTGGGTTCGGGATGATAGTTCCGGATGCTAGCTTACGGAATCATTATTGCAAATTCGGATATGGATTTTCTGTGGATTTCACTTGATTGAAAAATGGTTTTGGGTTTAAAGACCCGGAAAAAGAAAAGAAAAACCGATGGATCTGGTTTTGAGTTTAAAGACTCCGTTGATTGACGGGGGGAGGGCCTTGGATTGAGTTTAAAGACTCGGTTATGATACCCCCCCTTGAGGCCTGTTGATTGTGTTTTGAGTTTAAAAACTCGTTGATATCCCTAGAAGGCCTGATATTGCGCATGGTTTTGAGTTTAAAGACTCAGGCGCACTTGAGATCCAGCAAACTCACATAATTGATATTTTTCACTGGTTTTCAAATGTTTTGGGCAGTGGCCCGAATGACTTAGATTAGATGAGTTTTGGGACCGAGTTCCCGTACTTTGAGATTGATTTATGATTTTGGGCTGAGGCCCTGGATTTGAATGACGGAATGACGGTATTGATTCGGGTTTTAAATAATGGTTTTCATTGATGGTTTTGGATATGAACTGGTTTTATGAAATGGATTTTATATGCATGCATTGGTTTTTGCGTGGAGGGTATAAATGATAACTGTTTTCTGATAACTGTTTTTGAACTTATATTTTATTTTTGTCCACTCACAGTCTTTTCATGTTTTTGATACCCTCCAAGTTGTTGCGGTGCGGGCTGTTGGTCGAGAGAACCGGAGACATCACACGTGCAATCCACAGTAGATTTTGTGCACTCTGGGAAGTCCGGATGCTTTTTGGACGGTCGGATCGAGAATCCCTTGTCCAACTTATGTGTCGCATGGAGTTTAGACGTCGGTTTAGCCTTCGTGTCATGCGTAAGTTAGACCGGAGCAGGACTTAGCCCTTAATCCCGGGGGATTGGGGGTGGGTCCTGTCAAATTGGTATCAGAGCTAGGTTTTGTACGTTCTGCGAGAGGTTTAGCTCCCATAGTCGTTGGTTCGTCGACTTGGGTGTTGTGAGGCTACCGTGGATGTGATGTCTCGACGCAGAACAGCCCGTCATCAACCTGGACATGATAGTGATAGTACGTTCGTTAGTGGTTAGTTAGTGGTGATTGTTAGTGCCAGGGTGCTAGTCTCTCGATTCGCGGTACGAGATTTGACGTATGTTGGCTTAAGGCCGGAATAGTTAGCGTGTTTGACGCTGGATATGCTCGATGGTTAAGACCATAAGGTCGGATATATGCCAGTGGGTTTAATCTGGATGGTAGCCGGTGAGCTACGATTGAGTAGGCTGGTCGGCATGTGGGGCCCGTTAGTAGCCTGTTGAACTGATGGTATAAGTGGGTCGAGGAGGCCGGTTGACTGTGGTCTATTGGATCAGATGGTGATTGGATGACTAAAGTATGGACTTGTGACCATTTGGTCAGATTGTTCGAGCTTGGACTTGTACAGCTACGAGTAGTCGGATGCCTCGAGTGATAGGGTATAGGAAACTATCTTAAGGAATTCAGGGATTTCCCCCTAGTATGGGTCACTGGTGGACATTGGTATGTAAACTTTACGGTCAGGGATAGTTTTAGTCGGGTAGGAGGACCCCGAATGGTAAGGTTGTGGTGAATTAGTGACTGTCATGGGTTTGGATAACCCGTATGACTGGGTTGACTTTAGAAACCTTGTGGGATGACTGGTCTGGACTGGGAGTACCTGAGTGAGAAACCCCAGGGCAAGTGCTTAACCTGGAAACAGTGAGTTGGAGTTTGTGGTTTGGTAGTTGTGGTGGTTGGGCCGACTTATGGCCGGATTGGAGATGTTGTTGCTAGGAGCAGCCGAGGTAGTGGATGATTGGTGAATGACTCCGGACGAGTCCAGAGAGAGTGCGGCGTTGGTTGAGCATTTAGTTGCTCAGAGTTGTGGATTACGAGGGATGTTAGTTCCCCCGACTCGAGCGTAGATTGAGGGTTTTGGCTCGGTAGGAGCAGAGACTTGAAACTGGTATACTGTGAGTACTAGATCAGAATGATGTGCCACAAGTTGGGATGCTTGTTAAGGGTACGACGGCACATCGTGAGTTAAGGTTGTGACCAGGCGTGAGATGCTGGCGTCTGGAAAGAACCATGAACAGAGCTGGGAGATGTAACGACTAGGGGCGGGTCATGTTCGGTACGAACGGTCAGGATGTCGTTGGTTAATCAGGAGTAGCGCAGTAGAAGCGCGGTGGACCTATACTTTGTGTTGGATTGGGCTAGGTTTGTATAATCGGGTTTGACCATTCGTGAGGTTGGTTTTAGTAGACCCTCTCCCTGATGTGTCGGCAGATGCCGAGGTTGGCACTTTGTAACGACCCGTCCCGGAATTAGGGTTAAGACAGTAAATAGTCAGGGATTAGTGAGCTTAATCGGTGCTTAGTTGGTTACGAGAGGTCCGTTGGCGTAGAATGACGATTTTGCCCTAGGTTGGGCAAAAATTTGACTTTTAGTTTGGGCGGTCAAATGGACTTTAACCGATGACCGTGACGTAGTTTGGGACGGCACGAATCCGTAGACAGGTGGCACGTCCGATTCCGACATCCGAGGAGGAAGTTATGATGTTCGGAAGGTTGAGGGCATTGCCGTAATTCGATTAAACTAAGGGGAAAGAGTTGACTTTTTGTGTAACAAGGTTTTGACATGTTGACCTAAGACAGTTAGGTAGATCTTGTCGTCCTGAATTCAACGACAGGCGGCACGTAGTTATCGGAGTTAGGATGCGTGAGTTACGGGTCTAGAAAGGTAGTGGCATAATCATAATTTTGGGTTCAAAGAGGGGCATTTTGGTCTTTTTCACATGGGGCTTGGTGCAGTCGGATTTGGACAAGTGTCCAGGGCAGAGAGGAGATTTTTTGTGTGAGGCTTGAGGGGATGGTGACACGTGGGGCTTGGCTAGAGGTTTCTAGGGAGTGCACGGGTGTGTTAAAAAATTGTGCAGTTGTGTGCCCGTGTGTGTGTTCGAACCAGAGAGAAACAGAGGAGGAAGCTTGAGAGAAAATGGGACGATGGTTGTGGGTGTTTGTGTGTCCTGGTGAGGGAGTGAGTGACCAAAGATCGTGAGAGAGATAGTGAGTGAGGTTAGGAGGTTGGGAAGTGTCGTGTTCGTGTGTGAGAAGGGTGTGAGGTTCCAGAAAACAAAGAGGAGTTGAGTGGTGGTGCTGCCGTGTAAGGGGCCAATTGAAGTTGGTGGAGGTGTCCAGAGGACGGAGGTGGACTGGAGGAGTCGTGTTCTCACGACTGAGATCACGGTGGTGGTCAGTGTACAGGTAATTCCTCATCTTCTTTTAATTGCTCTGTTTTGGTCGTGAACTTCAAATGGTAAGTCGTGGGTTTTTAGGTCGAGTCGAGGGGGCTGGTAGGTGCTAAACGGTTCCCTAGGTCCCTAGGAAGCTGCTGGTTGTGCAGCCGTGACGGGGGAGTAGGTGGTTGGACAGATTGTAAAACAGGGGTTTTTGGTGGTTTTGTTTCGAGTTAGGGACGTTGAGAATTAGGTCGTGATGGAGTGTTTTGAGTAGAGAAATGGCTTGCTGGGTTGAGGGCGAAGAAAATGGTGGAGAGAGGGAAGAAAACGGTGTAGGCACGGGGGAGAACCGGCCACGTCGGTTCGAGTTGCAGAGGCAGGTCTGAACCGGGTCGATCAGAGGTTGCTGGTGTCACTGTTCACGCACGTGGGTTTCACGAGCAGGGGCTTTCAGACGCGCGTGGGGGCGCGTGAAGGGTAGTTTGGGGAAGTTTCCAACATAACTTTTAAAGTATTCGATGTAACGAACATTTTGGCGCTAATTTCGAGTCAATCAGACATCGGCTCAATATGTTTCGGGCTGTCCGAAAGTTTTAGACCTCGGTTAAAAATAGTAAAAACTACGGGAAAATTTCGGGGTTTTAATAGAAACTTAATTAAGTAGTTAGTGACCTCGTTATGGGATGTGAACAGGTTCGGGAAAGCCGAGGATAGCAGAATAGCCCGGAATGGCGTAAGTACGCTCGTATCGAGGTGACGACGGAATGGTCTGTGAGTGGACTTTGCTTTCTAACTTTTGATGAATGCATATATGTTTTCATATGTGATTCTATGATTTGATTATGAATTGTGATGGGTAATGATTTTTGCACTTTTTTCGAGGAAATGATGGTTTTCACATTTTACGAGGTTTTGATTAATGTCGTGATTTGAACTTGGTTTTAATGATAATCGGAATTTGAAATACGATTTGATTTCAAAGGAAGTAAAATGATTTTGGAAAGGGTTTTCGGGCTTGAAGGCCAGTTCAAAAGTGGTTTTCGGAAAGGTGATTTCAGGTTTTTGAATCGGAATTCCGGGTGAAGATTCGGGACTTGAAATGTATTTCCGGGTTTGGGTCCGGAATGGTTATTCCGGATGCCGGCTTACAGAATGATGGTTGCGGACTCGGATCTGGAAATGAGATGGATATGATTCTGGATTTGGATTCGGGATGACGGTTCTGGAAGCCGGAAGGGCGTCAGACCAGTGGTTTCGGATTCGGGTTTGGATATGGATTCGAATTGGTTTTCAAATGGTTTTGATTGGATTTTCTGGATCTGGTTATTGAGTTTAAAGACCCGGATATTGTGATTGACGGGAGACGGGCCCGGATTGAGTTTAAAGACTCGGGAGTTTAAAGACTCAGATATATTGACATTTTCCCCGTAGGCCTATTGAGTTTAAAGACTCGGATTATATTGAGACCTGGATTGAGTTTAAAGACTCGGGAGTTTAAAGACTCGGATAGATCCAGCAGGTTCATGGATGAGAATGTGGTTTCAAATGTATTTTGGATTTCACGGAGATGTGATAATGATGGTTTATAAAATGATTTTCGATGGTTTTGGGCTGACAGGACCCACCCCGATTATCGCCTCGATAATCGGGAAGCATCCTGCTCCCGTCTGACAATCGAATCCAAAAGACCGGAAAACTAAATAATATTACATCACACCCATTGTCAGACCAGGGAGATTAAACAAATACATCCGACTGGACGTCAAGTCCACAGTTTCACAGAGCATAACATTACAAAAGAGGTTAAAGAACAAATCCTACTCTGTGAACTAACTACTCCGCAACGGAAAACTTTATGCCTCCGCCCCTGCCTCGGCGCTTGCCCCCGCACTTGTACCACGACCTGGAGGGAATTTAAAACAACAAAGTGTGAGTGGACCGAAACATAAGTTTTACGGGAAAACAGTTTTCAAAATCGGGTTCGCCCTCCAGTTTTGTAACACGCATGCATAACCGAATATTCAAAAATCACGTATTAAGCCTTTGAAAACTCTTTTTCCGAAACACATGAAAAACGTTACAGAGATTCGTCATAACTCATGTAAAACAACTTAACATTACCAGAATCCAGAAACCGTCATTTTGAAACATCAATTGCACAAGTCAAGTAAAAAGTGAATGAATAATCACAATTATTCCGTTGGATCCATCCGAGTCTTTAAACTCCATATCAGGCCTTCCCGGGATATCAACGAGTCTTTAAACTCAAAACATGATCAATAGGCCTCGGGGGTATCACAATAACCGAGTCTTTAAACTCACGAGTCTTTAAACTCAATCTGGGTCTTTAAACCCAATTTTCGGGCCCGCCCCTGTCATCAATAAACCGGGTCTTTAAACCCAAAACCGTTTTTTTTAAAACACATTAAACCAGGATTCATCACAAACCGTTTTCCAACATCATTCCGAAATCATATCACATCATAGTAGGACTTATGTCTGAATTCACATGCAAATTCCAACACATGCAATTTCCGAAAATCACTTCACAATTATGATCAAAACATCATAAATTCGTAACATGCATAATCATATCCAGATACTTCATCAAAACATCATTCATGCATAAGCAAAAACCGAAACCTCGAAATGCGTGAAATACGATAAATATCTCGAAAAACGTGAAAACACGTAAAACCGAAATATCATATCACCATCATAAAATCATATGTAAAACCATAAGATAAGTAAGTAAAATAGTCATGCATGCCCGGTTTAGAAATCAAAAAGTCCACTCACAGTTTTAGGACGCGTCAATCGCGTCTCGCGCGCTCCTCCGTAGCTTCGGAAGTGTCCGGGCTTGTAAAAACGTACAAGAGGGTTACAAACATCCTCAAATAGCTCATATGATTTTTCCCTAATTTTTCCGGATTTTTCGGCGAAATTAAACTTAGAGACTTAACCTTCCGGACTCCCGAAATTATCCCGAACGACTCCCGAACAACTCGAATCCTAAAGGTAATATGTTAATTAGACTGAAAGGAACAAATTCCATGTTGACCGTGATCCGAGTTATTGTAACGACCCGTCCCAAATTCCATGATTAGATTAGTGACTAATCACGATTAGTGAGACTAATCCGTGATTAGTATCGGACGAACGATGCGAAATGACCGTTTTGCCCCTAGTGGTGGCAAAACGTTGACTTTTCGATCGGGCGGTCAAATGGACTTTGACCGATGACCGTGACGTAGTTCGTGACGTCACGAGTTCATAGACAGGTGGCACGTTCAATTCCGACATTCGAGGAGGAAGTTATGACGTTCGGAAGTTTAGGGGCACTTTGGTAATTATGGTTAAAAGGGGGTCAAATGTTGACTTTTTGACCGGGAGGTCCAATGGCCGAGGGCCGAAGACCGTTACGTAGATGGGGACGATACGAATCCATAGACAGGCGGCACGTCGAATTCGGACGTTCGACGGCGAAGTTACGGTTCACGGAAGTTCCTAGTTACTATTCACGACGGCACGTTTTACGAGACAAAAAGTGCAGTTTTGTCTCTAGTGGGCCCAGATATTTAATGGAGGCTCAATGGATGAGTGACACTTGTCACACATCCACTGGCTACCATTTTCCCATTCATGCACCAAACCCTTCCCCGTTCATCCATTTCTCCCATTTCTTCCCAAACCAACCCGATCACCATTTCTCACCCAAACACCAAACCCTTCCCTTCTAACCATAACTGAGACCAGAGGGTGAGAGAGGAGGACTAAGGACGGCAGCTGGTGGCTGGAACCGCCGTGGGCGGTGGCGGGAACCCAGAACCCGAGCGGGTACCCGGTAAGCCCATTTTCAATTTTTGTGTGGATCTTGATGTTATGGATTGTTTTGGACGATTGATTTGAGTTAAATAGGTTGCTAGGGAGTTGTTAGAGAGGTTTTGGTGGTGGTTGGACGTCGGGGAAGCCCTGGGAGGTTTCGGGAAAATTGAACCGTGAGGTTCAAAATTGAACCGGTCGGATTTCGAGGGTTTTAGGTAGTTTTGTTAATTGGGTTGGATAGGAAATGAAGAAATAGGAATTTAGGAATTGGAATGGAAGCAAACGGACCAAAAATGAGGGAGAAGGAGACCTGGACCGGTTACGCCGGTCCAAGTTGCAGGAAAAACCGGACCGGACCGGTTCGGACCGGTCTGACCGATGTAGGGGATGACAGGTGACGTCATCCTGCTGACGTCATCATGTCAGGGATGACGTCAGCATTGTCAGATCTGACAATGTCAGCTGACATGTCAGAAAATGGGACAATAGGAGTGCGACACGTGTCACATGTCAGTGCACAGTCAGCACTGACATGTCAGTGACGTGGCCCAATCAGGGGCTGACACGTGGCACAGACGTGGACCAGTGCCGTGATGACATGTGGCACATGTCAGACTGCCACATGGAACTGACAGCACAGTGACATGGACCAATGAGAGCATGACACGTGGCACCTGTCAGAGTCTGACATGTTAGACCTCGCAGCTGTCAGATGACGTCATGCTGACGTCAGCGATGACGTCAGCAGGTACTGTAGCAGGCGCGTGAAGCCCACGCGCAGCCACTTCAGGCGGCGCGTGAGGGCGCGTGGCAGAGAATCTGGGGAAGGTTCCAACATACGAAATCTTCTATTCGATGTAACGAACATTTTGGGACTGGTTTCGTGTCGATCAGACACCGTCTCGATATGTTTCGGGGCATCGGAATGTTTAGGTTCGCGATTAAAAATAGTTAAAAATACGGGAAAATTACGGGGCTTTGGTAGGAGGTTAATTAAGTAGTTATTTACCTTCTATTACGATTTGGACAGGTTTGGGAGTCCCGGTGACGGTGATCAGCTCAGGGAGCCGTATGGCACGCAAATCGAGGCGGCAGCTCGGACGGTCTGTGAGTGGACCTTGTTTTCTAAATTGGTGCATGCATAAATGTTTATTATATGTTTTATTACTTGTTTGATGATGCCATGGGTGCATTTGTATGTGGTTACGTATAAGCACGTATTTCGAGGTTTCGGCCTTATACGGTGCTTATACGGGTCTGTATTTCTGTATTGATTTAAATGAACTGGATTTGAATTTCAAAAGGATAAACTCGGGGTATGAGACCCATTTGGTTTTTTCTCGGGCATATGACCTCAGATTCCGGGCACGGTGCCCAGCTGATGTCCTATGTTCGGGCACGAGACCCAGTCACTTACGGCTTTGATTTCAAGTCAGGTCAGGGAACCTTAAATGGATTCCCAGGTTCATGACGGTTTATGGGAACCGGCATGAACCCTTGTTGGTTATTACGGTACATGACGGTTTATGGGAACCGGCATGTTACTTGATTATGGATATTATGGATCATGACGGTTCAGGGGAACCGGTTATGAATGTTTATGTTATGTATATATATGTTCATCTACCTTCCTTTACTTCTATTATCTCCTCCGGGGAGGGTCGTTGGCCTGGGTGGACCCCGGAGTAGTCACGGAGCACCGACTGAGTGGAGTCACCCCCCAGTTGGGTTCCTTACTCTCAGGAAGGCTATGATTACTATTACCTCGGGTAGGGTCAGTGGTCTGCTGACATTGATCTTGACTTTGAGAAGACTCGGATTGAGACCCGGGTAGCACGCGCGTAGCTTTGGATACCGTGACAGGATTGGTTGTGTGACTTATATGTATATATGATATATGATATGTGGTGTGCACAGGATTTGAGCAGTGGCTCGTGTACTTGGTTCTTTATGGTTTGGGGCCGAGTCCCTTATGGATTTGGGCAGTGGCCCGTATGGTCGTTTTCATTATGGTCCTTTCGACCTTGGTTTATATCTGCTTTGGGCTTAGTCCCACATATGGTTTGTTTTGGATAAATGGTTTTCGAATGCATGCATGCTTTTTAGTGAAGGGTACAAATGTTTTCCTTATGAAATGTTTTATAAACTCTTGTTTTGTCCACTCACAGATTTTAATGTTTTGACTGCCCTTCAGGTTGACATCGGATGTGGACTGTAGCAGAGATCGAGATATCACATACCTCCTCCGGATCCTGGCGTACTCTGATAGCCCGGGAGGGCAAAGGACGAAAGTATCCCTTGTCTGACACTTCGTGTCAGACGGGAGCAGGGTCATCCCGCACTAATCCCGAGGGGATTGGGATGGGTCCTGTCAACGTGGTATCAGAGCGGGGTTGTCTCTATTCGAGCAACCGTGCAGCTATTGGAGTATGTACACAGGTCGAGGATGTGATATCTCATTGGGCTACAATTCGTGGTCAACCTGATGTTGGGATGCCGATACGATAGTTAGTAGGATTGAATCGTGGAACGCCTTGGTTCGGCATTCGATGCCGGGGTTGCCATAGTTCTGTCGTGGATGACAGTGTGGAACCCTACAAAGGGATAAACGTATTCTTATAGATTTTGATCGTGAGATGGTTAGTTGGGATCGTCTTCACGATGTCGTAGGATCGGTTCCGACGACTAGTTGGGAATTGTGATCATCAGATAGTCGAATATTATTGAGTTGGATAATCGGATTTGGTTGAGTTAGATGGATTTACTGCAGTTAGCAGTTAGCAGCTGGATTCGGGGAATCCTAGTTGGATTGACGGTAGGATTAGATTGACGTCTTTACGATGTCGGACCGCGGGGTCGGTCAGATTGTTGATTTTACTGCTTTTCGCAGTTGTGTTCTGAGGAACTCTAGTTAGTGATTTTGGAACCCTACTTTGGGTGTATGGTTCGGAAATGGGAGTTGACGAGTGGTTTGACTTGGATGACTATTCGGATTTGGATTCGTTAGTCGGTCTAGTCATGTCAGCTTGTGTTGGGACTGCACTTCGCAGTCAGGGTTGTACGTATCGGTTAGACCGAGTTGGTTGTCGTGCTACTTCAGTTATGATGGACTGTTGGTGCAACTAAGGTCATGGGCGACCTGGTAGATGACATTGGTTTAGTTGAGTTGCGACTGGTTAGTGTTTGGTTGGGCAAGTTATCAGGGTTGGTACTTGTCGATGGAATCCCTGAGTGGGATACAGAGTGGTTAATACGGGCGGTTGATTCCGTTGGATGTGAACCTCGATAGCGATGTCTGGTAGTTAGGTCTGCACGAGTGTGGGGCAGGCGCTACTACCGAGAGTGGTTGTAGCTGGGGTTGTCGGGAATCGGGGACGTTCAGGGGACGTTTCCTTTTCTCTTATGAGTTGTCAGAGTGACCGTACCCAGAGTTGTTAGGTACGAGGGAGGTAGAGTTCTCCTTTTCGAATAGAGGTACAGGGTCGTCGTTCGGTATGAGCGGATATCCAGGAGTGTCTGATTTGCACACTTTGTGCTGATGCTGATAGGTGATGATACTGGTACTAGTGCTGGTGCTGGTGCCGGTGATCGTGATGACGATGAGTTACGGATCGGGGTGTGACATCCGTCGAGATGGGCATATGTTCGGTATCTGTGGTTCGGGAGTGGATCACGGATAGTTAGGGGACACGCGGTTGATGTCTGGGTATGTTGTTTCCAATCTTGTTGGAACTTCGAAATCGCGAGAGGGTGCGATTGAGGTGACGAGTGGAATGCGGGTTTTCCGCATTGGTATTGGGTATGTCGAAGTCATTTTGGGTGACTTCTCAGGTTCTACCATAATTGATGGTGGTAGATGAGGTAGATGTTATTGATGTTGTTGGTTGCCACTATTACACTGATCGTGTATTGGTTGGTGGACCCGTGATTGTCTTGGGTCATCAGGTGGAGTGAGTATATCGAAGTTAGGTGACTGAGATTTCTCATTTTCTACTTGGTGGCAGACGATGTTAGATTACGTGGCGTGGTGAGTGCAGCAAGTTTTGGTTGCATTCACGTAGGATGAGTTTTGATGTCATCGTGTTGGATCATCTTTGGTTTTGCTAGGTGGAATGACAAGGATCGATACGAGGTAATCAGTGAGAACCCACAGTCTCGGCGTGTCTCGTCGTTGACTAATCTATTTAGATGTGGGAAATGGTTGAGGACTTTGGACGTCGTGACGATCGGGGATCGTGACGTCTATGGTCGGTTGACGTAGTGTTGAATCTGGATCGTGATTTGGATATCCAGATAGGTGGAGAGTTTATTACTCTTACTTGGATGTTGAGTGAAGCATGATGGGACTGAACTTCTTTTCGAGGAAAATCCCATATGACTTATTACTCACCTGAGTAGTTGTCCGATGAGTAGTTTTCCGACGTGGTCGGATATGGTCAGCCTTAGAGCTGTGTGGATGTTGGGATTGATTTCTCTATGAAGTCAATCTAATGTATGGTGTGTAATCGGTTGATCAGGTAACCGATAGGTTCGGTTTTGATACGTCTCGGTAGACGTGAACGATATTTCGAGTTTTGGAATCAGATTTCTGGATGACGATTCAGGATTTGATTTTGGAACTTGAAAGAGGATTTCTGTATTTGGGTTTTGGAATCGGATTCTGGGTGACGATTCAGGATTTGATTCTAGAGCTTGACTATGGATTTTCTTTTATGGATTTGGGTTCGGAATGGTCATTCCTAATACTAGTTTACGGAATGATGATTTTGGATTCGAATTTGGAAAATGGTTAGGGATATGATTTCTGGGTTTGGATTCGGGATTTCTTACGAAATTACGGATTCGGATTCGGATTTGGAAATGGATAATGGGTCGGAGTTTCGATTTTTCTAATACTGGATTGGACAAATGGACTCTATAGTAGAAACGTGATTGACTATGACCTAGGTGGTTGTAGTCTGATTGATGGGTAGATGTGCGTACCTTGTACGTTGTTCGAGGTACGATACTAGGCAGACTTGTCGTGCCTGGTGACGGTATATAGGTTATACTCGTAGTACGTTGGTGAGCGTGTTGGTAGTCGGCTTAGTTCCGATACCATTGGATTAGTCGAGGTCGTGAACTAGGCATTGGATACTGTGCATTGGGTCATGGTATTTCTGATGGGTCTAGTTACACACAGGTCGAGAGAAATGCTTGTGGTTAGTGTAACCACGAGTGTGTGTCATATCAGTTTGCGACTGACGATTGTCAAGTGGTGACAGTTTCTCGGAGGTGTCAGCGTGGATGACTCCCAGTGGGAGCAGACGTCAGGATAGGTTAGAGATTGAGGAAGGAACCGTAGAGTTGTTTATGTCAGCGAAATGGTAGATTTGACAAGTAGTGTCAATTCGGACCGTGTGGCTACTGTTCTTCGACGTGGTCGAGTGTAGTCGATACGACGAGAGCGTTAGTGGCACGTCGGGCTGTAGACGAGTAAGTATTGTTCTGGTTAGTGGGTGTACTAGCGTACACGTGTTGCGAGGTAGGTCAATTTTACTTTCCACGAGGTGGATGTGGAATCAGGATAGTTGGAGTTTCGAGAACGGAACTAAATTAAGGAGGGAAGAACGGTTGGGTTTAGGTCGGTTGGAATTTCGGGGACGAAATTAATTAAGGAGGGAAGGTTGTAACGACCCGTCCCAAATTCCATGATTATATTAGTGACTAATCACGATTAGTGAGACTAATCCGTGATTAGTAGAGCGAAATCGGACGAACGATGCGAAATGACCGTTTTGCCCCTAGTGGTGGCAAAACGTTGACTTTTCGATCGGGCGGTCAAATGGACTTTGACCGATGACCGTGACGTAGTTCGTGACGTCACGAGTTCATAGACAGGTGGCACGTTCAATTCCGACATTCGAGGAGGAAGTTATGACGTTCGGAAGTTTAGGGGCATTTCGGTAATTATGGTTAAAAGGGGGTCAAATGTTGACTTTTTGACCGGGAGGTCTGATGGCCAAGGGCCGAAGACCGTTACGTAGATGGGGACGATACGAATCCGTAGACAGGCGGCACGTCGAATTCGGACGTTCGACGACGAAGTTACGGTTCACAGAAGTTCCCGGTTACTATTCACGATGGCACGTTTTACGAGACAAAAAGTGCAGTTTTGTCTCTAGTGGGCCCAGATATTTAATGGAGGCTCAATGGATGAGTGACACTTGTCACACATCCACTGGCTACCATTTTCCCATTCATGCACCAAACCCTTCCCCGTTCATCCATTTCTCCCATTTCTTCCCAAACCAACCCGATCACCATTTCTCACCCAAACACCAAACCCTTCCCTTCTAACCATAACTGAGACCAGAGGGTGAGAGAGGAGGACTAAGGACGGCAGCTGGTGGCTGGAACCGCCGTGGGCGGTGGCGGGAACCCAGAACCCGAGCGGGTACCCGGTAAGCCCATTTTCAATTTTTGTGTGGATTTTGATGTTATGGATTGTTTTGGACGATTGGTTTGAGTTAAATAGGTTGCTAGGGAGTTGTTAGTGAGGTTTTGGTGGTGGTTGGACGTCGGGGAAGCCCTGGGAGGTTTCGGGAAAATTGAACCGTGAGGTTCAAAATTGAACCGGTCGGATTTCAAGGGTTTTAGGTAGTTTTGTTAATTGGGTTGGATAGGAAATGAAGAAATAGGAATTTAGGAATTGGAATGGAAGCAAACGGACCAAAAATGAGGGAGAAGGAGACCTGGACCGGTTACGCCGGTCCAAGTTGCAGGAAAAACCGGATCGGACCGGTTCGGACCGGTCTGACCGATGTAGGGGATGACAGGTGACGTCATCCTGCTGACGTCATCATGTCAGGGATGACGTCAGCATTGTCAGATCTGACAATGTCAGCTGACATGTCAGAAAATGGGACAATAAGAGTGCGACACGTGTCACATGTCAGTGCACAGTCAGCACTGACATGTCAGTGACGTGGCCCAATCAGGGGCTGACACGTGGCACAGACGTGGACCAGTGCCGTGATGACACGTGGCACATGTCAGACTGCCACATGGCACTGACAGCACAGTGACATGGACCAATGAGAGCATGACACGTGGCACCTGTCAGAGTCTGACATGTCAGACCTCACAGCTGTCAGATGACGTCAGCAGGTACTGTAGCAGGCGCGTGAAGCCCACGCGTAGCCACTTCAGGCGGCGCGTGAGGGCGCGTGACAGAGAATCTGGGGAAGGTTCCAACATACGAAATCTTCTATTCGATGTAACGAACATTTTGGGACTGGTTTCGTGTCGATCGGACACCGTCTCGATATGTTTCGGGGCATCGGAAGGTTTAGGTTCGCGATTAAAAATAGTTAAAAATACGGGAAAATTACGGGGCTTTGGTAGGAGGTTAATTAAGTAGTTATTAACCTTCTATTACGATTTGGACAGGTTTGGGTGTAACGACCCGTCCCGAATTCCGGGATTAGTTTAGTGACTAATCTTGATTAGCGAGGTTGAACGGTGGTTAGTAGGGCGGAATCGGACAAAATGTGCAAAATGACCGTTTTACCCCTGGTCGTGGGCAAAATGTTGACTTTTTGTTCGGGTGGTCAAATGGACTTTGACCGATGACCGTGACGTAGTTCGGGATGTCACGAGTTCATAGACAGGTGGCACGTTCGATTCCGACATTCGTAGAGAATGTTATGGTGTTCGGAAGTTGAGGGGTATTTTGGTAATTTGGCTTATTAGGGGCCAAATGTTGACTTTTTGATCGGGAGGTCCGATGGGCGAGGGCCAAGGACCGTTACGTAGGTATCGTCGATACGAATCCAACGACAGGCGGCATGCCGAAATCGGAGATTCGACGACAACGTTATGGTCAAGGAAACGAACTAACGAACCGAGGCTCGGATTAAAATAATAATATAATAATGAATAGTGACCGTTGACCCTACACACCTGGATGAGTGACAAGTGTCACTCATCCCTTGAAATCAGAATCCATGTTTTTGGGGGAGACCTCATAATGATGTTTAATTAGTTTTTAATTAATTAATTAATCTTTTAATTTCCATTAACCTCCATATTTTCCTTAACCGTGTACAACCAAATCCAATACTCTCCCAACCAATTCCTCTTCCATTGCTGTACCTGAGAGTGTGAATTTGTGAGCAATTTGAGAGTGAATTCAACTGGGTAAACACGAGAGATTGACAGTGAGGAGGAACTGAGAATTCGAAAGATTAAGTTTTGGGAGGGAAAATCAAATTGGACGAATTGAGCTGCGATGATCGAATTGGAGCTTGGAAACATCTTACTGAGGTTGTGACGAGTCGATCCACGTCAAAAACGAGAAGAATTGGTGCCGTTTTGGCTCTGATCGAGCTTGGTGACAGAGGAAGAAATCGAGGATGAGTCGTGGAGTTTGGAACTGCGATTGACTCAATTGTTGTGGGGAAATGACTCCTCATGATCCCACGATGCTTCTGGGTTGATCAATTGAAGGAAAACGTTGGAGAATGGCAGAACTCCATTGTTGAACAGTGACGGTGCTCGAGTTTGAGTCGTGACGTTTGAGCACCGGTTTGATGCAATTGATGTGGGGGAATTGTTCCTCAGGGTCCGTTGATGCTTCTGGAATCATCAATTGGATGAAAGCTGCAGCAATTGAGGGAGTTCCATGATTGCACAGTAACCGGGTGTTCTTCGTGGATCATCGTTGAATCGTGGAATTGTAGGTAATGTTTTGTGTAATCAACGTTACAGAACCTTAATTTAACTTAAAACGAAACTAATGGAATGATCAATTGAAGGAATTAGGATCGAATTGACAGGATTGGAACCGGGTCGTCTCGCGGGTAAACTGGACCCGTTTACCAGACATACGGGTTAGGACGATGCACTGTAGCAGGCGCGTGGGTTTCACGCGCAGCCACTCACGACGGCGCGTGACGGCGCGTGGGCACGAATCTCGAGGTGAGGTCAACATGACTTCTGTCCTATTTAATGTAACGGACATTTTGGAATTGGTTTCGTGTCGATCGGACACCGTCTCGATATTGTTCGGGATGTCCGAAGGTTTTAAATTAAGTTTAAAAATAAGTAAAAATTCGGGAAAATTACGGGACTTTGATAGGATGTTAATGATGAGGTTAGTAACCCTCTAATGTGATTTGGACAGGATTGGGAGTCCCGGTGATAGTGGTGTGGCCCGGGAGGGCCGGTGGCACACGTATCGAGGCACACGGTTTAAACGGTCTGTGAGTGGACTTTGGTTTTATAAATTCTATGCATGCTTAAATGTTTTATATGGATTATGGTTGTGATTGTGTGATGTTGATTTGGTTGTTGGTAAATTGTACGGTTTCACGTATTTCGAGGCGATTTACGTGCTTGCACGTAAATCGAGGTTTTCCGATTTTACATGGATTTCCCATATTTATGACTTGGATATAATATGATGAAATGGTTTTGAAATTGGAAATATAAACTCGGGCTTGAGGCCCACTTGTTTTGGAAATTTCGGACTTGGAGTCCATTCGAGAATCGGGCCAGGGGCCTAGTTGGTTAATGAAATCGGGCCAGGGGCCCAGTTGGTATGAAATCGGGTTGAGACCCATTTGAGTTATGTTATCGGGCCAGGGGCCCAGTTGATTTGTGAATTCGGGCCGTGGGCCCAGTGGGTTTATAAGTTGGGCTGCGGGCCCAGTTGGTTTACAAATCGGGTCGTGGGCCCAGTGGTTCATAAAATCGGGTATGAGGCCCAGTTGGATAATAAATGTGATTTCGGGTCAGGGACCCTATATTTAATAATTGTGATTTTGGGTCAAGGACCCTAAATGGAATTATGTGGTTTTATGGAAATTTCGGGCAGGGCCCAATGGTAATGATGTGATAAAAGGATTTAATAAAACTGTTTTTCCATATACCATCTGGATACAAGGATATATGATGGTCTCCTCCAGATGTCTGGGACACTGGGAAGTCACGGTGCATTGCCTGCGAGGGGTCATTATACGGAGCAGCCGGACCGTATGATGACTCAGGAGCAGGATTGCTATGATTGACGTCAGGGACGTCAGACATCAGGGATGTCAGATATATGGACCCGGAGAGACCCCGGGCAGCACGCGTAGCTTATGAAACCGTGAGATATGACGTCAGGGACGTCAAGCGTCTGGGACGCTAAGCATCTGGGATGCTGGTGATGGTAATGGTAAAATATGGATTAATGAATAAATGGCTTATTGGTTGGATATGTGTTATGTGGTAAAAATGGATTATTGGTTATGAAATGGTATGTCGGGTCGGGGACCCTAAATGGTTTTGGATTTTGAATTGATGTTCATTTATGGTCGTGGGTGGTGACCCACATGGTTTTAATATGTATGGTGGTGGTATTTCACAGTTTTGGGCTGAGTTCCCACACTTGGTTTTTGGTTGACGGTTTTTGGGCTAAGGCCCTAATGGCTCGGTTGAGCAAACGTTTTGGTTACTGGTTTTGGTGGCATGCATACGTTTTTATTGGAGGGCATAAATGTCTTATAAATGTATTTGATGAACTTATTGGTTTTGTCCACTCACAGCTTTTGGTTTTAATGCCCTTCAGGTTGATTACGGATGCGATTGCAGCAGAGACTGGGACATTGCACACCTCCTCCATCGGTCCTTGCGCACTCTGGATGGCCTGTTTGGGCAGTAGCTCTTGGTTATCCCTTGTCTGACACCCCTTGTTGGACGGGAGCAGGGCACATTCCATGGTAATCCCGGGGGGATTGGGATGGGTCCTGTCAACTTGGTATCAGAGCACGGTTGCTCTTTTGTGTGCGCAGGTCGAGGGTGTGATGTCTCTTTGGGCTGCAATTCGTTATCAACCTGATAGATAGTTTTTGGGTTTGGATATTGGATGGAGTGTGATTGGCCCGATACGCCGTGCATTTATGTGATTCGACCCAAGTGGGGTTGATTGTGGTGAACTGGTATTGTGGGACCGTCGGTTCGGTCGTGTGATATTAGATTGTTGTGCTGCTAGGTGCAGCCAGGTTCGGGGAACCTCATTTGAGTAATGGTTTAAAAATGTGAACTCTCGTGGTGGTTTCTAGTGTGAGGGATGTTGGTCCATCGGAGTTGGCCGATGACCTAGTGGTGGAACCCACGTTGATGGGATGGTAGGATTGGATCTGACGTCTATTCGATGTCTAGACCGCGGGGTCGGTCAGGTTGTGGATTTTAGATTACGGAGAGCTGTTTGGTTCGGTTGAACCATAGGGTGTGATTGTGGAACCCTAATATTAAAAAGGTAAACCTTAATTGTGACTAGTGGATGATAACTTGTGCTGCGACGAGCGGCTGAGGTCATGGATGACCATGTGGATGGCTCTGGTGAGTCTAGGCAGAACTATGGGATCCGATTTACGGATACGGTTCTGAGATAAATTATGGAATCCCGTGCTGGATCGGGTATTAGTGTGAGGTATGGATGCGGATCTCAATAGCAATGACAGTTAGTCGGTAGTCATATGGAGATGACTGGCTATCGAGGGTAATTAGTGTGGTTATAATACTTGGGGATCAGGGGACGTTCGGGGAACGTTCATTTTCCTGATGTGGATTGTCAGAGTGGTGGTACCCATAGTCGTGAGGTACGGGATCGTCGTTCCGTATGAACGGAGATCCAGGGTTGTCGTATTTGCACACGGCGTGCAGTATGGATGTTTGCGGGTTGGTACTTTTGTGCTGATGCTAGTATGGATGCCTGTGCGCTGATACTAGTGTTGTTGATAGTGTGCTGGTGCTAGTGTCGGTAATGGTGTTGACGATGAGCCACAAGTCGGGGTGTGACTCCGTCATGATGAACATATGTTCGGTCTTTGAAATTGGTGTGGCTGAGTGATGGACTGGATGGGTTCCAGTTAAGATTGTAATGTGTTGGGATAAGTTCCAATAGTGGTGAGATAACCAGTAAGGAGTGGATTAAAATGGTATAATTAAGACTTAAGAAATTTTGGGATGATTAGTGGATTTGGGGAGTTGTTGGCAACTCCAAAATTAGTGTGATTTATGTTTTAATATCCCTAAAAGTACATGGAAATGCTTAAAACTGGAAAAGACGAGGAAAACCAATAGTGGTATAAAGGTAGGAATTTGTAATTGAGAACTTGGGAAACCGAGTGTTGAACCTGTAAAGGTCGGGATGTGCGAACGGGACAATAACGAATCGATTGTGGACACGTCGTCCAAGTGAGTTGAGGAGGTAGGAAGTCTAGTGGTTAGACTTGACGTCTTGTTGGGAGCATGTCTGTTTCCAGCATGGTTGGAACCTTAAATTCGAGAAGCGTTGTGATTGGGGAACGAGAGTGGTGTTCGTTCTTGGTGATTGGTATTCCGAAGTCATGGATTTGGGTCTTTATGGTTTGGGGCCGAGTCCCTTATGGATTTGGGCAGTGGCCCGTATGGTCGTTTTCATTATGGTCCTTTCGACCTTGGTTTATATCTGCTTTGGGCTTAGTCCCACATATGGTTTGTTTTGGATAAATGGTTTTCGAATGCATGCATGCTTTTTAGTGAAGGGTACAAATGTCTTCCTTATGAAATGTTTTATAAACTCTTGTTTTGTCCACTCACAGCTTTTAATGTTTTGACTGCCCTTCAGGTTGACATCGGATGTGGACTGTAGCAGAGATCGAGATATCACATACCTCCTCCGGATCCTGGCGTACTCTGATAGCCCGGGAGGGCAAAGGACGAAAGTATCCCTTGTCTGACACTTCGTGTCAGACGGGAGCAGGGTCATCCCGCACTAATCCCGGGGGGATTGGGATGGGTCCTGTCAGTTATCATCGCACGCGCCGTCACGCGCCGCCCAAAGTGGCTGCGCTTGAAGGCCACGCGCCAAGCTACAGTGTCTTCGTCCTTACCCGGATAGACTGATAAACGGGTCTATTACCCGCGACTCAACCCGACCAGTTCAAGTTCAATTCTCAATCAATTCTTCTCGTTTTCAATCCTATTACCTTCTCTAATCCATTAATTTTAGGTCTGTGTTGATGACTAACCTCGACTAACACCAGAACGACCCAACTCAAGCTCAAACAGTCGATCAAGTCGACGTCTGGAACTCACCCTACACGATTCCATTTCCAAATTAATTTCACCAGTAGCTTAAGGGGACTTATACGAACACAATGGTACAATCAATTGGACTCGCCGTTACCTGGAAGTCGTCGACCTCAGCACTGGTTTTCCTCTGAAACTGAGACTCAGGTTCCTGGCCAGCCAGTCCACCTCCTCCTTCGATTTTTGCACGGTTGTGCTCGTAGTGACCCCAGAAGTCTCTCACGGCCCTTGGTTTCGCTCAACACACCTCAGGAATTGAATTCGATTTTTCCCTCTAACTGGTTCATCTCTGAACTGGAACTTGGGTTCCTGGGCAAAACGGGCTCCAATCTCCACAACTCTAGCAGCGTCGTGTTTCCTGTCTCTCCCAGAAGTCTCTCAATGTGTTTAGATTTGTCTCGCAACCCGTAGAAGTCGAATTAAGAGTTTTCCCCCCAAAAACCCGAAACTGTTTTCTCACTGTTTCTCTCAATCTCTCTCAGTCTTTCCTCAGCAGCATGATCCCAAATGAGCTCCCAGACTCAAAGGCGATCAAGTAATCGATCAAAGCGGCCAGCAACCCGTGGGAAACCGTCTGATTCCTCTCTGCAGATTGTTTCCCGCACGCTGAAACCATGGCCATTTTCTAATCTCTCCCGTGCACTGAGCACTGATCGGTCGACCATGAGTGCCTCCCACTGCCTCAATTCTCATAAACAAAACCCACTCACCAGTCCACTAAGCTATAAACTATTTGGATGCACAAAACACCACGGCACGGCCGTGTACTCTGTTTTTCATGGTGGTGCTACAGTAACCGCCGTGAAATGACCAAAATGCCCCTCTGTGCAATAATTACCAAATTACCCTCCAACCTCCGTGACCCGTATCTCGGTCATCCGACGTCCGTTTCAAGCGTGCCGCCTGTCGTTGTACTCGGGACCTCGAGACGAACCTAACGGTCTTCGAGTCATATGGATATCAATTGTCAAACAAAAAGTCAACTTTTTGCCTCATAACGTCAAAATTACGATAATGCCCCTAAACTTCCGAACATCATAACTTTCACCCTGTTCGTCCAAATCGGACATGACACCTGTCTGTGAACTCATGACGTCCCGAACTCCGTCACGGTCATCACTCAACGTCCGTTCGACCTCCAAACAAAAAGTCAACAGTTTGACCATACGAATCACAAGGGTAAAAACGTCATTTTATTCAATATTTTATAATATTATATTTTCAGAACGTCCGGGGCGTTACAATCTCCCCCCCCCCCCCCCCCCCTAAGAAATTTCGTCCCGAAATTTCAAGGAAACAAATAGGGGAACTGTTCTCGCATCTGCGCATCGGGTTCCCATGTGGCTTCCTCCACAATCTGGTTCCTCCAGAGAACCTTTACCAGAGGAATGGTCTTCCGACGTAGTACTTATCCTTCCGATCCAAAATCTGCACCGGCTGTTCCTCAAAGCTCAAGTCTTCACGGAGTTCAATGGGTTGTTCCTCCAGTACATGAGATGCGTCAAACACATATTTCCGCAACATCGACACATGAAAAACATCGTGGACCTTCGAAAGCTCTGGAGGTAGTGCCAACCTGTAGGCCACCGGGCCAATCCTCGCAGTGATCTCATAAGGTCCGATGTAACGAGGGCTCAACTTCCCTCGCCTGCCAAATCTCACTACACCCTTCTAAGGGGACAGTTTCAGAAATACCCGATCTCAGACCGCAAACTCAAGATCTCGAATCCGATGGTCCACATAGCTCTTTTGTCTGTCCTGGGCTGCCTTGAGCCGATCCCTGATGAGTTTGACCTTCTCGGTCGTCAGTTCTACCAATTCGGATTTAGTCAGCTTCCTTTCACCCACATCCGTCCAACACAACGGGGTTCTGCACTGCCGTCCGTACAAGGCTTCGTACGGAGCCATCCCAATGCTCGCCTGATAGCTGTTGTTGTAGGCAAATTCCATCAAGGCTAGATGTGACTCCCAAGTGTCCTAAAATTTCAAAACGCAGGCTCGCATCATATCCTCCAAAGTCTGGATGGTCCGCTCAGACTAGCCGTCAGTCTGAGGATGAAATGCAGTACTGAAACGGAGTTTCGTCCCAAAGGCTTCCTGTAGACTCTGCCAAAACGGAGAAGTAAACCTCGGGTCTCTGTCAGAAACTATGGATTCCGGAGTACCGCGCAAACGGGTGATCTCATCGATAAAAAACTGAGCCAACTGTGTCATTCTGAAGTTCTCTCGCACTGGCAAGAAGTGAGCTGATTTCGTAAGCCTGTCCACAATCACCCAAACTCCATCGTGGCCTCTGGGTGTCCTAGGAAGTCCAAACACAAAATCCATCGTCAAGTGATCCCATTTCCATTCCGGGATAGGTAGTGGTTGCAAGGCTCCATAAGGTCGTTGTCTCTCAGCCTTCACTTGCTGGCAAATCAGACACCTGCTGACAAACTCGGCGATCTCCCGTTTCATACCCGGCCACCAATAGTGTTCTCGCAAGGTACGATACATCTTGGTCCCACCAGGATGCATCGCGTAGGCCGAACTATGAGCCTCGTCTAAGATCTCCTTCTTCAGTGCCTCAACGTCGGGCACACACAACCGTCCTTCTTTAAGCAAAGCTCCATCCTCCCTGACTGTGAAATCTAGCCGCTCACCGGCTTCCACTTTAATTCGAAGTACACACGAGACAGGATCTTGAGATTGAGCCTCAACGATCTGATTGATCAAAAGTGGTCTCACATGAAAATTAGCCAGCAAGACACCTTGGCCATCCAAACCCAAATCAATGCTAGTCTTACGGAGTTCAACCAAAAGTGGTAAATGAACCGTCCGCAGATGTGCTACAGAATGCGTTGACTTCCGGCTTAGAGCATCAGCCACCACATTGGCTTTTCCCGGGTGGTACTCAATTGTGCAATCATAGTCCTTAATTAGCTCTAGCCACCGTCGTTGCCTCACATTTAACTCCTTTTGAGTGAACAAGTACTTCAGGCTCTTGTGATCCGTGAACATTCTGCAAGTCGCACCATACAGGTGATGTCTCCAAATCTTCAACGCATGCACAACAGCAGCTAACTCCAAATCGTGCGTAGGATAATTGCGCTCATGCGGTTTCAACTGGCGCGAAGCATAGGCAATCACTTTCCCATGCTGCATTAGCACACAACCCAAACCCTGTAAAGATGCATCATTGTACACCTCGAATTCCCCACTGTCGTCTGGAAGGGTCAGTATAGGAGCAGACGTCAACCTTTCCTTTAACTCCCGAAAACTACGCTCACAATCGTCATCCCAGTCAAACTTGACTCCCTTCCGCGTCAGTCGAGTTAACGGGGCAGCAATGGTAAAGAAACCCTCTACAAACCTCCTGTAGTAACCAGCCAAACCCAAGAATCTTCTGACTTCAGTGACGGTCCTCGGTTGTTCCCACTTCGCCACTGCCTCAATTTTCTGAGAATCCACACTGATCCCGTCAGTTGAGATCACATGCCCCAAGAAACTCACGCTCGTCAACCAAAACTGACACTTGCTGAGCTTCGCGTACAACTGGTTTTCCCTCAAGGTACCCAGCACCATCCTTAAGTGTTCCTCGTGCGCTTCCGCACACCTCGAGTAGACTAGGATATCGTCAATGAACACGATGACAAAGCGATCCAAGTAAGGCTGCAACACTTGGTTCATCAAATCCATAAACGCTGCGGGTGCGTTGGTCAAACCAAACGGCATCACAAGGAACTCATAATGACCATATCGGGTCCTAAAGGCTATCTTGGGTACATCCTCATCCTTAACCCGCAACTGATGATACCCAGAACGAAGATCAATTTTGGAGAAGTATTGCGCTTCTCGCAGCTGATCGAACAAATCATCGATCCGAGGCAACGGGTATTTGTTCCTGACTGTTACTTTATTCAGTTGCCTATAATCGATGCAGAGTCTCAAACTCCCATCATTTTTCTTCACAAACAACACCGGGGCTCCGAAACTATTTTCTCACTGTTTCTCTCAATCTCTCTCAGTCTCTCCTCAGCAGCATGATCCCAAATGAGCTCCCAGACTCAAAGGCGATCAGGTAATCGATCAAAGCGGCCAGCAACCCGTGGGAAACCGTCTGATTCCTCTCTGCAGATTGTTTCCCGCACGCTGAAACCATGGCCATTTTCTAATCTCTCCCGTGCACTGAGCACTGATCGGTCGACCATGAGTGCCTCCCACTGCCTCAATTCTCATAAACAAAACCCACTCACCAGTCCACTAAGCTATAAACTATTTGGACGCACAAAACACCACGGCACGGCCGTGTGCTCTGTTTTTCATGGTGGTGCTACAGTAACTGCCGTGAAATGACCAAAATGCCCCTCTGTGCAATAATTACCAAATTGCCCTCCAACTTCCGTGACCCGTATCTCGGTCATCCGACGTCCGTTTCAAGCGTGCCGCCTGTCGTTGTACTCGGGACCTCGAGACGAACCTAACGGTCTTCGAGTCATATGGATATCAATTATCAAACAAAAAGTCAACTTTTTCCCTCATAACGTCAAAATTACGATAATGCCCCTGAATTTCCGAACATCATAACTTTCACCCTGTTCGTCCGAATCGGACATGCCACATGTCTGTGAACTCGTGACGTCCCGAACTACGTCACGGTCATCACTCAACGTCCGTTCGACCTCCAAACAAAAAGTCAACAGTTTGACCATACGAATCACAAGGGTAAAAACGTCATTTTATTCAATATTTTATAATATTATATTTTCAGAACGTCCGGGGCATTACATGGGCTGAGGCCCGAGATTTGAGAAAAGGAAAAATGTGTTTGATTTTTCGTACATGGTTATATGACATGAACTTGATATGCATGCATTGGCTTTTAAAACGGAGGGTATAACTGTATGTGTTTTCTGATAACTGTTTTTAAACTTAAATTTTATTTTTGGTCCACTCACAGTCTTTTCGTGTTTTCGATACCCTCCAGGTTGTTGCGGTGCGGGTTGTTGGTCGAGAGAGATGGAGACATCATACGTACGATCCACAGTAGACTCTGCGCACTCTGGGAAGTTCGGAAGTTTTGGGACGGACGGATCGGAAATCCCTTATCCAACTTATGTGTCACACGGAGGTTATACATCTGTTTGGCTCTCGTGTCATGCGTAAGTTAGACGGGAGCGGGGTTTAACCCATAATCCCGGGGGATTAGGGGTGGCCCCTGACACACTTGGTGAGTGGCGACTTCGAGGGTGGTAATTAGGAAGTCTGAGGTCAGTGATTGAGGATTGATTGAGGATTTCGAGAGCTGATGACTTGTGTTCTAGCACCCACATCATATGGAGGAGACCAAATAAATCATATGGAGGTTATAATACATTTTCAAATCATTTCCTTTCTCAAAACATATTTCCAACTGGGTCTCATACCCGGATCTCAACAGGATTCCGCGAATCCTATTCAAAATCACTTTCATAGGCCTCTGCCTAAGTCCAAAGTTCAACAGGGTTTCATGCCCGAATTCTCATTTCATAAACCGAACTGGGACTCAAGCCCGATTTCACAATCAATAGGGCCTCAAACCCGATACCACAATAACGGGGCCTCAAGCCCAATTTCACAGTCAATTGGGCCTCTAGCCCGAAATCACAATGAACGGGGCCTCAATCCCTAAACCATGAATCAACGGGGCCTCAAGCCCGATATTACGACCAAATGGGCCTCAAGCCTGAATTCGTAAACCAACGGGGTCCTCGGCCCGATCGTATAACTCAAATGAACCCTCGGTCCGATTCCTCGTCAAATCAAATGGACTTCAAGTCCGAGAGTTTGTAAATCAAATGGGTCTCATGCCCGAGTTCATATTTCCAAATCCAAAACCGATTCATTAAACCCTCTTTGAAAACCTAGCACGTATAAGTATCGTATAAAATCGAAAATCTCAAAATACGTGAAAATACGTAAATCCTAGGCTAACACAAACAAATGAACTCATGGTATCACCAAACATATATTAAAACACTTATAAAACATTTATGCATGCATCAAGTTCGAAAGAAAGGTCCACTCACAGACCGTCCTAACCCGTGCCTCGATACGCGCGCCAAAATGTCTTTCCGGGCCAATCATCTCCTCCGGGGTTCCCGAACCTGTCCAAATTAATTTAGAGGGTTACTAACTACTTAAATAACCCCTCACTAAAGCCCTGTAATTTTTCGGAATTTTTAACTATTTTTAAACGCGAACCTAAAATTGCGGACGTCCCGAACTATATCGAAACGATGTCCAATTGACACGAAACCAGTCCCAAAATGTTTGTTACATCGAATAGATGAAATTACATGTTGGAACCTTCCCCAAAGGAGGGCTCATGCGCCCCTAGATGGCCTTGCGCGTGGGCCTCACGCGCCACTGCACAAGGTCATCTTTTTCCTCGACTAGACTGGTCCAAACCGGCCGGTCCGATTTTTCTTGCAATTCCAGTTCTCCTGGACCGGTGTGACCGGTCCAGCCCTATTCCTTCCTTTTTTTTGTCCGTTTTTTCTCCTAATCAATTCCATTCTCTCTAATTTGATCCTAGAAACCTAAATATGGAATTAAAACAATGAAAAACTTCCTTAAACCCAACGGTTCAATCATGTCCTCACGGTTCAACATTTTCAATTCCTCTCCAGGGCTTCCTCAGTCTCTAACCATTCCCAAAACCTTCTCTAAAATTCCTAAGCAACCTAATAAACCCAATACAATTGATTAAAACCATCCCCAACGTCAAGAATCGACAATAACATAAAAAGGGCCAAACTGATACCTTGCCCGTCTTGCCTCCGCCGTCCACGGCGGCGATGCTCCCGGCCTGCCAGCATCATCAACTTGCACTCCTCACACTCCCTTGGTCCCTCACACATGATCAAAAGGGTATGGGTTTGGATTGGGATGAAAGGGTGCTCGGGTTTGGGTTTGGTATTCACAAACAAGTAAAATGGGTGATATGCATGAATGTAAAATGGTGTCCAGTGGATGAACGACACTTGTCACTCATCCATTGGGTCCTGGGAAAATATCTGGGGCCCACTTAGGACAAAACCCAAGCCGTCTCGTAGAACGTGCAATAGTACGTTCGAACTTCCGTGAATCGTAACTTCTCCATCGAACGTTCGAATTCGACGTGCCGCCTGTCTACAGATTCGTATCGTTCCGATCTACATAACGGTCATTGGCCCTCGGCCATCGGACCTCCTAGGTCAAAAGTTAGTTGTTCACCCCTTTTCAACCAAATTACCAAAATGCCCCCGAACTTCTGAAAATCATAACTTCTTCCTCGAACGTCGGAATAGGGCGTGCCACCTGTCTATGAACTCGTGACATCCCGAACTATGTCACAATCATCGGCCAAAGTCCATTTGACCACCTGAACGAAAAGTCAACGATTCGCCCATTTCAGGGGTAAAATCGTCATTTCGCCTTGAACGTCCGTTAATTCTCGTCTAATCCCCGACTAGTCTCGTTAATCCGTTATTAATTCTTAATTAATCTCGATAATTCGGGACGGGTTGTTACAAAATTGACCAACAAACCCCTCTGTAACCAAGGGCAAACTCGTCCTTTTCTAAACAAATTCTCAAAAATAAACCCCATTTTCAATCCGGGTCGTTACACTTCCACCCATTTATTTATCCTTTGTCTGTATATATCAAACTTGAAAACTAATACTAGCCATTTATATATGCCTTTGTGTTTCTTCCATAATTTCCTAGCTACCAACCCAATTTCAAAAAACTAATTTTCGATTCAATTTTCTATTTAAATCTAATTGAAATTTTCAATAGAATTTTGACAAAATCCAACTTTGCATCTCAATTGTTTACATTTTTTTATTTATTAATTCACTTGAAAAACAATCTAAGATGCACACATAAGATACATTTTTAATTTTCGTTTTTTTAACTAAAAAAATATACCTAACATACAAAACATTTTTTTTATTTTATCTTCATCCTTTTTTTTATTTTATCTTCATCCTTGCTAATTAGTTTATTGATTAATTATCAATAATCGTACTTTTCTTGACAAAAAGAATAAAAATGACCGAAGGAACTGTCTTACTCGTTGTTCAATTCTTGGTCAGATGACCGGTGTTGAATGGTTTAAAGGCCAAATTAATGCCGTGCATGCCTGTGTGTTTAGACTAATTAGTAATTTGACCGACGGCCGGTAAATTTTGGTGACTTGAAATATGGGATTAATTTGACCTTAATTTGAAAAATCCCATTAATTTGCGTATACGTCCGGCTCAAGTAACCCTTATCCACTTTTTGGGAATATGCAGCTTTTTAAAAAAAATTGCAAGGTTATTAAATTCATTGATTTAGAAATTTCCTATTGTATAATATGTGTATCTCATATTTTTCAATTTTGTTGATATATTTTCACAGTTTGCTTTGGAGGTTTTCCCACCTTTGGGCCGTTTCATTAATACCCTTGAATATGCTATCTCTAAACTCTTTGTTTGTGATATGGAACGTTTTGTTTTTCATGTTGGCAAATTTTGTAACGACCCGTCCCGAGAGCCGGGATTAGTAAAGTGATTAGTAATGGATTAGTGAGTCTAATCGGTGTTTAGTTGGTTACTTTTGACCCGTTAGTGTAGAATGACGATTTTGCCCCTGGTTTGGGCAAAATATTGACTTTGAGTTCGGGTGGTCAATTGGACATTGACCGATGACCGTAACGTAGTTCGGGACACCACGAGTCCGTAGACAGGTGGCACGTCCGATTCCGACATCCGAGGAGGAAGTTATGATGTTCGGAAGGTTGAGGGCATTACCGTAATTTGGTTAAACTAGGGGGAAAAGTTGACTTTTCGTACGATCGGGTTTTTACACGTAGACCCAGGACCGTTAGGTAGGTCTCGTCGTCCTGGGTTCAACGACAGGCGGCATGCCTTCATCGGACATTGGACGAGCGAGATACGGGTCTAGAACGACGAAGGGTAAAATGGTAATTTTATTTCACAAGGGCATTTTGGTCTTTTGGTGCATTGGGATTTGGGCCAATCTGATAAGGCCAAGTTTACAGGGCTGCTTGGGATATTTTGGATTTGGCCCTTGGGATTGTGACGCGTGGTGTGTGTGTAGTGGTTTCTACACAAGTTCACGGTTCCAATTATTTGGGTTGTGTGTGTTTGTTCGACGAAGAGGGAAAAACAGAGGGTGAGATTGAGCGTTGGCCGTGTGTGTTGGTGTGGCTTGGTGATTGAGTGAGTGAGTAGAGATCGAGAGGGAGGTAGTGAGTGAGTTGTGAGGGCAGCTCGTGAGAGTTTGAGTGTGTGAGGAGAGGGTGAGTTCTCAGGAAAACAGGGAGGACAAAACCAGAGAACCACCGGGCACGATTGTGCACTCCCCGTGACTAAACCATCAATTGAACCCGTGGTGGCGTTGAGAGGATTGAGGAGAGTCGAACAGACCCAGCAGAGCTCACGGTAGTGGTCGGCGTACAGGTAATTTCTCTAATTTCCTTTGCTTGCTCTGTTTTGCCGCTTTGATTCAAACGGGTAGTCGTGAAGGTAGGGGCTAAGTCGAGGTGTTTGGTGAGGTCTGGTGAGTTCAGTAGGTCCCTAGGAGTCTTTTAAGGTCGATACCGTGACGGGGGAGTACACAGGTGGCCGGGAGGAAGAACAGAGTTTTGGGAGGTTACGGGTTCGAGTTAGGGACGTTGGTTTAGAGGCCGCGTTGGAGTGTTTGGATGAAGGGAATGGATTACTGGGTAGAGGACGAGGGAAATGGTGGAAAGAGGGAGGAAAATGGTGGACGGACGGCGGAGAACCGGTCACGCCGGTCCGGAACAGTGCACGGGTCGAGAGGTTGAAGATGAACAGCGACTGTGCAGGCGCGTGAGGCCCACGCGCAGCCACTTTGGGCGGCGCGTGCGGCGGTTTCTGGGGAAACTATCAACTAGGTTTTTAGTCTAAATGTTATAACGGATCTTTTGGGATAGGTTTCGGGATAAAATGATGTTTTTTCGGGTTAGTTCCGCGAGGTCGAAGGTTTAGGGTCTCGGTTCGTTACGTTTAGAACCCGGGGATTTTGTGGGGAATTAGGAGAACCTTGGTGGACGTGTTAGTGATGTGTTTTGGTGACTGTTGATAGGATTGGGAATCCCCGAGGAGGTCGAGGAATGTGCAGGACTTTCGGGACGCGAGTGACGTACCCGGTATCTGTGAGTGGACTCCTTCTCTATAACTGAGCATGCATAACTGCTTTTAATTACTTGTTTTATGGTTTTATATGTGATTTCATGGTTATTTGAATATGCTATAACTGTTTTATATAATTGCACGTTTTTCGAGAAAGTACGGTTTTTAGCACGTTTTACGAGAAACGTTCGATTGATGATTATGATGCCATGATTTCAGGATTTCAATCTATACTTGATTTTAATGGTTATAAATGAGTTTTGAGAACGTGAGTTGATGATCAAGGGTTTTTGGTTTTAGAATCGGATTTCGGAAAGCGGAATTTGGTTTTAAAGTTGAAAAGTGGAAATCCGGATTTGGGTTCGGAATGACGGTTCTGGATGCCGGAAGGGCTTCGGACCAGTGATTTCGGATTCGGGTTTGGATATGGATTTAAAATGGGTTTTCAAACGGTTTTGGATTGGATTTGCTGGATCTGATTATTGGGTTTAAAGACCCGGATATTGTGATTGACGGGGGACGGGCCCGAATGAAGTTTAAAGACTCAGATATATTGATATTTCCCCCATAGGCTTGTTGAGTTTAAAGACTCGGAGTTTAAAGACTCAGATTATTGAGGCCTGGTTATTGAGTTTAAAAACTCGGGAGTTTAAAGACTCGGATAGATCCAGCAGGTTTGATCGGATGGTTATATTGGTGTTTGATGTTTTACTGCTAATGTTTTATAACGTTTATTCTATTGTGTTTATGTTACTGTGGTTTTCATGATGAAAAGAATATGAGTTATAAATGTTTAAATAAATGGGTTGTGCATGCATGTTTTCAAAACGGAGGGCCAAACCCTGGTTTGTTTATGAAATGGTTTTTGAACTTTTATTCTTTATGGTCTACTCACACTTTCTGGTTTTTAATTTCCCTCCAGGTCGTAGAGCTAGCGCGTGGATTGACGTTGAGGCAGCGTCGGAGGCATAGAGTACTCGAGAGTTTTCCCGGAGTGTTTCAAACTTTCTGTTGTGCGTGTACTCCGTGTTTTGGTTTTGTTTTTACTTTTTTTTGTACTATGCTCTTTATAGATGTTGACATTGGGCTGTTTTAAATTCTCCTGCGTCTGGCAGTGTAATGTGTGGTTTTCGTGAGGTTGTTTCGGTCTTTCTTTTTGGGTTGTCAAACAGGAGCAGGGTTTAGTCCCTAATCCTGGGGGATTAGAGGTGGGCCCTGACAAATTTGGTATGGGAGGAATCGGACTCTACAAAATTTGGGAGGCATAGAGGCTAGTATGATGGCGGAAAGGCTTTGGCCGCTCACTCTGGATTCTCGACCCAACTATCCAGTTTCCCATGGGCGCGTCTTGTATGACCGGTTATATGGGCAAAACCTGCCATGGGCTATTTTAGACTCAACTGTGGAAGGAAGACTTAGAGGCATCGGGGGGATCCGACAGGATGACTATGGAGCTTTGCAGGCGGCCTTCTCGGGCCCTGGATCGTCGGGTGGCTCAGTCCTAGCAATAGAACTTGAAGCACTGAGGGTTGGGATCTGGATGATGCAGTTTATGGGAATTACTCAATGAGTGATTGAAACTAACTCTCAGGTAGTTATTGCCTTTATTCGAGGGGTGGAATAGGATTAGAGCGGCACGGGGCTCTTAGTCCGGGAATTAACTCATTGTTTTCCTCCTTACAGTTATCCCATGATGCACTAGCCTACTCACCACGCCAGACGAACTGAGTGGCTCATAGCCTAGCTGAAGAGGGCTTACAGTCACAAGCAAGGGCCATCTGGGTGCCCCCCGGCCTCCTTTTGTCTCAATCAGTTGGTAGACGAGGATCTTACAGTGTAACATTTTTATCTTTTGGCTGTCATTTTTTCTCCTTCAGTATTAATCGTTATATATTCGGAACAAAAAAAGGCTATTAGAAGAGGAAATTCTCATTTCCAAATCTAAATAATAATTAGATAAAAATTATAATTTGTTACCTTTCTTTAATCATTGAGCTTAAACCAATAAAAGCAGTTTGTCTATTGCATTAATCACAAGTCATGTACAGTGTACTAGCTAGCATGTATGTTAATTTTGGGTAAAGTTTAAATTAATGTTAATTACTCCAGCAGCAGCAGTAGCAGTGGCAGCAGCAGTCACATGCAATTAAAGCTACAAAATACAAATTAACCTTGTTGCTTAATTTATATGTTAGAATCAAACGCAAGACTGATTAGTGCCTAATGTCAAACTGGGCAGAGACCAAATCCAAATGAAACACAAACTGGTCTTTCTCATTAGTACTCATTCGTGAGATGCATGATAGATCACTTCGATCATCATCGATCCATCTCTATTCTATTATTTTTTTTATTTTCATTTTTTTTATTAAACTCAACCAAGGTGGCAAGTCACAAACATATCACGTGTACTGATTGCTACCTTATATCAAACTACATGTATATAATGACAATATATGTTTATCTTATTTTGATAAATGGTACCTATTATATATTTCTCGATTTTTCTAATTATCGTTATATATATACCATAATCAAAACGTTTAATTTCTAATTCATCATTTGAAAAATCATTTATGCAAAATATAGCAAAATCTGATATTATTTACCTATTTATATATATATATATCAAATAAATAGATGATCTGTCATGAAAATTTCTTAATTCTTACAAAATTAATTAATTTATTGCGGGAGGGAATTGCATCCCATGCAACTTGGTAATCGGTTCGCTAGTTCAGGTTTATCTCTTAACTCGAAATGGGAGTAAGTTTGAAAAATGATCACAAAGTGTCTACAATTGGACCAGAAATGTATCTAAGTTTGAAAAAAAGGATCATAAAGTATCTAGGATTGTACCAGAAATGTATCTTAACACCTTATTTTTTTCTTCTCATTGAATGATTGAAGTTTGACACATATAAATGACTAAATGACTTCCAATTTTACTAATTTTTATAGAGATAATCTTGACATACATGACGTTTTAGAGAATAAATATTTTCGATTATATTATAAATACAACGATAATTCAATAAATCAACAGCAAACATTATATATCTAGCTCTCGTAATTGATTCACTAGGAATTTTTTTTACTACCTTTAATTATGGTAACCAGTACCCGTTGCAAGAGGCCTATTTTTTTTTGTAGTATCGTCTTATATAATCAGGGTCGGTCCTGAGGGTAGCTAGGAAAGGCGGCCGCCTCGAGCCCCCACTTTAGCACGGCCTTGAAATTTTTTTTTATATATTGTTCTTGTGTAAATTTTATATATTATTAGATAATTTAAGTAAAAAACAATATATGATATATGGATGAATGGTAAAGGGTCGTGCCACCCGGAAGGAGGTCGAACAGGTTGGTGGGGGGCTATTTTTTCATTTTTGTTTTAAATTTTTCCTTTTTGTTTTACTTTTTTTTCCTTTTTGGTTTCATTTTTTTCCTTTCGGTCTCTTTTGATTTTCCTTTCCTTTTCTTTTTTTTTTTTGTTTTTATCATGCCTTTCCATTTCCTAAACACATTATTTTCTTTTCCTTTTTCTTTATTTTTAATTTCCCAAATCAGCCAAATAATTTTTCACATTTTATTTTGTTAAATAATAACCTAACTTTCTCTATTATATTTAAGTTAATTTTTAAATCCTTGACGCTCTCTCTTCTCTTCTCAAATTTTAAAGAATTTAAAGAAATAATTTTAATTCAAATGGATATTGTATTTTTTTTGCCTCTCAGAATGCAAGAAGTGCAATATTTAAGGAACTTAATTAATAAATATAAGGACATTTTAAGAGTTGAAGAATATGAGAGACCCTATTTTAAAAATTTGTCTTAAACCCTCAATATCTCAGGATTACGTAAGAATTTTTTATTCATTAAAAAGGTGTGACAGATGATACTACTCATTTAACATTTTTATCACTCATAATTCATTAACTTTTAGGAGTATATGAATATTTCTTTATAAGAATCCAAAAAATAATAATTTTATTAGAACAATGGCAGACAATTACATTTCTGCTAGCTTTCGTATGTCCAACTCCATGTATATATATATATATTATAATTGTGTGGTGGGCAGCCGGGCAATAATCATGTGGTTCATTTTGGTTTCATCGTCTACTTCGAATATTATTCCAAAGAATATATAGTAAGGATAAGGAGAATGGATGAGTTTGTACTTTTTCATTTGTGGTTAGGGCACAAGAAGCCCAGATACCTTAGCTAGCTACTAGCTAGAACCTTCTGGATCCATCTCTTCCAAGTTCAATCAATCTGATTGTATCTCAATCTGATCATATCTATAGAGTGATAGCTAGCTACATAGGTATGTCACCAAAATACATATATATCCATGATCATCTCTGTCGACCAAAAAAAAAAGAAGAATCCATGGATCATCTCCTCGTTGCTTAGGATTTGACGGGGGCTTCCTATCACCTTATTCTTACATTCCATCATTCAATGATTCAATAATGATCCAATGAGAGTGATGGTTGGTGTTGCTTCACATCAGCCAATAGCATCCATGCACATGGCATGTCCCCATCCTTCCTAGTTCCTACACATGATTTATATTAGGGTTAAGGTATATATATATTATATTATATATATTATATAATATATTAGGGTTAAGGTATATATATATATATTATATATATATAATATTATATATATTATATATATAATATATATATTCTTAATTAATTTTGTTAATAAAAAACTTACGTGACCAAACATTACTTACTCGACAAATGGTATAATTACTTACTTTTTTTTTCTTCATATTTTGTGAATAACAAACTTTTTTTTTCTTTTTATTATTAGGGTAAGGGGTAGTTTTTGGAAATTTTTCATACAATATGTCATCAGAGTTCGAATTTGAAACTAATTGTTTACAAGTCAATGCTAAAGCTAACTGATCTAGACCCACTTGATAATGACGGCCTTCTATATATAGATAATTAGAATAATTTATATTGTATTATAATTTAGGTTGTTTACTGTAGATGCACAAGGAACACGCCAGTGTGTCTCAAATTGCACCAAGAATGGAAATTCGTTCCATTTTGCACCATAAATGGGTACAATGTTAGGTCTGTTGCACCATTTAACTGATGTTGTCATTAACACCATTAAAAATATTATTTCTTTCCTTAAATGTCACTCGGTCAATCTTCATCTTTTTCTCTATTCTCTGGAACTCCAACTCAAACATCCTCCATGCTTACTCCACCGTCTTCCATGGCGTCTCCACCAAGCTCTCCCCCTTCCAAATCCAGAAATTGTAATCTAATTGCTTGCTATTTTGAAAATCAACCTCCATGTTATTTTTAAGGTTGTTGTAACCACCCGTCCCAAATTTCTAGATTTGATTAGTGACTAATCACGATTAGTGAGGTTAATCGGTGATTAGTTAGGCGAAATCGGACGAACGATGCAAAATGACCGTTTTGCCCCTAGCCGTGGCAAAACGTTGACTTTTCATTCGGGTGGTCAAATGGACCTTGATTGATGACCGTGACGTAGTTAAGGACGTCACGAGTTCATAGACAGGTGGCACGTTCAATTCCGACATTCGGGGAAGAAGTTATGACGTTCGGAAGTTTAGGGGCATTTTGGTAATTATGGTTAAAAGGAGGCAAATGTTGACTTTTTGACCGGGAGGTCCGATGGCCGAGGGCCAAGGACTGCTACGTAGATCGGGACGATACGAATCCATAGACAGGCGGCATGTCGAATTCGGACGTTCGACGGCGAAGTTACGGTTCACAGAAGTGCGAAAGAACTATTGCACGTTTCACGAAACAACTTAACTTTTGGCAGTTAATGGGCCCAGATATTTGTCCCAAGGCCCAATGGATGAGTGACAAGTGTTACCCATCCAATGGACACCAATTTCCCTTCATGCATCTCCCTTCCCCGTGCATCTTCATTTCATCATTTCAAACCCAAAACATTTCCCCGATCTCACCATTTTCCTATCTTCTATGCTACCCAAACCCTTGACCCTATGATCGTGTTTGAGAAGCAGAGAGTGAGCTGAGGACCAGATGAGGGTGGTTGGACGGCCAGAACCGCCGTGGACGGTGGCTTGGAGGAGAAGAACCCGAGAGGTATCGGTTAAGCCCATTTTGATCCATTTTCCATTTATGTGATTATGGGCCGTTTGTATCGGTCTTAGTGGGTTATTTAGGTTGCTAGGGGGTTTTTAATGAGGTTTTGGTGGTGGTTGACGGCTGAGAAGTCGTGGGAAGAAAAAGGAGAAGTTTGAACCGTGAGGTTCAAAATGGAACCTTGGGTTTTAGATGGTTTTGGTTAGTTTTAAGGATTGGGTTAGATAGGAAACATGAAAATAGGATTTTAGGGATTGGATTGGAGGAAAATGGACGAAAAATGAGGGTTGTAGGGGCCTGGACCGGTCACGCCGGTCCAGTTGCAGAAAACGGGCCGAACCGGCTGGTCTGAACCAGCTACAGGACAGGGACGATGCTATAGTGTCCCGACGTGTGAGGCCCACGCGCAGGGCAGTTCTTCGGCGTGTGACGATGCATGGCAAGGATTTTGAGGGTGCTTTAAACACTTGAAACCTTCTATTCGATGTAACGAACATTTTGGGACTGGTTTCGTGTCGATCGGACACCGTCTCGATAATGTTCGGGGCATCGGAAGGTTTAGGTTTGAGTTTTAAAATAGTTAAAAATACCGGAAAATTACGGGGCTTTAGTGGGAGGTTAATTAAGTAGTTAGTAACCTTCTATTACAATTTGGACAGGTTCGAGAGTCCCGGTGACGGTGATTGGCTTGGGAGAACCGTATGGCACGCAAATGGAGGCGGCAGCTCGGACGGTATGTGAGTGGACCTTGGTTTTCTAAATTGGTGCATGCAAAAATGTTTATTATATGTTTTATTACATGTTTGATGATGTCATGGGTGCATTTGTATGTGGTTACGTATAAGCACGTATTTCGAGGTTTCGGTCTTATACGGTGCTTATACGGGCCTGTATTTCCTTATTGGTTTTAATAAATTGGATTTGGATTTCAAAAGGATAAACTCGGGTATGAGACCCATTTGGTTTTGTCTCGGGCATATGACCTCAGATATCGGGCACGGTGCCCAGCTGATGACATATGTTCGGGCACGAGACCCAGGTTACTTTACGGTTTTGATTTCAGGTCAGGGAACCTTAAATGGATTTCCAGGTTCATGACGGTTTATGGGAACCGACATGAACCCTGGTTATGTGATTGTGGTACATGACAGTTTATTCGAACCGGCATGAACCATGGTTATGTTATTATGGTACATGACGGTTTATGAGAACTGGACATGGAGGATATGGTCTATATGTATATGAACTGGATGTTATGGATCATGACGTTTCAGGGGAACCGGGCATGAATGTTTGTGTTATGTATATATATGTTCATATACCTTCCTTTACTTATTCTATCTCCTCTGGGGAAGGTCGTTGGCCTGGGTGGACCCCGGAGTAGTCACGGAGCACCGACTGAGTGGAGTCACCCCCCAGTTGGGTTCCTTACTCTCAGGAAGGCTATGGTTACTATAGCTTCGGGTAGGATCAGTGGTCTGCGGACATTGACCTTGACTTTGAGAAGACTCGGATTGAGACCCGGGTAGCACGCGCATAGCTTTGGAAACCGTGACAGGATTGGTTATGTGAATTATATGTATATATATGGATTATGATATGTGATGTGTGGTTACACAGGATTTGAGCGGTGGCTTGTGTACTTGGTTTCATGATGGTTTTGGACTGAGTCCCGTATGGTTTTGGGCAGTGGCTCGTATGGTTGAATCATTATGATTCTTTGATATGTGGTGTGCACAGGTGTGCACAGGATTTGATCAGTGGCTCGTGTATTTGGTTTCAGTATGGTTATGGTTTTGGGCTGAGTCCCTTATTGGTTTCTTATGGATTTGGGCAGTGGCCCGTATGGTCTATTTCATGATGGTTTTGGGCTGAGTCCCTTATGGATTTGGGCAGTGGCCCGTATATTTGATTTGATTATGGTTTTGGGCTTAGTTCCCACAGATGGTTCCATTTGGTTAAATGGTTTTCGAATGCATCATGCTTTTTAGTGAAGGGTACAAATGTCTTTATGGAAATGTTTTTATAAACTTTTGTTTTGTCCACTCACAGCTTTTAATGTTTTGACTGCCCTTCAGGTTGACAGCGGATATGGAATGTAGCAGAGACCGAGATATCACATACCTCTTCCAGATCCTTGCGTACTCTAATAGTCTGGGAGGGCAAAGGTCAGAAATATCCCTTGTCTGACACTTCATGTCAGACGGGAGCAGGGTCATCCCGCGTTAATCCGGGGGGATTGGGATGGGTCCTGTCAGCGTGGTATCAGAGCTCAGTTAGCTCATATCAGAGCAGGTTTGCTCTTGGAGTAGTACGCAGGTCGAGGATGTGATATCTCAATGGGCTACATTCGTTATCAACCTGATAGTTAGGGTACCGGTACGATAGTTAGTAGGATGGAATCGTGGAATGTCTTTTTTCGGCACTAGATGCCGGGGTTGCCATAGTTCTGTCGTGGATGACAGTGTGGAACCCTACGGAAGGATGAACGTAGCAGTACGTTAGAGTTTTGGATCGTGAGACGGTTAGTTGGGATCGTCTTTCACGATACTGCGGGATCAGTTTGACGGCAGTTCGAAATTGTGACCATTAGTTGGTCGGACTTTGTGGAATCCTAGTTGGATTGACGATAGGATTGGGTTGACGTCTTTGTGATGTCGAGACCGCTGGGTCGGTCAGATTGTGGAACCCTACCTTAGGTGTATGGTTCGGAAAGGGAGTTGGTGATTGGTTTGACTTTGACGACTATTCGGATTTGGGTTCGTTAGTCGGTCTAGTCATATCATCTTGTGTTGGGACTGCACTCTGCAGTCAAGGTTGTACTTATCGGTTAAACCTAGTTGGTTGTCGTGCTACTATGTTGTGATGGATTGTTGGTGTAACTAAGGTCATGGACGACCTAGTAGACAACATTTGGTTTAGTCGAGTTACGACAGGTTAGAATTTGGTTGGACAGGTTACCAGGGTTGGTACTTGTCGATGGAATCCGTGAGTGGGATACAGAGTAGTTGGTATGGGCGATTGATTCCGTTGGATGCGGAGTCTGGATATCGAGGTGCCTGGTAGTTAGGTCTGCACGAGGTTGTGGCAGACACTATTATCAATGGACGTAGTCGAGTCTTATCAGGTCGAGTAGACTCAGGTTACCGTGACGATTGTGACGATGGGATTGTCAGTCGTGACGATGATACGAGGTACGTGAGTAACGCATATGTACGAGCAGTGATTCTGGATTCGACTCGGTTACGGCTGAGTGCGATCGCAGAATGAGACAGGGACGTTCAGGGGACGTTTCCTTTTCTCGTATGAGTTGTCAGGGTGACTGTACCCAGAGTTGTTGGGTACGAGGGAGGCAGAGTTTCTCCAATTTGAGCAGAGGTACGGGATCGTCGCTCGGTATGAGCGAAGATCCAGGGTTGTCAGTTTTTCACATGGTGTGCTAGTGTTATTGTTGATGCTAGTGTGGATGCTTGTGTGCTGATGCTGATAGATTATAGTGGTGTACTGGTACTAGTGTTGGTGCTGGTGCCGGTGATTGTTCGGTATGAGTTACGAGTCGGGATGTGACTCCGTCAAGATGAGCATATGTTCGGTATCTGTGGTTCGGGAGTGGATCACGGATAGTAATTGACCGGATTGGATCCAGCGGTAAATAAGACTTGAGGAACAAGTATTGTCATGGGGATTAGCGACCAATTGTTCAGTGTTGGTTAGAATTGGTCAGGTACGGCGGTATGCAGAGATTTGACTACAGATCACAGCAGGGGTCTGTTGTGACTCTCTAGACGAGAGGTACATATACATCGTAAATGGGCATGTGTCCGTAAATAGTCAAAGAGGGGGACACGTGGATGATATCCGAGTGTGTTGGTTCCGACATGGTTGGAGCTTTGGAATCGCGAAAGGTTGTAATTGAGGTGACACGTGGAATGCGGGTTTTCCGCATTGGCAATGGGGATTTCGAAGTCATTTTGGGTGACTTCTCAGATTCTACCATGATTGATGATGGTAGATGATATTGATAATGTAGATGTTGTTGGTTGCCACTAGTACACTAATCGTGTATTGGTTGGTGGACCCGTGGTTTGTCTTGGGTCATCAGGTGGAGTGAGTATATCGAAGTTAGGTGACTGATATTTCTCATTCTCTACTTGGTGGCAGACGATGTCAGGTTACATGACGTGGTGAGTGCATCGAGTGTTGTTTGCATTCACGTAGGATGGATTTTGATGTCATTGTATTCGATCATCCTTGGTTTTTCCTCGGTGGAATGACGAGGATCGATACGAGGTAATCAATGAGAACCCATAGTCTCGACGTGTCTCGTCGTTGACTGGTCTATTTAGATGTGGGAAATGGTTGAGGACTTTGGTCGTCGTGACGATCGAGGATCCTGGCGTCTATGGTCGGATGACGTAGTGATGGATCTGGATCGTGATCTTGATGATCCAGATAGGTGGAGAGTTTATCGCTCTTACTAGGATGTTGAGTTGAGGATGTTGGGACTGAGTTCTTTTCGAAGTGAACCCTGTACGATATATTACGCCCGAGTAAGGTGTCCGACGAGGTCGGATTTGGTCAGCCTTAGTGACGTGTTGATATTAGGATTGGCTTCCCTATGAAGTCAATCGAACGTAATGAGGCAATCGTTTGAACAAGTATCCGATAGGTTCGGATATAGTGCGTCTCGGTAGACGAGAACAAAATTTCGGGTTTTGGAATCAGATTTCTGGATGACGATTCAGGATTTGATTTTGGAACTTGAAAGTGGATTTCTGGATTTGGGTTTTGGAATCGGATTCTGGGTGACGATTCAGGATTTGATTCTGGAGCTTGACAGTGGATTTTCTTTTATGGATTTAGGTTCGGAATGGTCATTCCTGATATTAGTCTACGGACTGATGATTTCGGATTCGAATTTGGACATGATTATGGATATGATTTCTGGGTTTGGATCCGGAATTTCTTACGAAATTGTGGATTCGGATTCGGATTTGGAAACGGATGATGGACTGGAGTCTGGGTTTGTCTGATGCTGGATTGGACAAATGAACTCCATAATTAAAACGTGATTGACTACGACCTAGGTGGTTGTAGGCTGATTGATGGGTAGATGTACGTACCTTGTACGTAGTTCGAGGTACGATATCGGGCAGACTTGTCGTGCCTGGTGACGGTATATAGGATATACCAATGGTATGGTGGTGAACGTGTTGGTAGTCGAATTGGTTCTGATACCATTGGATTAGTTGAGGTCGGATTGGTTCTGATACCATCTGATTAGTTGAGGTCGTGGACTGGACATTGGATACTGTGCACTGGGTCATGGTTTTCTGATGGGTCTAGTTACACACAGGTCGAGTGAAAGGCTTGGTTAGTATACGTATACTCAAGATGAGTGTGTTGGTGGTTCGTGTAACCACAGGTGAGTATAGGGTCAGTTTTCGACTGATAACTGTCAAGTGGTGACAGTTTTTCAGATGTTTCGTGGATCGTTGTTTGAGGTCTGATTACTCCTAACTGAGTAGACGTCAAGATAGTTTAGCATTCGAGCAAGGAACCGTCTAGTTGTTTGTGTCAACGAGATGGTAGATTGACAAGTGGTTAGCTCATAGGATACTTGGGCTACTCTGATACTGACAGGTGGTGTCAATTCAGAACGTGTGATTACTGTCATTCGACGTGGTCGAATGTAATCGATGCGATGTAACCATTAGTGGTACGTCTGGTTGCAGACGAGTAAGTATTGTTTGGTTAGTTGGTGTACGAGTGTACACGTGTCGTGGGGTCGAATTATTTCCACGAGGTGGATGTGGAATCAGAATAGTTGGAGTTTCGAAAACGAAACTAATTAAGGAGGGAAGAACGGTTAGAATTAGGGCGGTTAGAATTTCCAGGATGAAATTAATTAAGGAGGGAAGGTTGTAACGACCCTTCCCAAATTCCTAGATTTGATTAGTGACTAATCACGATTACTGAGGTTAATCGGTGATTAGTTAGGCGAAATCGGACGAACGATGCAAAATGACCGTTTTGCCCCTAGCTGTGGCAAAACGTTGGCTTTTTATTCGGGTGGTCAAATGGACCTTGACCAATGTCTGTGACGTAGTTTAGGACGTCACGAGTTCATAGACAGGTGGCACGTTCAATTCCGACATTCACGGAAGAAGTTATGACGTTCGGAAGTTTAGGGGCATTTTGGTAATTATGGTTAAAAGGAGGCAAATGTTGAATTTTTGACCGGGAGGTCCGATGGCCGAGGGCCGAGAACCGCTACGTAGATCGGGACGATACGAATCCATAGACAGGAGACATGTCGAATTCGGACGTTCGACATCGAAGTTACGGTTCACGGAAGTACGAAAGAACTATTGCACGTTTCACAAAACAACATAACTTTTGGCAGTTAGTGGGCCCAGATATTTGTCCCAAGGCCCAATGAATGAGTGAAAAGTGTCACCCATCCAATGGACACCAATTTCCCTTCATGCATCTCCATTCCCCGTGCATCTTCATTTCATCATTTCAAACCCAAAACATTTCCCCGATCTCACCATTCTCCTATCCTCTATGCTACCCAAACCCTTGACCCTATGATCGTGTTTGAGAAGCAGAGAGTGAGCTGAGGACCAGATGAGGGTGGTTGGATGGCCAGAACCGCCGTGGACGGCGGCTTGGAGGAGAAGAACCCGAGAGGTATCGGTTAAGCCCATTTTGATCCATTTTCCATTTCTGTGATTATGGGCCGTTTGTATCGGTTTTAATGGGTTATTTAGGTTGCTAGGGGGTTGTTAATGAGGTTTTGGTGGTGGTTGACGGCTGAGAAGCCGTGGGAAGAAAAAATAGAAGTTTGAACTGTGAGGTTCAAAATGGAACCTTGGGTTTTAGATGGTTTTGGTTAGTTTTAAGGATTGGGTTAGATAGGAAACATGAAAATAGGATTTTAGGGATTGGATTGGAGGAAAACGGACGAAAAATGAGGGTTGTATGGGCCTGGACCAGTCACGTTGATCCAGTTACAGAGAACGGGCCGAACCGGCCGACCTGAACCGGCTAGAGGACAAGGACGATGCTACAGTGTCCCAGCGCGTAAGGCCCACGCGCAGGGCAGTCCTTCAGCGCGTGGCAAGAATTTTGAGGGTGCTTTCAACACGTGAAATCTTCTATTCGATGTAACGAACATTTTGGGACTGGTTTCGTGTCGATCGGACACCGTCTTGATAATGTTCGGGGCATCGGAAGATTTAGGTTCAAGTTTTAAAATAGTTAAAAATACCGGAAAATTACGGGGCTTTAATGAGAGGTTAATTAAGTAGTTAGTAACCTTCTATTACGATTTGGATAGGTTCGGGAGTCCCGGTCACAGTGATTGGCTCGGGAGAGTCGTATGACACGCAAATTGAGGCGGCAGCTCTGACGGTCTGTGAGTGGACCTTGGTTATCTAAATTGGTGTATGCTTTATTACATGTTTGATGATGCCATGGGTGCATTTGTATGTGGTTACGTATAAGCACGTATTTCGAGGTTTCAGCCTTATACGGGTCTGTATTTCCTTATTGGTTTTAATGAATTGGATTTGGATTTCAAAAGGATAAACTCGGGTATGAGACCCATTTGGTTTTTTCTTGGGCATATGACCTCAGATATCGGGCACGGTGCCCAGCTGATGATATATGTTCGCGCACGAGACCCATGTTACTTTACGGTTTTGGTTTCAGGTCAGAGAACCTTAAATGGATTTCCAAGTTCATGACGGTTTACGGGAACCGGCATGAACCCTTGTTATGGTATCGTGGTTCATGACGAGTTATGGGAACCGGCATGAACCCTGGTTATGTGATTGTGGTACATGACGGTTTATGGGAACCAGCATGAACCCTAGTTATGTTATTATGGTACATGACGGTTTATAGGAACCGGACATGGAGGATATGGTCTATATGTATATGAACTGGATGTTATGGATCATGACGGTTCCGGGGAACCGGGCATGAATGTTTGTGTTATGTATATATATATATATATGTTCATATACCTTCCTTTACTTATTCTATCTCCCCCGGGGAGGGTCGATGGCTTGGGTGGACCCCGGAGTAGTCACGGAGCACCGACTGACACGACCCATCCCAATCCCCCCGGGATTACCATGGAATGTGTCATGCTCCCGTCTGACAAGAGGTGTCAGACAAGGGATAACCTATTGCCCTGCCCAAAAGGGCTTCCAGAATGCGCAAGGATCGATGGAGGAGGTGTGCGATGCTCCAGTCCCTGCTGCAATCGCTTCCGGAATCAACCTGAAGGGCATTAAACCCAAAAGTTGTGAGTGGACGAAAATAAACAAGTCTGTTTAAAACATTTATAAGACATTTATGCCCCTCAGTAAACACATATGCATGCACCAAAAACCAATAACCACATATTTATTTAGAAATAACCATTAGGGCCTTAGCCCGGAAACCAAAGCATAGTTTCAAATCCCAAAAGTCAAACCAAGAGTTATTTCATAAATCCAGTAATATTCATTTATTATTTTTTCCATCTCCGGCATCCCTGATGCCTAGCGTCCCTGACGCTCGACGTCCCCGACGTCATATCTCACGGTATTAAGCAACGCGTGCTGCCCGGGGTCTCACCAGGTCCATATCTCTGACATCCCCGATGTTTGACGTTCTTGACGTCTAATGATAGCAATCCTGCTCCTGGATCACTATACGGTCCGGCTGCTCCGTACAATGACCCCTCGTAGACAATGCACCGTGACTTCTCCAGTGTCCCCGACACTTGGAGGAGACCAATATATATATCCTCGTATCGAGATGGTTTTATGGAACACATTTTATTATTCATTTCCAAAATATCACAAGGGCCCTGCCCCGAATTTCCATAAAACCGTCATTTATCCAAATAGTTAATTATCAAATCCGAAATTATTTATTCAATTCCATTTTAGGGTCCCCGACCCGAAATCACATATATAAATCGACTGGGCCCCTGGCCCGATTTTATAAGTCAACTGGGCCCCTGGCCCGAATTCATAAATCAACTGGGCCCCTGGCCCGAATTCATAAATCAACTGGGCCCCTGGCCCGATTCACTTTATCAAAATCGTAACCGTTTCATGAAATCATATCCGAACCACAATTATGGAAATCAGTGCAAATCCAGAAATCCTCGATTTACATGCAAACACGTAACTTGCCTCGAAATGCGTGAAATCATATAAATTCACCGATATCCAAAGTAAATCATAAAATCACAATTATAACAATCATGAAACAGTTATGCATGCATCGAATTTATAAAACCAATGTCCACTCACAGACCGTTTAACCGAGTGCCTCGATACGCGTGCCATAGGCCTTCCCAGGCCACACCACTATCACCGGGACTCCCAATCCTATCCAAATCACATTAGAGGGTTACTAACCTCCACATAAACATCCTATTCAAGTCCCGTAATTTTTCCGAATTTTTAAGTATTTTTAAACTCGATTTAAAACCTTCGGACATCCCGATCAATATCGAAACGGGATCCGATCGACACGAAACCAATCCTAAAATGTTCGTTACATTGTATAGGACAAAAGTCATGTTGACCTCACCTCGAGATTCGTGCCCACGCACAGTCACGTGCCGCCGTGAGTGGCTGCGCGTGAAAGCCACGCGCCTGCTACAGTGACTGCTACAGTCATCGTCCTTGCCCGTTTCTCTGGTAAACGGGTCTGATACCCGCGATTCCAACCCGATTAGATAACCATCAATTCGACCTCGATTCCTTCCGTTTTTGATTCCATCACATTCCTCAACTATCTAATCAAAGTTCCATGTCCCTAATTCACTAAAACAGTCCCAAAATCAGGCCCACGACCCGTGATCACCCAAACTCTGAGTTTTCCAAACCATTATCAAATTAACTTCACAAGAAGTATACTAGGATCCAAACGAACCCAAAAGCACAACCAATCGAACAAAAGCTCACCTGGAAGTCGTCGTCCTCAACACTGTGTTTCCTTGAAAACAGTGGCCACCGTCCCAGCTCAGCCGTGGCTGGTTCCCTTCGAAAATGATATGGCTGAGCTCCAGACACTCCCAGAAAGCTAAACCCGTCCTTGGTTTGGTCCAACAATGCTCAGAAATCAAATTCTGGATTTTCCCTCCAAGGAACCCGAAATGGTCTCTCACGGTTTTCTCTCCAATTCGACATCCATACAAGCTCAGAGTGATCCTCACAACTCACTCACATTCCCTTTAATACAATTCAGTGATTAAAAGTGCCCCACAGCACCACACAGTCCTCTGTGTAAAGCTTCCTGCACTGCCCCGAAACCATTAGAAAATCAGTGCCCATGTGTGTGCAATCAGTGGCCAGCTCCTCCCATGTGCAACAACACCTCAAGGTTGCCCCATAATCAGTCCATTAATGATAAACAATCCATGGAACAGATCGCACAAACGTCCCATTTTCACGGCTGTTTGATCCACAGTGCACGGTGAAATTACTATTCTGCCCCTGTGCAGAAAATTACCAAAATGCCCCTCATGCATCCAGACCCGTAACTCGGTCATTCGGACTCCGATTGATGCGTGCCGCCTGTCTACGGTCTCAGGGCATCGAGACCTTCCTAATGGTCCTTGGCCCTCGGGACGGGTCGTTACACCGACTGAGTGGAGTCACCCCCCAGTTGGGTTCCTTACTCTCAGGAAGCCTATGGTTACTATAACCTCGGGTAGGATCAGTGGTTTGCGGACATTGACCTTGACTTTGAGAAGACTCGGATTGAGACCCGGGTAGCAGGCGTGTAGCTTTGGAAACTGTGACATGATTGGTTGTGTGAATTATATGTATATATATGGATTATGATATGTGATGTGTGGTTACACAGGATTTGAGCGGTGGCTCGTGTACTTGGTTTCATGATGGTTTTGGACTGAGTCCCGTATGGTTTTAGGCAGTGGCCCGTATGGTTGAATCTTTATGATTCTTTGATATGTGGTGTGCACAGGTGTGCACAGGATTTGAGCAGTGGCTCGTGTATTTGGTTTCAGTACGGTTATGGTTTTGGGCTGAGTCCCTTATTGGTTTCTTATGGATTTGAGCAGTGGCCCGTATGGTCTATTTCATGATGGTTTTGGGCTGAGTCCGTTATGGATTTAGGCAGTGGCCCGTATATTTGATTTGATTATGGTTTTGGGCTTAGTTCTCACAGATGGTTTCATTTGGTTAAATGGTTTTCGAATGCATGCATGCTTTTTAGTGAAGGGTACAAATGTCTTTATGGAAATGTTTTTATAAACTTTTGTTTTGTCCACTCACAGCTTTTAATGTTTTGACTGCCCTTCAGGTTGACAGCGGATGTGGACTGTAGCAGAGACCGAGATATCACATACCTCATTCGGATCCTAGCGTACTTTGATAGCCCGGGAGGGCAAAGGTCGGAAATATCACTTGTCTGACACTTCGTGTCAGGTGGGAGTAGGGTCATCCCGCGTTAATCCCGTGGGATTGGGATGGGTCCTATCAGTTGTGGTCGTGGTTGTGGTACTAGGCATGGCTAGAGTAATAAGTGCCTCATTAATTTTCAACCCATAAGACAAACCCAGTGTTCTCTTCCCCATCCACTTAACAAAATACGTCGCAATCTAATCTCACAACCCCGTCTTTATGAACCCACGAGCGAAAAAAAAAAGGAAATGACAATCAACCAGATGACCTCATTGGCAAAAGCACTAAAGATTGTTATAAATGTCAGTGCTCCGCAATGAACGTGGTGAAGCCAAGAAAAGCCCAAGTGCCAACTGGCAACAGGTCGAGAACAAGTCTAGCAATGATGGATAGGAAGATTGCGAGAAATTGCCAAGCTTGAGCATAGACTTGGACTGACTTAGGGACCAAGAAGCAGACGACAAGGCTTATCTCAATGGAGATGATGAAGGGAAAGGGTTTGACGCCTTGAAGCGGCGACGAGGGAGTGGATTGAGACAATGGGGATTGAGTGACACACCCCGATTTGAAAAGGTCTACTAAGACACGAAGATCGAGGTATAATGGTCGACACCTAGACGATGACGTCCAGATGGCGAAAACCAATTATTTAAAATGTTTCATATTTGGGAGGTCGAGTGAAACATAACCAGTGACAACTGATTATATTTTACCACGACAGCGGAAGTATAGAGAATATACATTTAATAATGATCATACAACTGCTTAACTGCCTGTGATACTCGATTTCCATCGAATCACTCAAAACTCGGGAGTGAGTTTCAAAGTAGCTAAACACACCTCCTCAAAGTAGTAAAACCATAAATAGTAAAATACGCTTTAACCCCCTCAATTTTACTGAAAGCCAAAACAGTAAATTTAAACTTTCACGTTCTACGAGAAATAATAATAAATCAAATGAGTCATGCCGAGCTCATGAGTTGCTCGAGTCATACTCTCATGACAAATAATGGGTATCTTTACTTGCGTATCATGACCACGTGAAAGCTGAGTGCTGAGCAAAGTCACCACATGTTCCCTAGAGCTCGGGAAACAAGCTGGCATTATTAACTAGTATTGCAAGCAGCGTAGGTGAACAATCACATGGAGGCTGATCTATGACCTACAGACAAGTACTAGAAACCAGCGACTTCTATAGTGGATTCTAACATCTCCATCTCATCAATGCCCCAGAGACTAATATGTAGATGCAACAAGTAACTCGACTAGGTACATACCATGCATAACCATAAAAACATAGCACAACTAGTTCAAGAAAGTAACATAAAGCAAGCATCTCAATCATACCCCACGAGTAATTCAAATAGTAGATCCTACTTTCTAAATAAGTACCATAAATATCAACATCGTAAAACATGTGAGTAAATAGTATTATAAAACAAATTTAGGGAAATGGGTACACTCACACACTAGTCGGGGAGTTGAAATCACTCGACATGCCAAGCTAGCACAAGCTCCAAGCCCAATTAACCCTATCATGACCAGTTGTACAAGTTACCAGTCGATGATGAGAGCTGTGAGCAACACCATCCTCTCACAGAGACACGGCTGTGGGATGTGGTCTTGATGGATAGTTCACCGTAAATTGATTAGAGGATCTCACAGCCTCGCCACCACTTTACACATTTTTCCTTTCTCGACGTTTGTCGACGGTGAAGGTTCATACGACAGTCATGTCGTGGTGATCACAGTGTAGTGGCTGGGAGAATTCAAGTAAGTGTGGCTCTCGATGAGTGTTCTTTGTGGTCGATACGGGGAGGAGACGTGGTGGGGGTGTGTGTTTATGTCTTCTAATTCTCCCTTTTGCTCAGGAGTGTTCAGAGACCAAAGTGATTGGGTTTTGGGCCTAGGGCTTTTGCCAATTCCTCTCCTTACTTTCCAACCAATTTGAGCTCCAAATTAGGTAAAGGTCAAGCCCAACCTTAATTAGTTAGGCCCGACACAAAAAGGGTAAAAAAGATAGCCTAGAATATCCATGGTCCGAGATAAGACTCATAGGGGTATTTTTGGTAAATTTGGAATTTTGGTTCAACTTTTCGATATAGGATGTGTTGAAGCGTTAAATGTTCCAACTGTCGAGTACTTGTTGCCCAATCACCAAATGACGCTTGTCCCTCTTGTGACCTGTCAACTCAAGTGGATCGCGGGTTTCCGTTAGTACGGGCACCGGTGTGGTGCCGGCCTAAGGCTCTCCGACGATCAAGTCAGTTACTTTGTTCGTAAGAGGAAACAGTAAATGGTAAGTTCGGTAGAGTAATTGTAATAATAAAACTTCGTTACCTTTATTGGGAAATGTGTACCCTTTATGTATGGGTAGGTGGGATGTTCAATTCCCAAAGTTCCGATGTGGGACAGATGCTTCTCGATTTACGTGCAGACACGTGTTACGTAAATCGAGGGTGGATATGCTTCCACGTGGCATCCCGTATTGGGCCCGGTGTTAGGGTTGTCGTAAGTATGGTAGTTTTGAGCCTTGAGCGGGGTTTGGGCTTTAAGTATACGGCCCAGTGGGTCTGGTCAGATATGGTGTCAACAGGATGTATCATCAAGAAGCTTGAATTGGGAAGTGGGTTTTTTTGGGGCTTTGAGGGAGGAGAGAATGAAAATGGTTTTGAGGCAAAGAAGGCTGGAAATTCGAGGGTGGAGAGCGAGAAAGATGATGTGGAGGTTTGTGGATAGAAGGTTGAGATTTGAGGATAGGTTTTGATCGTCGAATTAAGGAAGTGTGGGCAGAGAGTGAGAAGGATGAGGTGGAGAGAAAGTGAAGGGTGAAGCTCTCCATTGTTACAATCTCCTTGAGAAAAAAAAAATGAGAATTGAGAATTGGGAATGTGAAGGGAGAGGGAGAAGAGAGAGAGAGAGAGAGAGAGAGAGAGAGAGAGAGAGAGAGAGAGAGAGAGAGAGAGAGAGAGAGAGAGAGAGAGAGAGAGAGAGAGAGAGAGAGATGGATTGCAATCCAATTATTCTTTGCTTTCCATGGTTGAGCACTCGACAAACATTATCCCCCGTCCTGGATTGAGACCTTCTTCTTGATTGGGACATGGAGGTTGATTTTGACAGCATCAAGTAAGCAATTGGGTTGTAATTTATGGGCTAGTAAGAGGGAGTGCTTGATGGAGATGCCATGGAAGATGATGGAGTGAGCGTGGAGGATTTTGGGGGTTTGAGTTGGAGCTTCAAAGAAGAGGTGAAGAATATGAAGATTGATTGAGGGGAATTTAAAGAAAGAAACAATATTTTTTACAGTGTTAAGAATATCATCAGTTAAATAGTGCAATGGACCTAACGTTGTACCTATTCCTAGTGCAAAGTAAAACAAATTTCCGTTTATGGTGCAATTTGGAACACGTTAGCGCATTTCTAGTGTATCTACATTAAACAACCTATAATTTATATTAATTTACTTTTATATTCTTCTTTTAAAATGACGTTTATAAAGTACAGAGTAGTAGAGTCTGATCAACCGTATTACAGATTATGAATATACTCACCATCTAAGCATTTCACCTTTAATATGAGGCATCACTAAAGAGTAATACACCAAAAGAACAATAATACATTCCATTCACGCATTAAAATATAATAATTAAGCGACAAAATTATATTTAGTAATTTGTAATTTGAATATAAAATTGTTTCAAATTTATAAATGGTGGCCTTCCCAAACTTGAAGAGTAATGAAAACACGGATGGTAGTTGAAAGGAAGAAATGAATGGAAGGAGTTGTAGGACACTAGGACCCAGTACAACATATATCGTACACACTGGCTGCACGCAATATTGTGGCTTGTAAGAATTGCGATCGATGATTTGTTTCTAGTTTTGACAATTATTGTAGAGTGTACACTTTGATTCATTTCCTTTGCCAACTGTGTTTCCGCATATTGCATCGTCATCAAACAACTACATACTCAACCAATCCAACCCAATATTTGGGTATGACCCCAAAAGAATCCAAACCTTGAGTCTACAAGCAGTCAAAGTTGTGAAACGGTAGAAAGTTCATATGATATGGTAATCTTTCGTAATAAATTACTCACATCATTCCGTATTAAATTACTTATTTGTGCTTCGTATTATCTCATGATAGTTACAATATTTGTTTACAGGTTATATTGGAGGGATCGAAGCTAGGTTTATTCTCTCATTCACTACTTGAGCTAACTAACCGGTCAATAACCTACATATTTGTGGTTACCATTAGGTCCATTACTTATTTAGAAACAAAAATAAAAAGAGAATGTCACTTAGTGTTATGGTGCTTTAATAATATTTCTCTCCATTTATTATGTAAGAGGTTTCGTATTCAAATTTCGTTGGATGAGATCGATACTCAATAATTATATAATAATGCAATCTTCTCCTTAATAATATCCTTGTATATCTAAACAACAAAAGGGTATTTTAGTCCCTACATAATTTATGTTACATTTAATGAAAAAAATTATATTCACTTATGTTACATTTAATGAAAAAAATTATATTCACTTATGTTACATTTAATGAAAAAAATTATATTTTATGAATTATGTGCAATACTTTTGGAAATCTAAAATCTAAGAAGGTGATGGTGGAAATCTAAACTCCATACGCCTATTTGGTGGTCCATTTGGAAAAAAAGAGACAAAAAAGGCCCAATAGCTCGTCCTCGGAGTCGGATGCGGGATTACCGAAGCCCTCCATTACACCAGCACAATCGCTCACTCTCAGTCTAACATGGAGTCGTTAGCCGCCCTCAACCCCTCACTCTCACTCTCCACTCCCTCCGACGATCACTTCTTCCCAAGAAACCATCGCTCCTCCTCGCTCACAACGTTGGTTTATTCCCACTCCCACAGACTTATGCCCAAGATGAAGCTCCGCTGCGCTGCCCAATCCCAATCCGCCGAGCCCAAGCCCAAGGAGACCAAGCTCTGGGGCGGCCGCTTCGAGGAGAGCGTCACCGACGCCGTCGAGCGCTTCACCGAGTCCATCTCCTTCGATAAATCCCTCTACAAGCATGACATTATGGGCAGCAAAGCTCACGCTTCAATGCTAGCCAAACAGGTGGCTCAAATTCTTCGTTTTATCTTTTTGGGGTTTGTTTGGTTACGAGAAATCTTTATTCTTTGCTCTGTATTCTGTTCTAGGGATTGATTACTAAGGAAGACATGGATAGCATCTACGATGGACTGAATGAGATCCAGAGGCGAATTGAGAATGGCGAGTTCCAATGGCGGACGGACAGAGAAGACGTGCACATGAACATTGAGGCGGCGCTGACTGATTTGATCGGGGAACCGGCGAAGAAGCTCCACACGGCTCGGAGCCGAAATGACCAGGTTTTGACTGATTTCCGGTTGTGGTGCCGAGATGCCATCGATGCGATCGGCAAGAAAATTGAGAATCTTCAGATTTCGCTCGTCAAATTGGCGATAGCAAACGAGGGTGTGATTGTTCCTGGATACACGCATTTGCAGCGAGCTCAGCCTGTTCTGCTTCAGCATTTACTCTTGGCGTTCGTTGAGCAGGTTTGTGAATGCACATTGCAATGTACAACTTTTTTTGTGTGAAAAATACATTTGTGTTTGAAATGTTGTTGAAGATGAGATTTGAAGAAGTGGATGGCCATAAACCTTACTGTTAAATCTTAGCGCCAGGTTCCTTTTTTTTCTTCTTAATTGTAGTTAATGTTTTTGGATCTGTAATTTTGAAAATAATAATATAATGGCAGGAACAAATCTTATCCAAATACAATGGCTGCCCGGGCCATTGCTAATGGGGAAGCTGGAATTTTTTTAAAATTAAAATATCTTTTCAGCTATTTTAGTAATTTTATGTTGTTTATATTTCTTATCCCGGATCTTAAAAGAAGACAACTGTTATCGATTTCTATGTGATATTTAAAAGCTAAGATTTTTGGTGAAAAAATGATACTGAAACTGAGTGTTTGCTTTGTTCATAATCATAGGCGTATATAGTTTGTGGCCTTGTGTTATTGTATTTTTTTTCTGATCATTAGTTATTTTAAGTGGGTTGAAAGTTTTAATGTACATGGATTTGTAGTTTAGGTGTTATTACCATGTTGCTTACTTGCAAAGTAATTGTGTTGCTTACTATGTACTTGGCCTTGGAAGCTATTAATTGTGCGATTTTTGTTGTTGTATGTAGCTTGAACGTGATGCTGGTCGTTTAGTAGATTGCAGAGTGAGGTTGAATTTCTGCCCCTTAGGTGCTTGTGCATTGGCGGGCACTGGACTTCCAATTGACCGTTTTATGACCTCTAAGGCTTTAGACTTTACTGCTCCTATGAGGAACAGGTACAGTCCATTGTATGACTTTTTGGTTGAGATCAAAGTAGATCCGTGCTAGTGTGCTGCAACATGGAGCTTCATGATCCCTCCTTGTTTAATTGTTATTCTACAAAAGATGTAAACTGCCTAATAAGTTACGAATTATACATTAATTATTTGGTATTCCGCATGAATCTACTTCAGTAATGTTTATTCAGTAATTGAAATCGCAATTCTTCAACATATCTTGTATTCATCATTCTTTAATTTGTAGTCATAGAGTTACATCATGTATTCACAATGAGCACAATTTTATAAGTGATAATGCTTTGTGGTCCAATCTTTTGGCTCTATACCTTGCCTGATATCTGGTTGTGTATATCATGCTTCTTTTTATCTGCCTTCATCAAATAAATGATTAATTTCTTTTCTTCGTGTAGTATTGATGCCGTTTCAGACCGAGATTTTGTCTTGGAGTTTATTTCTGCTAATGCGATCACAGCCATTCATCTCTCCCGGCTTGGTGAGGAATGGGTACTGTGGGCTTCAGAGGAGTTTGGCTTTATCACACCAAGTGACAAGGTTTCAACAGGAAGCAGTATTATGCCTCAAAAGAAAAATCCAGATCCCATGGAACTTGTTCGTGGAAAGTCAGCTAGAGCAGTGGGAGACCTGGTTACACTTCTCACACTGTGCAAAGGACTTCCCCTTGCTTACAATCGTGATTTGCAGGTATAATCTTTTCTTTCCTGGTGCCTGTTTAGTGGTTTTAGGTTTCAAACATTTGAAGGACAACAGTTCATTTATATGCTATCAGCATGGAACCGAAGGCGATTAGTCATTTTTGTTTGACTTTTATGTTCTTGAACCTGAAATTAAGTCTTAGCACATGCATGCTGCTACGCTCCTAGGTGGAACACATGGCTGCATTAAAAAAAAAATCTAGTCCAATTGACATGTAGAATCTATAGGATTTATTGGTATTTTAACTAATCCTACAATATATTAAGTATAATGAAAGAAGGTTCTTTCTTTGCCCCTTGAGACAGGAAGATAAGGAACCTGTCTTTGACAGCGTGAAGACAATTTTGGGGATGCTTGAAGTGTCAGCAGAGTTTGCACAGAACATTACTTTTAATAGGGAGAGAATTCAAAAGAGTTTACCCGCTGGTCATCTTGATGCCACAACACTTGCTGATTATCTCGTGAAAAAGGCAAGTTTTATTTATCAAGCTTCTTTTTAACTAATTAGACGAGTTTAGAACGGCTTTCATATGAAGTCACAGTTCCTGTTTAGAAATGCTGTTCTTTAACTGCACTATCCGTCTAACTATTCAAACTTATCATTTATCTCAAAAACCCATTTTACTTTCCTAAAAAAAAATTAGACCCATTTCATGGCATGAGTGGTGGCACGTTGGGTGTGAACATCAGTACCCATATAACTGTTGCATGGAAAAAATGACTTTGTTGTTGGGAAACACTAGCAAATCTCCCGTTATCATGGTGAGAGAGAAATGAAAAGGACCGGTGTATCTTGTAGCATAGCAATCTGTAAATAAGTGCTTGCATCAGTTGAAGAGTAAAGTGACGGAATTCTGAAAGACATATGCATGAGAGTAAACCATTCTACACAGTGCTAAACTAACTTATTAAGCACATGTCATTACCTCTCTTTCCAGGTCGTTCTAATAATTTGAATCGTGGCCTGCTCTTTTATCGTCTTTGTGTCTGCAGTTTTTATGCCTCAGAAATATGGTCTGCAGTTTCTAAATAATTGCTACTGAAGTTGCTTTTATTGTTTTGCATAGGGAATACCTTTCAGAACTTCTCACGACATAGTCGGAAGGGCAGTAGCCGTGTGCGTCTCAAAAGGGTGCCAACTCCAGGACCTGAGCCTTGATGAGCTGAGAAGTATTAATCCAGTGTTCGAGAAGGATGTATACGAGTATCTTGGAGTAGAGAACTCAGTTAAGAAATTCTCCTCGTATGGTTCCACAGGTTCGGATTGTGTTGAATATCAACTTGACCAGTGGGTTACAAAATTTGACCTCTCCTAAGAGGCCTGGGAAGCTAATGTAAGAGATAATGGGAAATGTTGACGAGACTTTTAAGGATCAAGGATCAAATAATCTCGGAATAGGTGGGTTCAGTCTCAGTGTCTCCGAAAGATGCAAACATGCATTCCTCGTAAAAGTGTACAAATTTTGTAGCATGTTAGATCCTTAGGATCAGATTTCTGTTGTATTGTATGAATTCAAAATTTCCCCATTCTGGTGGGGGATGTACTACTAAATTCTCAATTGCAGTAAATTTAACAAGTGTTTTCTATCTCTAAGTCCCGTTTGATCTCAACAATATGGAGACCAGATTTACGATGTTGTGAGATCGACCAGCTTTTACAAGTAGTAGTGATTATTGATGATATCAGCTTTTTTGAGAAAGCATTTGAAAAATAATTGGTACGCTGATGATGTTGAAGCGCATAAATAAACCATCCATTTTCGAAATTAAATCTTTGTTCCAAATGGACCCTTGGATTACCACTTTCGTGTTGAAATCATACTAATCATATTGTAAATCTTTGTGTCCAAATGGACCCTTAGATTATCACTCTGGAGTTGAAACCATACAAATCATATTGTAAATCCATGAGTGTAAAACCGTGTACACTAATCCCTATAAACTGCTAAACTTGTATAGTTGTAGACACTAGACATCTGGACCTGTAGAATTAAGACAGACATGTACACATTAGATTCAGATGTCCTAGGTAGTTAATAGCAGTTAATGGCTGATTAACTGCTGTTTAAGTTTAGTTTAAGATAGAAATAACTGTCTAACCTTATCTGTCTGTAAAGCCCTATAAATATAGTCGTAGGCTATGTGAATAACACAAGGAAATTTACCATTTCTACATGGTATCAAAGCAACACGGCTAATCACCTTAATTCCGATCCTCCCTCCTCTCCCACCATGGCTAGTGATTCCTGTGTCTCTCCCTCAATCTCCCCGAATCATGTTTCAACCCTAGTCTCTATCAAACTCACAGAATCCAACTATCTTCTCTGGGAAAGCCAGATCAAACCCTTTCTAATCGGACACAACTACTGGAGGTTCATTGATGGAACTCACTCCCCTCCCTCTCCAACCTTCCAACCATCGGCCACCACTGAATCCTCTCCCCAATCTGATGCCTCATCCTCTGCTCTCACTAACTCTGGAATCCTTCTACCTAATCCTACGTACCAACAGTGGTACCAGATTGACCAAACCCTCATCAGCATGCTTCGAGCAACACTGACAGAACCAGTCCTGTCCCAAGTTGTTGGCTTAAACACTTCCCGTGAAATCTGGGGATGCCTTCGCCAGAATTTCTCTCAGTAGTCACTAGCAAATGCCACTAACCTGCGGTTCCAACTCATGTCTCTCACTAAAGGCTCCCTCTCCATCTCTGAATATCTCTCTCAAGCCAAAACACTTGCAGACTCTCTTGCTGCAATTAATGAACCCTTCTCTTCTCGTGACTTAGTCACGGCTGTCTTACGTGGTCTTGGCCCAGAATACAGCATGCTTGTGACAACCATGCTTAACTTCCCTCCCCTCCCTCCCTTCAATGATCTTCGAGCTCATCTCATGTCTTTTGAGGCACAGCAAGCCTCCACCCTACACCCTGCCCTTGTCCACCCACCCACAGCCTTATACACGGCCTCACAGCACTATGCTCCTCCCCATGGCCGCTCTGCTTTTCAGAGAGGACCCAGACCAGGTCGTGGCTCCCGGTTTCCAAACCGCCGTGGAAACCACCGCTACTCCTCCCCCAATCCTTCCCCCGGTGTACTAGGCTCTTCTGTCAGGACCCACCCCGGTTTCACCCCGAAAACCGAGGTAAATCCTGCTCCCGTCTGACACCCTGACACACATACAGTCAGACGCAGGAGAAATTATACTACATATCCCGAAGTCAACAGTTTACAGAGCATAGTACTCAATACAGAAGAAAGAAAACTATTAAACGTACACGCACACGGAAATTAAAACAAAATACTCCGGGATCCCTCTCGTAACTTCTATGCCCCAGACACTGCCTCGATGCCGGAACCCCGCGCTAGCTCCACAACCTAGAGGGCAGTTAAAAACAAAAGGTGTGAGTGGACCAAAATAAAATAAGAATTTCCAAAACCATTTTATAAGCAAACCGGGGTTTAGCCCTCCGTTTTGAAACCACATGCATAACCCAGTTGTGAAAACAGTTCTCAATCAATCGCCATAAAACATCATAAACAGAAACACTATAAAACAGTTATAGAAATCATATCATCAGCATCATAAAACCGTATCATAAACCATGGACATCAATTCATCATTTCCTGATCAAACCTGCTGGACCTATCCGAGTCTTTAAACTCCCGAGTCTTTAAACTCAATCCAGGCCTCAATAATATCCGAGTCTTTAAACTCCCGAGTCTTTAAACTCAACAGGCCTACGGGGGAAATATCAATATATCCAAGTCTTTAAACTCCCGAGTCTTTAAACTCAATCCGGGTCTTTAAACCCAATCTGGGCCCGTCCCCCGTCAATCAATATCCGGGTCTTTAAACCCAATATCCAGATCCAGCAAATCCAATCCAAAACCGTTTGAAAAACCATTCCTAAATCCACATCCAAACTCGAATCCGAAATCACCGGTCTGATGCCCTTCTGGCATTCCGAACCGTCATTCCGAACCCAAATCCGGAATACCACTTCCCAATCGTAAAACCAAATCTCGATTCTCGAAATCCGATTTCAAAACTGAAAATCCTTGATCATCAACTCATGTTCCAAAAACCCACTTATAAGCATTGAAAACCAAGTATAGATTGAAATCCCAAAATCATGGCATTATTCTCAGAAATCGACTTTTCTCGTAAAACATGCCCAATAAGTTGTTTCTCGGAAACCGTGCAATTATGTAAAACAGTTATAGCATATTCAAATGACCATGAAATCACATATAAAACCATAAAACAAGTAATTAAAAGCAGTTATGCATGCTCAGTTATAGAGAAGGGGTCCACTCACAGTATCGAGCCCTCAATCGTGTCCCGAACGTCTCGTACGTTCCTCAGCTTCCTCAGGAACTCCCGATTCTGTCAACAGCCACCAAAGTACGTTACCACCACATCTATGAGGATCCACCTAAATTCCCTCAAAATCCCCAGGTCCTAAACGTAACGAATCGGAACCCTAAGCCTTCACCCTCGCGGAACTACTTCGATTTGACGTCCGATTAACCCGAAACCAACGCTAAAAGACTCGTCACAACACCTAGACCAAAAACCTAGTTGACACTTTCCCCAAAGACCGCCGCACGCGCCCCCACGCGCCGCCCAAAGTGGCTGCGCGTGGCCCTCACGCGCCTGCTACAGTGTCACAGTCTACCTCAAGCAGACTAGGTTCAGCACAGTGTCTGCAACTTAAACCGGCGTCAGCGGTTCACCGCCTTCCGTCCACCAAATCGACTCCTTTCTTCACCAACAGCATCGTCCAGACCTAGGCTATCCATTCCCGTAATCCAATCACCTCGACACGGCCTAATACGCATCGACTCGAACTCGAAACAAAACCCGAACACTGCCCTGTTTCCTTCTCCGGCCACCCAGGTCACCCCCCATCACGGTGGCTAGCTTAAACCCTTCCTAGGGCCATCCTAAACCTCACCCAACTTACCAAGACCGTCGACTCTCACCCAAAACCCACGACTTAACGTCTGAAGCAAAAGGGAAAAACAGAGTACACAGGGTACTCTCCGTCATCTAGCCTCCACCGTGCACTCCTCCGTCACGGAAGCACAACCAGGAGAACCTTAGGACCCTACTAAGTCCCCTAGACCTCACTAGACTCCTCGATTCAACCCCTAACGCCACGACTCTCGACTTGAAACTCGACGGCAAAACAGAGTATCGAAAAGGGAAACAAGAAATTACCTGCCTCCTGTCGCCGTGAGCTCAGCCGTGAGGCAGTAGCTCCTCCCGTCCACCTCCAGCCTCTGGACACCTCCTCTGGCCTCGCTTGATCGATCACAGCCGCAACACCACCCACAAACACTCACTTCCTCCCTGTTTTCCTTACTGTTTTCCCGTGGCTCAACTTGCACTCACACACAGTCACTACACCTCCAAACCTCCTCACTACCTCCCTCTCACTCTCTGAGCACTCATCCCCTCAGCAATTCACACGACTCACACAAAAACACCATCCAATTTCCCAATTCCTCAGCCTCTGTTTTCTGTTCTTCGAACACACACGAACACACACACTGCACGATTTAATCCCAAATAATTGGGACCGTGCACACAATCCTGGAACCAACCAGAACCCCTACACGTGTCACCAATCCCTCAACTCCCTCACATCTGTTTCAATCTCAGCCCTCCATCTGTCCCTATCTGTTGCACACATCCCAGAGCACAAAAGACCAAAATGCCCTTCTGTTTTAACCAAAATTACAACTTTGCCACTACCTTTCTAGACCCGTAACTCCCACATCGTAAGTCCGATGAATACGTGCCGCCTGTCATCGAACTCAGGACGACGAGATCTATTCAACCATCCTAGGTCAACAAGTCAAAACCCGATCATACAAAAAGTCAACTATTCCCCCTATTTTAACCAAATTACGGTTATGCCCTCAACCTTCCGAACATCATAACTTCCTCCTCGGATGTCTGAATCGGGCGTGCCACCTACCTACGGGTTCACAACGTCCTAAACTACGTCCTGGTCACCAGTCGAAGTCCATTTGACCACCCGAACTAAAAGTCAACATTTTGCCCGAACTAGGGGCAAAATCGTCATTCTACACTAACGACCCCAACGAGACCAACTAACCACCGATTAAGCTCACTAATCCCATCTTAATCACTTTCTTAACCTTCAGTTCCGGGACGGGTCGTTACATCTTCCCCCTCTCCCGTCAACCGCCCCACTGGCCCCCAATGTTGGTCATGCAACCGTTTCGGCCACCTTGCTGCTCACTGCCCCAATCTGTCCCAGTCCACAGACCACAATTTGTCCCAGGCCTTCACCGGTCTACATCTAGCAAATGTATCAGACCCCAATTGGTACCCGGACACTGATGCTACTCACCACGTCACCATGAACCCTCCCTGCACCTCTCAGCCTTCCCCATCCACCCCGGATCAGGTCATGATTGGCAATGGTGACACCCTCCCCATCCAGAAAACTGGTACAGTCCAATTCTCCTCTGGTCCCTTTCATTTTAATCTATCTAATGTTCTCTATGTTCCCTCTATACAAAAGAATCTTCTCTCTGTCTCTCAGTTCACTTAAGATCACAAAGTCAAAATCACTTTCCTCCCCCATCAATTTCTTATCCAGGATCTTCACACTAATCAAGTTTTGTTTCAGGGCCCCTGTAAAGATGGCCTTTACAGGATATCACCACAACAAGTCCCACCCCAGGTCTTCCTCACTCATGCTGCTCCCTCTCTTTGGCACCAGCGCCTTGGACACCCTTCATCCAAAGTGCTTCGCATGGTGACAACCAAGAATAACCTATGTTTCCCTGTATCTTTCAATTCTGTCCCCTTTTGTAATCAATGTGCTCTAAATAAAAGCACCAGACTTTCCTTTTCCTCTGTTGTACATAAATCAATAAAACCGTTTGATTTAGTACATTCTGATGTGTGGATGTCTCCTGTCATTTCTGTCTCTGGTTTTCGCTACTATGTTCTATTCACTAATGACTACACTAGATTCACTTGGATATTTCCCCTGCGCAACAAATCTGAAGTTTTCCACCATTTCACTAAATTTTACTCATATGTTTAGACTCAATTCCGCGCCAACATCACTCAGTTTCAAAGTGATGGAGGCACTGAATACACCAACCACCAGTTCCAAGCCTTTTGCTCCCTTCATGACATTCACCATCGTTTTTCCTGCCCCCACACCCCTCAACAAAATGGGTTAGCTGAGCGTAAACACTGTCACATCTCAGAAATGGGGAGAACTCTCCTCCATACAGCCGGCCTTCCTTATTCCTACTGGACAGATGCCCTTACCACTGCAGTTTTTCTCATCAATCTGTTTCCCACACCTACCCTCAACTGGACATCACCATACACCAAACTATATCCCCATCCACCTCCATACCACATTCTAAAAACCTTTGGCTGCTCCTGCTTCCCCTTCCTTGGTGCGTACACCAAACACAAACTCCAAAGTCCCAGCCTACCTTGTGTTTTTCTTGGCTACAGTCCGCATCATGCTGGATACCGTTGCCTTCATGTCAAAACAGGTCGAGTCTACATCAGCCGCCATGTGGTGTTCAATGAACTTGACTTCCCTTTCCCGAAGTCCTCCACACCTCCCCCTCCTCTTTCCTTCACCCCTCTGGTCTTCATCCCACTTTATCACCCGTCTCCGGTCCCACCAGCACAGTCTCCCACTACTAATTCCCCCTCATACCTCCCCACCCTTCTCACCACCAGCAAACTCTTCTCACCACCTGTCATCCTCCACCACCCATCCTCCCCCTCCCGGTCTAAACTCCCAACACTCCCACCCTTCCCGACCACCCAATACTCATCCTATGACTACTCGCAGCAAGGCTGGGATTTCCAAGTCCAGAAATCTTCTCTTCACCTCCCGATATCCCCTGCCCCAGGCCTACACCACTACCAAACTTGCAACAGCCGAACCCACAACCTACACCCAAGCCTTCAAATCTCCTGCATGGACCGATGCAATGCAAACAGAATATGATGCTCTGATGAAGCAGCAAACTTGGTCCCTGGTTCCCCTCCCCCCTCATGCCAATGCAGTAGGCTGCAAGTGGGTTTTTCGGCTCAAATAACGTGTTGATGGCTCTGTTGAACGCCACAAAGCCAGACTTGTTGCCAAAAGCTTCCATCAACAAGAAGGCCTAGACTACTATGAAACCTTCAGTCCAGTTGTAAAACCAACCACAATCCGTGTGGTCCTATCCATTTCTGTTTCCCTTGGCTGGCCCCTCCGTCAACTCGATGTCACAAATGACTTCCTCCATGGCAATTTAAACGAAGAGGTCTACATGGTTCAGCCCCCTGGCTTCACTGATCCTAACCACACTCACCATGTGTGCCGGCTACATAAAGCACTCTACGGCCTCAAGCAGGCTCCTCGGGCTTGGTTTGCCCATTTTAGCAGTTTTCTTCTCCAATATAGCTTTCACCAGAGCAGGGCATATCCTTCTATGTTTGTTCTTCATCGCCCATCATGTATCTTCTACCTCCTATTATATGTGGACGACATCATCTTAACCGGCAACTCACCAAAGGCCCTGTCCACCTTTATGACTTCCCTAGCCAATGCCTTCGACATAAAAGACCTGGGCTCACTCCACTACTTCCTGGGTATTGAAGCTCGACCCACCACAACTGGCCTAGCCCTCACCCAAGACAAATATACTGTTGGGCTTCTCCACCGCAGCGGCCTAGCTGCTTGCAGACCTGCCCCTACCCCTGTAGCCTCCAAACACGTCCTTTCTGCCACTATTGGACAGCCCCTAACAGACCCCTCTGCCTATCGCCAACTGGTTAGAACCCTCCTCTACTTAACCCTCACAAGGCCGGACATTTCCTATGCTGTACAGAATGTTGCCCAGTTCATGAGCAAGCCCACAGATGCCCACCTCACTGCTGTAAAGCGCATCATCAGATATTTCAAAGGCACCTTAGGCACAGGTCTTCATATTAAGCGCTGCAGATTTCCCCTCACCCTCCAAGCATACTCGGATGCCGATTGGGCAGGATGCCCTGACACTCGCCACTCAGTTAGTGGATTTTGCGTGTTCCTCGGTTCTAACCTCATATCCTGGTGTGCCAAGAAACAGAAAACTGTTTCTCGTTCCAGTTCAGAGGCTGAATACCGAGCCCTAGCCTATACTTGTGCCGACACGATCTGGATTCTAAGCCTTCTACAAGACCTGCAAATTCTACCACAGTTGCCCCTACTTCTCTACTGCGACAACATGAGTACTACCCACATGACAACAAACCCGGTCTTCCATGCTCGTACCAAGCACATTGCCATTGACTACCACTTCCTACGTGAAAGAGTTGCCGTTGGCACCCATCGTGTTCTCTTTGTTCCTTCAGCTAATCAACTAGATGACCTCTTCACCAAAGGACTCCTTATTTCCCTTCACAAACAACTTGCCTCCAAACTTGTCACCCCAAGGGTGCCTAGTTTGCGGGGGGATGTAAAACCGTGTACACTAATCCCTATAGACTGCTAAACTTGTATAGCTGTAGACACTGGACATCTGGACCTGTAGAATTAAAACAGACATGTACACACTAGATTCACACATCTGTCCTAGGTAGTTAATAGCAGTTAATGGCTGATTAACTGCTGTTTAAGATTAGTTTAAGACAGAAATAACTATCTAACTTTATCTGTCTGTAAAGCCCTATAAATATAGTCGTAGGCTATGTGAATAACCCAAGGAAATTTACCATTTCTTGACAGGACCCATCCCAATCCCCCGGGATTACCATGGAATGTGCCCTGCTCCCGTCCAACAAGGGGTGTCAGACAAGGGATAACCAAGAGCTACTGCCCAAACGGGCCATCCAGAGTGCGCAAGGACCGATGGAGGAGGTGTGCAATGTCCCAGTCTCTGCTGCAATCGCATCCGTAATCAACCTGAAGGGCACTAAAACCAAAAGTTGTGAGTGGACAAAAACCAATAAGTCATCAAATACATTTATAAGACATTTATGCCCTCCAATAAAAACGTATGCATGCCACGAAAACCAGTGACCAAAACGTTTGCTCAACCGAGCCAATAGGGCCTTAGCCCAAAAACCGTTAACCAAAAACCAAGTGTGGGAACTCAGCCCAAAACTGTGGAATACCGCAACTATACATAAACAACCATGTGGGTCACCACCCACGACCATAAATGAACATCAATTCATTAAAATCACACAATCATAAATCCACCCGGAAAGCCATTTCATTAATTCGTATTTTACCATTACCATCTCCAGCATCTCAGATGCTCAGCGTCCCAGACGCTAGACGTCCCAGACGTCATGTCTCATGGTATAATAAGCTACGCGTGCTGCCCGGGGTCTCTCCGGGTCCATGTATCTGACATCCCTGATGTCTGACGTCCCTCACGTCAATCATAGCAATCCTGCTCGTGAGTCATCATACAGTCCGGCTGCTCCGTATGGTGACCCTTCGCAGGCAATGCACCGTGACTTCCCCAGTGTCCTAGACATCTGGAGGAGACCATCATACATCCTTGTATCAAGATGGTATATGGAAAACAGTTTTTATTAATTCATTTCACAACATCACAATGGGCCCTACCCGAATTTTCCATAAAACAACACATTTCCATTTAGGGTCCCTGACCCGAAACCACATTTATTAAATATGGGGCCCCTGACCCGAAATCACAATTTTAATCCAACTGGGCCTCATGCCCGACTTTATGAACCACTGGGCCCACGACCCGATTTATAAACCAACTGGGCCCGCAGCCCGATTACGTACTCAAATGGACTCCAAGTCCGAGATTTCCAAAACAAGTGGGCCTCAAGCCCGAATTCATCTTTCCAATATAAAAACCGTTTTATCATATTATTTATTTAACCACAAGCACGTAAAACCACAAATAAACCGTTAATCCCGATATACGTGAAATACGAAAAACACCTCGAAATACGTGCAACATACCCGAAATCAATACTCACAAATACCATCATAGAAATCATGTATATAAACCATATAACACATTTAAACATGCATAGGATTTATAAAACCAAAGTCCACTCACAGACCGTTTTAACGGTATGCCTCGATACGCGTGCCACCGGCCCTCCCGGGCCACACCACTATCACCGGGACTCCCAATCCTGTCCAAATCACATTAGAGGGTCACTAACCTCAACATTAACATTCTATCAAAGTCCCGTAATTTTCCCAAATTTTTACTTATTTTTAAACTTAATTTAAAACCTTCGGACATCCCGAACAATATCGAGACGGTGTCTGATCGACACGAAACCAATCCCAAAATGTCCGTTACATCTAATAGATTAAAAGTCATGTTGACCTCACCTCGAGATTCGTGCCCACGCGCCGTCACGGGCCGCCGTGAGTGGCTGCGCGTGAAATCCACGCGTCGTGAACAGTGTCACCAGCCTAACCCGTATCTCTGGTAAACGGGTCCAAATTGTCCGCGACACGACCCGGTTCAATGTCCATCAATTCGATCCTAATTCCTTCAATTGATCATTCAGTTAGTTTCGTTCTTAGTTCAATTACAGGTCTGTAAACTCAATTACACAAATCCTTACCTACAATTCCACGATTCGATGATGAACACCAAGAACACTCCGGTTACTGTTCGTTCATGGAATTCCTTCAATTCCAATTTATTTCCTTAAATTGAATCAACTAGAAGCATCAGTGGACCATGAGGAACAATTCCCCCACATCAATTTCGTCGTTGGATCACTAAATGGTCGCGACTCAAGCTCGAACACCGTCCACTGTGCAGCCATGGAGCTTCATCGATCTCAGCCGGTTTCCTTCAATTGATCCTTCCAGAAGCATCGTGGGATCCTCAGGAACACAATCCCCACATCAATTACACCGTTCGAACACTCCACGATCACGACTCAACCCCGAAATTCCTCCTCTGTCACCAAGTGGGTTCAGAGCCAAAACGTTGCCAATTTCCTTCGTTCTTTCGACGATTCTGATCGTTGTGATCCCAGGAAGCTGAATGTGAGCTCAATTGCGATCCTCACGGCCTAATTCTTTCATTTCGAATTTTCCCTCCCAAAATCCACAAATTAAATTCTCACTCTCCAGCCCCTCTCTGTCCCTCGTGTTTACTCAGCTGTGTTAGCCTCATCAAGCACACGATTTTCCCTTCAAAACCAGTTAGAGAAGACAGCCAAATCTCCCCAATCTGATTCCCCAAATTTGTGCACGGTTTGAAGACAAAGAGGAATTAATGGAAATTAAAAGAATAATTAATTAATAAACATAATAATTAGGTCTCCCCCAAAAACATGGATTCTGGTCTTAAGCCCCAATTTAAGGGATGAGTGACACTTGTCACTCATCCAGGTGTGTTCAGTCACCGGGTACTGTTCATTATTATATTATTATTTTAATCGGGGCCTCGGTTCGTTAGTTCGTTTCCTTGACCATAACTTCGTCGTCGAATCTCCGATTTCGGCATGCCGCCTGTCATTGGATTCGTATCGACGATACCTACGTAACGGTCATTGGCCCTCGTCCATCGGACCTCCCGGTCAAAAAGTCAACATTTGGCCCCTAGTATGCCAAATTACCAAAATACCCCTCAACTTCCGAACATCAAAACTTTCTCTACGAATGTCGGAATCGAACATGCCACCTTTCTATGAACTCGTGACGTCCCGAACTACGTCACGGTCATCGGTCAAAGTCCATTTGACCGCCCGATCAAAAAGTCAACATTTTGCCCACGACCAGGGGCAAAACGGTCATTTTGCACATTTGTCCGATTCCGCCCTACTAACCACCGTTCAACCTCACTAATCAAGATTAGTCACTAATCTAATCCCGGAAATTCGGGACGGGTCGTTACAATCTTCCCTCCTTAATAAATTTCGTCCTCGAAATTCCAACCGATCTAAACTCAAACATACCTCCTTCCTTAATTAGTTTCATTCTCGAAACTCGACCACTCTGATTCCACAAACACCCGGTGGAAAGTGGAATCGACCTCGCAACACGTGTACACCCGTACACCAACTAATCAGACAAAACTTGTCTGCACCCAAACGTACCGCTGGTACGTAAAACGCAACAACTACATTCGACCCCGTCGAATGACTGAAACTACTTGTTTCGAATTTGATGCCGCTTGTCCAAACTACCCTCTCGTTGACGCAACAACTCGACGGTTCCTTTCCCACTCCCACTAGGAGTCAGCTGACCCCACTCAACAATCTATGTTGACACATCCTGACAATCTGTCACCACACAGTTGTTGTCAGTCAAAAACTGACACTAGACTCACTCGTGGCCACACAAGCCACCAACTTACTTGACTTAAATATATCCTTACCGACATTTTCACACGACCTGTGTGTAATTAAACGCATCGGAATTACCATGACCCATTGCATAGTTATGTCCGGTCCATAACCAATCCCATGGTATCGGAACCAATCCGACTACCAACACGTTCACCGACACACCTCGGGTATATCCCGTATACCGTAACTAGACATCACAAGTCTACAAGGTATTGTACCTCGAACCATGTACGAAGTACACACATCTACCTAATAACCAGACTACAACCACCTAGGTCATAGCCGAACGCGTTCCAATAATGGAGTACGTTTGCCCAATCCAGCATGAGACAAATCGAAACTCCACCCAACATCTAGTTCCAATTCCGAATCTGAATCCGCAATTTCGTAAGAAATCCCGGATCCAAGCCCAGACATCACATTTTAATTCATATCCAAATCCGAATCCGAAATCATTATTTCGTACGCTAGCATTTGGAATAATCGTTCCGTATTCAAATCCGGAAATCCATTTTCAAGTTCCAAAATCGAATCCTGAATCGTCACCCAGAAATTTGATTCCAAATCCCGAAATCTCGTCACATTTACCATGACACACCCAAAACCGAACCTATCGGTCACCTGTTCAGTACCTCCAACTGACTTCATAGGGAAGCCAATCCAACCTCCACACGTCTAAGGTTGACAAAATCCGACCAGTCGGAAACCTACTCACTCGAGTAAGATACCAGACGGGCCCCACTTCGAAAAGAAGTTCAATCCCATCATTTACGACTCACACACCCAAGTTCGTATCGATCCTTGTCATTCCACCTAGGAAAAACCAGGGATGATCCAAAATGATGACTCCAATACTCATCCTACGTGGATGCAACAAAACTCAATGCACTCACCACGCCATGTAATCCAACATTGTCTGCCACCAAGCAGAAAATGAAAAATCTCGTTTACCTAATTTCGAATACGTAGCTCCTCCTAATGACCCAAAAACACACATGGGCCCACCAACCAATACACGCTCAACGTACTGGTAACTATACTCAACGTCTGCCAGGGCAGAAAACAAGAAGTCAACCCCAATGACTTCGGAATACCAATCACCAAAAGCGAGCACCACTCTCGTTCCCCAATTACAACTCTCCACGGATCTAAGGTTCCAACCATGTTGGAAACAGACATGCTCCCAACGAGATGTCAAGTCTAACCACTAGACTTCCTACCTCCTCAACTCACTTGGACAACCACGTGTCCACAATCAATCCGTTATTGTTTCATTCGCACATCCCAACCTTTACAGGTTCAACACTCGGTTTTCCACGTTCTCAATTACAAAATCCCACATCTATGATAAAAGGCAACAACTCCCCAAATCCACTAATTCTCATGACGTAAGGGTCGTCATCCCAAGATTACTCAAGTCTCAATTATACCATATTAATCCACTCATCACATGTCATTTTACCCCTGTCGGGACTTATCCCAACACATTACAATTGCTACTGGATCCCATCCAGTCCATCACTCAACCACTACCGAATCTCAAAGACCGAACATATGTTCATCATGACGGAGTCACACCCCAACTTGTGGCTCATCGTCAACACCATCACCGACACTAGCACCAGCGCTAGTACCAGCACCAACAACACTAGTATCAGCACACAGGCATCCATACCAGCATCAGCACAAAAGTACCAACATACAACCATTCATACTTGCACACCGTGTGCAAATATGACAACCCTGGATCTCCGTTCATACCGAACGACGATCCCGTACCTCACGACTATGGGTACCACCACTCTGACAATCCACATCAGGAAAATGAACGTTCCATGAACGTCCCCTGATCCCCAAGTATTATAACCACCTAATTACCCTCGATAACCAGTCATCTCCATATGACTACCGACTAACTGTCATTGCTATCGAGATCCGCATCCATACCTCACACTAATACCCGATCCAACACGGGATTCCATAATTTATCTCAGAACCGTATCCGTAGATCGGATCCCATAGTTCTGACTAGACTCACCAGAGTCATCCACATGGTCATCCATGACCTCAGCCGCTCGTCGCAGCACAAGTTCTCATTCACTAATCGCAATTAAGGTTTACCTTTTTAATTCATCATACACTAGGGTTCCACAATCACACCCTATGGTTCAACCGAACCCAACCACTTCCCGTAATATAAAATTCACAACTTGACCAACCCCGCGGTCCTGACATCGAATAGACGTCAAATCCAATCCTACCATCCCATCAACGTGGGTTCCACCACTAGGTCATCGGCCAACTCCGATGAATCAACATCCCTCACACTAGAAACCACCACAAAGGTTCACATTTTTAAACCATTACTCACATGAGGTTCCCCGAACCTGGCTGCACCTAGCAGCACAACAATCCAATATCACATGACCGAACCGACGGTCCCACAATACCAGTTCATCACAATCAACCCCACTTGGGTCGAATCACATTAACGCACGGCGTATCGGGCCAATCACACGCCATCCACTATCCAAACCCAAAAACTATCTATCAAGTTGATAACGAATTACAGCCCAAAGAGACATCACACCCTCGACCTGCGCGCACACAAGAGCAACCGTGCTCTGATACCAAGTTGACAGGACCCATCCCAATCCCCCCGGGATTACCATGGAATGTGCCCTGCTCCCGTCCAACAAGGGGTGTCAGACAAGGGATAACCAAGAGCTACTGCCCAAACGGGCCACCCAGAGTGCGCAAGGACCGATGGAGGAGGTGTGCAATGTCCCAGTCTCTGCTGCAATCGCATCCGTAATCAACCTGAAGGGCATTAAAACCAAAAGCTGTGAGTGGACAAAAACCAATAAGGCATCAAATACATTTACAAGACATTTATGCCCTCCAATAAAAACGTATGCATGCCACGAAAACCAGTGACCAAAACGTTTGCTCAACCGAGCCATTAGGGCCTTAACCCAAAAACCGTTAACCAAAAACCAAGTGTGGGAACTCAGCCCAAAACTGTGGAATACTGCAACTATACATAAACAACCATGTGGGTCACCACCCACGACCATAAATGAACATCAATTCATTAAAATCACACAATCATAAATCCACCCGGAAAGCCATTTCATTAATTCGTATTTTACCATTACCATCTCCAGCATCTCAGATGCTCAGCGTCCCAGACGTCATGTCTCACGGTATAATAAGCTACGCGTGCTGCCCGGGGTCTCTCCGGGTCCATGTATCTGACATCCCTGATGTCTGACGTCCCTCACGTCAATCATAGCAATCCTACTCCTGAGTCATCATACAGTCCGGCTGCTCCGTATGGTGACCCTTCGCAGGCAATGCACCGTGACTTCCCCAGTGTCCTAGACATCTGGAGGAGACCATCATATATCCTTGTATCAAGATGGTATATGGAAAACAGTTTTTATTAATTCATTTCACAACATCACAATGGGCCCTACCCGAATTTTCCATAAAACAACACATTTCCATTTAGGGTCCCTGACCCGAAACCACATTTATTAAATATGGGGCCCCTGACCCGAAATCACAATTTTAATCCAACTGGGCCTCATGCCCGACTTTATGAACCACTGGGCCCACGACCCGATTTATAAACCAACTGGGCCCGCAGCCCGATTACGTACTCAAATGGACTCCAAGTCCGAGATTTCCAAAACAAGTGGGCCTCAAGCCCGAATTCATCTTTCCAATATAAAAACCGTTTTATCATATTATTTATTTAACCACAAGCACGCAAAACCACAAATAAACTGTTAATCCCGATATACGTGAAATACGGAAAACACCTCGAAATACGTGCAACATACCCGAAATCAATACTCATAAATACCATCATAGAAATCATGTATATAAACCATATAACACATTTAAGCATGCATAGGATTTATAAAACCAAAGTCCACTCACAGACCGTTTTAACGGTATGCCTCGATACGCGTGCCACCGGCCCTCCCGGGCCACACCACTATCACCGGGACTCCCAATCCTGTCCAAATCACATTAGAGGGTCACTAACCTCAACATTAACATCCTATCAAAGTCCCGTAATTTTCCCGAATTTTTACTTATTTTTAAACTTAATTTAAAACCTTCGGACATCCCGAACAATATCGAGACGGTGTCCAATCGACACGAAACCAATCCCAAAATGTCCGTTACATCGAATAGATTAAAAGTCATGTTGACCTCACCTTGAGATTCGTGCCCACGCGCCGTCACGGGCCGCCGTGAGTGGCTGCGCGTGAAATCCACGCGCCGTGAACAGTGTCACCAGCCTAACCCGTATCTCTGGTAAACGGGTCCAAATTGTCCGCGACACGACCCGGTTCAATGTCCATCAATTCGATCCTAATTCCTTCAATTGATCATTCAGTTAGTTTCGTTCTTAGTTCAATTACAGGTCTGTAAACTCAATTACACAAATCCTTACCTACAATTCCACGATTCGACGATGAACACCAAGAACACTCCGGTTACTGTTCGTTCATGAAATTCCTTCAATTCCAATTTATTTCCTTAAATTGAATCAACTAGAAGCATCAGTGGACCATGAGGAACAATTCCCCCACATCAATTTCGTCGTTGGATCACTAAATGGTCGCGACTCAAGCTCGAACACCGTCCACTGTGCAGCCATGGAGCTTCATCGATCTCAACCGGTTTCCTTCAATTGATCCTTCCAGAAGCATCGTGGGATCCTCAGGAACACAATCCCCACATCAATTACACCGTTCGAACACTCCACGATCACGACTCAACCCCGAAATTCCTCCTTCGTCACCAAGTGGGTTCAGAGCCAAAACGTTGCCAATTTCCTTCGTTCTTTCGACGATTCTGATCGTTGTGATCCCAGGAAGCTGAATGTGAGCTCAATTGCGATCCTCACGGCCTAATTCTTTCATTTCAAATTTTCCCTCCCAAAATCCACAAATTAAATTCTCACTCTCCAACCCCTCTCTGTCCCTCGTGTTTACTCAGCTGTGTTAGCCTCATCAAGCACACGATTTTCCCTTCAAAACCAGTTAGAGAAGACAGCCAAATCTCCCCAACCTGATTCCCCAAATTTGTGCGCGGTTTGAAGACAAAGAGGAATTAATGGAAATTAAAAGAATAATTAATTAATAAACATAATAATTAGGTCTCCCCCAAAAACATGGATTCTGGTCTTAAGCCCCAATTTAAGGGATGAGTGACACTTGTCACTCATCCAGGTGTGTTCAGTCACCGGGTACTGTTCATTATTATATTATTATTTTAATCGGGGCCTCGGTTCGTTAGTTCGTTTCCTTGACCATAACTTCGTCGTCCAATCTCCGATTTCGGCATGCCGCCTGTCATTGGATTCGTATCGACGATACCTACATAACGGTCCTTGGCCCTCGTCCATCGGACCTCCTGGTCAAAAAGTCAACATTTGGCCCCTAGTATGCCAAATTACCAAAATACCCCTCAACTTCCGAACATCAAAACTTTCTCTACGAATGTCGGAATCGAACGTGCCACCTGTCTATGAACTCGTGACGTCCCGAACTACGTCACGGTCATCGGTCAAAGTCCGTTTGACCGCCCGATCAAAAAGTCAACATTTTGCCCCCGACCAGGGGCAAAACGGTCATTTTGCACATTTGTCCGATTTCGCCCTACTAACCACCGTTCAACCTCACTAATCAAGATTAGTCACTAATCTAATCCCGGAAATTCGGGACGGGTCGTTATATTTCTACAATGAGGTTTAAAGCTCGTATCACTCTTTCTACTATCCTACCAATCATTGGTAAAAAAATAAATGTCGTATCCCTTTGGACGTGGAGAACGTGAGATATTTACCAACAAAGTAGAAATAACTTAATTAATTTTTTTTGTATATATGAATATTGATAAAGTACAGATAAGTTGATAAAAAATATCGATACATACCGACAAATATAAATAACTTAAACAAAGATTCTCAATACATATCAATAAAGTATAAACAACCTCACATTTCATGTCAAACAACCTCACAAAAAATGTCGACATGAAAATAAAAAAGAAGTTGATTTCATACTTTTGTATAAGAAAAAAAAATACAAAAAAGTTGATTTCATAGTGAAACCCAAATGGAATTTCATCCAAATCAAATACAGCCCTATTTTTTTTTCCTTTTTTTTGTGTGTAGTAGGATCTTACTTATGGTGAATCATCTCACACATATGAATCTCATCTCCAAACCTCAGCATTTAAACCAGAAACCCAAAAAAAAACAAAAACAAAAACAAAAACATTCAAGTTAAAGACAGCGGTTATCTTCTCAATTCCTCACAAAATCAGTTTGATTAATTCTTTTTTCTTTTGGATCAACCTTCTGCCTGCATTGCAGCCTCTGCTTCTTTTTGGCCTTCAGAACGTACGGGCAGTGACGCAGTTGGGTCTACAGTAACAAGCCGAATTGCCGGTTTTCGCGTCTTTTTCTTTGGGCCAGGTCTTGCAGCGTTTGCATTCACCTGCAGGGTATAGAATAACCAGTTAAAGCTCGGAAACAAATGTTGAAACCCAGGAAGTAGATAAGATATTGTGAGTGACAATGACAATTCGGAGTCAGATGTACCTTAAAAAAACACATTTCTGAAAGTTTTGTCAAATTGATTGTAGACAGTCCATAAAAGGGTAAGGAACACCAATTAGACAGCAGAGAACGAAGTACTTGCAATAAAACATTTAGAGCTCCTTTAATGAGTGGTATTGAATTAGTTTGTATTAACTCATCAAATTCAAGATATTTTGAAAGTAGAAGTGAATGTTCTTTCACTGCAAGGGGACTAGACATAGAAGAGGTAAGTTTCCTTTGGCGAATCTCCTTTAATACTCTTACAATGAAAGAACTTGAATTTGATGAGTTATGCTATCTAATCCAATTCGACTCACCAAACAAGCTCATAGTTCGTTGAAGAAAAAAAGTGGAGATAAAAATGGATAGTGAAGCATTTACCAGTAAGTTCCCGACATCAGCTAATGGTTTCTTTCTTGAACCAAGATTGTCATTCACCTCAGCTGGCTTCTGAACTAGTGCACTCTGGAGAAGCGCTGCACCGTGGGAAGCCACTATGCTACTCTTCTCTGATTCAATGGAGTTTGAACTGTTTGAAATGCCACTAGCTGTCTCAGATTGTGGCGAGTCATTCACTTTGGTTGGGACTGCTGCTTCTCTGTTGCTGCATTTGGAGACTGCACATCCACATGAAGTCCCACAGCTGCCACCCGTGGACCGACATTTGCATTTCATTGTCTTGCACAAAGAGTTCTTACTGCATGAGCAGCAGACTGTTGATGCAGTTTTAACTTTTGCAAGATTAGAATTTTCTGATGCAGATGCGCTCATGTCCTCAGCTGACTTGTAACTATTACTCCCAGTGGAAAAAGAATGTTGACCCATAGTACCCTGATCATCATCATAAACAAAGGTTTCAGGATAAAAGATGAACATGTTTTTAGCTTCTAATCTATAAAAAAATATTTTTTATTTGATTATGGACCCTGAAAATAAACTTATTCATTCCCTCAAACCATTACGTGATTGAGGCTTCAGAAAAGATGAACTGAAGTTACAAGATTGAAAAGCATGGATCCACCTACAAGGGCACTAACCTGTGACTTACTCCCATGATCAAGCTCAGCCTTGTTCAATCTTAGTTGTCCAACCAAACTACTTAGGCTAACAAATTCCTCCTTCAGATCTTCGATACCGAAATCCTTCTCCAAGCAATCAACCTCTTTCTCCTGGCACGTGCACCTTAAGATGGCAGGGGGAAAAACATTGATTGATCAGATACTAATACAGTTCTTTGGTGGAGAAATTTACTAGAACATTGCAGGAACAAAGTTCAGAAGGAAAATTTCTTACCTTGAATGTTCTTGCTGCCGTGCCTCTGCTTCGTCCTTGAGGTTTGCAGCTTCCTCAGCCATCCTAGAAATCCAAAATGAGTAAGATACATTCTTAATTTGATTCTGAGGTCTATGAAAACATGTGGTTTGAAAAGTTTGTCCCCCATAGATCTCAAGCAGTACACATTAGACCAAAGCAGAGCAAATAAACTACTGGATATAGTTGTCATGCTCATCCATACAATATGATGGACACCAGATCCACATCAAATTAGTTTTAATTTGATGGAATTGCATACTGATTCCAATGAAGAACTGACAAATTTGAGAGAATTGCACAGTTGAACAAGTTTGAAAAGTTTGTCTGACAATAATTCAGATATCAATAATCACAGAAACATGGAAGGAAAAAATAGCAAAGACTCACTTTCTATTTGACGTTCATATTGCAAACTAATTTGATTCTGAGGTCTATGAAAACATGTGGTTTGAAAATTTTGTCCCCCATAAGTCTCAAGCGGTACACATTACACCAAAGAAGAGCAAATAAACTACTGGATCCATACAATATGATGGAACACCAGATCCATATCGAATTAGTTTTAATTTGATGGAATTGCATACCGATTCCAATGAAGAACTGAAAATTTTGAGAGAATTGCACAGGTGAACAAGTTTGAAAAGCTTGTCTGACAATAATTCAGATATCAATAATCACAGAAACATGGAAGGAAAAAATAGCAAGACTCACTCTTCTATTTGACGTTCATATTGAAAACATAGTTGATGTAACTGTGCAGTGTCCTCAAGCTCATTTTCAATACCCTGGACATTTATTGATAGGATTGCGTTAGAATGAAGTCCCCAGATAGTAACAGAAACCAATTCCAGATTTCCGATGCAGGGAAGACTTCTATGAAGATGCTATAGGTGATGTCACTTCCGATTCCACTAGACACACAACCAAAGTACATGCGGTACAACAAATATATTAATGAATCTATTTAACTAAAGTATACTATCAAACCCACAAACTACACACGCATACACACATTCAACTGCTTATTGTTTGGTTATGAAATACCTGAATTGCTGCACTCTTCTCATTTCTAGCACCTACATGAGCGGTAGGTTTCAGACCACCTTTTTTATTCAGCATAACCTTCCGAGATTCTAACAGTTGCCTAAGCCGTTTATTAGCCATGAAAGCTTCCATATTCTTTCGATGCAAAACCTGACGCAGGTTCAAAACTAAGATGTAAGGGCCAGTACAAAAGGTTAGATCAAGTAGCGTGTCTATATCATCTTTAATTCTAGAAAGTATAAATTTACCATCTTCAGTCTTTCATTGGAGTCCAGTAGCTTTTGCATCGCATGTTCATTCTTCCTACTCTCTTTCTTGAGCTGTTGATGCATAATGATATTAAGAAAAATTCCATATACTTCGACATAAAATAAGTTAAAGCAGAAGCTACCAAACAGTTTTCCAAATATACTAAGCAGAGTAAGTTACATGAATTCATATACTAAAAGATAAATTGCAAAAAGAGGTTTATAACAAATGTCTATCTCAGCCTACAGTGTTCAACCTTCAAAAACTCCTTGAATGTGCTAACCTACTACTCAACAAAAGAGGAAATGTGAAACACATCAGCAGGTTTGCAGCAACAACAATTACAACTATAGAGTCAAATACCAGGTACAAACAAATACACCTGACAACGAAATTTTGCATGCTTCAAACAAGCTGCCTTAAGTGTCATATGCATCCCCACTACCAAAACTACTGAACGCATGGCTTAATAATCATATAAATCACTTTTCTATTTAAGTTAAATAAATTTTGTAAGATGAAAATTCATCTGGAATAAAATATGACCGACAGAATTTCTAATTGTAAAGTTCATTCCCTGCGTCACATATCAATATGCACATGGCAGACAGTCTCACATATCATGCCTTTTTTCCAACTTAAACATAGCAATGCAGCTGTATCAAGATCTCTAAATGGCCACTTGTAAGATTTTTGGACAAAGATGAATTGCAAAAGTTGATAATACCACATTCTAAATGAGCATAAAAGGCATTTATATATAAAAGTTATTTCAAATGATAGGGAACCATCAACACCAAAATCAAACATGAAATTTAGAAACTTGAGAAGGAGGCGATACCAAGATCTGAAAATTATGCAATAACCATAAGAAACTCATATTATTCCCTCATGTATAATATGAGTTTATATACAACAGTATCTCCAACCTCTACACAACTGACCAGTAAAGACATATTGGACTTCAGTTGATTGTGTAGCCAGAGTATATACCTGTAATACTTCTTTTTCCATGGAAGCCTTATGCAACCTGAACTGCACAGACTCTAGTTTCATCTTACATTGCAGTTGAACCTAAACAGCACAAATTTTGTTAACATTGGGAGCATAAAATTGAATTGCATGCAGGCATGCCTCAGTAATCAACAAAATTTCACCTTCTGAGCCTTCAACCTCTGGATCTCAAAATGTAAATGTTGTGTTCCCTCGTTCCCCCTTCTTCTTTGGATTGAAAGTTGAGATTGAGCATCTAACTTCTTCGTCAACACCGCAACCTGCACAAATGGATTTTAGATATAGAACATGCAACACTTTTATGAACCACCTAGTTACAAGTTACAACGAACATAAAATCCACCTGATCTTCAAGGAAGGTCAACTTTTGTAGGTAATCTTCTCTGAGCTTCTGAGAACTACTACCGGCAGAAGTGGATGAAACATTTGCAAGCTTGAATTTCAGCTCCTCAACTTCTTTCTGCCATAAAATTCACCAATTGTCACCAGAAAAAAAGGTAATTAAGAGATGTTCGCAAGCAACAAACTCAAAATCTATTTCTTAATTTTCTTAATTAATAGATCCTAAATGAGCAATGCTAGTTCAGTACAATTTGTAGAAATTGAAGTTCCACCCCAAAACTAATAAGCACAAATTAAGAATAACACTTTTCCGATGTGGGACAATTTTCTCATATTCCAACGCATTGGCAAACCAAAGGTCTACCCGTGAACAACAACAACTGGGTGCGCGCACGTGCAGCCAATAATGGGCATTCACACGTGGGACAACCGCTCTGATACCATGTAGAAATTGAGGTTCCACCCCAAAACCAATTGCCAATGGGAGGAGTAGCCCAACCCTATACAAGCACAAATTGGAAACAACACTTTTCTGATGTAGGAAAATTTCCTCACATTCCAACACAATTAAATATCTTCTCTTTCGCAACATTTTCAAATCAACCAAAGAGATCGAGTGAACTTCTCAATTCACAGTTTTACACAATCTCTCCAAAAAAAAAAAGGCGTATAGAACCTAACTCATCCAATCAGAAATCAAAGTTCCAGTTTCTTTTCACTTCTCCAAAATTTTCTCGGCAACCAAACAGATTCTCTAACGTAAAAAAAAAAATGAAAAATAAAAATAAAATAAAATGCCAACCTGATAAGTTTTGTTTTCAAGCTCCAGTTGTTGAACTCTCTTCTCGTGCTCGTCCGTGTTGGATGCATCGACGGTTTGCTTTGAGCGTCGGTTGCCTCTCTTCATTCTCTAGCTTCTGCAATCGGATCAATTCGTCGGAAAGTCGACAAATTTGGATCCTAACCCGAAAAATCGCTTGGATACGGATCGGATCCAAAGGCTATATGAAGACTGTGGAGTGTTAATGTGATGATGAAGAAGAAGAGGAGGAGAATCTGTGTTGCTTTGGATTCCTTTACGCCAGAGTGAGACGGCGTATGATGTAATAAATTTATTAAAATATTAATAAAAGGAGGGAATTCTCTCACATTCAATTTTGCCACGTAGATGAAATGACCGTTGAACGTTGAGCAACCTATATAATTTCCCCCTTTTTTTTCAAAATTAGAATTCAAAAGAAAATAGAAAAAAACTTCTATTTTGGATATCCTTTTTCTCGCCACATCTCAAATTTCCTTTCAACTTTTCAATTTACCAGTTTTATTTTCTTTTGGAGATGAGATGATTTAATTTGATGTTTTGTATTCAAAATTTCTATCTGCGATGTATTCAATTTAGTGCATTCATTTTTAGTATTCATTTTTATTAACCTTGTTTTGAAAGGAAAATGTTTTTACAACAATTGATGGGGCAAGGCTTATCCAAGGGTGAACGAGAGGTGAGGTAGGCACCAAAGGAGGAGGGGAGTAAAGGCATTGAATGACTTAGATCTCCATATCATTTAATGTTCAATAGCATTGAAGCCTAGGCGCAATTGATGGAATCAGAGCTACCAAAAGATAGTGAGTTTATAAATTATATTTATTTTTTTTTAAATTAACTATTCAACATTTTATTCTTTACTTAGTAATACACTCACCATTTTATTTGACAGGTTACTTGTTTTAATAATATTACTTTTTATATGTTATGTAAAAAATTTCAAGTTCGGTTCTCACAAAAATGAAGTCAATTATTAAATATACAATATACTCCTCCCCAATGCCTTTGTATGAAAAAATTAAAAATAAAAAAACATTTTATGCGGCTATTTTAATCAACAATTTTCCATTTACACTCTTCTGTTAGTATCGATCTATTAAATTTGATTTGATTTGCTCAATTTAACGACAAAAGAGTGCATAGGAAGAAAGAGGAATGAAAATCAATTCCCTAACCTTACGTAAGATATTTCAAATTCTCTAAAAAAAATAATGAGTTATAAAAAGATTATATTTTTCAATAACTTATTTCAATGAGCCAAATTCTAAATAGAAAAAACGACTAAATATAATATAATAAATGGTATGCTATTATAGTAGTATTATTTTCTAGAAATTTTTGCAATACAACATTATGCAAAACTATTTCAAAATTAGATTGTGAAATTTCGCTCATTAAATAAGTCAATTGTATCTACAATGCCATTCAAAATGGTGGCCCGTAAATGATAATGACACTCTTTAACTCTTAAGCACCATCTAAATCACATAAAAGAAATCCCTAAAACATCTACACCTTTCTTCAACAATCAAAACATAAATCAAGGGCTCCGGATTGATCAATCAATCCTCATACCCAGAGTGTTTTCCCGATACTTGCAGCCTTCGTTGAAAAAAGACTAAATCTACATCACTATAAAGACGCACATGAACTAAGCTTAATGCCAACGAGGGAGAGGCAATGCAAGTTCAAACCTTAAAGCCCTAGGTTTTCCTTCTCATCCGTCGGTCTTTTCTGCCGGAGAGGACTTCTCGGAGGAGGAGCTCCGCCTTCCTTGTTGGCCCGGGATTGATCTGCCTTATCGGCATTCCTTTCCCTAAACGGATTGCCACCATTTGATGCAGCTGATCGCATGGCCCGCGGTAGTTTCATAGGGATGCTTGCCTCTTGTCCTCCGTTATCTGGCCTTTTAGGTGCTTCAGCAACTTCTGGCTGCGCGGGAGGCGGAGCATTTGTAACAAGTTGAATTGTAGATCTTCGCCACTTCTTTCTCTGATTAGGCTTTGGTGCATTGGATTTGGCCTGAAGTGGACAATAAAGGGCAAAACACAACAATGTGAGCTTAAATTGACTTCACAAGCATGACATTGAAATGCAATTTGATAACAAGATAGTAAGACTAAAGTATACCAATGTATTTCCAATTTCGGAGAGAGCCTTCCTTCTAACTGCACCATCTGGAGCTGTTTCGCTCGCGTTGTCAGATAATGCATTCTGAAGTAGCCTTGCACCCTGAGTAACAAGAAGCTGGTTCGTCTCTGCTTCAGCGGTCCCTAAATCATTTCCGGTCCTTCCAGCCATATCCGCTTGTGCAGACTCAGGCGTCACAAGTGCAAGAGATTCTCTATTTGAGCACTTTGAAGGAATGCAACCACATGAAGGCCCACAAGTACCACCAATCGAGCGGCATTGGCATTTACTAGTTTTGCATGAGGAGGTCCTGGTACAAGAGCAGCATACCCCGGAGTCACTTTTCTTTGCAGCACCAATTCCTTCGGCTGAATTGTCTGATTTGAAGCCTCCCAAATCTTTAATACCTAACGAGTCAAATCCTCCACTTGAGCTTCCATTTTTAGATTTTCTCTTTTTAGATCTTCGCTTTCCTGATTCTACCCAATCATCATCCCTATCTGCTGTATCTGATTTGTCTGAGTCAGATGTATCCATATCCTCCAAGATGAATGATGCCCGAGAATCCTAGATTCACATAAGAATAACAATTATTTGTCAACTGCAACCAAGAAAAAGCAGCATGTACTTTGAAATGAATCAAACATTGTAGTCAGGAGCACAACAAACTTGCAAGAAGTTGAGCAGGGCAACTTACCAGTTTGCGCAAATCATACTTGTGTGCGCCATTGTTTAGGTCGGCATATTTCTTCAAGGTCGAATTCTGTTGGAAAGTCACATGCAAGATTAACCAGAATGATTTTTTTCTAAAGCTAAAGAAACAGAAAATATAAAGCACAAAATGCGTTCAATAATTCACACAGGAAGGAAACAAATGCAAGAAATGACTCATTCATTACATTAACATAAAAAAGAGATAAATATTTCCTGCTCAAAGTTCGAATCCATTTATTTGTCGTATAGAAAATTTCAATCCACTTGGCTCAGTTAAAGTAAGATAGAAAAACCATGGTGCGTCACTAGGAACCAAATTAACTGGATTTCAGACTTTACCTGATGAATAAGTTCACCCCTCAGTGTCTCCGATTTTCTAAGCATGCTACTCAGGCTCACTACTTTTTCCTTCAAATCTCTCATTTCAAGCTCCTTCTCTCTGTATGCCAGTTCTTTATCTCGTAACATGCACCTTCAAAGGAAAGAATTTTTTTTTTTTTCAATTATATCCCAAAATGAATATTGAAGGGAAAAGAGAAATACATTTACATGCATACGAAAATGATCTCTTTGAGACGATAATTAGAAAATTTGACCTGCAAAAAATCTATTACCTGGAGGAAGAAGCTAAATTGAACAAATGGTTCATCAAATTTTTTGCCTCAGCAAGGGACCGAACTTGGTTCCAACGGCCCCTCCCAGAAAAACCACGTTCACGCTCTTCTGCTTCGGAAAGTTGTGATGCCATAGAAACAAGGGTGCTAGATGAAGTAGAAAGCATGCTTTCCAATGCAAAAATCCTGGAATTTCTTGCACCAGGAGACAGTGTTTCGGGGCAATCACTACAATCGACAGCATTCAAATTTGAGAGATATAAATGTCATGGTAGCCACAAAATAATAAAGACCAAAAGTTGTGCATATAGAATATTCTTTTGCATATATACTCACCTTATATTACTTTGCCTTAACATTTCTGCTTCCTCTTTCAGTCTTGCTACTTCCTTGGCCATCCTAGCCCGCCTGGAATACAAGAGAAATTTCAAGATAAAGTATAATTCTTTGCGTCATTTTCAAGTTATCCAATTTCATAAATGAAAAAAAGTAAATTTGTAAACTAGTAATAGACTGGAAAGACTCACTCTTCTATTTGACGCTCATATTCAGCTCGTACTTCATGCACCCGAACTGTGACTTCGAGTTCATGTTCAATTGCCTGCATCAAAGCCTGTGTGTGGAAAAAATTATATGTGGGATAAACAGATCTCAATACACAACCAAATACATCAACAGAGAGTAAGGCAAATAGACTTAAAAATCCAATTATACCCCTATCACGAATTCACAAGCATTCCAACAACCATGTTATAATATCAGAGGAAATTGTTTGTCTGAACTACGAAAACATTCAAACTAACAGATGAAAATGTCTCATCACTAAGCCACATGAAGAGCATATGATGCCAATTTTTTTATAAATCTACAACATTAATCCAACTTTATATCTTACAACAAATGATTCCTTCCTGATTAGATAAAAGTATAACAAGTACCTGATATCCAGGACCATTGCCACTTATAGCACCTGCATAGAGTAATAATCTGTTAGTTCCTTATAATGATATGGAAATGGAAACAAACGAGGTATATCACATGACCAGAAGTTTCACGTGTAGAAGTCTTTCGGGATTCTAAAAGCTCTTTTAGCCTTTTTGTGGCCATAGAAGCTTCTTCTGCCTTTCGTTGCAAAACCTGACATAATGTAGAGAAAAATGAGAACACCTTTCTATATATGAAGGAATCACATCCTAAGAAGCACTTGCTCACCATTTTTTGCCTCTGATTTAAAGCTAATAGCTTATGCATCTCATACTCATTCCTCCTCCCTTCTTTCTTAAGCTGATAATTGCATTAAAAAAAGAGGAAAAGGAAGACTATTAACTCTCTACATTATAAATTGCATGGTGTGGATAAAAGAATCATAGCCAAGCTAAACTAGGTACGACATCTTCAATTTTTACACAAAAAGAGAATACTTCATCTAGTAATCGTAGCTCTCTGCTTCTACAATAGACATTAAGAAGAATAAATGACAATTCAGTGTTTAAATAACTCTAAACGTCCTTTTTCTTTCCAATATTCAATAAAATGTGCGTTCTAATCTTGTTATTAGTTGATCAAAGCTACCTATTGGTCCTAGTATCATAGGCAATCCAACGGCCGCCCCTTTTACTAGATCAACCTGCTATAATAATTCCATAAATACAAATTTGACGATTACCTCATGAGTTGGTACAGAGTATGCTACTGAGCACCATGGACAATACTTATGCACATTCCGAGATAATTTAAATCATAAATATGTCACCAGTATTAAATATGTCATCAGAAAGCACAAATTAATATGCAAGTTATTCCAAAAATCCATATACCTGAAGAACTTCTTTTTCACGTGATGCTTTCCATGATCTAAACTGCTCAGACTCTTGTTTGATCTTGTGCTGCAGTTGAACCTAACAAATAAAAGATTTCACATTTAACAATGAGAACATCCTCCTATACAAATATTCACGACCGTAAAATGTTAAAAAATAAATATGGCACAGACAGGCACATTCTTAGAAAGTTGCACCTTTTGAGACTTTATTCTCTGGATCTCATCCTGAAGTCTCTTCGCAGCCTCATCACTTCTTTGTTTTTGTCTCAAGAGTTGAGCTTGAGCATCTTGTTTCTTTTTCAACTCAGAAACCTGCGAAGGAAAAATTAATCCCAAGTTTTACAATTTCCAACAAAAGACGAAGGCATTCACAATCACCTGTCCTTCAAGGAGGTTCAACTTGTGTAGATAATCTTCCTTTAACTTTTGAGCACCATCGTCTGATGTAGATGAAATATTTGAAAGATTGTGTCTCAATGCCTCAATCTCTTTCTGCAGAATCAGAATACACAGCTTTATAAGCCAGACCTTTAAAATACAGCATACGTATATCAGAAGAAAACAAACCTGCAGTGTTTTCTTCTCATGTTCCAACTCCTGAACTTTCTTCTCATAATGTAGTTTAAGAACAGAGGTATCAGACGTTGTAAACCGCTTCATTTCAGCCTTTAACAAGTCAAAGGAAACCAAGCTAATTATATAAGATAAGACACTACTGGCCACGGGGGCACAACAACAAAGAACAAGCAAGAATAGCCTAGAAACTAGTACGATGCGACAAAATATTCTCAAAACTTAACCAAGGCATTTATGAGGAAAATAATTGGCAAGATTTAAGCAGGATATAAGGTGAGAAACTTAAGAAAACTTCCAGTGCAGTCAACACTTAAGAAACCTACCTCCTTCTGTTCAAGAGCTTTGTCCAGTTCTTTGAGCTCCCTATCAAATTTTTCTTGAAGAGAAGAAAACTCTTGCTCCTTTTCATGATCTTCAATTTCATCTACATTTATAGATTAAATAATTTGATAAGAATTAATGCAGGGTGAACAAGTTATCCACTTAACCTACTAATTGCTAAAATATAACAAAAGTCCATGGATAAGACAAAAATAACAATATGATACAGAGCAGCTATATGACAAAAAAATTAAGGGATCGCCACCTTTCCAATCTGCATGAATAAGGAACAAAGGTATATCCAGAAAATCAAAGCCCATAGTGAACCCAGTAATAAACTATACCCCAATCCCCTCAGGCGTAGAATCCTCAAGATTACTTATTTTTTATAAATTAACGAAATTCCATATTCGCATAAACTACTGCTACCAATTGAGATAAAGTACAATGTCACCACAAATTATTATAAAAAATGCAAAAAGAGTTGCAGATAAGACAATGCTGGAAACAACTATTTATTCACCCACCCACCACCAATTCACGGCTTGAAATACATGCTGGTAAAGAAGAAAAATTGGTTTTTCTACTTCATAACAACAAAAATTATTGACAAGTAGTTTAACAGAAAGTAGAACTCACTAAGCAAGCTTTGTGTTCAAAGAAATTCTAATGTACCAAATCAAACAAATAATGGACGATCAAATTAAAGCATAAACACAAGTTTTTCAAATTTTACCTGATATATCCCCAGCTTTGGTGTCATAATCAGCTGAATACTCATTAATAGAGGGAAATAATATATTCTTCGAGCGAAAGCCAGCAGCATCTGACTCAACACAGTCAACAAATCTATTGTGTTTTGAGTTGTTTAAGTTTCTCAAGCACAACAACTCCGCTTCTAACTGCTGAATTTTTGACGCATGACTTTTTAGCAAGCCATAATCCTGAGAAGGGTATGAAACCAATGCCTCAGTTGAGTTTCTTGATTAACAAAGAGCAAAAATTGCACTACATGAAGAAAATAATCAGAATGCCCGGTAGGAAACGAATGCATGCTACCAGAACATACACAAAATAAACAACCAGTATATGCCAACCTGGAATGAGTTAGAGTCAATTTCATCCCAAGATTTACCGCTTCGGGCTGATTCAATTTGCAAGACCAGTTTATCTTTTTCAACCTAAAATATTGAATATAGTGAGGTCTCATGGCTAAATATCAATCAATGACAAACTTTTGGAACTATTTAAAAAAACCTGAGCATCAAGAGCACGCTGCTTTAGATGGTCGCAAGTGACTCTGCGCTCTTGAAGCTCGTTCCGCAGCTCCATGTTGCTTGATTCGAGCAAGGATACTTTGTGCTTCAAGATCTAGAATAATCGGAAATTATGAAAAATCTGAAAGCAATAAACATGTCAAGGAAATTATAAAGGGCACTCGAGCTTATTCTATAGTTACATGCCTGAAGTTCCTCATATGGTGCACTGGAATCATCCCTGTAGAATAGAAGTTCAGTCTGTAACTGCTCAATCTGGCTCCTCATAGTTTGCAACTGAGATGCCATGGGGTCGCGATTGATCTAAAATCAAGAAAAAAGGCATAGGATCACTAGAAGAAAGTACAGCATGAAACCTTATCAAAGAATAACCAACTTGCACAGAAACTTACAACTGCTTTGTTCTGGATGTTGCGAGCACGATTAGCATATTTCAAAGTATTCAACGTCTCTTCAGCATTTGTGTCAGCAGGACTAACGCAAGCTAATAAAGACAGGATTTAAGACACTAGAATTGGAGTAAATATAATGCATATATTTAGTAAATGAATCTTTACTGTAACAAAAAAAATCAACATACCAATCATCACAGTCTTGCTGTTTCCTCCAAGCGAATCCTAAAAATGGTAATTCCAGCGATTCATTAGAAGAGTAGTAAGGCATCTTTTATCTTGTTTATTTACAGAACGTGAATGACGTATACTTATACTTTTCAATCTCATAATTTCAAAAGGAATACCATTTTTATTAGATTTGGGAATCACTTTATCTACTATAACACTTCACTGTATTGGGGGATTAAATGCTTGGTAAAGTATGATATACAAATTATTTTCCATAAGACATACTATAATTGTAAGGGAGGTTTTACCAACTTTTTCACATGCCCATAACTTCAGCGGCATTCTTCATTGCTGGGGCACTCTTTTCTTTGGTTAAATAAAATTTCGGGTATGCTAATACTATATTGAAGATGTTAATATAAGCAAATTGAAAATGCCACAGTATGCCTATAACTGACAAGCTCTAACAACGTACATAACAAGAATGAAAAGGGCGTGAAATATGCACATGCCTGTAATAAGCGTGTAAGTTTGCTATCACGATATGGAACATGACCACCTTCTTTCCGCTTTTTTTCATCTCCCAGGGCACTTATCACGTTTCCAAGAGCGAGTAAACCCTTGTTTATATGAATGCCTATTACAAAAGCCGTTAATTTATGTTCAGTTAAGGGGTAATCAGTATCTAAGCCAAACCAAGCATAAAAACATTAACGTCAATTGATATAATTTATTTTAGAAGAACATGTCATGAGACAATTACAGCCAACTTAATACAATAAAGAAGTTAACTTTGTCACCTGCCCATCATAACCCTATTGTATAATTCCTTTTCACACGAAAACTTCTAGATAAGAAACCTTATTACCTTCTTTCAAGCGCATGCCATCTGCACCCGTCCGTTTTGCCCGCTCAGAACCAGCTAGGTCCACTAAATGAAGTTTAGCGATTAGTATATCATCACCAATATCGTCATTGTTTGCGCCATTCATGGAGTGAGCAATTCTCTTTTGCTCCATAGTTATTGTAAAAATGGCATGTGAACGACTGCATTGTGAGGAAAAAGAAAAGCCAAAAATGGCAATACATTAGTTCATCAACCTTAGAATTAAAAATATAACTTATAATTGTGCAAACAAATGTTGAATTTCTTGGGTTGATTCAAAGCAATGATGGCATGGAAGCCAGAAACTATTCATATTCAGTAGCCACACACATCACTTGCTGCTATAAGCTTATACAAATAACAAAACAAAACAACTTTATCCTAACTAATAAAACATTCAAGCATAGCACCTTGACTGACTGTTCATATTTGTGCTCCCAGTAGCACGACATAAAGATCCACGGGTCAGATATGATGCCATCTCTTCTTTTGTCCTAACCTCTGCCTCAGTGACACCAGCAAGCGTAATCCCTCCATTCACCGTTTCTCTAATTTGAATAGGGACTCTTGCTGGCACAGGCTTTGCAGGTGCTGCCCCTTCGTTTTTAGAGAGAGATGACGAATTTGGGTCAAGCAAGTCAAACACTTCCTCCTTGAAAATCTGCCATAATGCAAAGTAAGGATGAACAACCAAATAATCTAAATAGAAACACTAAGTAATGGAAATCTTCATACCTCAATAAATGATACCCTGATCAAAAACTCAGTGTTATCCTTTGTTGTCTCAACTTTCTTAAATATGCTTTCCATCACTTTGGGTATAATTCCACCGTTACTTCCTGCCCCAGTATAGTTAGTCCCCATTGTATATGTCTTCCCAGAACCCGTCTACAATGTTAAACAAATTAAAATTAGTCATTAAGTACTAGCTCCAAAATGAATTTATACCATACCCAACAAAAATTCAATTTATAACATGTCACCTGTCCATATGCAAGTACAGTTGCATTGTACCCATGGAAAAGTGCATCAAGGAGTGGAGCAACACAATCATCATACACCGAATTAGAAGGAAATCCGGTGCTACCATACACATAATCATAAGTGAATGTATGTGATCCGATTTGCACCTGCCCACATATCAAAATATTTTAGTTATTGAAAAAAAATTAAATTGAAATATTGCGATTTCACATGCATTACAAAATTAAGAATTAAACAACCATGTTCAAATTTACATTTCAAAATTAATATACAACACAATAGACAGCTGAATCAGCAACATCCAATATTCAAAAACGTAAAACGAAAGGTTAAACTTTTTAAGGAAAAAACCTGGGGTTCACCGGGAACAACGGAAATACAATCCGTGCAGCCAACCAGAAGCTCGGAGGTAATCAATGGCCTTATGTTGACAGCCACTCGAACGCATTCCGAACAATCCATCTCTAACTAACGCAAACCCTATGATTCCAAATCGAAAATCTTAAATCCACCCTCCGCCTCCAGACCGAAATGAATCCCTAATCAGAATCAAACACACCGCATTTTCAAGAAAAAAAACAAACAAACAAACAATTAACATAAAGACAATGATGGAAAAAAGATTTTATGGATCTGACCTATCTGAGGTACCTGAAGGAGGCGAGCGAAAATGGGGTGTCTGTTCTTACAAATTTGGCTGTTTATTTTGAGACGTGTGCGATGGGAGCAGAGAGAGAGAGAGAGAGGGGGGAAGGGAATTTTTGAAAGCGGGCGTTTGGGGTCAAATTAAAGTGGATTTGAGAGAAGGCGGACAAGTCCGAATTCAAAATATAGGGAGGTCACGTGGCCGGCACATGAGTCGTCAAACGGCACTGATTAGCGGGTTTTAATTTTGGAAATGGTGTGATGCCGTTGCAGGCTGGCCCACTGAAATAGATTGCGACTGCGTTGCATAAAAGATGGTTTGTGATGGGTTGGGCCCAAAGAGGCTGTACCTGGTACCGCTGCTCCTTCTCTCAACACTAACCACAGTGATGACATCACACACATGGTAATGAAATGAAGGAAATTTCAAATTTACTGACCAAATGCTCTTTAAAATTGCCATGTCGCTTGAAATTGAAACCTTAAACTCAATTCGCATCCAACATCAACAACAACAAAACTCAATTCAAATGTTAGTTCTTACCCAAAATATTTTTCTCTTTTTATGAGCTGAATGTTCTGAGACAACCGTAGTTGGACCTCTGCACAGAACCTGGTCTGCGAATCGAGAGAGGTGGACCACTCATGCTTGTAGATGATCGAGTGTAGAGATGCGGAATGAGCTGAGTGTAATGGGTCTTTAGCCACAGTCAATCCCTAAATGGATAAACTAAGAAGTAAATAGGCATTTTCAACTCAAGTGTTGGTGTGTTACTAGTAGAAGTTACTAATAGACAGTGTAAATGAGTTTCGTTTTAGGCCCAAGAACCTTTTTTCTGATCGAAGCGATAGTGAGGCGAGCAGATAAGAATTTTCCTGCGTTGTTCTTTTCTATATCTTTTTTTAAGAACTTAAAATATTTTTTTCCCAGCGTAATCTAAGTTCAAAAGTTATTTCGGCATAATATTAAAGTTGGCGATGTCGTTATTTCAACAATTAAATGGACAGTGGTCCCAGATTTTCTTGAGTCGGAATCAAAGTATTCAAAATAATGTACAAAGATGGTATCACGACTTGGTAGGTCATGAACCACACTTGGATTGTGTATCCCGAATACCAATTACTACTTAAGAAAATTTGTTTGTATTGAAATGAAAATGGAAATACAAGCAGAAGAATGTAAAAGTACTGGAATTGAATAACAACTGAAATTACAAATATAGAAAATAAATTATTTTTTTCGCATTCAAACTCGTATCAAGTAAGAAATTTTGGAAGTCATCAATTGAAAAGAATATCAGTCGGAAAATATGTCATGAGATGGCAATGCACTTAAAAGCAACAAAAAGACGTCGAAAATAAGGTTTTAGCTTCATAGTGACCACCATGAGTTAGCAGTCGAGATAACCTTTTGTGAATCGGTAATCGATGACTTTCCATTTATCGGCAGCTGGGATGACTTTCTGTGATGACTTTCGTGAGCCGATAGTCGGAATGACTTTTTGTGAGCTTGTAGTCGATATAATCAACCCTTATGACACCAAATGGTCAAAAAGAAAGTTAATCTTCTGTGAATCTCGATTGACAATTCAAGAACTAGCAGTCGGAAAAAAAGCAACTCTTATGACACTGAACGGTAAAAAAGAAGGTTTGTGCAGGGAAATAAAGCCAACTATTATGACATTATTGTTGGAGCGATCAGAAAGACAATTAGGCAGTTGCATAAATACCTCGAATGTGTGAGAAAATAACCTGCATCTTGATTTCCTAAGTCGAAATAAGCAGTTTTTGCCGCAAGGGCTAACTTTTTTAAACCATGAAACTTTGGTTAAAGGTGTTCATAGGTTCATAAAAAAATTCCAATTGGATATTCGAATATTATATCAAAAATTGATGGAGATCAATTTATTGAGTTTGATTGGTTGATTGTCGGTCATTTGAAAAACTAGTTGTTCTCTATTTATAAGCAGTGAAAAAATTCTGAACTTGCTGATTCAGGTCTCATGTGGGTCTCATGCTGTCGTTTTTTCCGTTAAAAGACTCCTCATTTTCCTATGTTTTATTCGCGTCTGTTAGTACTGTGTACACTTTTTTTTTCTCCACGTTCAAAGCTACTCCGCCCGAGTTTAATTTTTTTTTTTTTGGCTTTTAATTTCCGTGAGCCAAAATTATTTTTAGTAAATATTAGATTTATGCACCAGGCACGCGTGTACTTACATTTTATTTAAATCTTTTCTAATTTTTAATAAATAAGTTGAAATGAAAATAATAATAAATAGAAAAGAGCAAGGGTGGGAGAGTAACTACCCATTACCAATTACTCCATTAAAATGTTTAATTTTTCATTTAAAATATTTCATTTTATTATTTTTTCCTTACAAATTTTTTTTTAAAATTATCATTGGCCAAGGGTATTTTTTTGTAAGAAAAGTTTGGTGAAATTGTTGACCTATCTAACTTTATAATAATTGAGATAAACCAAATTCAGCTCACATCGTGATTTAGTCGTATTTGTACAATTTTTTTTTTACCAAGTACTCATGGATATTTACTTATAAATTAGAGATTCAATAATATATATATATATATACATATTAAAATTAGAATCAAATTAATTATTGAAACTCATTATTATTTCTTCATAATTGACGCAGCGCAGCATTGTTTAGTTAGGTCGATTCAAGTTAGATAATCGAACCATGAAAATACTTACTCCTTAAATTTACAGGAAAATATGGGCGCGAGACAACTCTCTCTAAGGAACTCGGCAAAATAGCCCCGTAACTTCGGGAGAAGGGGTGCCCCCCTCACAAAGGGGGTCACAGTGACCAGGCTCGGGCGACTGTTTACCAAAAGCACAGGTCTCCGCAAAGTCGTAAGACCATGTATGAGGGCTGACGCCTGCCCAGTGTCGGAAGGTCAAGGAAGTTGGTGACTTGATGACAGGGGAGTATACTTTACATTTCAAATTTTGGACTAAAAAAAGTTATTTATATAATGGGACATTTGAGAAAATATTCTCAAATCTCAAACACGTGCCTAAAAAATTGGCAACAAAAGTAAAGAAATTATTAATAGAAATATAGTTTAAGGATATTTTTTATTTACAAAATAAAAGAATTCAGATATACTCTCGCGCTTTCTATGTGAATAAAACTTAAATGAGAATAGCAAAATAGGAAAATTTAGAATTTAAAATGTCTTATTTACAAAATGAATGAAAAAAAAAAAAAAGCAATATTCTAACGAATAATAGTTAACATCTTAAATAGGTTAGGTTATGGAAAACAGACTAAGAGGGAGGAGAGGGAAGGTTATCTTCTTCCCTTCTCCTTTCAATCGTTTTTCCTCTTATTTTTTGGGTTCATAATAAGTCTCTTTGTGGTGACTGTTTAGTCTGAGTTGTGCTCAGATTTGAGTTCCCTATCATAATATTTTGCTATTTTTTCAATTCATTCTCTTATCCAAAATCTTCCTTCAAAATTTATTCTTTCCTCAAATCTTCTATCTTACTATTGAAGGAGTTTTCCCGTAATATCTCATGTTAGTTTTGGTCATAATAGTTAGATTGGGACATTTTGTCCCTTATTTATTTTTCAACGCAATTGGATTGTTGGGGATCAAGTTTTCTTCAGATCCGCTATATTTTTTCAGTTCTTCAAGATCAAATCTGATGGGTTTGACGACGTTGATTTTTTTTTTCCGTAGATATAGTTTGTTTAGGGTTATATGCACTATTAAGGTTTTGATTGTTAGTTCGACTTTGTCTGCACTAGTATTGCTATTTTGACTTGTGGGTCTTATTGTCATATAACTTGATTTTGATAGTATAATTAATTGTATAATTTCTTATGATATACAATGATATCTTTTTTAATAATAAAAAAAAGGTTAGGTTATAGATTGAAGCCGAATTTATTCGACAAGTTTCATTTCATATTAAAATGAAATTAGACAAATATATCGAAAGTGACTGTTCAATTTCTATCACCGTATAAAATTAATAATTCGGTATGGTTTAATTTTACAAAAATATCCAAAATTGTATGGTTTAAAAGTGATGACAAAAGCTACATGAGAATATCCACCTCTTTGAAAAGTTGCAAAACATTTATGAAAATGAAAAACGGTCCCGTCCATATGAAAACAGCGATGGGGATGAACCACAGAAAAATAACACCTATGAACTTACGAGGATGGTGACTGTTTTCCTCATGCAATGAATCATCATTAAACATACGCTTACACGCAACACAATATCTTTTTTTCTTTTTTCTTTTTTCTTTTTTCTTTTTTCTTTTTTGATTGCATGCACCACAATATCAACCAACCATAAACGTGTCTCACCGAGTGCCGGAAATTTACACCATCTTTGGGAAAGAATTTCAGTTATGAAGCGTGTCTCACAATATCAACACAATACCATGCGAATGAATATTTATTGTTAGTATATTATAATCATAAAACTATTAATTACATCATTTATTTATATTATAAAATGTGAGCGAAGTACTGAAATTAATAACATGATTGTATTCATATCTAATATATAATGAGAATTCTCATGTCTCGAGTTCTTAATATATAATGAGAATTCTCATGTCTCGAGTTCTTAATATATACGAATGTCATTGTAGAATCATACTATCTGTAAGCTGTCATGAAGCTCCACATATGACCGGGCTAGTACTACTAATAGGGCTTGTATTAGTGAGGATTGAGGATGATTGGATTAAATTTAAAATTAATTAAATTATTCATGCATATGCAATAACACAATATAGGTTCTTCTTTTTTGAAAGAAAAAAAAATATGTATTTATATCTCTATTTATCCAAGAGACCCAAAAAGTTTCGTTAAAAAATTCCGACAAAAATACTCTTTAAATTATTTAATACTTAATGACATGATAGTAAAATTAAATATCAAATGTATAAATTTTAAAAAAAATATTAAAGGTTAATGGAAGGAGTGGGGGGTAAAAAATAAGTTGTGGGCTAAGGAGTGTATTCGATTAGGACATTTAATTAGTTTTAAAGACATTCCCTCAAAAAAAAAAATTAAATGACAATTTAAAGATGCTTAAAAATCATATAAATTGGTATAGACATTTGGGTATTATCCAAACACTTTTTATAAATCCTATTATGAACTTTTTCTTTATTTGGACAATTTTGGTGGACATATATTAAAAAATTTTTGTGGACATTGTGATTTCTCAAGTTTATTCTCTCTTTTTGCAATGACTTCTATCATCTGAATATTAATGGTTGAATGATACTCATGCCCAAAAAGTTGTCGTAACGGAATCCGGGGTGGCCATTAGGTGACAAGCTTCCAAAGGAGCAGATATGCAGATGTCTGGGGTGATGGGGATCTCTTCGCTGTAACTCGCTGCAAAGGGGGTGCAGTATAAGTAACTAGGGCGAATAAGGGGAAGGTTGGAAGCCTTGGGCCATGGTGTCGCGGGCTTGCCCTTGGCGGGCTGGTCTTGCTGACTTGGCCTTCTATGTAACGACCCGTCCCAAATTCCTAGATTAGATTAGTGACTAATCACGGATAGTGAGGCTAATTCGTGATTAGTTTAGCGAAATCGGACGAACGATGCAAAATGACCGTTTTGCCCCTATGCATGGGCAAAACGTTGACTTTTCAATCGGGCGGTCAAATGGACTTTGACCGATGACCGTGACGTAGTTCGTGACGTTACGAGTTCATAGACAGGTGGCACGTTCAATTCCGACGTTCGAGGAGGAAATTATGACGTTCGGAAGTTTAGGGGCATTTTAGTAATTTTGGTTAAAAGGGCAAAATAGTTGACTTTTTAACTGGGATGTCCGATGGCCAAGGGCTGAGGACTATTACGTAGATAAGGACGATACGAATCCATAGACAGGCGGCACGTCGAATTCGGACGTTCGACGGCGAAGTTACGGTTCACGGAAGTTCCAGGTTACTATTCATGGCGACACGTTTTACGAGGCGAAGAGTGCAGTTTTGTCTCTAGTGGGCCCAGATATTTGTCCTGATGCCCAATGGATGAGTGAAAAGTGTCACCCATCCAATGGACACCAATTTCATTCATGCATCAAACCCTTCCCTGTTCATCCATTTCTCCCATTTTCCCCAAACCAACCCGATCACCATTTCTCACCCAAATACCAAACCCTTGACCTGTGAGCTTAGCTGAGAGGACAGAGAGATGAAGAGGACCAGCTGGACGTGGTGGCTGGCCCAGGCAGCACCGCCGTACACAACGGGGGAGAAAAACCGATCGAGGTATCAGTTTAACCATTTTTCCATCCAATTTCCATTTTACGTGTTATGGGTCGATTTGGATGTTGGTTTTGAAGTAATTAGGTTGTTAGGAGGTCAATAGGGAGGTTTTGAAAGGTTTTGGATGTTGAGGAACCCTGGGGTGAGGTTTTGGATTTTTGAACCGTGAGGTCCATTTTGGGTTCACGGGTTCTAGGCGGTTTTAAGGGTTTTGTTTAATTGGGTTAGATAGGAAATGAGAAAATAGGAATTTAGGGATTAAAATGGAAGAAAACGGATGAGAAATGAGGATTGTAGGACCCTGGACCGGTCACGCCGGTCCAGTTGCAGAAAAAGACCGGACCGGCCAGTTCAGACCGGCTGCGCGAGGTTGAAGACGGGTACTGTAGCAGGCGCGTGAAGCCCACGCGCAGCCACTTCAGGCAGCACGTACGGGCGCGTGCTAGGGTTTTGGGGGATGGTTCCAACATGTCAAATTATCTATTCGATGTAACAAACATTTTGGAACTGGTTTCGCGTCAATCGAACATCGTTTCGATAGTTTTCGGGGTGTCGGAAGGTTTAGGTTCAGTTTTAAAAATAGTTAAAAATACGGGAAAATTATGGGGCTTTAGTGAGAGGTTAATGAAGTAGTTAGTAACCTTCTATTACAATTTGGATAGGTTTGGGAGTCCCGGTGATGGTGATCGGCTCGGGAGAGCCTATGGCACGCAAATCGAGGCGGCAGCTCGGACGGTCTGTGAGTGGACCTTGTTTTCTAAATTGGTGCATGCATAAATGTTTATTATATGTTTTATTACATGTTTGATAATGCCATGGGTGCATTTGTATGTGGTTACGTATAAGCACGTATTTCGAGGTTTCGGCCTTATACGGTGCTTATACCGGTCTGTATTTCTTTATTGGTCTAAATGAAAAGGTTTTGGATTTCTAAAATAATAAACTCGGGTATAAGACCCCTTTGGTTTGGTCTCGGGCATATGACACTATTTACGACCTTCGGGTCTAAATCGTGGTCGCGACGGGTGCTATGTGCACGGCGATCGACGATACGACGCTCGCCTCCGGATTGGGATGTGTTCCTTCCGGAGAGGTCACGATGCACGATTCGTGGTCGGGCAGCCTGGGGAGGCTCGACTTCGGAGTGCTGACGGTTCAGGATAGCGATCGGTGATGAGTGCACCATGATCTTGTGGTGGTCGCGTCGGTTGATTTGTTCACGGCGACATACCAGGATTGAGGGCGGTCCTGGATGGATGGTTGCACGCATCATTATGATCGGAGTCGTGACTGACCCTTAGATATCGGGCAGGATGCCCAGTTGAGTCATATGTTCGGGCACGAGACCCAGTTGTTTTACACTGATGATTTCGGGTCAGGGACCCTATATGGATTTCCAAGTTCATGACTCTGGAAAGGTCATTGTGGTTCATGACGGTTTATGGGAACCGGCATGAACCTTTGTCAAGTCATCGTGGTACATGACGGTTTATGGGAACCGGCATGAACCCTGGTTATGTTATTATGGATCATGGCGGTTCAGGGGAACCGGGCATGAATGTTTATGTTATGTATATATATATATATATGCGCATATCCCTTCCTTTACTTATTCTATCTCCTCCGGGGAGGGTCGTTGGCCTGGGTGGACCCCGGAGTAGTCACGGAGCACCGACTGAGTGGAGTCACCCCCAGTTGGGTTCCTTACTCTCAGGAAGGCTATGATTACTATTACCTCAGGTAGGGTCAGTGGTCTACGGACATTGATATTGACTTTGAGAAGACTCGGATTGAGACCTGGGTAGCACGCGCGTAGCTTTGGAAACCGTGATAGGATTGGTTGTGTGAATTATATGTATATGTGATGTATGCTATATATGATATATGATGTGTGTTTACACAGGTTTTGGGCAGTGGCCCGTATGGTTAGTTTCTTATGATTTGGGCTGAGTCCCTTATGGATTTGGGCAGTGGCCCGTGTACTTGATTTCATTATGGTTTTTCTGGATAAATGGTTTTCGAATGCATGCATGCTTTTTAGTGAAGGGTACAAATGTCTTCTTATTAAATGTTTTTATAAACTCTTGTTTTGTCCACTCACAGCTTTTAATGTTTTGACTGCCCTTCAGGTTGACATCGGATGTGGACTGTAGCAGAGACCGAGATATTACATACCTCCTCCGGATCCTGGCGTACTCTGATGGCCTGAGAGGGCAAAGGTCAGAAATATCCCTTGTCTGACACTTCGTGTCAGACGGGAGCAGGGTCATCCCGCACTAATCCCGGGGGGATTGGGATGGGTCCTGTCAACGTGGTATCAGAGCATAGTATTGCTCGTAGGATGCTTATCAGAGCATGGTTGCTCATGTTACTCTGAATTCCAGAGCGTGTTTTGCGTACTACTCCTTACGCAGGTCGAGGATGTGATATCTCAATAGGCTACAGTTCGTGATCAACCTGATAGTTGGGGTGTCGATACGATAGTTACTAGGATTGGATCGTGGAACGTCTTGGTTCGGCATTCGATGCCGGGGTTGCCATAGTTCTGTCGTGGATGACAGTGTGGGACCCTACAAAGGGATAAACGTATTCTTATAGATTTTGATCGTGAGATGGTTAGTTGGGATCGTCTTCACGATGTCGTAGGATCGGTTCCGACGACTGGTTGGGAATTATGACCATCCGATGTTCGGATATGGTTGAGTTAGATGGATTTACTACAGTCGGCAGTTAGCAGTCGGATTCGAGGAATCCTAGTTGGATTGACGTCTTTACGATGTCAAGACCGCGGAGTCGGTCAGGTTGTTTTTTTTACTGCTTTCTGGAGTTGGTAGCTTGTAGTTGGGTTCATATTGACCCTAGATGTGATTGTGGAACCCTACATTAGGTTGTCTGGTTCGGAAATGTGAGTTGGAGAGTGGTGTGACTTTGACGACTATTCAGATTTGGGTTCGTTAGTCGGTCTAGTCATGTCAGCTTGTGTTGGAACTGCACTTCGCAGTCGGGGTTGTACTTATCGGTTAGACTTAGTTGGTTGTCTTGCTACACGGTTGTGGTTTGGTGCAACTAAGGTCTTGGGCGACCTGGTAGACGACATTGGTTGAGTCGAGTTACGATTGGTTAGTGATTGGTTGGACAAGTTATCAGGGTTGGTACTTGTCGATGGAATCCCGGATCGGGGATACGGAGTAGTTGGTACGGTCGATGGATTCCGTTGGATGCGGAGTCTAGATCGCTATATCTGGTGGTTAGGTCTGCACGAGTTGTGGCAGGCACTACTACTGAGAGTAGTTGTAGTTACGATTGTTGGGAATCGAGGACGTTCAGGGGACGTTTCCTTTTCTCGTATGAGTTGTCAGGATGACTGTACTCATAGTTGTTGGGTACGAAGGAGGCAGAGTTTCTCCTATTCGAGCAGAGGTGCGGGGTCGTCGCTCGGTGTGAGCGGAGATCCAGAGTTGTCAGTTTGCACACGGTGTGCTAGTGTTAGTACTGATGCTAGTGTGGATGCTTGTGTGTTGATGCTGACAGGTGATGATATTGGTACTAGTGCTGGTGCTAGTGCTGGTGATTGTGATGACGTCGAGTCACATCCGTCGTAATGTGCATATGTTCGGTATCTGTGGTTCAGGAGTGGATTTCAGATAGAGTTAAACTGGTTAGGGGACAAGTGGTTGATGTCTGGGTATGTTGTTTCCAATCTTGTTGGAACTTCGGAATCGCGAGAGGTTGCGATTGAGGTGACGAGAGGAATGCGGGTTTTTCGCATTGGTATTGGGTATTTCGACGTCATTTTGGGTGACTTCTCCATTTCTACCGTGGTAGATGATGGTAGATGACGGTAGAGGATGGTTGCGTCACCAGTACGCTGATCGTGTATTGGTTGGTGGACCCGGGATTTGTCTTGGGTCATCAGGTGGAGTTGAGCATATCGAAGTGGGGTGACTGAGATTTCTCATTTTCTGCTTGGTGACAGATGATGTTGGTTACGTGACGTGGTGAATGCAATGAGTTTTGGTTGCATTCACATATGATGAATTTTGGTGTCATCGTGTTGGATCATTCTTGGTTTTCCTAGGTGGAATGACAAAGATCGATACGAGGTAATCAGTGAGAACCCACAGTCTCGACGTGTCTCGTCGTTGACTGATCTGTTTAGATGTGGGAATTGGTTTAGGACTTTGGGTATCGTTATGGATATGGATCGTGATTTTGATGATCCAGATAGGTGGAGAGTTTGAGTGGAGCATGATGGGACTGAACTTCTTTTCGAGGTAAATCCCATATGGTATATTACGCCTGAGTAGGTGTCCGACGAGGTCAGATTTGGCCAGCCTTAGATGTGTTGATGTTGAGATTGGCTTCCCTATGAAGTCAATCGATGGTAATGTGGTAATCAGTTGAGCAGGTAACCGAGAGGTTCGGTTTTGGTACTTCTCAGTAGACGTGAACGATACTTCGAGTTTTGGAATCAGATTTCTGGATGACGATTCAGGATTTGATTTTGGAACTTGAAAGAGGATTTCTGGATTTGGGTTTTGGAATTGAATTCTTGGTGACGATTCAGGATTTGATTCTAGAGCTTGACTGTGGATTTTTTTTTATGGATTTGGGTTCGGAATGGTTATTCCAAATGCTAGCTTACGGAATAATGATTTCGGATTCGGATTTGAACATGGCTATGGATATGATTTCTGGGTTTGGATTCGGGATTTCTTACGAAATTACGGATTCGGATTCGGATTTGGAAATAGATGATGGGTTGGAGTTTCGATTTGTCTAGTCCGGGATTGGACAAATGGAATCCATAGTAGAAACATGATTGGCTACAACCTAGGTGGTTGTAGGCTGATTGATGGGTAGTTGTATGTACCTTGTACGTTGTTCGAGGTACGATACCGGGCAGACTTGTGATGCCTGGTGACGGTATGTAGGTTATACCGTGGGTATGTTAGTGAGCATATTGGTAATCGGCTTGATTCCGATACCATTGGATTTGTCGGGGACGTGGATTGGACATTGGATACTGTGCAGTGGGTCATAGTATTTCTGGTGGGTCAAGTTACACAAAAGCTGAGTACTTTTTTGGTATACGTATACTCAGGTTGAGTGAGTTGGTGGTTATTGTAATCACGAGTGAGTATAGTGTTAGTTTTCGACTGACGACTATCAAGTGGTGACGGTTTGTCGGAAGTGTCAACGTGAATCGGTTAGTGAGGTCTGATGACTCCCAGTGGGAGGACGTCAGAATAGATTAGTGATTGAGAAGGGAACCGTCTAGTTGGTTGTGCCAGTGAAACGGTAGATCTGACAAGTGGTGTCAGTTCGGAGCGTACGACTTCTGTCATTTGACGTGGTCGAATGTAGTCGATACGACGTGAGTGTTAGTGGTACGTCTGGTTGCAGACGAGTATCGTTCTGGTTAGTGGGTGTACAAGTGTACACGTGTCGTGAGATCGAATTATTTCCACGGGGTGGATGTGGAATCAAGATAGTTAGAGTTTCGAGAATGAAACTAAATTAAGGAGGGAAGAACGGTTGGACTTAGGTCGGTTGGAATTTCGAGGACGAAGTTAATTAAGGAGGGAAGGTTGTAACGACCCGTCCCAAATTCGTAGATTAGATTAGTGACTAATCACGGATAGTGAGGCTAATTCGTGATTAGTTTAGCGAAATCTGACGAACGATGCAAAATGACCGTTTTGCCCCTATGCATGGGCAAAACATTGACTTTTCAATCGGGCGGTCAAATGGACTTTGACCGATGACCGTGACGTAGTTCGTGACGTTACGAGTTCATAGACAGGTGGCACGTTCAATTCCGACGTTCGAGGAGGAAATTATGACGTTCGGAAGTTTAGGGGCATTTTAGTAATTTTGGTTAAAAGGGCAAAATAGTTGACTTTTTAACTGGGATGTCCGATGGCCAAGGGCTGAGGACTATTACGTAGATAAGGACGATACGAATCCATAGACAGGCGGCACGTCGAATTCGGACGTTCGACGGCGAAGTTACAGTTCACGGAAGTTCCAGGTTACTATTCATAGCGACACGTTTTACGAGGCGAAGAGTGCAGTTTTGTCTCTAGTGGGCCCAGATATTTGTCCTGATGCCCAATGGATGAGTGAAAAGTGTCACCCATCCAATGGACACCAATTTCATTCATGCATCAAACCCTTCCCCGTTCATCCATTTCTCCCATTTTTCCCAAACCAACCCGATCACCATTTCTCACCTAAATACCAAACCCTTGACCTGTGAGCTTAGCTGAGAGGATAGAGAGATGAAGAGGACCGGCTGGACGTGGTGGCTGACCCAGGCAGCACCGCCGTGCACGACGGGGGAGAAAAACCGATCGAGGTATCGGTTTAACCATTTTTCCATCCAATTTCCATTTTACGTGTTATGGGTCGATTTGGATGTTGGTTTTGAAGTAATTAGGTTGTTAGGAGGTCAATAGGGAGGTTTTGAAAGGTTTTGGATGTTGAGGAACCCTAGGGTGAGGTTTTGGATTTTTGAACCGTGAGGTCCATTTTGGGTTCACGGGTTCTAGGCGGTTTTAAGGGTTTTGTTTAATTGGGTTAGATAGGAAATGAGAAAATAGGAATTTAGGGATTAAAATGGAAGAAAACGGATGAGAAATGAGGATTGTAGGACCCTGGACCGGTCACGCCGGTCCAGTTGCAGAAAAAGACCGGACCGGCCAGTTCAGACCGGCTGCGCGAGGTTGAAGACGGGTACTGTAGCAGGCGCGTGAAGCCCACGCGCAGCCACTTCAGCCGGCACGTGCAGGCGTGTGCTAGGGTTTTGGGGGATGGTTCCAACATGTCAAATTATCTATTCGATGTAACAAACATTTTGGGACTGGTTTTGCGTCAATCGGACATCGTTTCGATAGTTTTCGGGGTGTCGGAAGGTTTAGGTTCAGTTTTAAAAATAGTTAAAAATACGGGAAAATTATGGAGCTTTAGTGAGAGGTTAATGAAGTAGTTAGTAACCTTCTATTACAATTTGGATAGGTTTGGGAGTCCCGGTGATGGTGATCGGCTCGGGAGAGCCTATGGCACGCAAATCGAGGCGGCAGCTCGGACGGTCTGTGAGTGGACCTTGTTTTCTAAATTGGTGCATGCATAAATGTTTATTATATGTTTTATTACATGTTTGATGATGTCATGGGTGCATTTGTATGTGGTTACGTATAAGCACGTATTTCGAGGTTTCGGCCTTATACGGTGCTTATACCGGTCTGTATTTCTTTATTGGTCTAAATGAAAAGGTTTTGGATTTCTAAAATAATAAACTCGGGTATAAGACCCCTTTGGTTTGGTCTCGGGCATATGACACTATTTACGACCTTCGGGTCTAAATCGTGGTCGCGACGGGTGCTATGTGCACGGCGATCGACGATACGACGCTCGCCTCCGGATTGGGATGTGTTCCTTCCGGAGAGGTCACGATGCACGATTCGTGGTCGGGCAGCCTGGGGAGGCTCGACTTCGGAGTGCTGACGGTTCAGGATAGCGATCGGTGATGAGTGCACCATGATCTTGTGGTGGTCGCGTCGGTTGATTTGTTCACGGTGACATACCAGGATTGAGGGCGGTCCTGGATGGATGGTTGCACGCATCATTATGATCGGAGTCGTGACTGACCCTTAGATATCGGGCAGGATGCCCAGTTGAGTCATATGTTCGGGCACGAGACCCAGTTGTTTTACACTGATGATTTCGGGTCAGGGACCCTATATGGATTTCCAAGTTCATGACTCTGGAAAGGTCATTGTGGTTCATGACGGTTTATGGGAACCGGCATGAACCTTTGTCAAGTCATCGTGGTACATGACGGTTTATGGGAACCGGCATGAACCCTGGTTATGTTATTATGGATCATGGCGGTTCAGGGGAACCGGGCATGAATGTTTATGTTATGTATATATATGCTCATATCCCTTCCTTTACTTATTCTATCTCCCCCGGGGAGGGTCGTTGGCCTGGGTGGACCCCGGAGTAGTCACGGAGCACCGACTGAGTGGAGTCACCCCCAGTTGGGTTCCTTACTCTCAGGAAGGCTATGATTACTATTACCTCAGGTAGGGTCAGTGGTCTACGGACATTGATATTGACTTTGAGAAGACTCGGATTGAGACCTGGGTAGCACGCGCGTAGCTTTGGAAACCGTGACAGGATTGGTTGTGTGAATTATATGTATATGTGATGTATGCTATATATGATATATGATGTGTGTTTACACAGGTTTTGGGCAGTGGCCCGTATGGTTAGTTTCTTATGATTTGGGCTGAGTCCCTTATGGATTTGGGCAGTGGCCCGTGTACTTGATTTCATTATGATTTTTCTGGATAAATGGTGTTCGAATGCATGCATGCTTTTTAGTGAAGGGTACAAATGTCTTCTTATTAAATGTTTTTATAAACTCTTGTTTTGTCCACTCACAGCTTTTAATGTTTTGACTGCCCTTCAGGTTGACATCGGATGTGGACTGTAGCAGAGACCGAGATATTACATACCTCCTCCGGATCCTGGCGTACTCTGATGGCCTGAGAGGGCAAAGGTCAGAAATATCCCTTGTCTGACACTTCGTGTCAGACGGGAGCAGGGTCATCCCGCACTAATCCCGGGGGGATTGTGATGGGTCCTGTCATTCTAGCTGCCTTCAAGTAGGTGTGTCACTAGTAGATACTGGTACTAGATATGGTTAGTGATTGGTTCTGAATTGCGGCCCATGAACCATTATTTGAAATCAAGTGAAAGTGGGGCAAGCGAGTATCTTGCTTGCACTGTTCTTTTCTATTCCTCTTGCGAGGACTTTAAATATTTTCTTTTATGCCTAGTCCAAATTCAATGTTAGCGTGTACATATTAGTGGCGTGCAATTTAGGTTTTAGAGTTAAGAAGGCGTGTTTGACAGATCAACCCTTCCAAGTCAGGCTACTTGAATATTGAACCAAAACACGAGGATGGTTCAACGACTTAAGTAGCCCGTAGAACCATTGGTTAGTATTTTCCAATTATCGAAACCAAGACTTGAAAGAGCTAAAGAGCCTAATGGGGAGAGGAGATACAAACACTTAGAACATAAATTAAGTAGTTGCATTGAAGGTAGAATTACATGTGCGTGAAGTAAATTATCCCTATACTAAGCTATGAGCTAGCGTTGGTCGACAAAGACCATCAACGAATATTAACATTTGTTGGAAATCATACCAAAGTTGTTGGTGGCGTAATAAAAAGAGATGATGATGTCGGGGATGAGTTTATGAGGGTGTGAAGGTCTCAAAAGACTGATTGGAGGCAGTCACAGTGTGAGCGATTATCTACAGCCGAGTAGAGGAAGCTTAGCCGAAAAAAAGTGTATGATGGTTAGGAAGTCTCTAGATACGAGCTTAGGTTGCAAGTCAAATTAGATTGAATGATTTTGAGAGGGGTTGAGAGATAAGAACTGAGTCTAGAATTGGATTGAAGATACAGATTTTGCCAAGAAGGCTAGCTTTTGAGTAACAAAGAAATTATTTTGAGGGTTTTGCAGTTGTTGTAATTGATTGCGTTTGATCAATTGTTTGTTTGAGTTGATTTGGTTGTCCTTTGAGAAAAAGGTCTTCTTTTCCTTTTATATGTGGCATGGGGGTGCAGATGGTCAATGTAACGACTCGTCCGGAATTATCGAGATTAATTAAGAATTAATAACGGATTAACCTCGCTAATCGGGGATTAGACGAGGATTAACGGACGTTCAGGGTGAAATGACGATTTTGCCCCTAGAATGGGCAAAACATTGACTCTTCGTTCAGGCAGTAAAATGGACTTTGGCCGATGACTGTGATGGAGTTCGGGACGTCACGAGTTCATAGACAGGTGGCACGCCCGATTTCGACGTTCGAGGAAGAAGTTATGACGTTCAGAAGTTCGGGGGTACTTTGGTAATTTGGTTGAAAATGGGCAAACAGTTGACTTTTGACCGGGAGGTCCAATGGCCGAGGGCCGAGGACCGTTGCGCAGATCGCGTCGATACGAATCCGTAGACAAACAACACGTCGAATTCGGACGTTCGACGAAAAAATTACGATTCACGGAAGTTCGAGGGAACTATTGCACGAAGTTCGAGACAGATTGACTTTTGTCTCAAGTGGGCCCCAGATATTTTCTCAGGCCCAATGGATGAGTGACAAGTGTCACTCAGCCATTGCACACTCAAACATATTCATGCATCTCATCTGCCTTTTCTTTGTTCAACCATATCCCCACCAAACCTGAGCACCCTTTCATCCCAATCCAAACCCATACCCTTCTGATCCTGTGTGAGAGACCAAATGAGTGTGAGGAGTGCACGTTGAAGATGATGGCAGGCCAAGAGCATCGCCGCCGTGGACGGCGGAGGCAAGCCGTGGACGGTAAGCTCGGTTTGCCCCTTTCTCTTTTATTTTCGATTTCATACGTTATGGGCTATTTTAATCGATTAGGATGAGTTCATTAAGGTGATATGGAGGTTTTAGGGAGGTTTTGGTGGTGGTTAGTGGCTGAGGAGGCCCTGGGTGCAATCGAGAAACTTGAACCGTGAGATTCAAATTGAACAGGTCGGGTTTTCCATGTTTTTCTTCATTTTAATCATCTAAATAGGTTTCTAGGGATTAGATAGGAAGAATGGAATCAATTGGGAAGAGATTGGACGAAAAATGAGGAGAGGATAGCCCTGGGCCGGTCACGCCGGTCCAGTTGCAGGGATGAACTGGACAAGCTAGTTCGGACCGGTCTGACCAAGGTTGAGGGCGATTGAATAGTAGGCGCGCGAACTGTGACGACCCAAAAATTTGAAAAAGGGAAAATTGGAAAAATTAGAAGGAAATGACGATTTTACCCTTAGTTATGGGGGGCAAAAGTTGACTTTTTGATTTGAACATTGTTTGGACTTTCCGGGATGACCGTTGGATAGGTCTCGGGACGCTGAATTCGTAGACAAGCGACATGCGTCAATCGGAGGCCGGATGTGAAAGTTACGGGTCTGCAAAGGCTAGGGGCATTTTGGTAATTTCGAAGGTAAGGGTAAAATGGTAATTTTGGTTAGGCTGGAATTTGATGATGCAGTCATATTGGTGAGTCATTTAGCTCCTTGAGTGACACCTGTCACTGTGTAGCTGGGATTAGTGGCATTTATGCCGTCTACTATTTGGATAGGACAAATTCAAATATCATGTTTAGATTAGAACAAAACTGTGAGAGAACATGTTTCCTTAAAAACCAAAAACAGAGAACAAAGGGTGCTTGATCGATCGTCCCAGCAACCAATTGAGAGAACATGAGAATCTGAGCGGATTGAGAGGGTGAACTCGTGAGAGAAAAGAAATGAGAGAGATGAGAAGAGAAAACTGGAAAACACCTCAAGAACCCGAGAATGTGTTTTTGAAATTGAGAATCGAAATTTGAGTTTGAGACGTTAATTGGATAAACTAAGCTTGAATTAAGCTTCTAGAGGAAGGAACGAGTTGAACTACCATTGAATTCGAAGGAAATTGATTAACAAACACTAAGAACACACCTTACGACATCTTCGAATTGTGGAGGTTGAGTTCAAGTAATCGGAGGTAAGAAATCTTGAAATTGGTTTCGAATTCATGTTTATAATGAAGATATGATACTTCCTATGTGATTAATTGAAGGAAATGGCTTGAAATTGGGTGGAACCCGATTAAAAACCCATTGGGTATTCACTTCGAGTCGAGTGATTTGAGGCCCAATTTCATGAAATCAACGATATAGATCCAGAATTAAGCTTACTTCGATGCATATTAACGTTTGAATTGTCGAAAATGAAGTCGAATTGACTGAGAACTAATCGGGTCATCTCGCGGGTTGTAGGATTCGTTTATCAGTTAAACAGGTGAATGAGACGACTGTGCAGGGTATTGTAGCTGGAGCGTGGGTTTCACGCGCAGCCGCTTGCGGCGACACGTGGGGGCGCGTGAGTGGGATTTTCGAGGTGAGATCAACATGAAACTTGTTCCTTTAAATGTAACGAACATTTTGACGTTGGTTTCGAGTTAATCGGACACCGTTTCGATATTGATTCGAGGGTCCGAAGGTTTATGTTATGTTTTAAATTAATATTTAATTCCCGAAAAATTGTGGGAAATTCATATGATATTAATTGAGTCATTAGTGACCTTTCATGACGATTTTGGACAGGATTCACTATTCTTGGAAAGTACTAGACATTACGGAAACGCGTGCAGCTCGGAAAGCGAGCGGTTTGGACGGTGTGTGAGTGGACGTTTGTTTTAAAAACGGTTATGCATGCATAGTTAAATGTTTTACATGATTAATTGCATGATTTGGTTTGCAATGATGTCATGGTGATTTGGTATGATTATTTGTGATTAAATGATTATTTTAATCGGTCTTTCGGGCATGTTTTACGAGGAAAGTGTAATTGATATTTTGGGCTAGGCCCGGAGTAAAAAAGGTTTCAAAAAGGATATTTTGACTTAGTTGGTGAGTCAAGGATGATTTCTGGATTATTTTAATGTTTGCAAATGAGATTTTACGAATTTACGTGTAAATGGTATTTGGGCTTGAGATCCGGTCGGGAATGCTTTTGACTTGGTTTGAAGTCAAGGATTTGATTGAAATGTTTTGGGATGTAATCCCGGGATGGTTTTCATTGTGATTGTGAGTGCCCAGACGGTCGAAGCTAGGGGATCATCCAGACGACCAGAGCTTGGGGGATATGATTGTGAGTTGTTTTTATGGTAAGCCAACTTCTCGGATGCGACTGAGTCTGGATGTACCACTCGGATGTGTCTGAGCCTGGGGATGTGTTCGCCCAGATGTGACTGATCTCGAGGGTTGAGCCCAGATGTGTCTGATCCCGAGAACGTGGCTGGATGGTTGCCTACGCGTAGTGCGGATGTGATTGTGTGATTGTTTGCTCACTTGTGAGTAGTGCGGATTGATGGATTGATTGATTTATTGTGCACTTATGAGTAATGCTTTTTGATGTTGATTATGATTGCGTACTGGTATTGAGTACGGGTTTTGGTCTTTGTGGCCAGGTTGTCGTTTTTATATGTTTGGCTTGAGAACCGGGATTTGATACGTTTCATGTGCTTTGGCTGGAAAGCCGGTGATTGTTATACATATGTTTTACCCTATGCATGCATGGTTTGATAAACTGGAGGGGAAACGATCTATTTGAAATGTATTTTCAAATGATATTATTTTTGTCCACTCACACCTTTTCTGTTTTGTTGACCCTTCAAGCCATGGTACGACGTTCGAGGATGCTCGAGAGGAGGAGGTATCAGCGAAAATCAGTGCAGTTATCCCTTGTCTGACAGGTGCTGAGGGGTAGTTTCGGGACTTCATTTAACTTGTCAGACGGGAGCAGGACCGGGCACGGTTATCGAAGTTCAGTTGGGACGGGTCCTGTCATGAGCCCACGCGCAGGGCACTTTGGGCGGCGCGTGGCAGCGTGTAGGACCCTTTTTGGGGATGTGTTCAACACATGAAATCATCTATTCGATGTAACGAACATTTTGGGACTGGTTTCGAGTCGATCGGAGATCGTTTCAATATAGTTCGGGACGTCCGAAGGTTTAGGTTCAATTTTAAAAATAGTTAAAAATTCCAGAAAATTACAGGGCTTTAGTGATGGGCTATTTAAGTAGTTAGTAACCCTCTATATTAATTTGGACAGGTTCGGGAATCCCGGAGGTGATGATTGGCCCGGGAGAGGCTTATGGCGCGCATAACTAGGCGCGACTTTGGACGGTATGTGAGTGGACTTGTTTTATGAATTTGATGCATGCATAAATGTTTTATAATTGTTTCAGAACATGTTTTGCGATGCCATGAGTGCATTTGTTTGTGGTAGCCTAGGATTTACGTATTTGCACGTATTTCGAGATTTTCGGTTTTATACGATGCTTGTACGTGCTAGGTTTTCAATGATGATTTAATGAATGGATTTTGGATTTTGGAAATATGAAATTGGGCATGAGACCCATTTGATTTACGAACCTTCGGACTTGGAGTCCATTTGATTTGAGGAGAAATCGGGCTAGATGCCCATTTGAACTATACGATCGGGCCGAAGGCCCTGTTGGTTTACGAATCCGGGCTTGAGGCCCATTTGGTTGTAATATCGGGCTGGAGGCCCCGTTGACTGTAGTATCGGGATTGAGGCCCTATTGGTTGTGAAATCGGGCTTGAGGCCTTGTTGATTTATGGTTTCGGGCTTAGGGCCCAGTTATTCGTGATATCGGGCTAGAGGCCCAATTGATTGTGAAATCGGGCTTGAGTCCCAGTTTGGTTTATGAAATGAGAATTCGGGCATGAGACCCTATTGAACTGAGGATTTAGGCCGAGGCCTGTGAAATTGATTTGAATCGAATTCGAGGAATCCTATTAAGATGAATCGGGTATGAGACTTAGTTGAAATATGTTTTGAGAAAGAAAATGTAGTATACCCTCCATGTGATTTATTTGGTCTCCTCCAGACGTTGACATGGAGAGTCACGATCCACATACCAGAATGGGTATCCCCATAGGGATCCCGTTCTAGGAGTGGGAGTTATGATGTGGTCCCAGACCAGATTCCGGAGAGATGATCGGACTAGGTCCGAAGATAGAGCCTCCTAGATGAAGAATTCCTAAGGGAATATTCGGAGTGAGACCCCGAGTGGTGTGCACACTAGTATAGAGATGAATCATGATATATATCGGGGATGTGTTCCCTAGGGGCTGTGTGCCCCGAGTTGGCATCTTCTCGGAAGTGCCGCAGATGGGTTATACGTATGCGTACGTATGAGGTTTACGGAAAGTGATTTGGGGGCGGAGACCCCGTGTTCCATGTTTTAGAAAGTGATTTGGGGCGGAGACCCTGTATTTGATATTTTGGAAATGGTTTGGGGCGAAGACCCCGTATTCGATGTTTTAGTATTTCACTGAGAACAGTTTTGGGTTGAAACCCACGTTTAATGGATTTGGGCAAAGTCCCACTTGTGTTTGATTTGGGCTGAGTTCCCATGTATTGATTTACGGTTTTTGTGATTTCGAGTCGGGGACCTATAAATGGATTTATGGTTCATGATGGTTTATGGGGACCGACATGAACCCTTAAAAGGTTTTTATGGTTCATGACAGTTTATGGGGACCGGGCATGAACCTTTGAAAGGTTTTGAGAATGTTTTCAAAAGGTTTTATGAATGTTTTGGTAAATGATTTTTGAATGCATGCATATGCTTTTAGTGAAGGGCATAAATGTCTTATTATGAAAACATTTTATTTAAATATTATTTTGTCCACTCACAGTTTTTGTGGTTTTAATGCCCTTCAAGTTGATCGCGGATGCGGGCTGTAGCAGAGATCGAGACATCAGCCTCCTCCTACGATCTTGGCGTACTCTGGAAGTCCCGGTGAGGTCTAGAGACGGACTTATCCCTGATTTGACACTTCGTGTCAAACGGGGGCAGGCACGTCCCACGTTAATCCCAGGGGATTTGGGACGGGTCCTGACAGTCGACAAGTGCATTCCCGCATGCATCTCAGCTGCGACGACTTTAGTTGCTTGTCTTTTTACCCTTTCTAACGATTTTGGCGATGTGTCAGAGCGTTTTGAAAATTACGCTTCGTGCTTCCTCATGATCCAGTTGTGGATACTGGCTGGACCTGGGCCTTTAGTCGGATTAGGTCTTTAATTTCTAAAAGACCTCTCTGAGGTCCGTAAAGGTATTTTTTGGGTGTAAACATTGGCCCCTGAATTTGAAAACTGTTGGACTAGAAAGGCTTTCAGATTCAAGTTACCCACTACTCGCGCTTCTGACAACCCTTGTTTTTGCAGCTTCTTGGTTAATAAATTTCTCGTGCTCCTTGCTTGTGCATACTAATTGGCTTCTTTAACCATGATTTTCAATTTCTAGGCTTCTTCATTGTTGTTCTTGGCCCTCTACAATAACACTTCGGAAGTCCAACTCTTATTCTGACCAGGTTCCAACGTGTGCTTTTGATCCAGACATCGAAAGGTTGCGTAATGGTCTTTATATATTCTTGCCTCCTTAATCATTGCCAACAACTGGAAAAAAAAACCACATATAGGAAAAAAAAATCCCTTCTTCATTATTTTACGGCGTCCCCTTCCAGTGTTGAAGGTCCTCGCTATCTCAGTCGTGAGGAAAAACTTGTCCTAAAAGTGTGAGCGTTCTAGGAGAAACTTGATGTTGTGACGTTCGAGAACGAGCTTCTGAAGCGAGATTTGTAGGAAGATGAGATTCTCTGGGCACGGAGCTGGAAGGCTGCAGAAGAAGAGGTTGAGGCTCATTGGTCAAAACTTCTAGCTCCTTGCGAAGAGAAAGACAAGGTCCGGCCAGAGCTGGCGCATGTCATGATAGCGGAGAAGTCTCGAGTTCAGTCCCGCCATGAAGTTCTCCAATACATCCTGGGTCATACCATGGATAGAAGTTTCTTTTCCTTTGACTGAGATTTTCCTCCTCTGTAATTTCATTGGGCTTTGTAAAAGGTTTTAAACAATGAAAGGAATGGAATTTTTCGAAATAACCCTCGCGCCTTTTAGATTTCACGTTTCTTCTAAATGATGATCCGTCCAACTGACATCTTGGTAATAATTCTGTATTTAAAACCCACAACCCTTCGCATGGGTCGAGATTAATTTCTGAACCGACCTCTTGGTTCATAAATTGGAACGACATGCTTCTTTTCACTTATATCTCTATTATTCCGCACAACCTGTGATATCGTCCAATTCTGAAGCTACTCCCCCTCTTTTTGATGAAATCTCTTCGCCCGAAAGGGACATGCAGGCTCTTCTCGACAAAACGAGTGTGGACCTTGAAGAAGCCGTTGCTAGGAACGAAGCTTTGAAGGCTCTCTTGAGTGCCGTCAAGGAGGAATGGGCAAGATGTCAGGACCCGTCCCAAATATCGCCACGATACCCGGGACGAACCCTGCTTCCGTCTGACAATCACACCTAAAGTATCAAAATAACCTCCATACTACAATAAGCATAACTATCAGACGAAGGAGTAAATATATACAACAGTCAGTCAGAGCATAGTTCTACAAAATGGGCACAAAAATCCTACTACGCTAGTCTCGCAACAGAAGAACGTCAAAAGCTCTATACCTCGATATCTGCCTCAACGTTCACCCCAGCGCTGTCACCACGACCTGGAGGGAAAATTTAAACCAAAAGTGTGAGTGGACTAGAATAACTAAAAGTTTTAAAATCAGTTTATCACCAAATCAAAGTTTAGGAAAAATAATAATAATTGTTCCCTCCGTTTTAAAAACAGGCATGCCCAACTAAGTATTAGAAAATCATAACATGAAACATCATAAGAAACAGAAACACTATAAAACGGATATAGAAATCATAGTATGTATATCAGAAAACCATAGCATAAACCATGAACATCAAATCATCATTTCCGATCAAACCTGCTGGACCTATCCGAGTCTTTAAACTCAATCAGGCCTCAAATATAATTCCGAGTCTTTAAACTCCTGAGTCTTTAAACTCAATAGGCCTATGGGGGTAATATCATAAATGTCCGAATCTTTAAACTCCCGAGTCTTTAAACTCAATCCGGGCCCGTCCCCTATCAATCAATATCCGGGTCTTTAAACCCATATCCAGATCCAGCAAATCCAATCCCAATTCATTTTAAAACCATTTCTAGATCCATAGCCAAACTCGAATTCGAAATCCCCGGTCCGAAGCCCTTCCGGCGTTCAGAACCGACATTCCGAACCCAAATCCAGAAATCCATTATTATACCAAAAAACCACATGTAATCACAAAGCATATTTCATAACCCATTTATCATCGTCAGAAAACATTTATAGGTTGAAATCCTCAAATATGGCATTAAAGTCCAAAACCAATTTTTTCTCGAAAAACGTGCAAAATCCCGAAAATGTCTCGAAAAACATGCAAACACATCAACCACATATAATCATCATTAGAAAGCGTAAAAACATATTTAATATCATAAATCATCCATAAAACAGTTAGGCATGCTCGAAAGAAAGAAAGGGTCCACTCACAGATCAGAACGAGTCAATCGCGCTCCGTGCGCTTCTCGACCGTCTCAGGCGCCTCCCGTCCTATCAATATGTACCAAATAGGGTCACAAACACATCAAGGATACTAACCCTAATTTCCCCAATTTTTCGGGAATTTATTAATATTTTAATCCTAGACCCTAAACCGTCCGGATTCCCGAACAACCTCCTAACATCGTCCGATTCACCCGAAAACCATACCAATGAACTCCTTAGGACATTTAGAACCAAAACCATGTTGGAAGCTTGGCCGGAATCCTCCCCACGTGCCTCCACGCGCCGCCCAAAGTGGCTGCGCTTGGGCCTCACGCGCCTGCTACAGTGTTTCTCCTACCTCGAGTCACCCGGTTCAGCACAGTTGAACCGGCGTGACCGAATCTCTATGATTCCTCCACCGTTTCAGTCCAAACCAATCCCAAGAGCTTCGTCCCATCCTAAGCAATCTAACCATGTCCTTACAATTTAGATTCACGGCCCAAAACCTCACGATTTCCTCCTGGAAAAATCTGAGCCCGTGGCCCCTGTTTTGGCCGGCGGCCGCCGAGGTCCTCCCCCGGCACGGCACCACAACCACACAGCTCCTGGGACCTCCAGGAGTCTCACCCTGGCCTCCAAATCCCTCGACTCTAAGCCCAACTCCACGACTTTCGAATTGAAATTCACGGGAAAAACAGAGGAAGTGGGCTTACCTTTCGATTCAGGCTCCGCCGTGTGCACCGCCGCGTGCCACGGTGCTCGTTGGACTCCCTGCAGCCACCTGAACCTCCTACCACCTTGGTTTGATCCACCACACGGCACAACTACTGCCCCTGTCTCACAACCTCCCTGTTTTCCTCAGAACTCCGCCGTACCACCGCCGTGTCTCCGTGCACGATTCCTCCACCAAAACACTATCACCAGCACCGCCTTGTCTCTCTGTCACTCTCTCAATCCACTCTTCACTCACCCTTGTACTGAGTCGATCGAACTCTCTCCAATTTCTTCTCCCTGTTTTCTGTGTGTTCAAGCACGATGCACGGTTTGAAATCGTGCAAAGTGTGGCCGTGCACACTTTAGTAATTCCTGGAACCATCTAGTGTCCCCCACGTGTCCACCCTTCCTTGGTTAAGCACAAAATATCCCTGCCACTTGCCCTTATCTGATTGGGCTGAGGGAAAAGACTAAAATACCCCTCATGCACAAATTACCATTTTACCCTCGTACTTTCCAGACCCATAAATATTCCGTCCGACGTCCGATGACAGCGTGCCGCCTGTCGTTGTACTCAAGACGTCGAGACCTATCTAACGGTCCTCGGTCTACGTGAAAATCACAAGTCCTCCAAAAAGTCAACATTTTCCTCACTTAATCAAATTTACGGTAACGCCCTCAATCTTCCGAACGTCATAACTTTTTCTCCGATTGTCCGAATCGAACCTGCCACCTGTCTACGAACTAGTGACGTCCCTAACTATGTCACGGTCAAGGGTCAACAGTCATCCAATCGGTAAATCGAAAAGTCAACTTTTGGCCTACTATTCAGAAGGGCAAAATCGTCCTTTATATACAAAACTGTTACAAAATTACATTTTTACCCTTCCCGAAGGTACGGGTTGTTACACAAGATGTCGTGAGTACGTCATCCAGGAAGGTCAGGAAGAAGCGGTTGCGCTAGAACATCTCCAAGAGAAGAAGTGTAACGACCCGTCCCGGGAGTCGGGATTAGTGAAGTGTTTAGTGACGGATTAGCTAAGTTAATTAGTGGTTAGTTGGTTACTTTTGGGTGTTTGGTGCAGAATGACGATTTTCCCCTAGAACGGGAAAAATGTTAACTTTTAGTTCGGACGGTCAATTGGGCATTGACCGATGACCGTGACGTAGTTCAGGACGTCACGAGTCCGTAGACAGGTGGCAAGCCCGATTCTGACATCCGAGGATGAAGTTATGATGTTCAGAAGGTTGAGGGCACTTTCGTAATTTGATTAAAATAAGGGCATTTGTTGACTTTTTGAAAGACAAGGTTTCTTCACGCAAACCGAGGACTGTTAGGTAGATCTCGACGTCCTGAGTACAACAACAGGCGGCACGTCTTCATCGGATATCGGACGAGTGAGATACGGGTCTAGGAAGTAAAGGGTAAAATTGTAATTTAGACGCATAGGGGTATTTTGGTCTTTTTGCACCTTGGGAAGCGTGCCAATCAGCTGAGGACAAGTGGACAGTGTTAATTGGATATTTTGGGGCTGATCCATCAGATGTGTGACACCTGGCCACATTCCAGTGGGTTCTAGCCTACACGGTTGCACATTTAAATGGTTTATGTTGATCGATTAAGAAAACAGAGAGACTGACCTGTGAGAGAATCAACCATCCCCCCAAGTCTGAGCCATGTGTGTGATCTTTGTGGAGTGTTCAGAGACTAACTGAGAGAGTGGTGAGTGTTTCTGGGTGAAGGTTGAGAGAAGAAACTGTTGGGAATGGGGAGAACACAGTGAAAACAGAGAACCACCATGCAAGGCTGAGAGGACAATTGATAAAACCAATCGAGTCTGGGTGTTGGGGTGGTGTTCAGAGGAAAGCTGAGAGTGAAGGGAGTGTTTTGGGAGCTTCAGGAGAGTCGAGTGAGTGTGTGCAGAACTCAGGAAAACAGAGGAGAGTCGAGGTTAGTGATGCAACCAAGGCTATCTCCTTGTCAAACAATTTCATGTTTAACTCCAAAATTTGTAGATTATTCTGATGAGCCGCCCTTTGTGGATTGGTTTCCTTTTTTGTTGGCCCATTCTCATAGTTGTTGTGTGGATCTTTACCCAATCACTCTCCTCTATGAATCCCAAAATGTTGGGTAGAATTTTTGATGTGGATGGCGTTGATAGGATTTTTGTCCACCAAACCGTCCCCATTTCTCAAGTAATAAGACCCTTCCCCGTTCACTTTGTGGATCATGTATGGACCTTGCCAGGTTGGACTCCACTTTCCCCTTCCAAGTACATATGATCCTAAGGGTAGGATGGTGTTCCAGACCAAATCATCTTCTTAGAAGGAATTTCCTTTTACCTTTTTGTTGTAGACTCGCGAAACTGCTACTTTGTTGGCCATAATTCTATCCAGAGCAGACATGACAGGACCCTTCCCCAAAGGACATAGATAACCGTGTCCGGTCCTGCTCCCGTCTGACAAGTCAACTGAGATTCCGAAATTACCCTCTAAGACTTGCCAAACAAGGGATAACTGTATTTGGGCCCACTCATATCTCCACCTCTCGAATAGCCTTGATCATCGCGCCACGACCTGTAGGGTTAATAAAATAGAAAATGTGTGAGTGGACAAAACAAACTTTTATAAATACATTTACCAAAATACATTCTTACCCTATAGTTTTCACAAACATGCATGCATATCATAAATCATGAGTAATAGTGTGAAATCAATCAAGTATGAATAGTGCACCGATAAAATCAAAACATGTTTCTAAATTCCCATGGTCCACATTTTCCCTGAAACTCATGTTTATCAAATCAATTCATGATATAAAGTATCTGGACACAAATGTCAATAAATCACAAATTTCAATAAATCCACGGGACTTATTTCCATATCCAATCTCATTACTCACGTTATCCCTGAAACGCGTGCAAATCAAATAGGCTCAAGGACCGCTCAAATCCGAGCATGTTGTTGTGAACACATCACCAGCCGACATTCCAGATCTTCGTGAACACATCACCGACCGATCTCTACATAATACCAACACATCTGATCTGAGTCGAGCCTCCCTCGGCTGCACAACAACAGACCGTGCTACGTGACCTCTCCGGGCGAACACATCCCATCCTGGAGGCGGGCGTTATCTCAAGGGTGCACTCCGGGGAAAACACATTCCCAACCGGAAGCCCTAAATATCCGCAACACAGGGTGCACTTCGGGGAAAACATATTTCCATCTGAAAGCCCTAAATATATGTAACACATCACCATCATGAAAACCAGTGAAAAACAGTTGCGTTTAAAACTCAAATCATTATCAACACAGGGTCTCGGCCCCAAAATATAGTTTCCTCAAATCCGTGAAATCAATGTCCCGATTTATTCCATAAATCCGAAAACCATAAATACCATCATGTAATCACATGGAAATACAAATCCAATCAAAATCACAATTACATTGGGTCTCAAGCCCAAAATATCGATTTCACGTAAATCAATGCAACTGTAACCCGAGTTGCCATTTTCACGTAAATCCATGAAATATATCCGAGAAAATTACGTAAATCCATCAAATCAATCCCTAACTCATAATCCGAGTCAAAACATCATTTTCAATCTCGGGCCTATGCCCAAAACATCAATTTCATAATTTCTCAAAAATCGTGCCAAAAAATATATAATAATCCAGAAAATCGAGAAATCACCGGATCGAAACATCAATCATGTCAAATCATATAATAAAGCATTTAAAACATATATGCATGCATCACGGTAAGAAAACAAAGTCCACTCACACACACATCGTCCAAACGGCCTGATTCCGAGCTGCACGTTTTTCCGTAAATTTTGGAAATCACAATTCCTGTCCAAAATCATTATCGAGGGTCACTAACACTTTAATATATCTCATATAATTTTCCCCAATTTTTTTGGGATTTAAATACGTATTTAACACGTAAATCAAAACTTCAGATACACAGAACTTTATCGAAACGATATCTGATTTCCTCGAAACCAGTGTCAAAATGTTCGTTACACTGAGGGGATTCAAAGTCATGTTGAACTCACCTTGAAACAAGGCTCCACACGCCCTCACGAGCCGCTGTGAGTGGCTGCACGTGACCACCACACACCTGCTACAGTGTAACAACCCGTCCCGAGAGCCTGGATTAGTAAAGTGATTAAGGTGGGATTAGCGAGGCTAATTGGTGGTTAGTCGGTATCGGTAAGGTCATTAGCTTAGAATGACGATTTTGCCCCTAGTTAGGCAAAAAGTTGAATTTTAGTTCGGGTGGTCAATTGGGTATTGACCGGTGATCAGGACGTCACGAATCCGTAGGCAGGTGGCACGCCTGATTCCGACATCCGAGGAGGAAGTTATGATGTTCGGAAGGTTGAGGGCATAACCGTAATTTGGTTAAAAGAAGGGGAAACGTTGACTTTTTGGACGATCGGGTTTTGGTACGTTGACCGAGGATGGTTACGTAGATCTCGTCGTCCTGAGTTCGATGACAGGCGGCACGTATTCATCGGACTTACGAGGAGTGAGTTACGGGTCTAGGAAGCTAGTGGCAAAAGTGTAAATATGGGTTAACATGAGGGGCAGTTTGGTCTTTCTGCACATTGGGATTTGTGCAACAGAGAAGGGAAACGGACGGCTGGAATTGGACCATGTGGGAGAGAATGGATTGGATGGTGACACGTGTTGAGGGACTAGAGGATTATGGGTGAATCCTGTGTATGCACGGCCCAAATAATTGGGGTGCAACCGTGCCCGTGTTCTTGATTGTACGCAGAAGGAAACAGAAACAGAGTGAGGCGGTGAGGAAAAATTGAAGGCTGATTGTGGCTGTTGATGAGTTTTGGAGAGTTGTGAGGGTGAAAGGAAGAAGAAAGGAGGTTGATGATCGAGTTTGGGACCGAGATCGTGCACGGAGACACGGTGGTTGGTGAGGCTGAGTTTTCTGGGAAAAAAGAGAGACGGTGAGACAGAGACGGTGGTTGTGCCGTGAGGTGGCTCAACTCAAGTCAAGAGGAGGCTGGGACGAGTGCAGAGGACTGGTTGGACACCGTGGTACACGGCTGAGCTCACGACGGCGGCAAGAGGACAGGTAAATCCTCACCCCCGTTTCTTTGCTCTGTTTTGTCGTTTGGGTTTAGAAGCTGAGTCGTGGATCTAGGGCGAGAGTCGAGGGAATTGGAGGTTAGAGTGAGACTCATGGAGGTCCCAAGAGTCGACTGAGTGTGTAGCCGTGACAGAGGAGTACACGGCGGAGGTTAGCACGATGGGGGTACTCTGGTGCTCTGTTTTGCCGTCGATGTTCGAACCTAAAGTCGTGAAGTTTGGGAGTGAATCGACGATTAGGGTGAGTTAGGTTAGGTTTAGAGGGGTCCTAGGAACCGTCTGGTGTTGCCATCGTGACGGGAGGTGACCTGGGTGGCCGGGAAGGAAAACAGGGGTTTTTGGGTTGTCTGGTTTCGAGCTTCAGTCGACGGGCTAGGGACAGTGTCGAGGTCTAAGGCGTTGGGGAATCGATAGGGTAGGCCTGGACGATGAGACTGGTGAAGAAAGGGAAGAAAATGGTGCAGGCACGGCGGTGAACTGCTGACGCCGGTTCGAGTTGCAGAAGACTGTGCTGAACCGGGTTTGCTCAAGCTAGCCGATGCACTGTAGCAGGCGCGTGAGGGCCATGCACAGCCACTTTGGGCGGCGCGTGGGGGCGCGTGCGGCGGCGATGGGGAAAGTGGTCAACATGGTTTTTGGTCTAGATGTTTTAACGAGTCTAATAGAAGTGGTTTCGAGTTGTTCGGACGTCGTTTGAGGTTAGTTCCGCGAGGGTGACGGTTTAGGGTTCCGGTTCGTTACGTTTAGAACCCGGGGATTTTTGAGAGAATTTAGGTGATTACTCGTGGACGTGTTAGTGACGTAATTTGGTGGTTGTTGACAGGATCGGGATTTCCTGAGGAAGCCGAGGAACGTGCAGGACGTTCGGGACGCGATTGAGGGCTCGGTACTGTGAGTGGACCCTTTCCTTAAACTCGAGCATGCATAACTGTTTTCTATAATTGTTTTGTGGTTTTAATCATAATTCTATGTTTATCGAATATGTTTCGGGTAGTTTTACATTATTACACGTTTTTCGAGGAAATCGGTTTTTAGCACGTTTTACGAGGAATGGTTGGTTTCTGAAATTGATGCTATGATTTTGGGATTTCAAATGATAAGTGGTTTTCAATGATTATAAAGGGATTTTGGAACATGATTTTGATAATCAAGGTTTTTGGTTTAGAAACGGATTTCGGGAAAAGGTTTGGTTTCCAAGTGGAAAAGTGGATTCCGGATTTGGGTTCGGAATGACGGTTCTGGACGCCAGAAGGGCATCGGACCGGTGATTCCGGATTCGGGTTTGGATGTGGAATGATAAATGGTTTTCAAGTGCTTTTGGATTGGATTTGCTGGATCTGGTTATTGGGTTTAAAGACCCGGATACTGATTTGACGGGGGACGGGCCCGGATTGAGTTTAAAGACTCGGGAGTTTAAAGACTCGGATATATTGATCTTTCCCCCGTAGGCCTTTGAGTTTAAAGACTCGGGAGTTTAAAGACTCGGATATGATTAAGGCCTGGATTGAGTTTAAAGACTCGGGAGTTTAAAGACTCGGATAGGTCCAGCAGGTTTGATCGGAAAAATAATGATTGGATGTTCATGGTTTCTGGTATGGTTTTATGATTCATATGCTATGATTTCTATAACTGTTTTATAGTGTTTCTGTTTCCTATGATGTTTTATGATGATCGATTTCTAACTGTTTTAATAACTGGGTTATGCATGTGATTTCAAAACGGAGGGTTAAACTCGGTTTTCTGATAAATGTTTTTAGAGCTTTTCTTTTATCATGGTCCACTCACATCTTCTGTTTTAAATTGCCTTCCAGGTTGTGGAGATAGCGCGGGGTCTTGACGTCAAGGCTGTGTCTGAGGCATAGAAGTGACGAGCGGGATTTCCGAGTGCTTAAATTTTCCTCCGCGTGCGTGTACTTATTATCGGTTTTTATTTCCTTGTGTTTCGTACTATGCTCTGTAAAGTATAATTTCGGGTTATTTTATATAGTTTCTCCTGCGTCTGACTTTTTGTTTGGGTGATTTTGCGTGAGTTGTACTTGCGTGTCGTGTCGGGGAGTCAGACGGGAGCAGGGTTCGTCCCGGGTATCGAGGTGATATTTGGGACGGGTCCTGACATACAGTGTCGTCGTCCCAACCTGGTTTCCTGTAATTCGGGTTCTGCAACCCGCGAGACGACCTAACTCAATCCCTGTCAATTCGACATCCTTTTCAACAATTGAACATTCAAATAGCCTCGCAAGGGTCTTAATGTAATTTCTGCATCATCAATTACGTATATAATTACCTTAATCCTTCAATTTGAAGATAAACTTTCGAAGAACCTTCAAGTGTTGTTCATCCATCTAATTCCCTTAATCTCAAATGTTTTCGTTGAATTGATTCATTAGAAAGCTTCATTGGACTATGATAAACTTGTTTTCGATCCCAATTTCATCATTTAATCCCTCCAAAATCACAACTCAATCCTAGAAATTCCTCACTGTCGCCATGTCTGTTCTAAGCCAAACAGACACCAATTCTCTTCGTTCTTGATGTGGATTAGCTCGAAATGGTCTCAAGAAGCTAACTCAAGCTTCAATTTTGATCCTCAGAGCTCATAGTTTGAAATTCGAATTCTCACCCCATTTTCCCAATTTTCGATTTTTGGGTTTCAATTTCCCTCTATGTTCCCTCGTGTTTTCCTTTCAATCTCAGTCTCCTAATCCTCTCACATTTCCTCTCAAGGTTAGTTGTGGAAGGAAATTGGCTATGGAAGGAATTCACACAATCAAACTCTGTTTTTTTTTCACAGTTCAAAGAAGAACAGAGACGAAGATGATTGATAATGAAGAAGAAAATGACAAATAAGAATGATGATGGACCATGTAATCATGGATTAACAGGAAACATGATCCATAATTTAAGGGTCTCAAATCCATAATCATTGATCACTTTTCAATATTTTATTATTATTTCAATCGAAATCCCGGGACGTAAGTTTAACCGATTTCAATCCTGTGACCATAACTTTCCCATTTGATGTCCGATTTCGACGTGCCGCCTGTCTACGGACTCCTGACGTCCCGAACTACGTCACAGTCATTGACCAAAGTCTGTTTGACCATCCGAGTCAAAATTCAACATTTTACCCACCTATAGTAGCAAAACAGTCATTTCGTACATTCTGTTCGAAATCGCTCAACTAATCACCGATTAGTCTCACTAATCCTTCATTAGTCACTAATATAATCTTGGAATTCAGGACGGGTCGTTACAACCTATCCCCCTTAAAGAATTTCGTCCTCGAAATTTCGATCAGTAAGTGCCAAGATGTTTCTCTCAACGAAATATGTCTAATATGAATCGAAAACACAATCAACCTTATACCATTCTGGTTTAACCAGATATAAGTCAGAACTAAACCTATGCAAACCATACAACCAGTCCCCATCACTGGGTCAACATCGGGACAAAATTTTCAGTAGACCCCTGCCCCATGGGCAGTCATACCATTTACTTACTCAGAGTACGTAGCCTAGCTCACGTCCTAGCCCACACAATCCAGGAATCTCAAGTGTCAGTATTATCATCTTAAGCACATGCCATCCACTTGTGACATGGTACAATGGCTTAAATCCCCACGCATATGCCACTAGGTCACCAAGCCAATAACCGCATAGGATCCAATAAGATGGGAATTCATTCCCCTCGTTCATCCAATCACACTACCTTCTTCCGTAGGGTTAATCTGTATCCCAAATTCAATCATTCAATTTTTGGTATAATGTCCATCATAAGCATTCCCAATGCCTATCTCATGCCAGTGACTGGCATCCAGTACAATCATCCACCCTATGTCTCAAGTCATATCTGTCCTTAATCTCGACTCTAATCTGCATCATTCACCAAGTATGATCCTGCAGATGGACCCTAAGAGTCCAAGTTATCAAGATAAGCCATATGTCACTCCAATCCTATGGAGTTCCATCAATTAAAGGATTTCACCTATCCTTAAGTCATCGAACATATTAACTCTCCGCTTAATATACTGGCTATCTCTGTAGCCACCCCGAAATGATACCCGACCTGACAATGCGGTTGTAATCTCAATATACCCGGATCATCGCCTTCACACACAATAGGCCTTTCTGTTTATCATTCATCGCCGATCCCGATGGTCGTCCTTTCCAGAGGTATGACCTCTGCATACTCGACCCATAGATCACTATGGTCGATCCCAAACCATGTGGGGGAAAGTAAAACTCCTGAGGGTTTAGCTAGCATCGGCAATCCCCGCCACATGCTGCCTAAAACACCTCGCCAAATCACAAATCTCATAGTGACACATCAATGTGTCCACAGGAAAGGTCAACATCAATAGAATCACTTCCCCAATTATAACCATACTATTATACATGGTCCTCATTTCAAACATATCTGACTTCCTTCCTGATCAGTCTCAACAACTGGTAGTATTGTAGAGAACCCCTCTACAATCCTCGATGGTATCCAACCAATCTCAAAGCAACTCATTACCACTATCATAGTCTTTAGTTATTTCCCACTGACCAATACATCTATTTCTCCCGGGATTCACACTAATCTCGGCCATTGCTATCACATATGTCACAAGTCTACTTTGGTCAACCAGACCTAACGCTTATCCAACCACAAATTTTTCTCTTAGGATAATCAACACATTCATCACGCACATCACATGCCCATCCTTAGATGTGGGTACACCAACATATCATCCATCATGTTATCATAACCAATCCAACTATGGCCAGAATACCTGTCTCATCAACTCACAAACATAACCGGTTCATTTGCCCATCCAAAGGTATCACCATGGACTACCCTTAGTCCTATCGAATTCAAACATTAGTTTTTCCTCTTTTACTCATAGCCGATAGTCATCACCCTGTTGGCTACTCTCAATAGGCCCAATAATCACATATTTCCAACAGAACCACAAATCCTTAGCTCGTGATAAGGGATACTTATCCCATACCGTTACCTTATAAAGTTTTCCAATAATCGACATGTAAGCTCGGACCATCCTCCCTTTTTCCTCTTTAACAACACTGGGTTCCCCACGGTGAAACTCGGCCGAACGAACCAGTATCTATCAAGTCCTGTACTTGCACCTTCAGTTCTTATGACTCCGTAGGTGTCACATACCAAAGTGTCCGAGAAACAACTCGTATACTCGACATGATTTCCATCAAACTCAACCTCTCATCCTGGAAAAAACGCAGTAAATTTATTGAGCAATTCGTACATCCTCAGTCCTCACTGGGCATCTCCTACACCACTCACATGTGCCACATATGTGCCTAGTAAAATTTGATTACCTCTTACCAACAATCCATCAATTTTAAGGGTCAATATCATTCTAGAGGGTAGCACCCTCGAGTCTCCCTGAAATATAACCTCTGGTGTTCCTAGACTCCACATATCACTCTCTAATCGACATACTCGATAGAGGTATCATAAGTCATCAACCAAGCCATCCCAAGGATTACGTCCAAATCAATCCAAGTCCAGGAATACCCAATTCATCCACTAGGCTAGTATCGTCAGTCATCATGGGTAGCCTCACATAAAAGGGGTCAATTCCCTTATATATCACCAATTTCACCAAATCTAATTACCAAGGTAACCACATAGATGTCATCAAATCTATCACATCCGTAGTTCCAGTCGGCTCACCGACTTCCATACCTTAACAAATCACGGATCTTTCCATATCACGGACATCTCCATATCCATCCAAATGTATAACTTTGAGACACAGAAGAGTAGATAGCCTGGGACCTACCAAATACATACGTGATCACCACAAGTAATAAACATCTAGGTCAGCACTCTAGGGGCGACTCAGGCCTCCTGCTCAGAATTTATCGATCCTCAGGTACATGGTCCCAAATCTGACCATACCCCTACGGTCCATCATGGGTCCTACCAACACTTCCCTCGCCTGTCACATCAGCAGTCAATCCATGTGCCAATCTCTGCTCTATTGCACTCCAACCGGTGCCTCTATCACTTTACCAAACTATATAACCATTCTTTGATGCAACCAGACGACCCACAATCATGAGCATCACTGTGCAATTAACCTTATCACTTTATCTCCCAGTGGACCCAACTAGCGTCCCACTGAACTAGACTGTCTCTAAGTCCCAATCTTTGTGTACTACGGGTCTCTAACCGAACCTTTCGTCATTAAGTGAAACTAACGCGACCCATCCAAATCCATAAATCCAGTAAACAGGGTTAAGCAATACCAATCCATAAACCCATACCCCATCAATAGCTAACTCTGTACTAATCCCTGGCATCTCAGGTGCCAAACATTTCGCAATCACATGGGTCAGTCGTATCAGAAACCATAATCCTGTTCAACCTTTCCAGCTCCCCTCGAGCCCTGATACATTACCATGACTCATCTCGAGTTCTAACCAAAATCTTGACTCATTGTGAGTCCAATCTCATCTCAATCATCCATGCCATCCTTGGCAGACCCGGTCACCTAGCAAATACCGCTGGTGAACCACATCTTATACCTTTTATAAAGCCTAAGGGGTATCCCATCACACTCTAGACTCTGAAACACACATTCCACCTAAGGAATTTACTGAGAATCATTACATCTCGGGTCCAATCTACCCAATTGTGCTACCTTTCTAGCCTCTGGGTTCATTCATTCATGGGACCCAAAAAAATCCGGGTTCAACAATTAGTAATTCACAGTGTACACTGATTAACATCCAACCCTCAAACCAGAGTCAATTTCATTTCGAGATCTATCACGAGGTCTCATATACCCTAATATACTAGTCTCACTAACAGGTTGCGCACGAGGCTAACGTTTCGGAGGTATGAAGTGGCAACAAAATAAGCAACCTAGTGCTTTGATACCAATTTGACAGGACCCGTCCCCGAAGGATATAGATAACCGTGCCCGGTCCTGCTCCGGTCTGACAAGTTAACTGAGGTTCCGAAATTACCCTCCAAGACTTGGCAAACAAGGGATAATTGCACATGTGCCCACTCATACCTCCACCTCTCGAATAGCCTCGATCATCACGCCACGACCTAGAGGGTCAATAAAACAGAAAATGTGTGAGTGGACAAAACAAACTTTTATAAATACATTTACCAAAATACATTCTTACCCTCCAGTTTTCACAAACATGCATGTATATCATAAAACATGAGAAATAGTGTGAAATCAATCAAGTATGAATAGTGGACCGATAAAATCAAAACATGTTTCTAAATTCCCATGGTCCACATTTTCCCTAAAACTCATGTTCATCAAATCAATTCATGATATAAAGTATCTGGACACAAATGTCAATAAATCACAAATTTCAATAAATCCACGGGACTTATTTCATATCCAATCTCATTAGTCACGTTATCCCTGCAACGCGTACAAATCAAATAGGCTCAAGGACCGCTCAAATCCAAGTATGTCGTTGTGAACAAATCACCAACCGACATTCCAGATCGTCGTGAACACATCACCGACCGATCTCCACATAATACGAACACATCTGATCTGAGTTGAGCCTCCCTCGGCTGCACAAAAATAGACCGTACTACGTGACCTCTCCAGGCGAAGACATCCCATCCTGGAGGCGAGCGTTATCTCAAGGGTGCACTCCGGGGAAAACACATTCCCAACCGAAAGCCCTAAATATCCGCAACACAGGGTGCACTTCGGGGAAAACATATTTCCATCTGAAAGCCCTAAATATCTGCAACACATCACCATCATGAAAACCAGTGGAAAATAGTTGCGTTTAAAACTCAAATCAATATCAACACAGGGTCTCAGCCCCAAAATATAGTTTCCTCAAATCCGTGAAACCAATGTCCCGATTTATTCCATAAATCCGAAAACCATCAATACCATCATGTAATCACATTGTAATGACCCGTCCCGAATATCGGGATTGAATATTAATTAATTATGATTTAGAATGACTAATCAGGGATTAGTTGAGTGAAATCGGACGAAACGTGCAAAATGACCGTTTTGCCCCTAGCGTGGGCAAAATGTTGACTTTTAGTTCGGACGGTCAAATGGACTTTGGCCGATGACTGTGACGTAGTTCGGGACGTCACGAGTTCATAGACAGGTGGCACGTTCGATTCCGACATTCGTAGAGAAAGTTATGATGATCGGAAGTTGAGGGGTATTTTAGTAATTTGGCATAGTAGGGGCCAAATGTTGACTTTTTGATCGGGAGGTCCGATGGACGAGGGCCAAGGACCGTTACGTAGGTCTCGTCGATACGAATCCAACGACAGGCGGCATGCCGAAATCGGAGATTCAACGACGAAGTTATGGTCACGGAATCAGGCTCGATTAACCGAACAAACCGGGAATAAAATAATATTTTAATATGAACAGTACCCGGTGACTGAACACACTTGGATGAGTGACAAGTGTCACTCATCCCTTAAAATCAGGCACAAAACATGGATCCATGATTTTGGGGGAGACCTAATTATTATGTTTTATTATATTAAATTAATTAATTAATCTTAATTTCCATTAAACCTCCCTATTTTCTTAACCCGTGTACAACCATAATCCAATTTTCTTCCTTCCTCCATTTCTCTCCCATTTTTGAACCAGAGACTGAGGAACTGAGAGATTTTCGAAACTGAGTTGAATGGGGAAAACACGAGGGATTGAGGGAAGCTAGAAACTGAGAATCGAAGGTTTGGAAATTTTGGGGGGAAAATCGGATTTTGAACTATGAGTTACGGGGATCGAAATTGAGCTTGGAATTAGCTTCCTGAGGTTGAGACGAGTGGAACCAGATCAAAAACGAGAGGAATCGAGGCCGAATTGGCTCTGAACGGGCCTGGTAACAGAGAGCTTGAGTCGAGGTTGAGTCGTGATCATTGAGGGATCAAACGACTCAATTGATGGAGGGAAACTGTTTATCTTAGTCCATTGATGCTTCTGGGTTCATCAATTGGGAGAATTCAGTGGCCATTGTGGAAATTCCATGATTGCACAGTACCCAGGTGTTCTTCGTGTTCATCATCGAATCGATGGGTTTTAGGTAAGTGATCGTGCAATTGAGTTTACAGACCTTTAATTTAAGTTAAAACGAAGCTAACTGAATGATCAATTGGAAGGTTTAAGGCTGAATTGATGGACATTGAACCGGGTCTGATCGCGGGTTGAATGGCCCGTTTTACAGACAACCGGGTTGAGACGACAGCACTGTAGCTGGCGCGTGGGTTTCACGCGCAGCCACTCACGGCGGCGCATGAGGGCGCGTCCGGCCTAGTCTCAAGGTGAGGTCAACATGACTTTTGGTCCTCTCAGTGTAACGAACATTTTGACGTTGATTTCGAGGAAATCGGATATTGTTTCGATAATGTTCCGCGTATCCGAAGTTTTGTTTTACGTTTAAAATACGTATTTAAATTCCGGAAAAATTGGGAAAAATTATATGATGTATTTTGAGATGTTAGTAACCCTCTATAATGATTTTGGACAGGAGTTGTGATTTCCAGATTTTACGGAAAAACGTGCAGCTCGGAAACGGACCGTTTTGGACGGTGTGTGTGAGTGGACTTTGTTTTCTAACCGTGATGCATGCATCTATGATTTTTATGCCTTATTATATGATTTTATATGCTTGGGCATGATTTATGTTTCAATCCGGTAATTTCTCGGTTTTATGATTATTATATTATTCTTATTGGGTGATTTTCGAGAAATTACGAAATTTGGTAAAAATGATGTTTGGACTTGGTTTATGAGTCCGGGATTGAAATTGATTGAAAATAATGTTTGGACTTGGATTATTGAGTCATAGATTGAAAAATGATGTGGTGACTCGGAAATGAGTCGAGGGTCAATTTCGTGGATTTACGTGAAAATGGCAACGGAGGTTGCAACGCATGGATTTGCGGGATAATGTTATTTTGGGCATGAGAACCCAAGTGAATAGTGATTTTGACTCGGATTTGGAGTCATTTGTGAAATTGTGAAATTGTGAAATTAATGATTTATTGGGATTTTATGATTATTTTAATCAGTCTTTCGGACACGTTTTACGAGGTACGTGCAAATGATGTTTTAGGCTAGGCCCGGAGTCTAAATGATTTCTAAAATGATGTTTTGACTTGGTTGGTGAGTCAATGATGATTTCCAGATTATTCTATTGATTTAAATGTGATTTTAACGGTTTATGTATAAAAGGTATTTTGGGCTTGAGACCCAGTTGAGAATGACCTTGACTTGGTATGAAGTCAAGATTTGATTGAAATGTTTTGGGATGTAATTCCCGGGATGGTTTTCCTTGTGATTGTGATATTCCCAGACGGTCGGTGCTTGGGGGGATTACCCAGACGACCGGAGCTTGGGGGATGTGATTGTAGGATCGGGAGTTGATCCTATGGTAGTCAGCTTCTCGGATGAGACTGAGCCTGGATGTACCACTCGGAGGTGTCTGATCCTGGGGATGTGTTCGCCCAGAGGTGACTGAGCCCGAGGGGGTTGAGCCCAGAGGTGTATGTTCCCGAGAGAGTGACTGGATATTGGCCTACGCGTAGTGCAGATGTGATTTGTGATATTTTATGCACTTGTGAGTAGTGCGGATTGATTGGATTGATATATTTATTGTGCACTGGTGAGTAGTGCTGATTGGTATTGATTGTGATGATGTACTGGTATTGAGTACGGATTTTTGGTCTTTGTGGCCAGGTGATTATGTTTTCACATGTGTTGGCCTGAGAGCCGGGATTTGATGTTTTATAACATGAACTGATTTGGTGAGCATGAGTTTTGTGGACCATGGGAAAATATGTTTTGATTTTATCGGTCCACTGTACATACTTGAATGATTTCATACTATTACTCATGTTTTACGATATGCATGCAAGTTTGTGAAAACTGGAGGGTAAGAATGTATTTTGATAAATGTTTTTATAAGAGGTCATTTTTGTCCACTCACACCTTTTCTGTTTTATTAACCCTTCAGGTCGTGGCGCGCTGATCGAGGCTATTCCAGAGGTGGAGGTATGTGTGGGCACAGGCGCAAAATTCCCTTGTCTGGCAGGTGCTGAAGGGTTGTTTTGGACTTTCAGTTGACTTGTCAGACGGGAGCAGGACCGAGTACGGTTTTTGACGTCCAGTTGGGACGGGTCCTGTCAAATTGGTATCAGAGCACTAGGTTGCTGATGTTGTTGCCATGCCATACCTCCGGAACGTGAGCCTCGTGCGCGACCTGGTAGTGAGATGGGTATATTAGGGTATTTGAGACCTTGTGATTAATCTCGGAATGTAATTGACCTTGGTTTGTGGGTCAGATATTAATTTGTGTAGCTACGGCTTACTGATTGTCGAATCAGTATTCTTGTGGGTCCCAGGATTTGTTGGATCCAGAGGCTTGGAAGGTAGCACAATTGGGTAGGTTGGACCCAGGATGAGAATATTCTCAGTAAATTCCTTGTGCGGAAATGTGTGCTAGCTAGTGGTTTGACTTTTATTGACTTTTCGAAGTCGAGACCGAGTGACGATTGTGTCAGGTCTAGTCATGTCAGCTTCAGTGGTGGAACTTCAATCCACAGTCGGGGTTGGTACATGTCGATGGAATCCCAGAGTGGGGATACAGAGTAGTTGTACGGGTACATGATTCCATTGGATGTGGAGTCTCGATAGTGATGTCTGGTGGTTAGGTCTGCACAAGTTTGTGGCAGGCACTACTACCGGGAGTGGTTGCTGAGAATTGGGGGACGTTCAGGGGACGTTTCCTTTTCTCACATGAGTTGTCAGGGTGAGTACCCAGAGTTGTTGGGTACGAGGGAGGCAGAGTTTCTCCTATTCGATCAGAGGTACGGGGTCGTCGCTTGTTATGAGCGGAGACCCAGAGTTGTCAGTTTTGCACACGGTGTGCTCATACTGATACTGTTGTTTGTATGCTGGTGTTGGTGCCGGTGTTGTGCTGACGATGAGTCACGAGTCGGGTTGTGACTTCGTCGAGTTGGGTATGTGTCAGTAACCAGTCCAAAGGGGACACGTGGTTGGTGTCCGAGTCCGATGGTTCCAACATGGTTGGACCTACGGAATCGTGAGAGGTTGTGTTTGAGGAGGATTGCGGGTTTTCCGCATTGGGACTAGGTAATTCTGAAGTCATCAGGGGTGACTTCTTATTTTCTGCTTGGTGGCAGACGATGTTGGGTTACATGGTGTGGGGAGTGTAGTGAGTTTTGTTTGCATCCACGTAGGATGAGTATTGGTGTCATTGTTTTGGATCATCCTTGGTTTTTCCCTAGGTGGGATGGCAAGGATAGATACAAGGTAATCAGTGAGAACCTACAGTCGCGGCGTGCCTCGTCGTTGACTGAACTATTTAATTGGGGGTGTTGGTTGTCAAACATTGTGACAGTACGCAAATTAGATGAGGGTGTAAGACCCTATGGTTCCTAGTAGTTAACTGTGTGGATCCTAGGTGGATCGGGTATGTGATGTCGTGGACATTGGGCATTGTGACCTAGGATCGTGATGTTCACGGTCGGCTGACGTCCTAATGGATCTGGGTCGTGATTTCGATGATCCAGATTGGGTGAGAGTTTATCACTCTTACTTCGGTATGTGAGTCATAAATGACGGGACTGAACTTCTTTTCGAAGTGGAGCCCCTTATGGTATGATACTCGAGCGAGTAGGTTTCCGACGAGGTCGAATTTGGTCAGCCTTAGAGTGGTGACTGATGGGATTGGCTTCCTTATGAAGTCAATCTGATGTAATGTGTTGCTCGTTTGAACTGGTAACCGATAGGTTCGGTTTTGATGTGTCTTGGTAGATGTGAACGATATTTCGGGTTTTGGAATCGAATTTCTGGGTGACGATTCAGGATTCGATTTTAGAACTTGAAAGTGGAATACTGGATTTGGGTGCGGAATGATTATTCCAAATGCTAGCTTACGGAATAATGATTTCGGATTCGGATTTGGACATGAATTAAAAATGTGATGTATGGGTTTGGATTCGGGATTTCTTACGAAATTGCGGATTCGAATTTGGAAATGGAACTAGCTGATTTGTGGAGTATCGATTTGTCTCTTGCTGGTTTGGGAAAATGGACTCCATTATTGCAACGTGTTTGGCTATGACCTAGGTGGATATGGATTGATGTATGTACTTTGTACATGGTTTGGGGTGCATGATACCTAGTAACGGTACATGGGATGTACCAGTGATGTGTCGATAAACGTGTTGGTGCTTGGCTTAGTTCCAATACCATTGGTTTTTGGTTGTGAACGTGAACTGGACATTGAACACGATGCACTGGGCAGAGTGATTCTGATGATTTCAGAGATTGTTTGAGCAGGTGCTCTTAGCCATGGTTGGCTAGTATAACTCTAGTGTTGAGTTGTGTGATCACTGCTAGGCTGGTGTTCAATGTGTTCCAGTTGCACCGTCTGATTGAGTGTGATGACGGTATGCGTATACTCAGGATGAGTGGGTTGGTGGTTAGTGTGACCGTAAGTTGCTTTGCGGCGAGATGTTATCATGTCGTGACCTTACCAGCATCTGGGATCGCTGAGGGGGTGACAGTTGTGGTTACTGCTGTTGGTATTTGTCGCAGGATTGAGTTTGCCCTGCGAGGGGAGATCATGTTGTTGATCTTATGCTACATTGACGGACGTGGTAGTATGATGTGTTGTCACTGATTTGTTACTGATTGGCGCTTTACTAGGGTGGTAAAGCTTGGTGGTTACAGTTTGGCTTGTGGTGTCAGCATGGACTGACAAGTGAGTTTTGGTGACTCTCTATGAGAGCGGATGTCAGGGCACATTAGTGATTACGTGGGGCCATCAAGCTGAAAGAGTCAGCTTAATGGTGACATTGCCAATTTCTGGTGATCAATTTCACTCGGGGTTGTACGACGTGCATCGGTGATTTGACGTCTGAGTGCAGACGAGTTCTGCGTTGGCTAGTGGGTGTACAGGTGTACACATGTTGTGAGGCCCATTTGTTTTCCATGAGGTAGTTGTGGAATACGGATAGTTGAAATTTCGGGGACGAAATTCTTTAAGGAGGGAAGGTTGTAATGACCCGTCCCGAATATCGGGATTGAATATTAATTAATTATGATTTAGAATGACTAATCGGGGATTAGTTGAGTGAAATCGGACGAAACATGCAAAATGACCGTTTTGCCCCTAGCGTGGACAAAATGTTGACTTTTAGTTCGGACGGTCAAATGGACTTTGGCCGATGACTGTGACGTAGTCCGGGACGTCACGAGTTCATAGACAGGTGGCACGTTCGATTCCGACATTCGTAGAGAAAGTTATGATGATCGGAAGTTGAGGGGTATTTTAGTAATTTGGCATAGTAGGGGCCAAATGTTGACTTTTTGATCGGGAGGTCCGATGGACGAGGGCCAAGGACCGTTACGTAGGTCTCGTCGATACGAATCCAACGACAGGCGGCATGCCGAAATCGGAGATTCGACGACGAAGTTATGGTCACGGAATCAGGCTCGATTAACCGAACAAACCGGGAATAAAATAATATTTTAATATGAACAGTACCCGGTGACTGAACATACTTGGATGAGTGACAAGTGTCACTCATCCCTTAAAATCAGGCACAAAACATGGATCCATGATTTTGGGGGAGACCTAATTATTATGTTTTATTATATTAAATTAATTAATTAATCTTAATTTCCATTAAACCTCCCTATTTTCTTAACCCGTGTACAACCATAATCCAATTTTCTTCCTTCCTCCATTTCTCTCCCATTTTTGAACCAGAGACTGAGGAACTGAGAGATTTTCGAAACTGAGTTGAATGGGGAAAACACGAGGGATTGAGGGAAGCTAGAAACTGAGAATCGAAGGTTTGGAAATTTTGGGGGGAAAATCGGATTTTGAACTATGAGCTACGGGGATCGAAATTGAGCTTGGAATTAGCTTCCTGAGGTTGAGACGAGTGGAACCAGATCAAAAACGAGAGGAATCGAGGCCGAATTGGCTCTGAACGGGCCTGGTAACAGAGAGCTTGAGTCGAGGTTGAGTCGTGATCATTGAGGGATCAAACGACTCAATTGATGGAGGGAAACTGTTTATCTTAGTCCATTGATGCTTCTGGGTTCATCAATTGGGAGATTTCAGTGGCCATTGTGGAAATTCCATGATTGCACAGTACCCAGGTGTTCTTCGTGTTCATCATCGAATCGATGGGTTTTAGGTAAGTGATCGTGCAATTGAGTTTACAGACCTTTAATTTAAGTTAAAACGAAGCTAACTGAATGATCAATTGGAAGGTTTAAGGCTGAATTGATGGACATTGAACCGGGTCTGATCGCGGGTTGAATGGCCCGTTTTACAGACAAACGGGTTGAGACGACAGCACTGTAGCTGGCGCGTGGGTTTCACGCGCAGCCACTCACGGTGGCGCATGAGGGCGCGTCCGGCCTAGTCTCAAGGTGAGGTCAACATGACTTTTGGTCCTCTCAGTGTAACGAACATTTTGACGTTGATTTCGAGGAAATCGGATATTGTTTCGATAATGTTCCGCGTATCCGAAGTTTTGTTTTACGTTTAAAATACGTATTTAAATTCCGGAAAAATTGGGAAAAATTATATGATGTATTTTGAGATGTTAGTAACCCTCTATAATGATTTTGGACAGGAGTTGTGATTTCCAGATTTTACGGAAAAACGTGCAGCTCGGAAACGGACCGTTTTGGACGGTGTGTGTGAGTAGACTTTGTTTTCTAACCGTGATGCATGCATCTATGATTTTTATGCCTTATTATATGATTTTATATGCTTGGGCATGATTTATGTTTCAATCCGGTAATTTCTCGGTTTTATGATTATTATATTATTCTTATTGGGTGATTTTCGAGAAATTACGAAATTTGGTAAAAATGATGTTTGGACTTGGTTTATGAGTCCGGGATTGAAATTGATTGAAAATAATGTTTGGACTCGGATTATTGAGTCATAGATTGAAAAATGATGTGGTGACTCGGAAATGAGTCGAGGGTCAATTTCGTGGATTTACGTGAAAATGGCAACGGAGGTTGCAACGCATGGATTTGCGGGATAATGTTATTTTGGGCATGAGAACCCAAGTGAATAGTGATTTTGACTCGGATTTGGAGTCATTTGTGAAATTGTGAAATTAATGATTTATTGGGATTTTATGATTATTTTAATCAGTCTTTCGGGCACGTTTTACGAGGTACGTGCAAATGATGTTTTGGGCTAGGCCCGGAGTCTAAATGATTTCTAAAATGATGTTTTGACTTGGTTGGTGAGTCAATGATGATTTCCAGATTATTCTATTGATTTAAATGTGATTTTAACGGTTTATGTGTAAAAGGTATTTTGGGCTTGAGACCCAGTTGAGAATGACCTTGACTTGGTATGAAGTCAAGATTTGATTGAAATGTTTTGGGATGTAATTCCCGGGATGGTTTTCCTTGTGATTGTGATATTCCCAGACGGTCGGTGCTTGGGGGGATTACCCAGACGACCGGAGCTTGGGGGATGTGATTGTAGGATCGGGAGTTGATCCTATGGTATTCAGCTTCTCGGATGAGACTGAGCCTGGATGTACCACTCGGAGGTGTCTGATCCTGGGGATGTGTTCGCCCAGAGGTGACTGAGCCCGAGGGGGTTGAGCCCAGAGGTGTATGTTCCCGAGAGAGTGACTGGATATTGGCCTACGCGTAGTGCAGATGTGATTTGTGATATTTTATGCACTTGTGAGTAGTGCGGATTGATTGGATTGATATATTTATTGTGCACTGGTGAGTAGTGCTGATTGGTATTGATTGTGATGATGTACTGGTATTGAGTACGGATTTTTGGTCTTTGTGGCCAGGTGATTATGTTTTCACATGTGTTGGCCTGAGAGCCGGGATTTGATGTTTTATAACATGAACTGATTTGGTGAGCATGAGTTTTGTGGACCATGTGAAAATATGTTTTGATTTTATCGGTCCACTGTACATACTTGAATGATTTCATACTATTACTCATGTTTTACGATATGCATGCAAGTTTGTGAAAACTGGAGGGTAAGAATGTATTTTGATAAATGTTTTTATAAGAGGTCATTTTTGTCCACTCACACCTTTTCTGTTTTATTAACCCTTCAGGTCGTGGCGCGCTGATCGAGGCTATTCCAGAGGTGGAGGTATGTGTGGGCACAGGCGCAAAATTCCCTTGTCTGGCAGGTGCTGAAGGGTTGTTTTGGACTTTCAGTTGACTTGTCAGACGGGAGCAGGACCGAGTACGGTTTTTGACGTCCAGTTGGGACGGGTCCTGTCACACATGGAAATACAAATCCAATCAAAATCACAATTCCATTGGGTCTCAAGCCCAAAATATAGATTTCACGTAAATCCGTGCAACCGTAACCCGAGTTGCCATTTTCACGTAAATCCATGAAATATATCCGAGAATATTACGTAAATCTATCAAATCAATCCCTAACTCATAATCCGAGTCAAAACATCATTTTCAATCCCGGGCCTACGCCCAAAACATCAATTTCATAATTTCTCAAAAATCGTGCCAAAAATAATATAATAATCCAGAAAATCAAGAAATCACCGGATCGAAACATCAATTATGTCAAATCATATAATAAAGCATTTAAAACATGTATGCATGCATCACGGTTAGAAAACAAAGTCCACTCACACACACCGTCCAAACGGCCTGATTCCGAGCTGCACGTTTTTTCGTAAATTTTGGAAATCACAATTCCTGTCCAAAATCATTATCGAGGGTCACTAACACTTTAATATATCTCATATAATTTTCCCCAATTTTTTTGGGATTTAAATACGTATTTAACACGTAAATCAAAACTTCGGATACACAGAACTTTATCGAAAAGATATCCGATTTCCTCGAAACCAGTGCCAAAATGTTCGTTACATTGAGGGGTTTCAAAGTCATGTTGAACTAACCTTGAAACAAAGCTCCACGCGCCCTCAAGTGCCGCCGTGAGTGGCTGCGCGTGACCACCACGCGCCTGCTACAGTGTTGTCGTCCCAACCCGGTTTCCTGTAATTCGGGTTCTGCAACCCGCGAGACGACCCGACTCAATCCCTGTCAATTCCACATCCTTTTCAACAATTGAACATTCAAATAGCCTCGCAAGGGTCTTAGTGTAAGTTTTGCATCATCAATTACGTATATAATTACCTTAATCCTTCAATTTGAAGATAAAGTTTCGAAGAACCTTCAAGTGTTGTTCATCCATCGAATTCCCTTAATCTCAAATGTTTTCGTTGAATTGATTCATCAGAAAGCTTCATTGGACAATGATAAACTTGTTTTCGATCCCAATTTCATCGTTTAATCCCTCCAAAATCACAACTCAATCCTCGAAATTCCTCACTGTCGCCATGTCTGTTCTAAACCAAACAGACACCAATTCTCTTCGTTCTTGATGTGGATTAGCTTGAAATGGTCTCAAAAAGCTAACTCAAGCTTCAATTTTGATCCTCAGAGCTCATAGTTTGAAATTCGAATTCTCACCCCATTTTCCCAATTTTCGATTTTTGGGTTTCAATTTCCCTCTATGTTCCCTCGTGTTTTCCTTTTAATCTCAGTCTCATAATCCTCTCACATTTCCTCTCAAGGTTAGCTGTGGAAGGAAATTGGCTATGGAAGGAATTCACACAATCAAACTCTGTTTTTTTTTTTTTCACAGTTCAAAGAAGAACATAGAAGAAGATGTTTGATAATGAAGAAGGAAATGACAATTAAGGATGATGGTGGACCATGTAATCATGGATTAACGGGAGGCATGATCCATAATTTAGGGGTCTCAAATCATAGGATGAGTGACACTTGTCACTCATCCAAGGGTCCATAATCATTGATCACTTTTCAATATTTTATTATTATTTCAATCGAAATCCCGGGACGTAAGTTTAACCGATTTCAATCCTGTGACCATAACTTTCCCATTCGATGTTCGATTTCGACGTGCCGCCTGTCTACGGACTCTTGACGTCCCGAACTACGTCACAGTCATTGGCCAAAGTCCGTTTGACCGTCCGAGTCAAAAGTCAACATTTTGCCCACCTCTAGTGGCAAAACGGTCATTTCGCACCTTCTGTTCGAAATCGCTCAACTAATCACCGATTAGTCTCACTAATCCTTCATTAGTCACTAATATAATCCCGAAATTCAGGACGGGTCGTTACAAGACACCTTTTTTCTGGTCCAGATTTTCCGACTCATAACACATAGCTTGTGTGTATTCGTCTCTGGTCCATATTGATGTGTTAGTCAGAATGAAATGATGTTCATTTCCACGGTTAGCATAAGATCCCGACCATAAACTAGGTCGGATGGAGATGTTCTGACCACTCCCCTTTTTGTCATGTGATACGACCAGAGGGTATATACGAGATGCATGTGCCAATCTGTAGGGTAATCGCCTAACATCTTTTTCAGGATGGTAAGGATACTCTTATTGTTGGCCTTTGCCTAGCCATTCCCTTGAGGATAGTAAGGGCTAGATTGCACGAACCTGATTGAAAACTGAGCTGCAAAATCTTGTAGTTCTCGTTGATAGGACCCGTCCCAATTTCCACGTGAATGAGACCGGACTTGCTCCCGTCTGAAAATTTTTGTCGGACAAGAGATTTTTTAACTAATTTAATTTTCCTTAGCCGTTACCTAAACTTGACCAAACGAAATCCACCTTTGCGGGAAAACCGCCCTCATCTAACCCACTTTCCCGTAAAAAACGGAATCCTACTAACTGCCCATAAATTACTTTTACCAGTGTATTATACTTACCACAATTTATAACAATATTTATCAAATACCTTGAAATAATCATCTAGTTGGAATAGCCATTATTCTTCCAATTTATGTATTCTAATTCAAGTAACTCACCATAATGTAGATTAGGTTTTAGGTTATACACATATACATCATTGAAGCATATAGGGTTCAAGTATAACAAGATATATATAATGACAAATAAAATACCCACTTACTTGATACACTCATCGACATACTATCTTAAGGAATTTACTAATGCAACCCCAACTAATACTAAGTAATGATTATAAGGCATTTCTTCCTTATAAATTCTACACTTAATAATCTTGACTAGTTATGTCATCATTCATAACCTTCCACTCTTTCAAGCTCGGCATATTCAATGATCTACTAGTTAGATTCATTAGCCTAAGACTAAGTCCCAAATAAGTATATCAAGAAGTAACCATTTCAACCTTACCCTATGAACTTTAGACAGGCTTAACTACTTCATTCATGACCCATATTATTCAATCTTTGGACCATTAGATTCAGGAAATTAAATAAAACATTTCGTCAGTTGAACGTTTTCCCAGATTCCATCCAATGCATCGATGGAGTCTGAAGACAGCCTCTGCTCGTGGGCTTCACACGCCGATGGAGTCTGAAGATAGTCTTTGTGCCTAGGCCTCACGTGCATGCGCATGGGTTGTCTTGAACCTCTCACGAGTCGGCGATTTGGGTTATTTGACCCGACGACCCGACCCGATATTATCTTCGTGAATTCATATCCAATTTCTTTGTTTCCTTCATGAATATTTATCTAATCTTCCTATTAAAGAGATCTATGAGATTTAAATGGAGAAATACATACAATACCTCGTGATACCACCTTCTTCCTTCGCGACTATGGCTTCCAGACCTTGATTTGTGGCATACCAGCTGTAATCCTTCTTCCTCTTCGTTCCAACATGATCTTGAGGACCTCACTAGCCACTTTGAGCCCCCAGATGAGTACAAGGAATTGCAAACTTAAGCGAGGGTTCTTAACCCCTTGGTAGGCTTCAAGTTTATATTTTTTTTAGGCATCCCAGACCTCCAGATGCTCCAGTTTTCATTTTATTTCTCACCCTCATGCACTCTGCTATTTTATTTTCTCTATTCTCATGTTGTCTCTCTTATCCCCCTCACTTTCTTTTTTTCTTACATTTCCCTTTCTTTTTCAGCTTTTGCTCACCGTATGCCCCCAACACCACAATACACATATATACATATACTACATAGGTCGGTGCTAAAGGGAGGGGATTTTTTTCAAGGGCATTATAGAATTTTCTATATATTTTGCACATTTTAAATTACAACTTACCAATTTACCCCCTTTTTGGCTAATTATCAAAATACCCTTATACAATTTTGACTCATAACATACTCACACGTCCTCCGATTTTGGCGCACCTTCTGTCTATGAATTTGGAATCTCGAGACCTATTTAGCAGTTTTCTCGGAATTCTCAAAGATGTCTATAGCTGAAAATCAACTATTTGACCGTTTAAGGGTAAATAAGTCATTTTTAATCTTCTGATGGTCCAGGGCATTACAATCTCCCACCTTAAAAAAATTTCGTCCTCAAAATTTCGGACTAACTCAGAGTTAGATATCGAGACTTATGTGCGACTATGATCAATTATCTAATTAGACCATAACATATCTTTATATATCGCTATCAAGTTCTTAATCCAAACCATACACAATATTTCCTAGATCACGAATACCAAGGATTCACATATCCAGATCGTAACTTGAAAGCTCAGGCCCATGCCCTAAAACATAACATAATCACGATGTATCATCAAGGTACTCTTAAAAATTGTTCACAAATCATATAAAAATTATCCAGACTCCAATACTACAACTATTGTAAATCATACTCAATTTGGACCTACGATCGATATGCTATTCAAAAACCGAGTTTGAAAATCAACACATACTTTACCCCAAGGCTTCTATCAAGATTCTGGCATTATCAGGATCCCATATAATCCCTACTTATGTTCCATCAATTCATAATCCAACCTCACACGAGTATTAAAACTTGTACCCAAACACAGTCATGATTTAGAAGACAATAGACTAAATTTCCTCGCAAAATGCATTAATTTTTTTTTTATATTCAACCAATCACCAAAGTCATAAAAGGTTTCAACCAATCACTAAAACACGTAGAAGGCCAATAAAATATTCGGGTACGTACGCATAAATTTAAAAGAAAAGTCCACTTACAAAATCAATTACCATATTCCATGCATCACGAATACCAAGAAACATTTACTTACAAAGTAAGTAATACTTACTCACGAATGCGTACACCCTTCTAAATTTATTGGTACTATGGGGGTATATTGAAATGGGGCATGCCTTTGGCATGCATCGCGCCCCTTGGCATACGCTTGATATTCTGATTGGATATATGGCTAGAAAACCATGTCTTCGCGCGAACCACTTCATTTTTGGACCTTCTTGATGAGCCCCACACATTCCTTCATAGATTTCAGCCATCATGATCATCGCTTCTTTTGGACCAACCAAGAGAGTGTCCCATCATAGTTTTTTCTTACCAAGTCTGGTCCCAGAGTGTATAATGTCATGCTTTGTTTCTAAAGCTTCGATCCTCGTTGGTTGGATACTTCAAATACTTGATGAAGGGAGTTCTCTAGTCATCAAGTTCTATCTTAATATCTAGTATTTCCAACGTGACATCTTTTCCCAAGATGGAGGGAAAATATCGCCTCTGGACTTTGATCCACTTCTCGCCCAGTCCTTCTTGTAAGAGGGTTCCTAATCCAACCTGGGCCATCTCATTAGCCGCCAAGTTCTCTTCTCTTAGGATATGTTCAATAGTTGGTGCGATGAATTTTGATGTTAATGCAGCGACTGCTGTAAAGTAGCTGGCTAGCTGATATTCCTGCATGTGTACATGCTTGTTATTTGTTTGACTACCAACTTTGAATCCCCATAGATCTCTACTTGGGAAGCTTCCATTTCGATTAATATCTCCATCCCTATGATCAATGCCTCGTACTCTTCTTGATTGTTTTTATGTTCTCCCAATCTAATTTGAAGGAGGACTGATGATGTACCTATTCATAATCAATCAAACATATTCCAGATCTAGCTAACTCCATGGTTTTGGAACCATTAAAGAATAACATCCATGGCATGATTGGTAACATATTCGTTGTCTGTGCTAGTTTTTCTTCGATTTCCAACCTAGAGTACTCTGTCAAGAAGTCTGCGATGGCTTGACCTTTAACCGCCTTTTGTGGTACGTATTGGAAATTAAACTCTGACAATGCTAGGATCCATTTGCTTATCCGACCTCTCAGTAAAGTAACTAGCTAGCTGAAGATTCCTGCATGTGTACATCCCTGTTATTTATTTGACTACCAATTTTGAATCCCCATAGATCTCTACTTGGGAAGCTTCCATTTCGGTTAATATCTCAATCTCTATGATCAATGCCTCGTACTCTGCTTGATTGTTTTTTATGTTCTCTCAATCTAATTTGAAGGAGAATTGATGTTGTACCATTCGGGATCAATCAAGCAGATTCTAGCTTCAGCTGACTCCCTGGTTTTGGACCCATCGAAGTATAATTTCCATAGCATGATGGATAACATATTCGCTGTATGTGCTAGTTCTTATTCGATTTCCATCTTAGGGTACTCTATCAAGAAGTCTACGATGGCTTGACCTTTAACCACCTTTTGTGGTACATATTGGAAATTAAACTCTCACAGTTCTAGGATCTATTTGCCTATCTGACCTCTCAGAATAGGTCAGGATAATACTTCAGCAAATCAGTTTGAGCAATAATTCGGATCGTGACGGGAAACAAATAATGTCTCAACTTGACGGTTGTGAAGTATAATGCCAAGCATAACTTCTCCACTACCGTTTACCTTTCTTCTACCTTTGTCAGCATCCTACTCAAGTGGTATAATGCTTGCTCTTTCTGTTCTTTGTTATCTTGGGCCAGCAAGCTTCTAATAATATTGAGGGATGCTGAAATGTATAAATTTAACGGTCTTCCCTTTCTTAGCGACATCAAGACTTGTGGCTTAGACAAATAACTATTGAGTTGTTCGAAGACCACCTGATGTTTTTCTTCCCAATGGAATCTTTCGGTGTCCTTGATTTTAGTCGATGAAGACAAGAGATGGACTTTCCCTAACAAGTTAGCTATGAATCTTCTGAGGAAATTTACTTTCCCGAGAAGACTCTAGAGTTGTTTCTTGGATATGGGTAGAGGTGAATCCATGATGGCTTTCGTTTTGTTTTTGTCTACCTCTATCCCTCTTTGATGAACTGGAAATCCCAAGAAGTTCCCAGCTTGGACTCTAGACGCATATTTGTTGGGTTTCCTCTTCAATTTATGTTGTCTAATTTTTAAGAAGGCTTGTGTCAAGTCTTCTATGTGATTTTTCTTGTCTTGAGACTTCACCATAATGTCATCAATGTATACTTCTAGATTCTTGCCTATCATTTCGTGGAAGATGGCATTCATCACTCGTTGGTACGTTGCTCTGACATTCTTCAATCCGAACGGCATGACGATGTATTCAAATGCCCCCAACTGTCCATGACATCTTAATGATATTGTGTGGATGTCCTCCTCCGCTATCAGAATCTATTTATATCCGCCGTTGCCATCCTTAAAGGATAAGAGCTGGTTTTGGGAGGTACCATCAATGAGCATATCGACCATAGGCATGTGATATTCATCTTTTAGTGTAGCCTCATTTAGATCTTGGTAGTCCACACATATCCTTACTTGCCCAGTTTTGACTTTGATGACATGCACGATATTAGACACCCATTCCACATACTTAGCATTTTTTATGAAACCGACTTTAAGGAGTCTGCTAATTTCTTCCTTTACCTTCAGCTCAGTTTCTATAGACATCCTTCTCCTTACTTGACAGACGGGTTTACGACCTTCCTTGATGGGTAATCTATGTTCAACCAACTGTCGGTCCAAGCTTGGCATCCTTATATAATGCCATGCAAAAACAATCTTTGAACTCTTCTAAGAGTGTGATCATCTACTCCCTCATGGGTTTTTCCAAGATCCGACCGATGTAAGTTGGTCGAGGGTTATCATCAAATCCCAGATTAATTTCTTCTAGAGGATCCTGGATTTCAAAATGAGGCTTGTCTACCTCCGTAGACCAGAATTTGATTATTTCTTGCATGATGTAATCTTTCTCATCTTCCTCGCCATTATCCATGATGAACTCTACCATACTGTTGGACAAAATTGTTTAGGGTTTCTTCCTAGGAGACTTCGTATCATACGCCCTCCTGATGTGGCTGGGAGGATTGTATATTTTCTCGTTCCTGATGGTGCACTAGAAATCACTCTTTTATAGACTTGATTGCTTTCATTTGGTCTTTTTCTTGGTAGGGTGCATTATTTATCATGGGTCCCCCGAGTTAGGACATGTGTTTCCTAATCAGAAATTTTTTGGGAGCTTTGAGTATGGTGATTTGTAAGTCGTCACCTTTACAGGGTGACCGTTCTTGTTTTTTTTTTTTGGCATGATAATCCCCAAATCAGGACCAAGAAAACTAATCTCAATCATTGTGGAGTCAGCCATAAAAGGTTCTTCGTTGGTCATGTTTTGATTGTTGCTAGGTTGATTACCATGGTCAGAACTATTTCCCGTTGCTAGAATATGGAGATTTTCCAGACTGGGCATTTGACAGTTCTTCTTCAGTAGAGTTACCAAACGTGATCTTTCTTTTGACTCCTACTAGAGTCTCAGATATGGAGCTTTGGAAGGGTGTACTTCTATAGAAGTTGGTTTTATCTTTCTTCCTTCTCCAGTTTTCCTCAAGAAGACACACACACCAACTCCTTGTTGGTTACTGGCGGGGTTGTCCCCAAGCTCGATTGATCTTCTGGCAGGTTTGCCCCTAAGCTCACATGAGCTACTTAGTAGGCCTTGAATTGCCTCTGGATCTTGCGCCTAGCAGTCCGTCCTAATTCCTTGTCAGGCTTGCCAACCATGTACCATTTGTCATTTTGAACAATGGCTTTCCCTGGTTGGGAAACTTGTGATCCCACAGAAATGGCCTTTCGGCCATTAGAATCGCACTAGTTGGTTAGATATTTTTGAATGGTTAGCCGTCCTTGTTTCTTGATGTCCCCTAACTTTTAAAAGATAGAACTTCGAGGGAGTTTCTCTTTTGGGCTATGAAGCCCATAGTATATCTCGGGACAGTTGAAAAGATCCTTATCCCATTCTTTTCTTGATTTCTCGAGTTCCAAGTTTGCATTGTCATATGAGGTGGGGACTTTTACTACACACTTCATCTTGCACTTATTGCACATAACCAAACCCTAAAAAATTGTGGCTACCAATTCTGTAGGCCCCTGAATCTCTTTGGGACCCTTGGCCAATCCTTTGTGGTTATGTTGCCTTTTCCAAGATGTGACCATTTTAGGTTAACCATGTTAACTGATGACATAAGGAACGAGTTAGTGTCCACTATCATTGGCATTTTTGGTATTGGGGCTAAGGCGATATGCCCCTGGTTGATTAAGCTTTGGATTGCGTCTCTGAACTGGACACAATTGGTAGTAGAGTGGTGTGGTGATACATGCCACTTGCAGAAGTGTTTTCCCTTGATCTCTTCTGGTCTAGACATCACTTGCTTGGTATCATACTTGATCACCTTTGCTTTGAACAGTTCATCATATATCTCTCCGACATTGGTTAGGTCGAATATATATGAAGTGAAAGTCAGAACTTTGTTGGCAAAGTATCCTCCAGTCGGTTTAACTGGTATTTGATCCCGCAAAGGCTTGACCAATGATTTGACATTTATAGGCCCTTTACCCGAAGTCTGGATCTCGACAGTAGCCACCTCTAGTTCCTGCCCCTCTTTTTCTAAGGATTCATCCTCATCATTTTTGTGGTCTAACTGATGAACATGCAGCTTGTTTTTATAGAAGTTAGAGTTTTTATTTATGCTATTCTTCTTCTTCCCGCAATATTTCAAACCTCGACACAGATACCACTATCTCCTGCAGGTCCGAGAAAGTGGTGTCATCGAACTTCTTTCTGAGTGAGACCCTTAATGCTCTCTGCGCAATGGCCACCATCTAGCCGTTGTTCATGAGGAACCTGCACTTCATCTTCAACCTTTTGAATCTGGCGATGAAACCAAAGATTGAAATATCGATATTAACGGATATATCGTTAACCAAATTTATGTATATCTCGCTCTAAATATCGATATCGTTTACGGTCAACAAAAATGGTGGAAATTTAGTCTAAAAGTTGGAAATTTTTAATGAAACTTTGGGAAAAACTTAAGTACCAAATAATGGTTATATAGGACTAATAAAATTATAAAATGACTTTGATATAATAAATATATGATGAATAATATGATACAATATGATTCTGACGATGACGAATAATATAAAATCTTAAATATATACATAAATTGAAGTGAATTACTATAATTGAATGTTAATATAATTAAAAACATAACAATAAACATAAAAAATATTCAATGGAAGAAAAATGATAAAATGAGTCCAAATATATTTAAAATTAGAAAAAAAAATTGAAAAAATAAGGCCAAACTTTGTTCGAAAGTTGGAAAGAATTGATATATTTAAAATTGGAAAATGAAAAAAAAAACAAATTTTGTTGAAAATTTGGAAAAAAAAATGGATAAAAAACGAAATATTTAGCAATTGAGAACACTGGGGGTTGAACCCAGGACCCCCAATTAAGAAACAAAACACAGCCAACAAGGCTAGTCAGCCTGATTAGTAATCTAAGCAACGTATAATATATAAAGTATATAAACTAACAATCATCTTCTTTCTCTAACGGGTCTGCAACTAGGGTTTTTCGACTCGACGTCATGACCCGATTACTACTTCATTTTACGTTCACTTTTCACAAATTAATAGTCAATCTTCATTGTTTTGATCCCAGAAAATGATCTGTAAGATCAAAACAAGAAAAATTTTCAATATTTCGGCAAATTTATTTTACCTCTGTTTTAGGTGTCTTCGGCTGGAATTATCAATATATTGGCGATATATCGGTGGTTTCGGTCGATATTTTCATTCATGGATGAAACTCTCAATGGTTTCATGCTCTTCTTGTTTATGGCAGTTAGGTCACTGATTGTGACCTCTGGCTAGATCTGGTAAAATTCCTCATAAAACTTATTCTCCATTTGCCCCCAAGTGTGTATAGAGGCTTCTGGTAACGAAGTGTACCAAGAAAATGTATCTCCTATTAAAGAGTTGTTGAACAGTTGTAGGGAAAGAATTGTCCACTAAACAGTGAAAAAGCTTGCGGTTTGAAGTTACTAGGGAAAAGATTGTCCTGGTCCATGTACATGAGAAAAGGCTTGTTGTATGTCGGGACATTGGCTCTCAAAGGATGCACTAGTTTTCCTTGGATCATACATCTTATCTCGGTCATTTCAGTTATTATGGCATGATGCTCGACTACACAAGGTGACCTTTAGTTAGGCTTGAATCCCTCTTCTGACCTTGTGTCATCAAATCTTCTCCAGATCTCAGAGTTGCTTTTGATGTCAGTCAGGACACCCTTGGCCATTTTCAGTTTCGACTCTTTCCAAGAGGGTGGTTGATATATAGCCTGGATCTCGTTATCCTCTTTTAGCTGAACCTCATGGGTTCTGCTCATTTCAGGAATTTCAGCAGGCGGATCATTAACGGAAAAAGCCCTCGTGACCATAGGTTCCAAAATAAGAACTCTAGAATCCATGGCATGTTTCCTTTTGTCCAGGCTTGCTGCCTCTGAACGTGGGGTGTTGGTCCCTTTCGGAACGTGGGGTGTTGGTCCCTTTCAGATCCATTTTTCCCTACTTGGAGAGCTCCTGAATTTGTTTGCTCAGAGCCTTCATATGATCACAGATGGGAGCTAAGGCATCCTTGATGAACTTTATTAATTCCTCCTTAGCTAATTCCTGACTAGTGATATCCTCGAGACTTTCATCACGAAGAGTTTCCAAATTTCCTTTCATTAGCGTTAACCCAAGAATTTCTATTTGTATAATTTTAGGATTTGATGATTTCATTTATAAGCCAACATGGCATATTTATATAGGTGTATTTGGAAGATAAGACAAAACAGTTATCTCCCATCTCTAACATAATTAGGACATCTGTCATGTATTACAAACTGTTCTAAACTAACATAAGGACATGTGTCTTACTTATTGATCTAGATTAGTCCTAGACATAGAAGTACATGGCTCTATCATAGGAGCAAGTGTACACTGTTCTACATTTGCCCCGCAAACTAGGCACTCGTTGGGTGACTAGTTTGGAGGCAAGGTTGTAATGTCGTGCCACATGGAGGCCTTTTGTGAACAAATCAACAATCTGATGATGTGAGGGCACAAACTTGACTTCATGTGATCCAGAAGCCACTCTTTATATGAGGAAGTGGTAATCCAATGCAATGTGTTTGGTTCGGGCATGAAAAATTGGATTGCTGGTCATGTAGAATGTACATAAGTTGTCATAGTGAAGTAAAATAGGGAGATGGGGTAGAATGTGAAGTTCTCGAAGTAGACTGAGAATCCAAAGGATGTCTGCACATGTGTAGGTCAGAGCACGGTATTCTGCCTCTAAGCTAGAGCGGGAGACAATTTTCTATTTCTTTGCACATCAAGAGATGAGGTTGGGCCTAAGAAGAGACATAAACAAGTGACTGAGCGGCAGGTGCTAGGGCATCCTGCCCCAATCAACATTTGCATATGCGTGAATGATGAGAGGGATATGTGAGTATTGAATGTGAATGCAGTGCCTAATGTGCCCTTTAAGTAGCGGATGATCCTCTTTATTGTAATGAAATGGATGCCCTTGGGGGAGCTCATAAATTGAGCAACATGTTGGACAACATATGAGATATAAGGCCATGTCAAAGTTAAGTAGAGTAGGGCACCAACAAGTTGGCGGTAGACTGAGGCATAAGGTAGGGGTTGTCCAATATGTGCAAAGATGTTAGATTTGGCAGCAACAGGAGTTGGCACTGGTTTGTAATTAGAGAGACCACTCCTACGTAGGATGTCAATGGTGTATTTTGTTTGGGTGAAGTGCAGACCAACAACATTCTGTGATGCTTCAATCCCAAGGAAATAGTGTGGAGGACCTAAGCCCTTGAGATCAAATTCTCTGGCTAAGGTTGTCATGAATGATGAGACTGTAGATGAGGAATTACTTGTCAACACAATATCATCTACATATAGGAGATGGAACATGATAGATGTGTTATGTCAAAAGACAAACATGGAAGAGTCAGCTTGACTCTGGATGAATCCATACTTGAGGAGGAAGGAACTGAAGCGATCAAATCAGGCTTTGGGTGCTTGTTTGAGGTCATAGATGGCTTTGTGCAGATGACAGACAAGCTGGGGATTCTTGGGATCAATGAAGTCCAAGCCTATGCTCCGTCTCCAGTTGCATCTGTTCCAGATACACATTAAGGTAAACTTATATTATTGGTATATTTTGAAATTAATTTTTCTGTTACTGGTACATTTAACCTAAAAAACCAACAACTTTTGGACATGGACAAAATCTCAAATCGTTATCCATACAAGTCCCACCTCCAAAATCCATTGGAAGATTATTAAGAACTGATACCCGACCTAAGATCTTAACACGACCCGACATTCATGCATAAATACCACGAAGGACCAATCCCCACGCAAATGCTGGCGAAGGAGGAAACCTCGATGTAAAATACGCACACCGCGCACCTCAACGCTCTATGCGCCACATAAAATCTGAGCCACGAAAAAGGTAATTTCGCGGGTCCACCTAGCAAACAAAATCCAAAACGCTGCAGTTTGATTTGACCACGCTGTCATCCGAAGCCATGTAGCGTATACCACCCGGCGTACTTTAGCACAGAGCCAGCCAGCCATTTTGGGGTTCCCAACAGTCCCACACCTTCGATTCTCTCAACCAGTTTCCATTACAAGAAACTTTCAGTGAGGGAGCTTGGGAGATTATTGTCTGCTTCGCTCCATCAGGTAACTCTCGATACTCTTCTTGTTCTTTTTTTTTTTCATTTGATTCCTTAGAAGTCATAATTTCTAGTTACTGCTATCATTAATCTCTATTTTAATTCTGCAAATTATGGTTTCTGTGACCTTCTAAACAGAAGACGCACTTGGAATTATTATTTGAATTCTTTTCCTCATTAAATTTTTTTATTTAATTTAGTTGAACTTTTTGCATGGATCAGGGGTCAGGGCCTGAGAAAAATTGAAACCTTGATAGATTGTAGTTTATTTTAGGGATTTTCTTATTTAATGAAAATAATCTTGAAAAATATAGTGTAAAAATCAATCGGATGGTATAAATTTAGATTCTCAATTTAATGATTTAGTTGTTGTTTTTTAATTTGAATATGAACTGTTAATTTGAAGTTTTAGTTTGGCAGGTGTTGTACATACTCGGTATAGTCTGAGACTTCCAAAGATTAATCTGGCTATCAACTACATTACTATATCGTGGACATAGTTGCAGCTTGGGGCTTCAGGTTGGACAAATCAACCATGCCTCATACTGCCTCTACGCGGTTGTTATATCAATGGACAGGTCACAGTAACCGTGGATGCCGTAATCCAGATGCTGTATGTGAGATTTATTTGTAGTCTTTTCATATATCTTCTTGCTTCAGGCTTAAAAGTTTTTCTTTTTTTCTTTTTTTTTGGATTTTTGTGTTAATTAATTTATATTTTAAAATTCTCAGTGTCCTGTAGGGAAGGGTCGAGTACATACGGTTAGCATCAATCTACCCTCACATGGTTTGGTATGGCTTTCTTTTATCAATTACTGAGCTGTGATTTGGTATTATTTCTTATACATATTATCACCATTTATGGGTCTCATGTTTTTTATTTGTTGTCCGTGCTTGGTGCTTTATAAACTTGTTCAGTGCCTTAATCTCACAGTCTTGTCAAGTGCATTCTTCTAGTATATGATTCGATGCATGAATGCACTGTGTGTCTGTTGAACTTTCTTTTTTTCTTGTAATAGAGCCCAAGGCCTTGGAATTGATTTATTTACTGTAATTTTCTGCGACAGGGTGCCTGCAGTGTCCATCTTTTAAGCAGTGTACGTGGCCCAATAGGTCCAGTATCTACCAGATGCAAGGTTTTCTTGTGCAGATCTGTTTTAGTACCAGGCGGAGGAAATGTGGTTCCTGTTCTGAAATCTGCTGCTGTAGTTTTAACAAGGTGTGGATATTTAGGCCTCCTTTTTCCATTAAACTGCATACACCAGAATAGAAGTATATATGCATGTTATTTCTGGTTTTCCTTTCGATTTATTTTGGTAGGGGTGGCTTCATCTTCTTTTCTCTGGCTTTAGTGTATAAATGTCCTGTATCTCAAAACTTTATGCGTTAACATATATATGCAGGTCCTCCTATGATGCTTTAAATGGAAACCCTGTTTTACTTAAATTGATCCCAGCCGTTGCTATCATTACTTTTGCTGTTTGGGGTCTTGGGCCACTATTGCGTTTAGGAAGGGTGGTATTTCTTCAAGTATGTGTTATTTTTCTTATATTTATTTAGTTTCTATCATTGCGTTTTCTGTTTGTGGTTCGATTATGTTATGGAGCTGATGCTTTTAATTGTTCCATGGCTATTGTCTGCAGCGGAATGATAACACTTGGAAGAAAAGTAGGTCACACTATGTCATGACATCTTACCTCCGGCCTTTGCTTCTTTGGAGTGGAGCAATACTTATATGCAGGTTTACTTACACAATAGGAGAAGTTAGTGCATGTCAGGATGAAAATTTATGTTAGAGGTCCCTTTACATTTTTATTTACTGAAAACTTGTTGCCATCCAATTTATCAGCACTAACTGCAACAAGGTTTATTTCAGAGCATTGGATCCTGTGGTCCTACCTTCAGAAGCTAGCCAGGCTGTCAAGCAACGTTTCATAAATTTTGTACGATCATTATCAACAGTTCTGGCATTTGCCTATTGTTTGTCAAGGTGGGTGCAATTTTGCTGCTGTGAATGTGTTCTTAGTAAATTTTTTATTTCTGTCGGTGAACTAGTAGATTGGCTTGTGATCAATTGAATTTTGATTTCAGAATCAGAAGTGGCATCAACTTTTTTAATCAATTAAAAGTAATTTGAACATTGAGAATGTCCACGTGCCTGGTTTGAAAACTGAGAATGTTCGAACTTTTTTTATTAAAAAACTCGAGTTCTTCTGCCAAGACGTAGTTAATTTCATTTTTTTGGCATATTTTTTCCTTTTGGGGATGTGCTCTTTGCGTGTGGGTGTTTTTTTTTGTCTTCCATCTTTGATCCTGCAATCGCTGTTTCAGTACAACTATTTAGTTGAGTGGCGGTTTGGGATTTGGGCTTAAATTTTGATACTGTTGCCATACTTTTTCTTTGCAGCTTGAATCAACAAGCACAAAAGTTCTTTACGGAGACGAGTGACCCGAGTGATACGAGAAACGTATGTTTTTGATACTTCCTCTGAAGGGAACTATGATCGTTTTCATGTTCCCTTTCATTAAATTGTTATCGTTCTCTTGCATTTATACATTGTGTTGGGGATCTTAACTTTCTTTTTTGAGTAACACTGAGTACAAAGTGTAAAAAATGATTAATAATTTGATGAATTTATCTCATCTACGTGCATTTATTTTACTGCTTCTTTTGACCCCTTTGAAATAGGTTGTAGCATAGTTTTCCTTTTCCAGCCAAGTTTTTGTTAATGGGAGATATTATGTTATGTAATTACATAACCATTTAAGGGTTTATAGTGTATAAGTTCATTTTCTCTTTATATGATGACTCTTTCTCGGACAGATGGGCTTCAGCTTTGCTGGCAAGGCTGTCTATTCTGCAGTTTGGGTTGCTGCAGTATCATTGTTCATGGAGTTGCTGGGATTCTCAACCCAGAGATGGGTAACTGCTGGGGGTCTTGGCACAGTATTGCTCACCCTGGCTGGTCGTGAGGTACAGATCTCTCTTCCCCTGATATCATAAAATGGAAAAGATGAAGTTGATTGATCATAACAAATTCTTCAGTAGCCATATCATATACATTGAAATTCCTTATCCAAATTAAAAGATACGGTGTCTTTTAAATTTTTGCTGACTATGGGTGACCTAATTTTTTATTTATTTATTCTAACTCAGATATTCACAAACTTCCTTTCAAGTGTAATGATCCATGCCACACGGCCATTTGTTGTTAATGAGTGGATTCAGACTAAGATTCAAGGCTACGAAGTTTCTGGTACAGTTGAGGTATGTCTTTACTTTGCTAATACATCATTAAATGGAACAGTGGGTAGGAGGAAACAATAACGGCAATTCTGATACCTACGATTGCTTCCACCTTAAACATTATATGACTAACAATTTAATTCTTCTGCAAAACAAATACTGGAAGTGAATCTTTTATGTTCAGTTTAGCCTTTTTATCTTTTGAATAATTTGTTACATTGTCCAGCATGTGGGTTGGTGGTCACCAACAATTATAAGAGGCGATGATCGTGAAGCAGTTCACATTCCAAATCACAAGTTCACTGTAAGTGTCGTCAGAAATCTTACCCAAAAGACTCATTGGCGCATCAAGACCCACCTAGCCATCAGTCACTTGGATGTCCATAAAATCAATGTGAGTAGCAATTTCAGTTCACTGGCTTGATAAGCTTGTGCTCCATGAACTTTGTGTTCTACCATCTCATATGAGAACCTGGTCCATCCTTTGATGTCTGCAGAATATTGTTGCTGATATGCGCAAGGTTCTGGCGAAAAATCCTCAAGTAGAGCAACAAAGATTGCATAGAAGAGTTTTTCTGGACAATATTAATCCAGAAAATCAGGCTCTTATGGTAAGGCTTTTATGCTGTCCTTTCTGAAGCTTTTTCGATAAGAAATTTTGAAGTTATTAGTTAAAAACCACCTTGTAAGTCTCTTGTAGTGATTTTTTAGTTCTCCTCTCTGCTCCCTCAGCCCAAAATGGTATATGATATCTTTTCTTTCAAAAAGTAATAAGTTCTTTTACTTTCAAATATATCATGGAAATTGTTGTGTATGCTTGGTCTTCCACTTCTTTATCTTCATCCACATGGTCTTTGCAGAATCAATAGAAAAGCTAACGTTTTGATTTTCCAATGGACACGCAATCTTATATAATATACTCCTCTTGTTTGTTTTCCTTTCTTTTCCATTATAATAACTAAATATCTGGTCTCACAAATGGTCCAATATTTTCATTTACAGGTTTTAATATCTTGCTTTGTTAAAACATCCCATTTTGAGGAATATCTCTGCGTGAAGGTAAGCGTACTTTATTTGTATATGATTATGAAATCATGATTTCTTTGAAAAAAGAAATAAAAAATGCTTTAATTTAGTCTGAATTTTTTTTTCAACTTTGAATTGGATTCCAGTAGAACTTATAGTTTTGTGGAGATGCTGAATAATATTAAATGGAAAGTCATGCTCACTAGCTTAATGCTTTATAGTTTCATATGGATTCCAGTTGCATGATTGTGGATACTTCATACTGAGATTTATTTAGTACAATAGTAATACCAGAACCTGGCTTGGATATTTTGACCATTCTTCGCTCTTCTTTCTACTACATTGTTTCTTCACGAACCTTTCAAGAGATAGATGGCTTATAGATGTTCAACAAGATAAGTTTGCCTTCTCTTGGTATTTCCCTTTTCGTTGGTTTATAGTTGAGAACAGGTGTTCCCGTGAACTAATGTCATTTGATGACTGCTTCATAAGTTACTCAGAATCAGTTTTACCTCTTTAAGCCAGACCTTGGAGTCAAATTTTGGATTGTTTACTAGGTCTAAAGGTTCCTAAGTGTGTCTGCATGCCCGAACTTGTAGTTGTTTATGGAGATCCCTATCTTCTAACGCTGTTATATAAAGCTTTGACAAAAGGTCGAGTATTTTTCTCATATAAGCTTCTATGGATGAAATGAAACAGGAGGCAATACTTTTGGATCTTATCAGGGTTGTCAGCCATCATCGTGCCCGGCTTGCCACACCTATCCGCACAGTGCAGAAATATTATAGTGAGGCTGACTTGGAAAATGTGCCGTTTGCGGACACCATTTTTAATCGTGCTGGTGGAGCAACTAACCGCTCTTATCTGCTTATTGAACCTTCTTACAAAATCAGTAGCGATGACAAAAGTAAGGCTTCAACTCGCCCAGCACGTCCCAACGGAGATAAAGCTGAAGTGGCCTCAGCATCGGACTCCAGGGGGTCGGATACGAAACCTGGGCAAACAGTAGGAGATGCACAAGCACCGGGTGAAGATAAGGTCGCTGCAACTTCAAGTTCAAGCTCAACCTCAGCAATGGCGGCACCTGATGGTTCAGTTCGAAACAACTCTGAAATGCTGCAGCCCAAGAATGCAGGGAAGGAGGCAACCGGAGTTGAAACCAAAGATACATCTCCTCCGCAAAAGGTGACGGCTAAGAAGCCTGCCGTTGCTTCACTGGAGACTGGTAGTGAAAAAACAGACGTTCCTTCAGCAACTTTACAGGCAAAGCAAGATGGCGAGAAGCCTGTTGCACCACCATCAATAGGCAGGCCTCCTTTGGAAGAGAACATTATTCTTGGTGTAGCTTTGGAGGGATCAAAGCGAACCCTCCCAATTGAGGAAGATATGCCTCCATCTCCAACCACAGAATCAAAAGAATTCACCGCCAGCTGTAATGGCGGAGGGGGAGGGTCTCCTCCCGTTGGCAAGGATGCGAAAGACGGGTAAATATTGCCGTCATTTTCTAACGCAGTTATTGAAGTGTAAAAGATGCATGCCGCTGAGTTTTTGAAGCTGGTATTACATTGTCTTCCATGATTGCTTGAAAATCTGTCGAAACCAAAATTTATAGGTTGAAACGACCAGTTTCTCCCATCCCTGGAATAAAATCTCGTAGGAATTAAGGTTAACATATTCAAATGACTTCAAATTATCGGCCTTTGCTCGATCAAGAACCGGCCAGATTGAATCAAGCAGCCGGTGTTTTGGTAAGAACAGCCATTTTGTCATTCCATCTCTCCTCCACAGGCGAGCATCAACAGTCTATACAATATGAGCTCAAACGAAAGCCTATACAATAATAAGACCGATAATTCTAGTACTTACAAAACCAAACGACCGATTGGCGTTAAAGCCGAATCCACAACCTCTGATGTCGATTTCAATTAAGCTTGACACATGCAATCGGGGGCAGGATATGTATATATGGACTGCTTCTCCTTCCTTAACCTGATCTGCCCTTGCCGGTTTCTATGCCCATTGGAAACTGCACGCTGGAACTCCGACCATTCCATATTATTATTCACAAAAAGCTTGCCAAACAATGTCATGCTTGGATTAATAGTCTTCAAGTTCATGTACGCCCGATGACCCATCTGATGATACAGAATTGAATACGGTTTATACGAGGACAATAACAAACTATTTTGGGCCTGTCTTCACTATATACTAGAACCACAGATTTAATGTCTAGATATTCTGATTAATTCCCTCGCATCTTACGAAGACAAATAGTTACCGAGTATTGAACTTGATATCCTTACCAGTGCATTATGCATATTCCCGGGAGAAGCAGAAATGAAGATGTCACTTTGCATGCTTACGTAATAGTCCACTGCAGCTAACAGCGAAGCCTTGCCTTCAAACTTGGCCCTCTCCCCTGCAGAGGCAAGACCCTTCTTATCTTCCATTAGTGGAAACAATGTCCTCAATGTTGAGATCCTTGCTTCTCCGCCATAAACCTGAAGAGAAGTAGATCTTTTATCCAAAACCCTAACGGAAATACACTTTCAGCCTTTACTGGGAGGGACACACCCTAATAACAGCATGGAATTCTATAAATGCAACACAAACCTTGTGGGAAGCAAGATACAGCCGAGTACTATTGTTGAAGCCCAAAGCTGCTAGAAGCAATCCAATCTCTTCAGGAGTTAAAGGGCAACGCCCTTGATATCGCAACTCCTCGTCTGTGAACTGAGACTTTAGGACCCTGCCCTGCCAAATTACTTGCCGATATTTTGCAAGGGCGAGTTTCTCGGCTTTACCACCACCAAAATCACAGGCTGAATGAGCAGCCATGTCCTATAGGTATGTACAACAAAAGAGGACATCAGGTAATACTGATCTAGACGTGTTATTAGGGTTCTTAGGAAAAGCTTGAAAATTTCTCAAAAGATTATTTTGAGCACCATATATTTCATAAAACTTATATCAGCCCTAAGACTCCAAATTGTTTAAATAATCAAACATGCCTTGGATATAAGAAAATCAATAACATACCTTATCAAAACGGAGATGCAAAACAGCAAATTTCCCAGCTGCCTGTTTCTCAATCTCATTTCTTCCATCTTGTGAGCCAGTTGTTGCTTCTTGGTTTCTATTAGGAGGGAGGCGGAGTCGATTAACAAGGGTTCTTCCCAATTCCTGGATATGAGGAACAAATGCTAAAGCTTGGAAATTGACTTTACAACGTAGACGCTGGATGTTTTCAGGCAAGTTGTCAAAAGTCAGACGATGAGAAAATGGGGAAATAGCTGCCACTCCGTACCTGTATCAGTGAACCACAAAGATATTTTTTTAGTTCCTAAATAGAAACCTATTGTAGCCAAACATATGCATATACTTACGATTGGTAGCTCAAGTTGTGCACTGGTAGCTCAAGTTGTACACAAAAAGATGTTTGAAAATAAACCCTGAGGATATTTTTGGCATAGTCTAGATAAAACATTGAAATTCCATAACTAGAGAAGCAAAATATAATGTAAATTGAAAAGAATGTGTCTTTCCATGCAGAGGCACAAGTATTTCTATGCTCAAATACTTCTGACTGTATGTTGTATGCATTTCCAACAATTATTTCCCAGAGCCGTTTGTTGAATCATAACATTTATAAAGCATTCCTTGATATGACAACTTTCTTCTGTTACCAGAAAAATAAATGACAACTCATTTCCAAGTTTACAACACAAGCCTATCAGGATCACAATTTTCAGAAATAAAAATTTGCAGTCCAATAAAGGAAGGAAGACAAGGAGTATACGAAACTAACTCATAATCAAAAACAAAAAACTGCAAGAACAGGGCTCAAGTAATTAAGCAAGAAGTTCACTCAATTTCAGAGCAAGTAAACTGACATCTGCAATATTGGCAAGACATTTTCCAGATACCAATCAGAAGAAGCATGAACAGGTGTTTTTTTTATTCTAGTAATACGTATGCCAGTAGCATAATACTCCCTAGTGCTCCAAGAAAATTCACTAGGCAAGTCTTTAACTACTGAAACTTCGTCGCGTAGAACATCCAAAAAGTGATCCAAATCAAAAATTTCCTCAAAGGAACTGCAAAGCACACAGAATTTTTTCACATCAGTGACTTGACTCAGGACATAAATGACAAATTTTAAGAAAGGCTCCAGGTTAGCGTACTCACGGTATACCTTGAATCTTGCCACACAGGATTAACTTCAAGGTGTGGAATAACCAGTGTCGCATTCAAAAGTTTAGCAACAGCAACTGCATCACAAATCTTTCATTTTTTTCAAAGAACCAAATAAAGTTGATTAGATAATTTCATTACAGAAGCCCAATTGGGTATAATATCACAAAAAGCAAAAAAATCAAGCAAATGGGAGTACTTGTGTAACTTCATATCCATGAGATACATTGCTTAGCAAGAATTTCCTTATAAAATTTTAAAACCCACCCCCATTTTCTGCTGATTCAAGCCCCCATCAAGGAACACCTGAATAAACCCAGTTGTATATTCTTTCGGCAATGCTGAAAGAAAACGATGGGAATTTCATCAGTAACAAGTAATTTACAGTCACATATAATGTGGTCTCTTCAGCACTCACATGATAGACTTTTGGGCTCTTGGAGACAATTTTTCCATCCTTGTTTTGGCAAGGGAGACCAAAGCTTGCTCTGTTGCTCAAAAGACTGGATTTAAAAAAAAAAAATGAACCTCCTATTAATATATGCAATTAGAGAAATTGTTCATACCAATTCTTAAAAAAGAAAAAAAAAAAATCAAAGGGGAGAAAACAACTGACAGATTGGAGAAGCAGAGCCGAGTTCAGAAGATGCAAATGTCGGGACCTTGGAGCATTCCATTCCTGCATAAAACCCATTTCAGAATTATCGCCATTTCAAGAGATTAAGGATTTTCATTAACAACGACTTCAAACTGTGAGAATGGCTCTTACCGAGAAGATGGAAGGAGAGGCACGACCGAATGGGCCGAAGAGATTTTGGCATAAGGCCGGGAAAAGGATCACCAAAAGGGCAACTAAGGCGGCTCTCTGAGACGGGCTCGGATAGTAGTAGCCGTAATAATAATCCCTTGGAAGCTTCATGGGTTTGTTTGCGTTTGAGTAAAGACCCTAATTTTCACATTGATTGTGTGTGTTAAGCTGTGTATGAAGAAGGGTTGCAGAGAAGCTCACCGCTATCGTCAATGGAGATGACAACGAAAGAGGACTGTCAATCGGATCTATCTTCTTACGGGAAAGAAAGAAACAAGGGGAGGGTGCATTGGAGGTTATGGTGTGGACGTACTCAGTTGAAACTGAATGAGCCGGAATCGTCGAAGCCAAATACTCTTTCTAAAGATTATTTTTGGTTATTTTGTAACAAAAAAAATTATTTTTCCTTAATTTCATTGAAGAATTAATTACTAGTGTAGTGTTCTCTCACCCTTATCCAAGGGTTGAAATATCGGTATCGATAAATATATTGCTACTCAAATTTACGGATATATCGTTTTAAATATCGATATCGTTTACGGTCAATAAAAATGACGAAAATTTAGTTTAAAAGTTGGAAATTTTTAATGAAACTTTGGAAAAAAATTTAAGTATTCAATAATAGTTATATAAGACTAATAAAAACTATATACTGATTTTGATATAATAAATATATGATGAAAAATATAATACAATAGGATTCTGAAGATGACTAATAATATAAAATTTTAAACATAAACATAAATTAAAGTGAATTACTATAATTGAATGTTAATATAATTAAAAAAACATAAAAATAAGCATAATAATGGAGTTTACATTTACATAATAATTTAGAAAATCGAGAAGTTTAAATTTACATAATGATTTAGAAAATTGGACATAATAAGTGAAAATTAGAAGTAAAACGAATTCTCATTAACTGTATGTTCATCTTATATTTTTTTAAAATCCATTAATATTCAAATTAACCATTCAACATAATTTGCTTCTAAATCCATTAACATTCAAATCAACCTTATATTTATATTCCCAAATTTTCTTATATCAAATACTAATTTAAATCTAAAACATATTATATCGGATATTTAGAATTATACTCATATGCTATCTAATTAACTTAAAAGTTGTATCATTAAACACAAAACTTACAAATAAAAATAGACTTCATAATATAGAACTAAATTGAAAGTTAACTTCGATTTTTTCATGGTAATTCAAGAAGTTTATAGAAATTTTTTCAAAAAATGAGATTCAAAGTGAAAAGACTGAATTCGTAAAAAATCGAAAATAAATTAGATTAAAATAAAATAAAATATTACATTATTTTTAATTAAATTATAAATTTTTAATTATATTTAATTATAATTTATTTGAATACATACACGCTATACATCATAATTGTTTATTTTTAGTTTTAATTTGAAAACTCTAATTAAAAAAGGTGACCATGATTGTCACATCATGTGCCACATGCGTTGGATGGAAAATTTAGGATTTGACTTGGTACCCATAGAATTATTGTTTAAATTATATTCAATCTAATAATATTTCCTTTATTTACGTTATAAAATAAGATTTTAAGTGTCGTAATGAGAGTCTCATGTAAACAATCATAAAGAATGACTTAGATATCAATGTTGATATATTCTCTTCAATATCAATGCATTAAACAACCAACAAAAAAGGAGTCTTCCTGACTTTTGACCAACATATCCCACATTCAAGTTTGGTGTAATTCACAAAAATTAAAGATTATCACACGGGACAAACCGCGAGTTGTGGTACTTGGATGAGATTTCTTAAGATGTTTCCTTTTTTCAAATCTTTCCACTCTTCCCACGGCTATATTTTGAACACTGAAATTAGAAAGAAATTACCTCATTTTACAGTGATCAAAATTTATAGACGTTTTCAAAAATTGTATACGAGAGAACAAAACAAACTAAAATTGTTTAGTTATATAACTTAATCAAGGCTGGATTCGTTTTCTTGCAGATAAATAAGTTCATTAACATTTAAATGGATGATGCATCCTACGTATCTAAACTATTCTTCCTCCAATACATCCGCATACCTCAAATTGGCCTTATAGAGACCAGACCCTATTCACAGAGTTTTCGGGGTCAATTACCTAACAAAATACTTATTCACAACCACCCAGTGAAATACAAAAACAGCCTCCCCTTCAATACTTCATATGACACCCTTCAAGAGCTGGTGGTATGCAGCAACCCTTCTACAGCCTGTTGCTCATGTGACTCGGGCACCCGAACATCAGCCAATATCTGCACATCATCACTTGAGATTGTTCTGTTGTCAACCATATTAGAATCTGGTCCAAGTCCTGCTGTAAGCCGAAGCCTTTTTGCAGCCTGATCTTGTGACTCATCCATCAGCCCATCACCGAACTGCACATCATCATGTGGGACTGTTTTGTGATCCGCCATCTCAGAGTCTTGTTCAAGTGGTGGTGTGTCTCGCAACCTTTTTGCAGCCTCTTTCACTTGCAACTCAGGCACTGGACTGTCATCCAACATCTGTATATTATCGCGTGAGACTATCACATCAGAGTCTTGATGCATTGGTATATCAGTATTTCCTTGGCAGGAACTTCCATGAATTGGTGCATCCGCTCCATTTTCATTGCCATGGTCTTGAGAAGTTATATTTTCATTGCCAATGGGTACCATTTCATGGTCTTCAGAACTTCCATTTTTATTGTTCCCATGCAACTCATCATGGTCACAAGAACGTTCACTTTCATTGCCATCACATACCTTATCATGGTCTCGACAGCCTTCATTTTCATTGTCATCATGCACCTTATTGCGGTCTTGAGAGCCTCCATTTCCATTGCCATCAAGCACCATACAATCGTCTACAGAACCTTCAGCATACTCCTCATGCACTAGCTCCTCCTCATGCTCTCGAGAACTTCCATTTTCAATGCCATCAAGAACCTTATCATGATCTTTAGAACCTGCATTTTCACTGCCACTACCCATCGCTTCATGGTCTCTAGAACCATCATTTTTATTGCCATCTGGCATCTTATCAGGATCTTGAGATTCTTCCATTTCAGAGTCACCATGCACCCTATCATGGTTTTGAGATCCTCTATTTCTGTTGCCGCCTTGCGGCTTATCAGTGTCTTGAAAAGCTTCCTTTCCATTTCCTCCATGCACCATACCATTGTCTAGAGAAGCTCCATTTACATTGCCATCATGCACCGTATCATGGTCCTGATAACATTCAATAATAGAAGCATGCTGATTGCCTGAAGCAGAAACAAGGGCCTCTGATAAACAGGTGGCATTTTCCATTGATGGGCAACTGTTTACATCCATTTCTTCTCTCTGACTCTGGCCCAAATCCACCCCAACTGGATGGTTTTCAATGATCGCTATATCTTCAGAATGGTCAGAGGCACAAGATGTTTGAGGGGATGAATCAATGTTTCCCTTTTCTGCCTGTGCAGAAATACCCAAGTCATAGGATGTCTCAGCTCCACAAGCTGTTGGCGTGTATGGAAGGCCACAACTTTGTGATGCCATTCCAGTTATTTCCTGAAAAGCAGAGTCTCCTGTAGGCAAAAAAGTAAATTGCTCTCCAGGTTCGTTGTCTTCCTGTTATGAAACAAATACGTAAGTGCCAGAATTGCTGCCTCATGCTGAATCTATGTAAGTCATGTATCCATTCAACATGTTTAACAGTTCCAAACCCATAATGAAAAGAAAGGAAAGAAACAAATATTAAAATTTATCAGTCCAAGGAAAAAAGAGGAACATAAGGGAACGATAAGTAATTTTAAAACAAAAGATACAACTATACCAATGACTGGGTATTGTCAATATACCTCTCTCCCCCGAACATACATAAGCTTTATAAATCAACATCCAAAGAAAACATACAAAAAAAATCACGCTTTCAATCCCAACAATCATAATTAAAACAAATGTATTCCTAACAGAACATGAATGAATGATGAATCGTACCTCTATTGGTGGGATAGTTCCATTAAGACCGAAAAAGGATGACTTTTCGTCAAATGATTGATATTGTCCATATACTGAACCAGCAGATGTTACTGGCTCAAAAAGGTCCCTGAGAACCAAGCCTGCATCATTAACACACTCAGAACTCCTGTGAGAAGATGTCGATAATAGAGTAATTTCAATCCCCTTCCCTGCTTGACAACTTGATACATTTTCTTGGCACGTTATAGCAGGACAAGATCTTCCTGAAAATGACTGAAGCCTGGCTTCATGCCCATTACATTCTGCAAATTTAGCCTGGCCTTCATCGCTAGAAGCTGCTGAAGAGACTTCTCGATGACGATTTTCAAGGAGCTCAAAAATTAACCTCTGGATAAGAGTACGCTTTAGGGAAGCCTCAGAAGGAAGAAACCAATCTGCAGTAAGCTGGTAACAGAAGTTGTGGTTATGCATGACCAAAAATTGAAGTGAAAGAGATATAAGCATTGTATTATAAGTCTAGAAGTTAAATTTATTATGGGAAAAGGGCGCATGATTTCTAGGCATTAAAAACCCATTTGAATTCCAGAATTTGTGTCTAAAGTCTAGGTTTGTCCCGATATCTGTTTATTTCATTGAAAGGCATCAGAGCTGATAAATCTTAGAATGAGAGCTTCAGATGTGATGCACTAATATAGGACCACCGAGTAATAGGAAGAAAGGTTGAATTCCTTGCTAGAAATTGAAACTTCACATGCTAAAAGTAAATGGTATATTTCCCATAACCATACTTTGCATTGAGGACTTTCAAGAATTCAAATATACCCAAGTAAATGGAATCTTCCCTATCAATTGTTGATATGCTTAGTTTTTATCCACCAGTTAATAGCAAACATGCCATCTACAGCTCAGAATATGATATGACATTTGGTTTTTGGTTTTCACTTTTGTGCTTGAGATATAACGTAAGAATATGGGGGCAAAGGAAGGATGGTGTGATATATGGAAAAGAAATGTTACAGGAAAGGTACTGAAAATTAGAACTTAAAACTACGCATCAAAAACCAAAACCTATTTTAAATTGTTTTCACTTCCAAGATTTTGTTTTCATACATTGTTCTTTATTTCATTCCCTCCCTCCCTACCTCTTCTCTTCTACATTCCTCATTCCCCCCATATACTTTCCCTTATATCTCAAACACAAAATGTGAACTAAAACCAGCTAAACGTCAAACGGTCCCTCCATACAGCAAATAATAGGAATGACTTCACTTATTTTCATACTCTACTTATTTATCTTTTAAACCATAATTTCAATCCAATGACTTAAGAGTATGCTATGTTTACTACTGAAGTACTTGGACACTCCTCCATGTATGTAATAAATAAAAATATACCACAAACACAAGAATAAATGTTTTTTTTTTCAGTTATAATTTATCTTATGTTTCACATACACTTCACATATACGCTCCCCCGTAATTATGAAATTGATCATCTGCTCAGAATGGCTCCAAAACATCTACTTCTGGAATTACAGGTTCTAATTATGTTACCAAGAAAAAATAATTGCAGTAGCAAGCCACCATGAGGTGCACAGAACAAGTAGAAAACATGAATATATTAGGGTCTTAAATATATAAAAGTAACACGCCACATCATTCCTACTACGTAAAAGGATAAAAGTATTTAAGAAAAACTAATAAAATTAGAAAAAACCTGGAAACAAAGTAGAACACTTACAAAGCTGGAGAACTTGGTTACTTTGAATGGACTGAAATAAAGAGGAGCTTCTGCCAAAAAGAGCTCCAGATAGTGAAGCAAAAACAGGCCACAGTCAAATGAATTTTCCTGTTGCGGTAGCTGAAAGGCATGCAAACCAGTGTCAAAACGAAAAGAAAGAAGCAAAGAGTGGCTTTGAGATCACAATTTATAATGAAAGAGCTTATCTGATTCCCTAACTCATTTCTAATGCTAATCATAGAAAACACATTCATCTAATATCTATTTATAAACATTTAGGAGAAAAAAAAAAAAAGAGGAATAATACTTTAGTTGTTTTTTACTGTTAAAGGATGACAAAATTTCCATACTGCATTAGAACCTAAACTATATTGATTCTTAACAACAGAAGTGCAGATTGAGAGTAACAAAAATAGTTTGGTGCACCACTTTAATATTCGTCTACCTTAATATACATGTCTGCAAATTTTTGTGTACTTAATTTAGTGAAAAAAAAAATTCATATTGCTCCTGTGCGCTGTGCCAAGGCAAAAGTCGTAGCATTTATATGCCAAGTATCAGATCACCTAGACTTGATATATCAAATAAACTCAAAGTAAAGCTATCAGAGTTAACCAACCTCATATGGATGGCACACATTTGCTAAATTAGGTCTGCGCTTCCAATAACCCAGAGTATATTTGTCAAACTAAGATTAGTTGTTATTGAGTGATCTAAACTGCATGAAGATTCCACAAGCTTTACAAAATACACTGACACCATTTTATCTCTCCAGACCATTTCAGAAAGAAAATAAATAAAGGTCATCATAATAAACAAACGTGGAACCATCTCGCACATTAATCAACTATTTACATTCTCCATCTTTCATCTAAATCTATCAGTCTGAATAGCAAGATTTTGTATCAATTAATTCCAGTAATACGCTAATAATAAACAGACATGAAACCATCTCACACATTACTCAACTACGAACATTCCCCATCTTTCATCTAAATTTCTATCATTCTGAACAGCAAGGTTTTGTATCACTTAAGTTACAGTGATATGCTAATAGTATCATATGACTCAACTGTGGCCTATAAGACCACTCTTTCATCTCAAACTTTCAGCATAGAGCATTTAGGAAATTCTTCATATTCCATCTCTAAAGAATTAGGTAAGACTGGAGAAATACCTCAAGTGGGACAAACCGCAAGTTGTGGAACTTTGATGAGATATCTTCAGATGTCTCCTTTTTCCTTTCTTTCCACTCTTCCCACAAGTAACTATCATTTGAAAAATAAAATTAGAAGGTTTGAATTCTGAAGTTGAATTAAAGAATAGAAATATTATCCAAAAACCCATTCTTAGCATCCAGCTAAAAAAAGATTAAATCGTCTTAATAGGAAAGCATATAAAGAAGAATATCATGTGTTGTCTCCTCAAAAAGTTAGAAAATCATGCCAGTTTACTTGACAATTATCTAAGTTACTCCCCCAAATCCCCTTTAATGCATACTCCAACGAATAAAAGCTTCAAGTACTCGTATAGAAGAAAGCCACTTAAAATCCAGAAGGGCGGGGGAAACTTGAACAAGGAGGCTAGATTTAATACAGTACAGCATTGGCATGCATTATTTCTTGGATACAAGACTAGTCATATAAACCAGTAGTATTCGCACCACCCATCAAATTTTAAAAAATAAAAAACTAATCATCCATTAGACAACAATGTGGAATTCATTAACCATTAACTTCCTTATAAAATTTGTGATGGGGCTTAATTAAATCACAATTATTCAGAGGAATGATATGTTTACTATTCAAGAAGATTGAATAGGAAACAAATAGTTCAAAGCATCATGATTCATATAAGCCATTGGGCCTGTATGACTTTGTAATGCTTCTTTTGTTTATACAGCGAACATACACACAAAATATCGTGTGTGTCAACCAAAAGGGGGTCATGAATTTACAAAGAAGAAAGGTTATTTTCCTTTTTTCCTAATAAGAGATGTTTATTCAAGAAAACACAGTAAAAAAATAAAAATAAAACACCCATATGCTTCAAGGTCATACATTTACAATCAGCTGTAATTGTAATTATTCTATCAATCAAAGGGAATTTACAATCGAATTGACATTAAAGTAAAAAATCTTTCAAATATCCATTGTCCAAAGGATCTTGTAACAATTTCATTCTTTTTTCGGTTTTGCAAGCATCTAGAATCCAAAAACCACCATATCCTACACACTTTTAGCATTTGAGCCCAAGACCACCTGGTTTCTCACTTGTTAAGAGTCCAACTTTGAATAAGAGTATCAGAATAATTAGAGGAATACGAAAAGAAAGGACTACGTAACACCAGATTTAACAAAAGTAAACAAGAATAAGAAAAACGTACAGACTACATCAAACAACAAATAAAAATGAACTTCAATAGCAAAAGGATACCTTTGAACTAAATTTTTCAGACCCGTATGACTTCCTTTGATAGAATCCATGTGCAAAATACAAGGTACTTTAATTGACTTGCCTGAGTCTCCATCTGAAAATGTCCAATATACATAAACATTGTTGAAGATTCACAAATACACAAATCATATTGCAACAAAAACTTACCATTAAGTCCAGGCACTTCACCAGGATGACATATAACTATCAGACTCCAGTGTAGACTAATTAAAAAGCACAAAAACCACATATCAGCACCACATTGAATTGAGTTTATTACAAGAGGCAAAATGATGGTAAAAGATCATACTTGTAGTTTATAGGAATGAAGATGTAATCCTTTGCAAATAAATCCACCTTCCGTGTCCATTTACGAACTCGTTGAAAAGCTGCTCTTCCATCAGAAATGCTGGATGGATCTTTGTCCAGGTCAGCCAGCTTCCGAAAGAAAAAACTATTGAAAAAGTGGAACCGATGCTTTTCCTCAGGTTGAATCCGATTCTTCAAATACCTGTTAATTGATAGAATTTAATGAGTGGTTTGAATTTTAAAAATGGAAAAACTTACAACCAAAACAATCACGTTAGGATGCCAATTGCTAATAAAGACAATCAGAAATTTCCATAAGAATCGTCTTTCAGAAATAGAAACTATAATCAATTTGGCTTTCTCATTTTCATTTTTGGGTTAGAGGGGACAAATCATGAGAAAACTGAGGGATACAGAAGAGGAGAGGAAGTATGGTAGGTAGGGCAGATGTAGGAGAACTGTTTAACGAAAGGGACATGAAAATAAACAAAAAATATTTTAAGTTGTTTACACTTTCAAGATTTTTTTTTTCATTCATTATTACTTATTTCATGAAAACCAGGTAATATTTTCATTCTTCTCTGACTGGTTCAATGCTAGACATCATACTTCATGACCAATAGGGTATTTAAAGTGTAGTCTTCTATCGTTACAATAAGTAATGTAGTCATTAAAGCCCATGCATTTCTGCCTTAGTAAATGCATACTACAAATATGTTGAAAAATATGGAACTAAACAATCAAAATCTTGTGTCACTACTACTAGAAATTATAATCTGTTTCATCTTCAGGTGGCAATAAGGACAAAAATTATGCACGTGAACTCATCCATGAAGCTTACTTGATATAGAAGTCAATAATTGTATCATTTACAAATGTCTCTGGCTGTAAGAGATCAACATCTCTCTTGCTGATGGAAACAGCATCTGCATCTCCTTTTGGATATACAACTTCTTCAAAAGGCTCATCAAAACTGTATAACATCTCAAAATTTTTCAGTATATGTCATACAGCAACAATAACAAACAGTTTTTAACTAAACTCCAACTCTATCAATTCTCAAATTTCAAAATGACGTAATAAGAAATGGGACCACAGAAATTGAGTCTTCGGGCATTTGTTCAATGATTGAAGCGGAAAATGCACTTATTCACAATATATACTGAAATCGTATGAAAGAAAGCCGCGGAAGTAAAACAAGCCCTGTCAAACTATGATAATGTGACACCCATGCATATACAACAAGGAAAAGGAAGTTAAAAGCTATTTCCAAACCTCGTCATATAAGAGAAGATAAAACAAGATTAATAATAAACATAAATAACTACAGAACTCAAAAGGCTGAAATGAAAATTTGACAACTTTGTTAAAAGGAGAGGGAAAAAGAAATATCATCAAGAATACCAACACAAAAAGCATCATTATAACTTGTACCATAGTAGTTACACTGAAAAGGAACTAGGATCGCTTTAACTTACTTTGGAAAATGATGTCTCGACCCGAGTGAATCATCCTCGATGTCCATGCTACTTGTACCAAAACAGGAAAAAAATATGATTTCATGACTGTGCAGAACTACCAAAGTAAATGAATTACAAGTGCACAATGCACAGAAGAGCTAACACAATTTTACAATCATGACAAACAATTTCACAGATAAAAAATAAAATGTGAATCCAGACAATTTGATTTCGATAAGAAACCTAATAGATGTGAACAGAGAAAGATAATAGCAGCACACAAAAAAAATATATATATACACAAAGATGTACCCTTGAATAACTTACATCACTGTAAAGAGGCAAAAAGACTGGACACTGTCTGGCGCAGATACCACATAAAATATGTACATACTAAAAGGTACAAACACATGCAGATAGAGAACACCGTTCTAAACCTAGAGCATCTAATCCAAAAATCTCCTGTTTACCGAGTTTCTTTCACCATCAACTCTGATCTCCAATAAATGTAAAACACTATTACATTGACAAAGCATTTAAAACTACTAGAAAGTTATACTAAGGACAACTCCGAGTGAGACAGTTCCAAATACAAGGCTAGACTGCTGATGTCTTTCACTGACATACTACAATAAAATCCCTTTTGCTACTAAACTATATATCCCACTAAATCTGTCATATTATAATTACCCAAAACACCACTTATTCTACTTTATCCTAAACCTAACCCTTTTGCGGACAAAACTATAATGTTGGCAATGGTATTTCATTGCACTGATATTGGATACTGGAACCTGACCATTAACCATGAATCAGATTAGCTTGACAATATCATTGATATTGTTTAAGATATGATGTCCCCAATTGGTGTATGTTGGTCGATTTAACTATAATTTTGTTAAAGTTGGTACAACTAGAGAGTTAAGGAAGTATAATATTCTAGATGATGCTAAAGTTAGCAACATACAGTATCACACTATGACATCAATTTCTGTTCTCCTGTTTACCTTTTAAAAAAAAAAAAAGAGGAAGAAAAGAACATTGTTCTGATCCGGAAAAATTCAAATATCATTTCATTCTTATTGGCCTGTATACTCTAGTGGTAATATTAACAGAACGGCCCATTAATTTATCCAGTATATTGGCATAAAGAATAAGAGATGATTACATATGAAACAAAGGTAAATATAATATTAACCAACGCAACAGAAACAAACTTACTCTTCCAAAACAACCCATGCATTCATATATTTCACATTCAAGGACGCTATCCTTTCCTGGTGCTGGGACCAATAGGGCTCAACAACTGCAATCTTCAACTCCACAATGCCTAGAAGAGTTTGGATAGAAGTTACATCAGAAAAAAAAAAGTACGGGAGGCTAGACTCAAGTTAAGAGTTTAAAGTTCCATATAGATACTAAAGAACCACACTAACAAGTTTGGTCAAAATTAAAATCTCAAATTGTTCAAGAACTTGATTAAAAATCTCAAACCTTTCTTTTCGGAAATAGAAAATTGACACATAATACTAACTACATTAAATTTATCGTAAAGGGATCTCAACTGACTTGTCCATCTTTTTAAAACACTTTAGTCAATATACTTCCATTTGTGCATATTAATAAGGAATCTCCTACAATCCAGCCGATCACAGGAGATGGATTAAATCTCCTTGATCTGCTGAGATATGTCAAACGGTATCACCTTTGATTCCTTCCTTGTATAGCTAGTCAACTGTATGATTCTTTCCTAATCTTCCTAAATTGTACATACCTAGTTAGGTCTCTCTACAGCCTATATAAAGATAGCTACTGCTGTATTTCATAATTAATTCAATAAACAAACATTCAAACCTTTACATGGTATCAGAGCGGGTTATCCCACGTGGATGGCTTAACCGCCACACGTGCCACACGTTGCCCAGTCACTCGCTGCGTGGGGGCGTAGTGACGACAACCTGCTAGTGGTTGAAAAAAAAAAAAAAAAAAAAAAAGAGTTGAGAGAGGTATGAGACAATGGACTACGAATGTGGGACAATGGGCTCACATCGTCACGTGTTGGCTGGAAGAGCCGCCACACGTGAGGGGGCGTGATGGGATGTGAGGATAAGAGTCCCACATCGGAAAAGAGGAAATAGAATGTGTGCCTTATATAGCCTTGGGCAACTCCCCCTATCACCAATTGGTTTTAAACCCTAAGCTCTATGGCTGCCCAGACCACCGTCCCTGCCGCCCCCACCCCTTCACCACTTGCTGAACCAAACCCTACTCTTCCCACCCTTATCACCATAAACACCGCAGCCCAGCTCCCTATTAAGCTCACTGCCACGACATTCTTTTCGTGGCGAGCTCAGTTCAATGCTCTTCTTCGAGGGTATGACCTAATGGGCTATGTCGACGGCTCTCGACCATGCCCCCCCCCCCCCCCACCCCCCCAAACAGAAAATGCTCTTCATGACTTCTGGGTTCGTCAGGACCAACTGTTGCTTCACGCCATCCTGGCGTCCGTCCGTATCCCCTCAAGTGATCCAACTAATTGCTGCCGCCCCCACTTCCGCCGCTGCTTGGGCCCGACTCACTCATCTCTATGCCAGCAAAGCCAGAGCGCGCGTCCTTGGTCTCAAGGAACGCTTAACTCTTCTTCGCCAGCATTCCCGCCCCATCTCCGAATATTTTCAGGAAGTTAGGATCCTTGCTGATGAGCTGGCTTCCATCGACAAACCTTTGTCTGATGATGATCTCCTTCTCCATGTCCTTAATGGAGTCGAACCTGAGTTTAAGGAAATCGCAGCAGCTGTACGGTCCAGGGATACTGTTGTTCCTTTTGAAAATCTACATGATCTTCTGGTCCAACATGAGGCTGCTTCTAGCCGTGCAGCCCACACTACCGTACCCTCTCCCGTCACTGTCAATTTCACTCAGGCCCCTCGTGGCACCACCTCCAACCGCTCCAGCAGGAGTTCCTCTGGTCAGAAGTACCCCACTCAGTCCCCAGACAACCACCGCACCTCTGGTCACCGGTCCTATCACCAGTCCAGCGACGTCTCTCGTCGTCAATTCTCTTAGTCCACTGGTTACCGTGGCTACTGTCAATGGTGCGGCACTCAGGGTCTCAGCGCTAAACGCTGTCCTCATCTCCAGCAGTCCACCCCACCACCACCTGTCGCCAATCCTACAACTCAGGCCCCCTCCCCTGGCTGGCTTCTAGACTCTGGGGCCTATCACCACGTGGGCACCAGCTCCCAACACCTCTCCGATGCAACCCATTACAGCGGCCCTGATGAGATACTAATAGGCAACGGTAAAGGTCTTTCCATTACCCATACAGGCTCTTCCTTTCTCTCTTCTCCCAACTCCCCTTCTTTCAAACTCCACAATGTTTTATGTGCACCTTCCATGACCAGAAATTTAATTTCAATTTCCCAGTTTAATAAACAAAACAATACCTCTATTGAATTATTTCCTGGTTGCTTTCATGTGAAGGATCTCAGCACGGGGGTGGTTCTCCTTCAAGGCCCGAGTAAGGACGATGTGTACGAGTGGACCCCTGCCCTTCTCCATAAACCGCAGGCCATGGTGGCCGTGACAGTCTCCCCTAGCCTTTGGCACCGTCGTCTTGGTCACCCTCAATCCAAAACCCTAAAGAGTGTCTTAAGTCTGTTTAATGTCCGTTTCTCTTCTCAAATTCCAGAACCACTATGCAATTCCTGCGCATGCAATAAAAGTCACCGCCAACCCTTTGGCATTTCAACTTTAACCAACCACCGTCCCTTAGAATTAATCTACAGTGATGTCTGGGGACCGGCTCCTTATCTCTCTATTGATGGTTTTTCATACTATGTAATCTTTGTTGATCATTACACCAAGTACACTTGGCTTTACCCTCTCCGAAAAAAATCAGATGTCTATTCTACCTTCAAAGATTTTAAAACCTTGGTTGAAAAATACTTCAATACTCCCATCATTTCCCTTTACACTGATGGAGGTGGAGAATTCATTAAACTGAACCCTTTTCTTGCTGAGCATGGAATTAATCACCTCCTCACACCTCCACATACTCCCCATCAAAACACAATGGTACCGCTGAAAGGCGCAATCGCCACCTTGTTGACACCGGCCTCACCTTACTTCACCAAGCCCAACTCCCTCTCTCCTACTGGTCCTATGCTTTCAAGACCGCTGTCTATCTAATCAACCGCCTTCCTACATCTCTCCTACAAAGCAAATGTCCCTACACTGCCCTATTCCGAGCCACTCCCCATTATGCCAAACTGCGAACCTTTGGCTGCCTCTGCTTTCCTTGGCTACGGCCCTATACCACCAACAAAATGCAGCCTCGTTCTCAGCCCTGCATCTTCCTTGGCTACTCCCTTAGCCAAAGTGCCTACCTCTGTTTTGATCCCACTGCCAACAAACTCTACACCTCTCGCCATGTTCAGTTTGATGAAACCACCTTTCCTTCCGTCCCCTCCCTCCTCCCCTCCCTCACCGTCTCTGCCGACACCTTCACAACCTGGTTGTCCACCGTTCCCCCAGTCACCACAGTCCCCTTTTCGCCTACTGTCACGCCACCAGCAGCGCCTGTGCTGTCCTCTACCATCACCGGGAACTCCCCTAACACAACATCCTTGCAGGTCCTTGCAGCTGACTCGCCCCCTGCTCAGATTCTGCAGCCATCACCCCTGCCCCAGGTTTCCAGCAGCCTTCCTGCTGCTCCTGCCTCTGCTCCTGCTCCCACAGCTCTTAATCCTCCTCCTAGTGACTCCCAACCTCCACCACCTCCCCCCCTTCAGGTCCCCCTCCCCAAAACCCCACAAAAACCCATCCTATGCTCACCCGAACTCAAACGGGTACTGTCAAAACCGTACCCAGCTATGCCCTCACTGCCACCAAACACCAACTACCTTCTTTGGCCGAGCCCACCTGTGTCTCTCAAGCCAAGAAAGACCCTCAATGGCGTGCTGCCATGTCAAGTGAGCTCAATGCTCTCATACGGAATGGAACTTGGGAGTTGGTCCCACCTCTTCCAAGTCAGAACGTTGTGGGGAACAAGTGGGTGTTCCGTATCAAACGGACACCTACTGGAGCTGTAGACAGATTTAAGGCCCGCCTTGTTGCCAAGGGGTACCATCAGCATCCCGGGGTGGATTTCATGGATACATTCAGTCCTGTCATCAAGCCCACCACCATCCGTGTTGTGCTTCACCTGGCTGTAACTAATGGCTGGCCCATCAATAATGCCTTCCTTCAAGGCACTCTTCATGAGGACGTGTACATGGCCCAGCCAGCTTGCTTTGAGGATCCACAGAACCCTTCTTATGTTTGCAAGCTCCGCAAGGCTATCTATGGACTCAAACAAGCCCCCCGGGCCTGGTACAAGGAACTCCAGACCTTCCTCCTATCCCACGGTTTTTTCCAAGCCAATTCTGATGCCTCGCTGTTCCTCCTAAGGCAAGGTTCGACTACTCTGTATTTTCTGGTTTATACAAACTCTGGCTGCCCGCTTCATACAAACTCTGGCTGCCCGTTTCTCGACTAAGGACCTTGGTTCCCTCAGTTACTTCCTTGGTGTGGAGGTCCTTCCAACCGCAGCTGGCATCTTCCTGTCTCAGCACAAATATATCCATGACCTGCTCACCTTAGCTCGCATGGATGGTGCCAAGCATGTGGCCACTCTTCTGGCTGTTTCCCCCTCTCTACACCAGCACGATGGCTCCCCACCAGCAGATGCCACCAGCTTCCGCCGCCTAGTTGGGAGTCTGCAGTACCTCAGCCTGACCAGACCCGACGTCTCCTTCGCTGTCAATAAACTCTCCCAGTTTATGCATGCTCCAACTGACCTGCACTGGCAGGCCCTCAAGCGCCTCCTTCGCTATTTGAAAGGTACCTGGTTCTACGGTCTCCATCTCCAACGCCACACTACCTCCACTCTCCATGCTGTCACTCATTCCCTAAATGCATACTCGGATGCGGATTGGGCTGGGGACCAGGATGATCGAAAATCAACCACCGCCTATCTGGTCTACCTTGGCCGAAATCTTATACCCTGGAGTTCCCGCAAACAGCGTGCGGTTTCCAGGTCGTCCACTGAAGCCGAATACAGAGCCGTGGCTTCCACCACTGCGGAACTGCTCTGGGTACAATCCTTAATCCGTGAGCTCGGCCTTCCTCTCTCAAGCACACCCACCATCTCCTGCGACAACATTGGGACTAATTTCTATTGCTCCAACTCGGTCTTTCACACACGCATGAAACATGTGGATATAGACTACCACTTTGTTCGTGATCATGTCACCAAAGGCCACCTCCAAGTGTCTCATGTCTCCACTGACGATCAGCTGGCTGATGCCCTCACCAAACCGCTGCCTCGCCCACGGTTTCAGCTCCTCCGTTCCAAGATCGGCGTCGCCGATGGCTCCACCGTCTTGCGGGGGCGTAATAAGGAATCTCCTAAAATCCAGCCGATCACAGGAGATTGATTAAATCTCCTATATCTGCTGAGATATGTCAAACGGAATCACCTTTGATTCCTTCCTTGTATAGCTAGTCAACTGTATGATTCTTTCCTAATCTTCCTAAATTGTACATACCTAGTTAGGTCTCTCTACAGCCTATATAAAGATAGCTACTGCTGTATTTCATAATTAATTCAATAAACAAACATTCAAACCTTTATACATATTGTGATGACATGTAGTGGGCTCACCATGAAAGACTTACTATAGTTAAGTATCCATAAGGACCAAAAAATGTATCTAATCTTTTATCATTGCCCAACCTACACAGTTTAAACATCATAAAATGGGAAGTGAGTGTTTATATAGAACCAAAGAAAAAATTGACCGAAGTTTTGCAGGACGATAGCATTAGCTTCAACAATTGAATGCAGATTAAACAATCTACCTATAAAGATGTTGGTAAAATTTAGAGAAATAGAGGTCTCCTTGAAACACATATGCAACACCAATACTTCTAAGTGAATACAAAAAATCAACAAAGAGAAAAGATTTGTACAATTGCACTAACCAGAATTACCATCCGCATCATCCTCTTCATGGGCATCCTTTGATATTAAACGGAGTTTTATCATGACAAATTCAGCCTGCATGTGGCGTAACCAACTGTACATATTCAATTTTGAGTATATATAATAATCGATGACAACCAATAGTACAGTTTCAGGACTCACTTTCTGAAACGGCTGACACTCAACTCTAATGAGTTCATCGACCCCCCATTCAAAATTTAAGGTTCCATGGTGTTCAGATGTTGAACCACTGATTTTGATACCACTCTGAGAAAATGTTAACCTTGGCTCTGTACAATAACTATCTCGATATACAACATAATCAGGATGAAGAACAACCGTCATATTTATGTTATCCTGCAAATTGTGCAACTGTATGAAAGTCACAATTCAAAACCGAAGCATGGTATTAAAAAAAAATTGCGCAAAAAAAAAAGAAAAATAGAATCCAACATCTATTAGAAGGCACATAACTTTGGCCATGTCAAAAAATTGTTACTCTTTTGCTTCATTATACTTTTCAAGGATAAAATAAAGTGTCTCCTCACAAAAAAACATGTGGTCAACTACCTGGTGCAAAAGAGCTTTAACTAAGAAGGAAAGCTATATAGGCCTTGAAACTAGACGGGTGGAATGATTCCCTACATCTATCTACAAAACCTTACTTGTTTAGAATATCACAAAAAGATTCTAAATCTATATAAAGGAAGCTTACAAAACTAAACAAGTAGACTAGCTTCATCCTATAGCTCACCAGTTAGTGTTTACAGAACTCCACTTTCTTTACCAGAAAAAGACCGTTGCACCATTTAGAATATAACACAATCTCCCATTTCATTTATTAAAAATACTTTCCCAAACCATACACATATTAAAAACCCCTCTTTCCGGGGGCGTCTATTCTTTTTGGGAGGAATCTTTGTAGTTATGAACTTTTTTGCTTTTTGTGATCCGAAATCCCCATATATGAAGTTATGTAAGAAGCACAACATCACATGCATTGGAAGGGCTAATAAAAGAGAAAAGAGATTACCATTTCCAAATTGTCCGAGAAATGGCCCAAATAAACTGAAAGTGAACAACAAAAAATAGTAAGAATATTAAGGTGGGTGCAAGATAGAGATGACTATGGAAAACAAAGATTGGGGATCAACAATCCTCCAATTAACATGGAAATACCGTCATCCTCTTCCATTTCAGATGCGGGACTTGATGAAGAGTCACTCTGACTTTCATCGGCATCTGACATCAGATCAACTGGCCCTTTCTGCACAAAAGCACAGCTTGAAAAACATAAACTTTGATTGTAAATTTCTGCATTAAGGATGCATTTCAGAAATTCTATGACAATTAACCTACACTGGATGGCGACACTGCAAAGGCACCATGTAACTGGCTTATCCCAGATGGTAATGTAGCATTTGAACATCTTCTCTTTGGTTCAGAAAGAAAACTTCCGAGTCCATGACTATCTAATTTCAGATCAGAGTGTGCTTCATGACTCAAACATTTGGCCTGCAAGTCAGCATCCAAGGCCATATACTCTTTCTTGGTACCAAGGTTCCCTTCCATTGTTCCCAGTCGGGAGGGTGAAATAGCTTTATCACAACAACGATCACGGTTGATCGCATCAACGTCCACACAAGGTAGGCTACTGATATCTTTTCTTTGAAGTTTGACTTCCTGGGAAACTAGAAAAATATCCAGATGAATTAACTTAGTTTAAAAACGACACTGAAAATATCCATCAACCATCTTGAGTTTTCAACAAAATCGGAAAGGAGAAAAAAAGGAAAAAAAAAAATTAAACAACTGCATATCAGCCAGTTTCAGGGACCTCAATCAAACCAAAACTGGAAGAATCAACACAGAAATACACAGCTACAAAAGGTTGGAATCATTTTAACCAAGGGAGTGGACTTTCGCAAATTTGATATAGAATTAGGGCCTGAAACATGTCAGGAATTGACCAGAATATGCAAACATCATTGTAAGTGTGCATGCTGGGTGAACGCAAACAACAACATAACCTAAACTCATCTTACAGCGCAGAGTCAATTGTTACAATACAATGAATATAGCATTACTGGGAGATTCATCTGGAATTAACCAGGTCTTCAAGAATATTTCCAACTTGGCCAAACAAATTCTGCCTTCTTTCTATACTATAAGCAACCTCAATTTACAGACTAAACAACGCAGTTAACTCGGAAATCAACTGCCACATTATCAAATTTCTCAATATCATAAGAAGTTAAGTTTAAGTATGAAACCGTAAACATATCCAAGCATTTCATAACATAATTGCTTTAAAATTAAAGATGCATGCGAAAACCCAAAATTAATTCGAAATACTGATATGACAATTCAAACAAAATATTCAACTTTCATTCAATTCACCAATTATATATTTTCCAACGGATTCTAGGCAACCAAACACAAAAACGTAGCTAACTAGTATTAGACATTGCCGAAAGTGACTCACCAGTTTCGAGACATTGGTACTTCAAAATCGGATTTTTATCATGGCTAGGGTTTTTGAACTTTCCCAAATATTTCCCTTGGACCGATTCGGAGTGCTCGTCCTCAGCAACGAAGTCAAAGACTTCGAGACCCCTACGCGGGGAGGTCTTCATCTTGAAACAAGGGCTTGGACTCGAAATCGGGCGAGTCAAATTGACGATTCAGTGAGTGCGCATACAGTTGTAGAACTCGGTCAAATCAGAGAGGGAAAAGTGTGAGAGCTAAAGAAGAGGATTTTTGTCGACGATTATGCGTTTGCTTTTTAATTTATAAAACCAACCAATCAGGAGTCTCTTTTTCTTTTTAGTGTTCTTTTACATTTTTTATTTCTCATTTGGGGAACCAATCAAAAATCAATTGTTACATGAGCTGAATAAAATGCACTTTTTTTTTTTATATAGTTTGAATAAAACGTACTCTTGTTTTTATGTACCTTTGGTGCTAACAATAGTAAATGAATGGATGAACTTGTATTTTTTTTTAATCGGAATAGATGAATGAACTTGTAAGAAATTGTCGAAACAAAAATCGAACATACTTGAAAAGTTTATATGGTCCGAAACAAGAAATAATTGAAATTAAGGTTTTATATGATCCTAAACAAGAAATAATTGAAATTAAGGTTGTCTTGATAGATACTTAAAGATGCTTAAATTAGTTTTGAAAATAATTAAAAAAGTACTTTAGAACCGAATTACAAATTATCTTTAAAAGTGAAATAAGCTCCACTATTTAAAGTGAAAAATTAAGAGCATGGAGCATTCTGATTGGTCGTAGATTTTATAATTAATAAATAATTTTTTAATAAAAGATATTATTTATTAACTGAATAATGATAATAATTAATTCTCTTGTAGAATATTATTATTATTGAAGTCTTAATATAATTAAATAATATATTTAGCTTATAAATATATTATTTAATATGTTGATGTATGTAAACTGATAATATCATTATCAGAGATAATTTGAAAATTATATGAATTATATACCATATAGCAACTTCATAATTTTCGAATGATTTTGGATTCCAGATACAATGTATGGACTTACTAGGATAATTTATCCTCACCTTTTTCATACGATCTAGTAAGGTAGAACAACAATCACCAAACAATTTGTAAACATTAAAATAATATATGTAAGCTTAAGAATACAACCCAACAAAAAGAAGGCTTTTTACTCAATATACTTCATGAACATCGAGTTAAGTCTCAAAATACCCCTCAAAAATAATTTTGACCCAATATACTTCTTAAACACGATTTTAGTCCCAATTTTCCTCATGAATGTCTAATTTCACATAATCCGTTAATTGTAAGAGGAAATATTATCCATCGTGAAAAAATTCGAGGATATAGAATCTGAATGGTTTCTTAAACCTGGGCATATCCTGCATCGAAGAAAAACAACGTACATTGAAGAAGAAGAAAAAGAAGAAAAAGAATAAGAAGAAGAAGAAGAAGAAAAAGAAGAAGAAGAAGAAGAAGAAAAAGAAGAAGAAGAAGAAGAAGAAGAAGAAGAAAGGCAACAGAGAATAAGAAGAAAGCGAAGAAGAAGAAGAAAGGCAACGATGAAGAAGAATGCAGTGTTATATGTTTTCTTAGATTCTAGGAAGCAAAAACATTCGAGTTTTGTTCAATTATGTGAAACCCAGATGGCTGGTATAGAATTATAGATCTGTCAACTCTAAGAAGAAGGTATCTATATGAAGAAAAAATATGATGAGGAACAAGACATAATTGTGAATGTGCATATTGAAATCTTTGTCTTGCACAAATGCTTAGAAGATTTGGAAGAAAAATCTTTTATTCCTTATGGTTGAGCGTCAAGACCTCCTAGAGGCATTCAAAAAGTCCGTGAAATTAAGTTATTGCCATTCTAGAAGTTTTTGTTGGTGGATTGTTGGGCTTTATGCTTATATTTATTTTTAATGCTTGGGCATCTTCAGCAGTTGACTGAACCGCTCAAGATGTTGTTAAGGAAGTAAGAAGGCAATTTATTGAGATGCTTGGTATAATGGTTAGTAAGGTTTTTCTAGTAGTTCACGTGCTGTTTGACAAGACCCATCCCAATCTCCCCGAGATTAGTGCGGGATGACCCTACTCTCGTCTGACACGAAGTGTCAGACAAGGGATATTTCCGACCTTTGCCCTCCCGGGCTATCAGAGTACGCCAAGATCCGGAGGAGGTATGTGATATCTCGGTCTCTGCTACAGTCCACATCGTATCCAACCTGAAGGGTATTAAAAACAGAAAGAGTGTGAGTGGACAAAAATAAAGAGTTTATAAAAACATTTCCATAAAAGACCTTTATAAAAACATTTCCATAAAAGACCTTTATTCCAAAACCGAGACGCACCATATCCGAACCTATCGGATACTTACTCCACCGATTACCACATTACCATCGATTGACTTCATAGGGAAGCCAATCCCAATATCGACACATCTCTAAGACTGACCATATCCGACCACGTCGGAAAACTACTCATCGGACAACTACTCAGGTGAGTAATAAGTCATATGGGATTTACCTCGAAAAGAAGTTCAGTCCCAACATCCTCAACTCAGCACTCAAACATCTCAGTAAGAGTGATAAACTCTCCACCTATCTGGATCATCAAAATCACGATCCAGATCCATAACGATACCTAAAGTCCTAAATCAATTCCCACATCTAAACAGATTAGTCAACGACGAGGCACGCCGAGACTGTGGGTTCTCACTGATTACCTCATATCGATCCTTGGCATTCCACCTAGGAAAACCAAAGATGATCCAAAACAATGACATCAAAATCCATCCTACGTGAATGCAACCAAAACCCCGTTGCACTCACCACATCATGTAAACCAACAGCGTCTGCCACCAAGCAGAAAATGAGAAATCTCAGTCATCCAACTTCGATATACTCAATTCTCCGGATGGCCCAAGATAAATCACGGGTCCACCAACCAATACACGATCGGTGTACTAGTGGCAACCAACAACATCAATAACATCTACATCATCTACCACCATCAATTATGGTAGAACCTGAGAAGTCACCCAAAATGACTTCGAAATACCCAATACCAATGCGGAAAACCCGCATTCCACTTGTCACCTCAATTACAACCTCTCGCAATTCCGAAGATCCATCCAGAGTGGAAACAACATACCCGGACATCAACCACGTGTCCCCGTTAGACTGGTTATGGAAACATGCCCATTTACGACCGTATATGTACATCCAAAAGGATGTCAATTCATCCTAATCTGATGTACCACTCGACTGAAAAGTCACAACAGACCCCTGCTGTGATCTGCAGTCAAATCTCTGCATACCGCCGTATCTGACCAATCCTGACTAATTCTGGCCAATACTGACCAACTGGTCACTAATCCCCCATGATAATACTTGATCCTCACTCCTCAACTACCGCTGGATCCTATCCAGTCCATCACTATTCGTGATCCACTCCTGAACCACAGATACCGAACATAAGCCTATCTCGACGGATGTGACTTAACGTCATCACAATCACTAGCACCAGCACCAGCACTAGTACCAGTACACCACTATAATCTGTCAGCATCAACACACAAGCATCCACACTAGCATCAGCAATAACACTAGCACACCATGTGCAAAACTGACCACCCTGAATCTCCGTTAATACCGAGCGACGTTCCCGTACCTCTACTCATATTGGAGAAACTCTGCCTCCCTCGTACCCAACAACTCTGGGTACAGTCACCCTGACAACTCATACGAGAAAAGGAAACGTCCCCTGAACTTCCCAGTCTCATTCTGCGATTGCACTCAGCCGTAACCGAGTCGAATCCAGAATCACTGCTCCTACATATGCGGTACTCACGCACCTCGTATCATCGTCACGACTGACAATCTCATTGTCACAATCGTCACGGTAACCGGAGTCTACTCAACTTGATAAGACTCGACTACATCCATCGATAGTAGCGTCTGTCACAACATCGTGCAGACCTAACTACCAGACATCTCGATATCCAGACTCCGCATCCAACAGAATCAACCGCCCGTACAACTACTCTGTATCCCCGCTCCAGGATTCCATCGACAAGTACCAACCCTGATAACTTGTCCAACCAATCTAACCAGTCGCAACTCGACTCAACCAATGTCGTCTACCAGGTCGCCCATGACCTTAGCTGCACCAACAACCCATCACAACTACGGTAGTACGACGACCAACTATGTCTAACCGATCAGTATAACCTCGACTGTGGAGTGCAGTCCCAACGATAAAATGAAGTGACTAGACCGACTAACGAACCCAAATCCGAATAGTCGTCCAAGTCAAACCACTCGTCAACTCACATTTCCGAACCATACTCCCAAGGTAGGGTTCCACGATTACACCTAGAGTTCCACTGAACCCAACTGCATAAGGCAGTATAATCCATAATCTGACCGACCCCGCAGTCTTGACATCGTAAGGACGTCAATCCAATCCTACCTTTAATCCAACTAGGATTCCACGAATCCGACCGCTAACTGCCAACCGCAGTAAATCCATTTAACTCACCAATATTCGATCATACAACTCAACAATATTCGACCATCCGATGATCACAGTTCCTAACCAGTCGTCGGAACTGATCCAACGACATCGTGAAAGACGATCCCAACTAATCGTCACACGATCAAAACGCTAACGTACTGTTACGTTCATCCTTCCATAGGGTCCCACACTGCCATCCACGACAGAACTATGGAAACCCCGGCATCCAATGCCAAACCAAGACGTTCCACGATTCAATCCTACTAACTATCGTATTGGCATCCCAACAATCAGGTTGACCACGAACTGTAGCCACTTGAGATATCACATCCTCGACCTGCGTACATTCCAAGAGCTCTGTGGTTGCTCGAATAGAGACAACCCCACTCTGATAAGCAATCCTACGCTCTGATACCACGCTGACAGGACCCATCTCAATCCCCCCGGGATTAGTGCGGGATGACCCTACTCCCGTCTGACACGAAGTGTCAGACAAGGGATATTTTCGACCTTTGCCCTCCCGGGCTATCAGAGTACGCCAGGATCCGTAGGAGGTATGTGATATCTCGGTCTCTGCTACAGTCCACATCGTATCCAACCTGAAGGGTATTAAAAACAGAAAGACTGTGAGTGGACAAAAATAAAGAGTTTATAAAAACATTTCCATAAAAGACCTTTATACCCTTCACTAAAAAGCATGCATGCATAGTAAAATGATTTATCCAAACACATATGTTAAAACAACCATAATTAGGGTCTCAGCCCCGAGTTCCGTAAATCCAAGTCACACGGGCTCCTGCCCAAAACCATTTACTGAAAACCATAACATAATAACCATATGTGGGATCTCAGCCCAAAATCATTTATCATCATAAACAAAATTTCCCAAACCAATTGAAATCATGTTTATCCCTTATATTCATATCCAGAACCTGTCACGGTAAAATAGAGCTACACGTGTGCTAACCGGGGTCTCAAACCCAAGTATCTCCAGGGTCCACCCAGGTCAATGTCCGTAGATCAATGACCCTCCTTGGAGGTAACGAACCATGCCCATCCTGAGAGTAAGGAACCCAACTGGGGGGCGACTCCACTCAGTCAGTGCTCCGTGACTACTCCGGGGTCCACCCAAGCCAACGACCCTCCCCGGAGGAGACAATCATATATAAAGGATGGAGTATGAAAAACCTTTTGAAATCATTCTTTAAACCTTTCCAGGATTCATGCTCGGCCCCTCATAAGCCGTCATGAACCATAAAACCTTTCATGGGTTCATGTCGGTTCCCATAAACCGTCATGACCCGTAAATCCATTTCAAGGGTTCATGCCGGTTCCCATAAACCTTCATGACCCGTAAAAACCATTTCAAGGGTTCATGCCGGTTCCCATAAACCGTCATGAACCATAAAAACCATTTGTAACTCATAACTGGGCCCTAGGCCCGAATCCACATACAACTGGACCCCCGGTCCGAATTGTAAACCAATTGGGCCTCCGGCCCGATTTCGTAAATCAAATGGACCTCAAGTCCGAGAATTACCTTTTCAAATCCAAAATCATTTCATGAAATCATATCCAAAACCACAAGAATGGAAAATCAGTGTAAAACCGGAAAACCTCGATTTACGTGCAAGCACGTAAATTGCCTCGAAATACGTGAAACCATATAATTCACAAGCATCCAAATCAACAACATAAAATCATATGCATAATCCATTTGGAAATCCAAAACCATTTCATTTAGACCAATAAAGACATACAGCCCCGTATAGGCACCGTATAGGGCCGAAACCTCGAAATACGTGCCTATACGTAACCACACATCCAAATGCACTCATGGCATCACAAATAAGTATTTAAAACATGTAATAAACATTTATGCATGCACCAATTTAGAAAACAAGGTCCACTCACAGACCGTCCGAGCTGCCGCCTCGATTTGCGTGCCATTCGGCTCCCCGAGCCGATCACCATTACCGGGACTCCCAAACCTGTCCAAATTTTAATAGAAGGTTAATAACTACTTAATTAACCTCCCATCAAAGTCCTGTAATTTTTCCGAACTTTTAACTATTTTTAAACCGACCCTAAACCTTCCGACACCCCAAAAACTATCGAAACGATGTCTGATTGACGCGAGACCAGTCCCAAAATCTTCGTTACATCAAATAGAAGATTTCCCGTGTTGAACACTTTCCCAAATTATGGACCACGTGTCCTCGCGAGCCCCTAGAAGGTCGAAAACACTGTTCATCGGCACTAACCTCCAGCAGACCGATTTTACTGTTCATGGCCGGTTCACCTGGTTTAGCTGGTCCAACTGGACTGGCGTGACCGGTTCACAGCCCTAGACACCCCATTTTTCCTCCTAGTTCTTCCTTTTTGGTTCCTTTCATCCTATTTTGGTGTTTTCTATCCATTCCAATCCTTAAAACAACCTAAAAACCGCCTAAACCCATGGTTCGATTTTGAACCAAATGGTTCAAAGTTCCCAAAACTCTCCCATGGCTGCCCAGCCATCCCAAGCTTCCTTAAACCTTCCTAACATGTCCCTAGCAACCTAATGGACTCATTAAAACCATTAAAAACCAACCATAACAACAAAAATGGAAAAATGGATCAAAATGGACTTACCGTGAACCTCACGGGTTCTTCCTCCTCTCGCCGCCGTGGACGGCAGTTCAGGCCGCCCAGCAACCTCCTCAGGCTCCCTGGTCCTCTGCCTGGTCATGGGTGAAGAGTGGATGGGTTTTGGGTTGCACGGATGGGAGGAAAATGGGTGAGATCGGGTGGGTGTTTTGTGTGTGTTTGAAATGGAGAAAATGGAATGGTTTGCACGGTGCATGAATCAATATAGGTGGCCTGTGGATGGGTGACACTTGTCACTCATCCATTGGGCCTCCCTTAAATATCTAGGCCCCACTAAAGTCCAAAAGTTAACTCGTTTCGTAATTCGTGCAATAGTGCACTCGAACTTCCGTGAACCGTAACTTCGTCGTCGAACGTCCGAATTCAACGTGCCGCCTGTCTATGGATTCGTATCGTCCTTATCTACGTAATGGTCCTTGGCCCTCGGCCATCGGACATCCCAGTCAAAAAGTCAACATTTCGCTCCTTTTAACTAAAATTACCAAAATGCCCATAAACTTCCGAACATCATAACTTCCTCCACGAACGTCGGAATTGAACGTGCCACCTGTCTATGAACTAGTGACGTCCTAAACTACGTCACGATCATTGGTCAAAGTCCGTTTGACCTCCCGAATGAAAAGTCAACGTTTGGCCCACGCCTAGGGGCAAAACGATCATTTCGCATCGTTCGTCCAATTTAGCCTAACTAAACACCGATTAACCTCACTAATCGTGATTAGTCACTAATATAATCTAGGAATTTGGGACGGGTCGTTACACTGTTATTCGTTTCCCATTATCATAACCACAATCTTAACCGCAATCCATATTGTCTTAAGTTTCATTTACATACAGAATTTATTCACTTATACTTAAAGCAGATACTTATCGCAAATGAACGAAAAGTATTATCAAACTAAATGGTATATTTTTGAAATAAATTGTAAAATTAACAATGAAATGGAGGAAGAGAATGTGTAAAGAAGTTGAGGAAAAATAGATGATGTCAAAACTTAGTGTACTGTGCATTACAAGCGTTATAATTGTGTCTTTTTTTCTTCCCTAGCATGGTTTCTGTAGGAATATAAGGAGAAGCCAGATTATGTTGTTGTGTTGCTATTGTTGTAACGATTGGGACAGAAAATTAGGGTTGGAATTTATGGGAAAATGACGATTTTGCCCTTGACTTTGGAAGGGTCCATTGGTCAACATTTTCTTGGTAACACTTTTGGACGTTTTCCTTTGACCTATGTGTAGGCCTCGAACTTACGAGTTCGTAGACAGGCGACACGTGAAAATCATAGTTCTAGGACGGAGGTTACATGTATGAAATAGTAAGGGTATATTGGTAATTTTAGAAAAGTTTAGGGTATTTAAGTGGGCTCACTCTCTCTCTTCTCACGATTGGGCAGCATTCCTAGTCTTTCTCTCCTTTTATCCCGTACGAAAGCCCCCATCATCTTCGTTGACGATTTTGGAGGTTGAGGAGACGAGTTTTGAGGCCAGGAATGGGTTCCTTGCATGGCAGTGATTTCAGTTTGATGCCTAGAACGAAGTGGATCGTGGCCGGAGGTGGTGGATCAGTGAGGGAGATGGTTGAAATCCTCATGGTCCAAATACGGCTAAATCATGTATGTTTTTCTTGATTTTGACCTTAGATTCGAGCTCATGGGGGTTCGTAAATGCATTTCCATGTATGGAACATAAGATTTGGTGGAGAAATAAGAAATTTGAAAAAAGCTTGCAGGTCGACTGGAAATGGCGATTTCAGGCAAAACCAGATGGTGGTGCACAACATTATCAATCATCTTCTCTAGGGAGGCAGTGATGTCAGTATGACATCGTGATAACATCACCAAGTGACGTCAACATGTCATCATGATGACATCACTAGGTGATGTTGGCATGATGTCATGATGACGTCATCACGGTGGCAGGGTCAACATCATATGGAAAGGAGTTAGCGCCACGTGGCAGGAGAATGTTAGTGTGTTAGTGCCATGTCAACATTGAGTCAGCTCATGTAGGCACTATAGCAGGTGCGTGGGTGCACGTGGTTTTGTAAGACCCGTATCTTGAGAAGAACGATGAACGATCCCACATCACTTGGGGAGGAAAGGTGAAATGCCTTATATGTGTGTGTGTGTGTGTGTGTGTGTGTGTGTGTGTGTGTGTGTGTGTGTGTGTGTGTGTGTGTGTGTGTGTGTGTGTGTGTGTGTGTGTGTGTGTGTGCGTATCTATCTAGCGCTAGGCCTCCTAAGAGCTCACTGGCTTTGGATTCCTTGGGAACTCCAAAGTTAAGCTAGTAGGGGCTGATGCAATCTCAAGATGGGTGACCCATTGGGAAGTTGTTTGTAAGCTCCCGGGAACAAAACTCTATAGGGCTGAGTTGGTGTGTCCTGCGGGCCATGGGCTGAGCTGGTGTGTCCTGAGGCCCCTGGGCTGAGCTGGTGTGTCCTGCGACCCAGAAGGGACAATATCGTGTTAGATATAGTGGGCCGCTGCACAACTCTAATCTATACAAGGCCTCTTAGGAGCTCACTAACTTTGGGTTCCTTGGGAACTCCAAAGTTAAGAAAGTGGAGGCTGGTGCAATCCCATGATGGGTGACCCACTGGGAAGTTACACTATGAGCTCCTGGGAACAAAGCCCTACAAGGCTGAGCTGGTGTGTCATGCGGCCCAAAGGGACAATATCGTGTTAGATAGAGTGGGCCGTTGTGCAACTCTGATCTAAAAAAGGCCATCTGGGAAGTTGCACCGTGAGCTCCCGAAAACAAAACTGTGAGGGCTGGGAGGCCCAAAACGGATAATATTGTGCTAGATAGGCCGGGTCGTGACAGAATGGTATCAGAGTCGGACGCCAACTAGAAGTGTGCCAGCGAGGACGATGGGCCCCAAGGAGGGGGTGACAAAATGGTATTAGAGTCAGACCCCGACCAGGAAGTGTACCAGCGAGGACACTGGGCCCTAAGGAGGGTGGATTGTAAGACCCGTGTCTTGAGAAGAACGGTGAATGATCCCATGTCACTCGGGGAGGGAAAGGTGAAGTGCCTTATATGTGTGGGTACGTATCTATCTAGCGCGAGGCCTTTTGGGAGCTCACCATCTTTGGATTTGGTTGGAACTCCAAAGTTAAGCGAGTTGAGGCTGGTGCAATTCCAGGATGGGTGACCTATTGGGAAGTTGTACATGAGTTCCCAAAAACAAAACTGTGAGGGCTGAGCTCAAAACGGACAATATTGTGTTAGATGGACCGGGTCGTGACAGGTTTACTGTAGCTAGCACTTGTAGGGCATTCCACGACGACACATACCTCTTGGTTTTCGACCTTCTAGATCTATTTTTGGTAGTTTCAGGGCTTTTTGAGGCTGTTTGGAGCTCTTTTCGGGCAAATTTTAGTTTTGGGTAACTTGTACATGGTGGGTTTTGGACCGATGCTCCGGGGGGAGGGGGTGGTGCTAAACAACAGTGTATTTTCAAGGTTTTTTGGATTTAGTGGTTCCTTGATTAGGGGATTTAGACGCTAATAGATGTATTATGACTCACGTTACTTTAGAATGAGTATAAACTACCACCGGGTTTGAACGATATGAGTTTTTTCTAGAGTGCACTCTAAATGAGTGTTGATATTGGGTTAGGACTCTAGAGAAGTCGAGATTACAGAATGGGTCTCTAGGAAAGTCGAGGTACTGAAAGGAACTCCAGTATGAGTCGGGTTTCAATAAGGGACTCCGACGGAGGCAGATGAGCCGATGAGTTACCAACTAGGCGTGGCTATTAATCTAGGGAGTTATCGATGTTTGGAATGAATTATTGCCATGGGTTACGTTTGAGTTCGTGGTTGTTAAAATGGGTTTATCTCGCTTATAGGGCTAGTGGGTAGTGCAGGCGATGACCCCTGGGAGCGATTGTTGTTGGTTTTATCCCTAGTCATATGGTTTTCAATTTGGAACTATGTTCTAGGTTACTTTTGAAACTTCGCTTAGGGTGTTAGATGAGAGCAGGAATGGACATGATTTTCAATGTATTTTTTGGGGTAGGTCCTATCAATTTGGTACCGGCGCGAATCAAGGGATGTTGGTTTAGGAATTCCATTGGTTGGTACTGCTTGTAGTGTGGTTGTTGGGTGTATGGTGAGTGGACTGTGTTTTCATACAGATTTTGTGCGCAAAAAATGATTTGGTTATTCTATGGCTAATTGTGATTTGCTTGGTTTTTGAAAAATTATTCAGGAAGATTATTTTTATGCGTTGATTATCAAATTTGGAATCATTTTTCAGGAAAACAATTTTCTAGACAAAGATTTTTATAGATTTTAGGAAAACAGTGTTTGAGCACGGACCAGGGATTAAATGTTTTGACTTAGTTTTAAGTCACAGATTTATGAAAGCAAAGTTTTGCTTGGTTTTAGGAACTGTTTTTCCCAGGATAATCATCCTCAAGCTATTAGATAGCTATTCCGGAGTTGGACTTTAAAGAATCCTGGACATGGACTCGTCATACGTTTTAATAGAGATGGACTCCGCTGTAACGACCCGGACTTTGAGGAAAATGAAAATTTGGAGAAATTGAGCAAAATGATGATTTTGCCCCTTGTAAGTAAAAAAGTTGGCCTTTTATGGTGAGCAACCTTTAAGTATTTCAAGGATATCGTCACGTAGATCTCAGTGTCTTGAGTTTGTTGACTGGTAGTACATAGAAACTTCCCTCTCCCTTATCTCTCAGCCTCCCACCGACTTCCCTTGTGTATTTAGGTGGGTGTGTTAATGTGTTTGGGGGTTTGGTGAGATAGAACCGAAACACACCAAACCTTAACCCATGGCAATTAAACCAGAAATGAAGAAAGGAAACCAGGGAAAATGGAAGGAGATGAGGAGGGAAAGTAGAAAAGGAGGAAAAATGAAGAAAACGGTGATGAAAATAGTGAGAAGAGAAGGTGGAATGGTAAACAAAAATCCATGGACTCATGAGTTTTCTTCGAGTTTTTGGTTATGGGACATGAAACCTAGAATGAGTTGTTCTAATTGCTTCATGGAGCTTGTACAACGTTACAGGGATGAGAACCATGGGTTTCAAATGTGGAAAAGTCATTGGACAACTATTGGACGCCATGGACATGATGCTTAAAGCTTGAACTATAATCTTGAGGTAAGAAAGCTTGCTTTTGAATCTATAGATTGATTCTTCATCTTGAGTAGATATGTTTAGGCTGTTAGAACGTAAAAAACAGATGTAATTTGCGTGTTTTGGAACTGGGTCTGTAACGACCCGTCCCAAATTTTTGGGATTAATTAGGATTAAATGAGGTTTAGACTCGCTAATCGGGGATTAGTCGAGGATTATCGGACGTTCAGGGAAAATTTACGATTTTATCCTTGGACGAGGGCAAAAAGTTGACTTTTGACCCGGGAGGTCCGATGCACGAAGGTCGAGAACCGTTACGTAGATCGGGTCGATACGAGTCCATAGTGTGACGACCCGTCCCGAATTAGCGGGATTAATTAAGAATTAATGACGGATTAGCGAGACTAATTACGGATTAGACGAGGATTAGCAGACGTTCGGGCGAAATGACGATTTTGCCCTGAAATGGGCGAATCGTTGACTTTTTATTCAGGCAGTCAAATGGACTTTGACCGATGACTGTGACGTAGTTCGTGACGTCACAAGTTCATAGACAGGAGGCACGTTCAATTCCGACGTTCGAGGAGGAAGTTATGACGTTTGGAAGTTAAGGGGCAATTTGGTAATTTTAGTTAAATAGGGAAAATAGTTGACTTTTAACCTGGGATGTCCAATGGCCGAGGGCTGAGGACCGTTACGTAGATGAGGATGATACGAATCCGTAGACAGGCGGCACGTCGAAATCGGACGTTCGACGGAGAAGTTACGGTTCACGGAAGTACGAAAGTACTATTGCACGAATTACGAAACGGATTACTTTTGGACTTAAGTGGGCCCAGATATTTTTCTTCTGGCCCAATGGATGAGTGACAAGTGTCACTCATCCATTGCCCAGCATGATTACATACATGCATCTCCTTCCCTTGCATTTTTCATCCATCGTTTTCTTTGTTCCCAAACAAAACCGATCAAACCATTTCCCCCAAACCCAACCCTCCAACCTTGTGATCATAACTGAGAACCAGAGAGTGAGAGATAGGCTGAGGAAGCAGAGGATGGTGGCTGGGCCGCCGTGCACGGCGGTGGAGCCTTGAACCCGAACATGTTTCACGGTTAGGCCCATTTTTCCCATATTTTTGATTCTTGCATTTTGGGCTGTTTTGGGTGATTAGGAATAAGGGTGGCAATTTTTGACACGACCCGATACACGACTCGAAACCCGCATGAAATTTATGCGGGTCAACCCACACGATTAAAATTTCGGGTCATTTTCGGGTCAACCCGTTATGACCCGTTTATTAAACGGGTGGGTTTCGGGTCAACCTGTTAACCCGTTTAATAACCTGTTAACCCGTTTAATAAATGGGTAGATTTCGGGTTAACAGGTTAACCCGTATATTGGCTTATATATTGACCCATTTAATAAACGTGTCATTACTAACCCATATATCTACCCATTTACTACCTAAATATCTATTAAATTTTATAATTTAAATAGGTTAAACATGTTAAACGGGTTAAACGGGTCAAACGGGTCAAACGGGTCATAGGTTAATTGGGTTTTGAGTATGACCTGTTTATTAAATGGGTTAAACGGGTTAAACGGGTTAAACGGGTTACACGGGTCATTAACAGGTCGGGTTCGGGTTGGACATTCTTGACACGATTATTAAACGGGTCGGATTCGGGTTGGGCATAAATGGGTAAAACAGAATTCATGACACGACACGAACCCGACACGACACGACCCATTGCCACCCCTAATTAGGAAGTGGTTTTTAGGTTGTTAGGAAGGTATTAAGAAGGTTTGTGTGGTGGTTGGACGGCTGTGGAAGCCATGGGAGGTTTTGGAAAACTTGAACCGTTTGGTTCAAAATCAAACGAAGGGATTTAGACGTTTTCGGTTGTGTTTAAGGATTGGAATGGATAGAAAACATCAAAATAGGAAGAAAGGAATCAAAAAGGAAGAAGTATGATGAAAAATGGGGTCTCTAGGGCCGTGAACCGATCACGCCGGTCCAATTGGACCGGCCAAACCAGGTGAACCGGTCCAGCACAGTAAAACCGGTCTGGTGGAGGTTGGTGATGATGAAGAGTATTTTGGGCCTTCTAGGAGCGCGTGAGGGCGCGTAGACCATAATTTGGGAAAGTTTTCAACACGGGAAATCTTCTATTCGATGTAACGAAGATTTTGGGACTGGTCTCGTGTCAATCAGACATCGTTTCGATAGGTTTCAGGGTGTCGGAAGGTTTAGGGTCGGTTTAAAAATAGTTAAAAGTTCGGAAAGTTACGGGGCTTTGGTACAAGGTTAATTAAGTAGTTAGTAACCTTCTATTAAAATTTGGACAGGTTTGGGAATCCCAGAGGTGACGGTTGACCCGGGAGACGATTATAGCGCGCTTATCAAGGCGTGGCTTCGGACGGTCTGTGAGTGGACCTTTCTTTCGAATTCGATGCATGCATAAATGTTTTATAATTGTTTAGAATATATTTTGTGATGCCATGAGTGCATTTGTTTGTGGTAGCCTAGGATTTACGTATTTGCACGTATTTTGAGATTTACGGTTTTATACGATGCATATACGTTCTAGGTTTTCAACGAGGGTTTAAGAAATGGATTTCGGATTTAGAAATATGAAATCGGGCACGAGACCCATTTAATTTATGAACTCTCGGACTTGGAGTCCATTTGAAATGACGAGGAATCGGACCGAGGGTCCATTTGTGTTATACGATCGGGCCGGGGGTCCAGTTGGTTTACGATTCGGGTTTGAGGCCCAGTTAGTAGTACTATCGGGCTTGATGCCCCGTTGATTGATAATATCGGGCCTGAGACCCATTTAGTTGAGATTTCGGGCTTAAGGCCCCGTTGGTTGTGAAACCGGACGTGAGGTCCCATTGAGTCATGGTTCGGGCTTAGGGCCCTGTTGATTGTGAAACCGGGCTTGAGTCCCAGTTCGATTTATGAAATGAGTATTCGGGCATGAGACCCTGTTAAGCTGAGGATTTAGGCCGAGGCCTGTGAAATGGTTTGAATCGGATTCAAGAAATCATATTGAGATGAATCGGGTTTGAGACCCAATTGAAAAGTGATTTGAGAAAGAAAGAAAAGAGTATTTGAAAATGTGAATGAACCCTCCATATCGATTATATGGTCTCCTCCATACGTCAACCTGGAGAGTCACGATCCACAAACCAGAGTGGGTATCCCCATAGGGATCCCGTTCCAGGAGTGGTGGTTACTTATGTTGTGGTCCCGGACCAGATTCTGGAGAGATGAGTGGACTAGATCCAGAGAGAGAGCTCAGACTAGATCCAGTGATTGAGCCTCCCAGATGGAGATTCCTGGGAGAAGACTCGGAGTGAGACCCCGAGTAGTGTGCACACTAGTATAGATTTGACATCGTGACTATTTCGGGGATGTGTTCCCTAGGGGCTGTGTGCCCCGAGTTGGAATCTTCTCGGAAGTGCCGCGGATGGGTTATACGTATGTTGATATGTATGAGTTTTATGGAAAAGTGATTTGAGGGCGGAGACCCTATGTTTTATGATTAGAAAGTGATTTGGGGCTGCGACCCCGTATACGAGATTTGAGGGCGGAGACCCTGTGTTTTATGACTTAGAAATGATTTGGGGGCGGAGACCCCGTACTTGATGTGATTTGGACTGAGTCACTATTGATTTGACCTACGGGTTTTGAATTGTGATTTCGGGTCGGGGACCCAAAGGGATTTACGGTTCATGACGGTTTATGGGAACCGACATGAACCCTTGAAGGTTTTTATGGGTCATGACGGTTTATGGGGCCGGGCATGAACCCTTGAATGATTTTGAGATGTTTGACAAATAGTTTTATGAATGTTTTGCTAAATGGTTTTTGGAATGCATGCATATGTTTTTATGAAGGGCATAAATGTCTTTTAAGTGAAAATGTTTTTATTAAAATATTATTTTGTCCACTCACGAATTTTAATGTTTTAATGCCCTTCAGGTTGATCGCGGATGCGGGCTGTAGCAGAGACGAGACATCACTCCCCTCCTCCTACTATCCTAATGCACTCTGATAGCCCCGGCGAGGGCAGAGATGGAATTTTCCCTGGTCTGACACGTGGTGTCAGACGGGATCAGAAAGGTTCCACGTTAATCCCGGGGGATTTGGGACCGGTCCTGACACATAGACAGGCAGCACGTTGAAATCGAACGTCCGAAGGGAAAGTTACGGGTCACAAAAGGTCTGAAGTACTATTGTACATTTTACGAAACGGAAGGACTTTTGTCTGGAGTGAACCCCAGATATTTTGGATAGACCCAATGGATGATTGACAAGTGTCACTCATCCATTGCTCACCTAACACAGATACATGCACCAATCTCCCCTTCTCTGTTTCATTCATCTTTTTTGTTCTTCTAGACCTGAGACACAAACACACCACCACAACCCATCCTAACCTACACAAATCTTCATCTTTTGCTGATAGTATAAATAGAGAAGTAAGATGGAAGGCTGAGACATGGCTGATGGTGCCACGGTGGTGCAAGCACGGTGGTGGAACGACCGTGAGGAATTTTTGGTGGCTAGCCACCGAATTCAGTTTCCGACAAGGTAAGCCCAAATTAGTCCCCTAAACCTAATTTTAAGGTTCCTAGAAGCTAAATGAAGTCCTTAGGAGGCGGTTTTGACCCTTAGGTGTGCTCAGACCGTGGGAGGAAATATTGGGCTTTAATGGTTTAAGGAACAATTAGGATTTAGGATTGTTTTCTTCAATTTGATTGCATAGAACAACTCCTAGGATAGATTAGAGAAGATTGGTGGAAAGAAAGAAGAAAATAGACCAATAAATAGGGGTGAACCGGTTAGGCCGGTTCGGTTAGACCGGCGTTATAGTTGGACCGGTCTGGACCGGTCTGCGCGAAGAAGAATAAAACTATGAAGTGGCGCGTGGCTCCCACGCGCAGGGCATTTGGCCAGCCCATCGGGGCGCATGGGGCACTGTTTGGAGATAAGGTCAACACATGAAATCATCCTTTCAATGTAACAAACATATTAGGACAATTTTCGAGTCGATCAGACACCGTTTTGAGGTAGTTTTGAGTGTCCGAAGGTTTATGTCCTAGGTAAAATAAGTTTAAAAAATCCCAAAAAATTAGGGGCCTTTAATGAGAGGTTATAGAAGTTGTTAGTAACCCTCTAGGATGACTTGGACAGGTTTGGGAGTCCCGGTGATGGTGATTTGTCCCAGAGAAGTTTATGGCGCGCGTATCGAGGCGCAACATGGACGGTTTGTGAGTGGACTTTGTTTTATGGATTTGATGCATGTATAAATGTTTTATATGTGTTTTTGAACATATTTTGAGATGCCATGAGTGCATGTGATTTCAATATGATTTGTTGGGCATTTTCGGAGGAAAATACGTTAGTGTACGAAGTTCGAGATTTCTATTTTATATGATGTTTTAGTTTCGGCCGAGTGTGCTACGTGCTTGTGTTTTACGTGATTCTGAGGTTTCACAAAGAGGCGTGAAATCGAGAAATTGATTTAGGATTTTGAGGATTTCACGGGGATGCGTGAAATTGAGATTCGGGCGCGAGAACCATTTGAAAGACCCTGACTTAGCGTGAAGTCGGGGATGATTTAAAAGTGTTTTGGAAATAAGAACTGGTTTTCAGGTTTGTAAATATCTCTCGGGCGTATGGCGCAGTTGATTTGTGGTTTGACTTAGAGTACAGTCAAATGTGAGATAAGTCAGGCAAATACCCAGTTATGAGTTTTACGAAAGATATTTCGGGCATTAGACCCAGTTGTGGATTAGATAGGATTCAGGGAATTATGGGATGAGAAGTGTCGTAGGACACTGGATTTTCGGGCGTGAGACCCAGTTGTGAATTTGATAGGATTCGAGGAATCCTGAGATATGAAGTGTCGTAGGACATTGACTTTCGAGCTGTGACCCATTTGATGATGTTCCATGTTTGAGGCCTTATGTATAATGATAACAGTCGGGTACGTCCCGGGTGTTACGGCGCTCGCCTCCGAACTGTGATTTGTCCTTCCGGAGAGGTCATGATGCACTGCCTGTGGTCGAGCAGCCGCGAGAAGCAATGACCGAAGGAGGCTCGACTTAGGAGTGCTGAAGAGATACTCTGAGATCGATCAGCGATGTGTTCGCGATGATCTAGAGACAGGTCATGACGGGTGATGTGTTCACGGCGGCATGCCAGGATTATGAGCGGTCCTGAGCTATATGAACATGTGCTAGGATGAGAAACGTGACTGATATTGGGGTGAGTTCCCATGAGATGTGTTCCCACGTGTTCTATGGATTCGGTAGAGGTGTTGTATGAGATTTTCGGTTTTGGGCTGAGACCAGTACTTGTTTTCTATGATCTGGTTTTGGGTTGAGACCCTACTGAAATGATAGCTTTGATTGAGAAGAGTTTTTCACTGTGTTTTGCTTCCGAGACAGTATTTGAAATAACTATTTTCTGATGCATGCATGCTTTTACTTGAAGGGTATAAATGACTTTTGTTGAAATGTTTTTAAAATAAAGTTGATTATTTTGTCCACTCACAGCGTTCATGTTTTAATACCCTTCAAGTTGATAGCGAATGCGGGCTGTAGCAGAGATCGAGACATCACATGCTACCACCGATCCTAGCATACTCTAATGGACCCCGAATGGGTGACGAGTTTATCCTTGGTCTGACACGCGGTGCCAGATGGGAGCAGGCACGTCCCACGATAATCTAGGGGGATTGGGACGGGTCTTGTCAAATTGGTATCAGAGCATGAGTTGCTCTCAGAGTGACGAGCATGTGCTGGATGTGATGCCTCTACAGTGGTAACAGCCCGTCATCAATCTGATAGTGAGGGTAAGAGTATGAGGTTTCAGTAGAGTCGAACCCTAGGTAGGTTGTGTTGACGCGTGGTGCAATGGTTTAGGGTTCGATTGTCACAAGATGTCGTGTTTTAGTGAGATATGATCCCGAGTGGGATCGATGTGCATGGGAATCCAACGGCTTAGAGCCGTAGTGTTAATAGCGGATGGGACTGATTGAGCCGATTGTCTCAGTATGATGATGTTATGGAATTATGACCGTTCAACGGTAAGGTCATGTCAGATAGAGGATTATGCCAAAGTGGTATCAATGGAGGTCGGTTGTCAGGGTCGTCCATGAAAAAATTGTAGGGATCGAAGATTATGCTGCTAGGAGCAGTTAAGTACACGATGACCTTGGTTGACCCTAGTTGAGACTGATCGTATTTGGCGTGAGATGCCAAGTTTCAGTGTGTCGAATCCCAGAGGGATGTCGACTGGTAAAGGATGCCACGATATAGATGTCGTGTGGCTTGGTATGGCGTGTCATGGTTGTGTAGTATTAGGCACTGAGTAGGAAGTGCCAAGTTCTTGTGGACCCAGCGGTTGGAAGCCGTAGAGTTACGAGAGGACGAGGTCCTCAGATCGTGGTTACTAGTTGGTTATGTACCAGTATCAGAGTATGAAGACTTTTCAGAGTCTAGAGCGATGGATCGGTTAGGATGGACGTGATGCAGTGAGCAGCCGAGTTCGTGGTAACTCTAGTAGGAGATTGATTGGACAAGTTACCAAGAGTGTGGTACTTGTGGACTAGTTCTCGAGGTGGACCGATTGGTGGATACTATGTATTGAACGGTTGGTTCTGGCAGTGAGTTGACTGCATGAGTACGGTGTCTCGATAGCGGAGCGTTCTAAGTTGGTCTACACGCGGTTGTGGCAGACGCTTCTATCGATGGATGTGGACGAGTCTTATCACTTTGATTAGGCTCGTGTTATAGTGACGACTGAGACGAAGGAGATTCGCCAGTTGTGGCGATAGTACGGAGGTGTGTGAGTGACGCACAGTAAGAGCAGTGGTTTTGGGAGTTGGCTCGGTTACGACTGTGTACGATCACAAAAGGAGATGAGCTTTGGGCGCTCGCGAGTGTGCCACGCTACCTCAGGGGAGGTGACTGAGATGAGTGGGAATCTTTAGAGACATGTTAGATGGAATCCAATAGCGATTAGATGATTCTAAATGACGTTGTGTGTGTTTAAATGAGGTAATGACGATGAGGGCTTGGATGATGACCGGTAAAGTAAATGCACCGAGAGTGGCGAGCAAGTGAGTTCGGTGGGCACTGAGAGGGACGGAGAGGATCCCAAGTGGCTCAGTGCGAGGTATGAGGCGTATCTGGTTTGGTGACCAGTTCCCTAGTGATGCGAGACTTGAGACACGAGGGTGTGCTCAGAGGTTGTAACCGTAAAAAGGATAACATGAAATTAGGTAGTAAAGAATGACATCCTTTTGGATATGCATAAACAGTATAAATCGGACAGGTGAGCTATGTGCTAAGGTCGATGGCTTACAGACACGTGGATGAGTGTCCGCATGAGTTGAGGACTTGAGAGTCCTGTGGGAAATGGTTTTGGTCGACTACGAACGACCATACTTCCTAAGTTTTATATAAGTTTGGTTGAGAAGAAGTCTGATTGATGAGACAGGATCATCAATCAGAGTATGCTTCCAACATGGTTGGAACTTCGGACTCAAGAGGAGTTGTAAATAATTTTGCATTAGTGGTAGATATTCCGAAGTTGATGAGGGAAACTTATTTTTCTTTGCTCTTTAGCAGATAATGCTTGGTGCCGCAGGATGAAATAGGATGAACTTTGATATCATCATCTTTGACTTTCCTTATGTGACACGACCCACCCTCAATCCCCCGGGATTAAGGGCTAAGTCATGCTCCTGTCTAACTTACGCGTGACACGAAGGCTAAATCGACGTCCAATGTAACGACCCGTCCCAAATTCCATGATTAGATTAGTGACTAATCACGATTAGTGAGGCTAATCCGTGATTAGTAGAGCGAAATCGGACGAACGGTGCGAAATGACCGTTTTGCCCCTGATGGTGGCAAAACGTTGACTTTTTAATCGGGCAGTCAAATGGACTTTGACCGATGACCGTGACGTAGTTCGTGACGTCACGAGCTCATAGACAGGTGGCACGTTCAATTCCGACGTTCGAGGAAGAAGTTATGACGTTCGGAAGTTTAGGGGCATTTTGGTAATTTTGGATAAAAGGGGTCAAAAGTTGACTTTTTGACCGGGAGGTCCGATGGCCGAGGGCCGAAGACCGTTACGTAGATAAGGACGGTACGAATCCATAGGCAGGCGGCACACTGAAATCGGACTTCGAACGGGAGAGTTATGGGTCACGGAAGTTCGATTTCACTATGCACGAACTTCGAGACGGGGACGTTTTGGCGAAAGCTGATTGGGCAGATATTTTTAGTGGGTCCCATGGATGAGTGACAAGTGTCACTCATCCTATTGGTCAATACCCTTAATTTGTGGATCTAATTAATAAAATATTATTATTTTAATTATTTTATAATTAATTCTAACAACCTTAAATCCTAACCATCCATTCTATTTTAATCTCTCAATCCTCACCCTCCATTTCACTCCTCTCACCAGATCCACATCATCATCTTCATTTCTTTTCATTTTCTTCTTCTCCAAGCACAAAACCCGAACCCCCCCTTCACCATTTTCTTCATTTTCTCCAAGCAGCACACACACATACCACCAGTCCCTAGGAGATAATATGACCGTGAGGAGTGTGAGAGGCGGAGGGCTGAGAGGCTGGACAGTGGCAGGCGGCGGAGGACACGGCGGAGCGGAACCCGTGAGGTAAGAAAACTTCAAAAATTTGAAGTTGTGTTTTAATGGTTTTTAGCTGATTCCAAGGATTGGGTTAGGTTGCTGGTAGTCCTAGGAGCTCAGTAGGATTGGTTTTGGGGCTTGGGGTGGCCTGGAACGGCCGTGAACGGCGGGGGAAAACTCACCCGCCATAGCCAAGCTTGAAGGGTTAGTTTTAGTTGTTTTCCTTCCATGTTAATGTCATAGAACCTTAGGTTAGATTGAGACGAGTAGAATGAGACAAACGGGAGGAGAAACGGTGGCCGGAGTAGGGAGAACCGGCCGGGTCAAGCCGCGGGTCACGGCGACCCGGTTGCAGACGTTCGGGTCGACCCTCGAGGAGGCAGGGATGACTGATGACGTCATCCTGATGACGTCATCATGTCAGGGATGACGTCATCATGTCAGATCTGACAATGTCAGACTGACATGTCAGACAGTGGGCCAATGGGAGCGTGACACGTGTCACTGTCAGGGGCTGTCAGTGATGATGTCATGCTGACGTCAGCGATGACGTCAGCAGGTACTGTAGCGGCGCGTGAAGCCCACGCACAGCCACTTCAGGAAGGTTTAGGTTCGGGATTAAAAATAGTTAAAAATACGGGAAAATTACGGGGCTTTGGTAGGAGGTTAATTAAGTAGTTAGTAACCTTCTATTACGATTTGGACAGGTTTGGGAGTCCCGGTGACGGTGATCGGCTCGGGGAGCCGTATGGCACGCAAATCGAGGCGGCAGCTCGGACGGTCTGTGAGTGGACCTTGTTTTCTAAATTGGTGCATGCATAAATGTTTATTATATGTTTTATTACTTGTTTGATGATGCCATGGGTGCATTTGTATGTGGTTACGTATAAGCACGTATTTCGAGGTTTCGGCCTTATACGGTGCTTATACGGGTCTGTATTTCTTTATTGATTTAAATGAACTGAATTTGGATTTCAAAATGATAAACTCGGGTATGAGACCCATTTGGTTTTGTCTCGGGCATATGACCTCAGATTCCGGGCACGGTGCCCAGTTGGTGTCCTATGTTCGGGTACGAGACCCAGTCACTTTACGGTTTTGATTTCAGGTCAGGGAACCTTAAATGGATTTCCCGGTTCATGACGGTTTATGGGAACCGGCATGAACTCTTAATATGGTATCATGGTACGTGACAGTTTATGGGAACCGGCATGTTACCTAGTTATGTTATTACGTTACATGACGGTTTATGGGAACCAGCATGTTACCTGATTATGGATATTATGGATTCATGACGGTTCAAGGGAACCGGTCATGAATGTTTGTGTTATGTATATATATGTTCGTCTACCTTCCTTTACATGTTCTACTATCTCCTCCGGGGAGGGTCGTTGGCCTGGGTGGACCCCGGAGTAGTCACGGAGCACCGACTGAGTGGAGTCACCCCCCAGTTGGGTTCCTTACTCTCAGGAAGGCTATGATTACTATTACCTCGGGTAGGGTCAGTGGTCTACGGACATTGATCTTGACTTTGAGATGACTCGGATTGAGACCCGGGTAGCGCGCGCGTGGCTTTGGATACCGTGACAGGATTGGTTGTGTGACTTATATATATGTATGTGATGGATATATGATATATGATATGTGGTGTGTACAGGTGTGCACAGGATTTGGGCAGTGGCCCGTATGGTCGTTTTCATTGTGGTCCCTTCGACCTTGGTTTATATCTGCTCTGGGCTTAGTCCCACATATGGTTTGTTTTGGATAAATGGTTTTCGAATGCATGCATGCTTTTTAGTGGAGGGTACAAATGTCTTCTTATTAAATGTTTTTATAAACTCTTGTTTTGTCCACTCACAGTTTTTAATGTTTTGACTGCCCTTCAGGTTGACATCGGATGTGGACTGTAGCAGAGATCGAGATATCACATGCCTCCTCCGGATCCTGGCGTACTCTGATAGCCCGGGAGGGCAAAGGACGAAAATATCCCTTGTCTGACACTTCGTGTCAGACGGGAGCAGGGTCATCCCGCACTAATCCCGGGGGGATTGGGATGGGTCCTGTCATCCAACCTCCATGTGACACGTAATTCGGACAAGGGATTTCCAAACCAACCAGTCAAAACTTCCGGACATCCCAGAGCGCGCAGACTCTACTGTGGATCTCGTGTGTGATGTCTCCGTCTCTCTCGACCAACAACCCGCACTGCGACAACCTGGAGGGTATCGAAAACATAAAAGACTGTGAGTGGACAAAAATAAAGAATATATATTCTGAAAACAGTTTATAAGCAAGTACTTTTATACCCTCAATTTAAAACCAATGCATGCATATCAAACCATTCCATAAAACCATTCATATCCAAGAAAGAAAATCATTATTGAAAACTAGAATCCTTTCCTTTTCTCAGCTTCGTAATTCAAATCCAGGGCCTCAGCCCAAAATCATAAATCCAAATCATCCGGGTCATTGCCCAAAACATCGAAAAACTAGTGAAAAGCATCAACGAATCAAGTTGCTGGATCTCAAGTGCGCCCGAGTCTTTAAACTCAAAACCATGCGCATAATCAGGCCTTCCCGGGATATCAACGAGTCTTTAAACTCAAAACACAAGCAACAGGCCTCGGTGGATATCATAATAACCGAGTCTTTAAACTCAAAACATATCAATCCAGGGCCCTCCCCCGTCAATCAACGGAGTTTTTAAACTCAAAACCAGATCCAGCCGTTTTCCTTTTTCCGGGTCTTTAAACCCAAAACCATTTTTCAACGGGTCTTTAAACCCAAAATCAAGTGAAACCCATAGAAAATCCATATCCGAATTTCCAATAATGATTTCGTAAGCTAGCATCCGGAACCATCATCCCGAACCCAAATCCAGAATTTCTCTTTCAAGTTTCAAAACTGAACCCGAAACACTTTTCTGAAATTCAATCTACCGAAACCACATGAACAGGGCTTCGAGCCCGAAATCACTTTTTCAAAATCCATTATAATCAAATCATATTTAAAATTCCAAAATCAACTTATCAAAACCACGACCAAATCACAATATCAATCGAAAACTCGTAAAACGTGCAAATTTGTAAATCACCAATAGTATAATCATAAACATAGAATCACGTATAGAAAACATATAAAAATATATATGCATGCATTATAAGTTTGAAAGCAAAGTCCACTCACAGACCATTAGCGTCGTCGCCTCGATACACGCGCAATTACGCTCCCCCGACTAATCCACTATCACTGGTTTTCCCGAACTTGTCCAAATCCCATAATAAGGTCACTAACTACTTTATTAAGCTTATACTAAAACCCCGTAATTTTTCCGAATTTTTAACTATTTTTAACCGAGCCCTAAAACCTTCGGACATCCCGAAATATATCGAGACGATGTCCGATCGACTCGAAACCAGTGCCAAAATGTTCGTTACATCAATTATATCATTTCACATGTTGAACACTTCCCCATTGGAGGTACCACGCGCCTCACGTGCCGCCCAAAGGGGCTGTGCGTGGGAGCCACGCGCCTTACTGTTCATTGTCTTCTTCCTCTCGCCGACCCGGTCCAGATCGGTTTGAACCTGCCCGGTTTAACCGAACCGACGCAGGCGGTTCAACCCCTTATTTCCTTTATTTTCAACTCGTTCTTGATTCCAATTAGTCATATAGCTTCCTTACACGATTTCCTATCGATCTGCATATTTAAACAATGAATTTAAGGCCCAAAAGCATATCTTCTTGAACCGTGATCAAACTTCAAACTTCCTCCATCGAGGGACTACGATACTGGCCACCCCTTACCGTGAATTCAAGCCTATCCAATTCCTTTTGATTTCCAATACCACACCCAAAGCAACAAGTTAAGCATCAGCCATTAAATTGCAACTTGCCATGATCGAATTCAAATTATGTATTTACTGGTTTTGACCTTACCGTCCATCTCAGGCCCTGAATTCGATTCCAATGAGTTTGTCTCATCATCCTTTCCATATTTTGTTCACATGATAGCATCTCTTGATGAGGATTTGAAGAGATTGGATCCAAAGCCACGCTGCCCTCTGTTTCTCATAGCTCGAGACCCACCGTCCACGACGGTCCGTGGTACAAGCACCACCATACTCCTCCACCTTTGTTTTCTCACTTCCTTTCTCCATTCACATGTAGCCATCACCTCCCTCAATGGAATTGGTTCTCACAATCAGATTAACGAAGTCCGATTTCGGCGTGCCGCCTGTCTACGGACTCAGGACATCGAGACCTACCTAACGGTCCTTGAGTCATGTGAAAATTAGTTGTCAAACGAAAAGTCAACATTTTCGCCCCTATCGTCCAAATTACGGTAATGCCCCTGAACTTCCGATAGTCATAACTTTTACCCTGATCGTCCGAATTGAACGTGCCACCTGTCTATGGACTCGTGACGTCCCGAACTACGTCACGGTCATTGGTCAAAATCCATTTGACCCTCAAATCAAAAAGTCAACAATTTGACCATACCAATCACAAGGGTAAAAACGTCAATTCATACATTAAATTACATTATTATAATCCTCAAATTTTCGGAGTGTTACAGTGGAGGATGTAGATCTACTAGCTGATCTAATCCTTATGGATATCCATGACTTTGATGTTATCTTGGGAATGGATTGGTTGACGGAGCACGGTTCGCTCATCGACTGTTGTAGTAGGCGAGTGATTCTGCGGAGTCCGGGTTTGCCGGAGGTTACTTTTTAGGGAGAACGTGACGGTTCGCTACCTGAAGTAATTTCTTCGCTTGCCGCTACCAAGCTTCTACAAAAGGGATGCCAGGGTTATCTAGCGCATGTTGTGACGACGCAGAGTGATACTCCGAGTGCCGATGATATACCTGTGGTGCGAGAATTTCCGGATGTGTTCCCGGAAGATTTTCATGGCTTACCACCACATCGGGAGATCGAGTTCACGATTGAACTACTTCCCGGCACACGACCTATATCACAGGCACCCTATCAGATGGCACCAGCTGAGTTGCGGGAGCTGAAAACCCAATTGCAGGAGTTGGTGGATTTGGGATTCATCCGACCAAGTACATCACCGTGGGGAGCATCGGTGTTATTTGTGAAGAAGAAGGAGGGGAGCCTCCGTTTGTGTGTGGACTATCGACAGCTCAACAAGGTCACGGTAAGGAACCAGTACCCCTTACCCAGGATTGATGATCTATTTGATCAACTGCGAGGAGCACAGTACTTCTCGAAGATTGATTTACGATTCGGTTATCATCAGTTGAAGATTGCTGAGGAGGATGTCCCGAAGACAGCGTTTCGGACCAGATACGGGCATTATGAGTTCCTTGTGAAGCCTTTCGGCTTGACGAATGCTCTAGCATCATTCATGGATCTGATGAATAGGGTTTTCCGATCTTATTTAGATAAGTTTGTGATCGTGTTCATTGATGACATCCTAGTGTACTCGAGGAGTGCTCAGGCTCATGAGAAACACTTACGGTTGGTGTTAGGGAAGCTGAGGCAGAACTAGTTATACGCCAAGCTGAGTAAGTGCCAGTTTTGGCTAACCAGCATTGGTTTTCTGGGACATGTGGTGTCAGCAGAAGGGATTAGTGTGGATCCCCAGAAGACCGAAGCTGTGACGAATTAGGCTAGACCGATGACTGTGACTGAGGTACGGAGTTTCGTGGGTTTGGCAGGATACTACCGGAGATTTGTTGAGGGCTTCTCTAGTATTGCTCCACCGTTGACTCGTTTGACCAGGAAAGGAGTAAAGTTTGTTTGGGACGAACGGTGTGAGCATAGTTATCAGGAATTAAAACGTCGGTTAACTACCGCACCTGTTCTTGCTTTACCGGATAACAGTGGAGAGTTTGAAGTCTACAGTGACGCATCCTTACAAGGTTTGGGTTGCGTGCTGATGCAGAATGGCAGAGTTATCACTTATGCATCAAGACAACTAAAGACACATGAACTGAACTACCCTACGCACGATCTGGAGTTGGCGGCGGTGGTTCACGCTTTAAAAATCTGGAGACATTGTCTGTACGGGATGACTTGTAGGATATTCACCGATCACCAGAGTCTAAAGCATTTTTTCACTTAGAAGGAGCTGAACGTGAGGCAGCGACGGTGGTTGGAACTAATTAAGGACTATGATTGTACGATTGAATATCATCCAGGAAAGGCGAACGTCGTGGCAGACGCACTTAGCAGGAAGTCAGCAGGATCGATTGTACACCTGAGACTGTTGTATCTTCCTTTGCTCGTGGAACTCTGAAGAGCTGGAGTTATGCTGGGGATGGATGAACAAGGAGCTTTGTTGGCCAGTTTTCATGTACGACCTGTGCTAGTCAATCAGATTATCGAGGCACAATTACAGGATCCGACACTTTGTATCTACAGGATCGAGGTCGAAGCGGATGAGAGGCAGGACTTTACTATCCGAAGAGATGGAGCTCTGGTGAAACTGGGCCGTTTGTACGTTCCTACCGTGGCAGAGTTACGGGCAGAAATTCTTGAGGAAGCCCACAGTTCAGCTTATGCCATGCATCTGGGAGGTACAAAGATGTACCGTACCCTCCGGAACCACTATTGGTGGGCAGGAATGGAGAAGGATATTGCAGAGTTTGTGAGAAGATGTTTGACTTGTCAGCAGGTCAAGGCAGAGCGACATAGACCGTATGGAGCTATGCAACTACTTCCGATTCCCGAGTGGAAGTGGGATCACATTACCATGGATTTTTTCTTTAAGTTGCCAAGGACTCAGAGAGGATTCGATGGAGTTTGGGTGATTGTCGACCGATTGACCAAATCAGATCATTTCTTACCAGTACAGGAGACATTTAAGCCAAACCGACTGGCTCAGCTGTTTGTGAAGGAGATCATTCGACTTCATGGTACGCTGGAGTCGATAGTGTCTGATCAAGATCCGCGTTTCACTTCTAGGTTCTGGCGGAGTTTGCAGAACGCCTTGGGTACAAACTTGCATTTCAGTACAACGTTCCATCCATAGACCGATGGACAGTCAGAGAGGACTATTCAGACTCTGGAAGATATGATGAGGTCTTGTGTACTGCAGTTTCAGGATTCGTGGGATACTCATTTGCCTTTGATGGAGTTCGCATACAACAACAGTTATCAGGCAAGTATCGGGATGACGCCCTACGAGGCACTGTATGGTCGGTAGTGCAGGACACCTATCTGCTGGATGGAGGTAGGAGAGCGAGCAGCAATAGGGCCGGATTTGATGGACATGACCCAGGAAACAGTCCGAATCATCAAGGAAAGATTAAAGGCAGCACAAGATCGCCAAAAGATCTATGCTGATCCACGAATTCGAGACTTGGAATTCGAGGTTGGAGATTTTGTGTTCCTTAAGTTATCTCCATGGAAATGAATTGTCCGTTTTGGCCGACGTGGGAAGTTGAGTCCACGTTATTTTGGACCATTCGAGATCACAGAAAGGATTGGACTAGTGGCATACCGGTTAGCATTACCTCCAGAACTTGCCAGAGTGCACGACGTTTTCAATGTGTCCATGTTACGGAAGTACCTACGGGACGATTCACATGCCTTGCCGGAACAACCATTGGAACTGATGACTGATCTAAGCTTTGAAGAGAAACCAGTGCAGATTCTGGACCAGAAGAACAAGGTTTTGAGGAACAAGGCGATTCGGTTGGTGAAAGTACTGTGGAGGAACCATGACGTCGAGGAAGCAACGTGGGAACCCGAAGACTTAATGAGGGAACAGTACCCCTTTTTATTTGAGTAAATTTCAAGGAAGAAATTTTTGTAAGGTGAGTAGATTGTAACAACCCGAACTTTCGTAATCATTATTTTATTGTAAAATGACCATTTTGCCCCTAAGGGGGGGGGGGGGGGGAAAGTTGACTTTTGCCCAGGGGAATATTTAGGACTTTAACCCATGACCGTGACGTAGTTTAGGACGTCACGAGTTCATAGGTAGGTGGCACGTTCGATTCCGACGTTCGAGGAAGAAGTTGTGACGTTCTGAAGTTGAGGGGTATTTTGGTAATTTGGTCAAAGAGGGGCCAAATGTTGACTTTTGACCCGAGAAGTCCAACGGACGAGGGCCAAGGACCGTTACGAAGATCGAGTCAATACGAATCCGTAGACAGGCGGCACGCCGAAATCGAACGTACGACGAAAAAGTTATGGTCATGGAAGTAATCGCGATTAACCGAACTAACCGAGACCCGGATTAAAATAATATTATAATAATAGAATCTGATTACTTTAATCCAATCAATCTAGACCCTTGGATGAGTGCCAAGTGTCACTCATCCCCTACATTCCCTAAAACCAGGATCCTTGTTGGCCATTGGATTATTAAATCATTTTCTCTCCTGAAATCCTCACCATCCATTTTAAACCTCAGACTCAATCTGGGCCGTTGATCTCATTTCCTTCTCTCTTTATTTGATCAGACCACTCACACTCTCACTTTCATTTCTCTCAAACCCATGAGCACGGTTTACCTCTCTGCACAAACACCTTACCACCTCTCAGCCTCAACCCACACACCAGACACCTCCAGACACACATCAGCCACCTCCAGACGGCCAGCACCACCTCACGGCCGCCCTGCACGGCCGGGAAACCTCCCAGACCCGAAAGGAAACCAAACAACCCGACACGGCCCAACCGTCCAAACCACCTCACCAGGAGTCGAACTAACCTAGGGTTAGGTTAACTGGAGCCTTAGGACGACTGAGAACTGGACAGGACAGTCCACGGCGGCGACACGGCGGCGGTAAGCTCAGAAACCCAAGAAGGCCCGATTTTCTTCCCTGCTTTGAAACGTTTATTTTTTACGTTGGAATTGTTTGTTTGCTTATGAGACATACTTAGGGGACCTAGACGATCAGTTTGAACCAAGACTCGTGGATGGAAGCTCGACGACTCGCCGGAGAGGACGACCTGAGTTCTCAGCTGGTTTTCCCGTCAAGTTTCAGGTAGCTTCTTGAACCTAAAAGCTATTTTCGAGTCCACAGAACCATAGAGTAGGTCGTGACGAGTCCATAGGATCAAATCTCACCAGAAATGGTGGTCGGGTTGATGAACACTGATCGGGTCAAACCGTGGGTCAACGGTGACCCGGTTTCAGACCCGTTACTGTAGCTGATGACGTCATCATGCTGACGTCAGCAGTGACGTCATGATGACATCATCATGTCAGAAAACAGTCAGATCAGGGACCAATGGGCTGCTGACACGTGTCCTCTGACACTGTCAGTGATGACGTCAGCAGTGACGTCATGATGACTTCATCATGTCAGAAAACAGTCAGATCAGGGACCAATGGGCTGCTGACACGTGTCCTCTGACACTATCAGTGATGACATCAGCAGTGACGTCATGCTGACGTCACCAGTGACGTCATGCTGACGTCAGCAGTATTGTAGCACAGTTGACCAGGCACTTGGGGGCGCGTGTGAACAGTATTTTGTGTGGGACCAGGACCATTTTCAAGGTTTCGACGATACGAATCCAATGGCGGTGGTTTCGTGTCGATCGGAGGTCGTTAGGTTGGTCAAATTAGGGTTTGAAGCCTTGGGAAGCGTGTTCGGACGGCTTTCCCGGGCCAGTTTCAGTCTAGGGTTTCTTAGTTGTTTAGTAGGGACTTAAAGTGACCTTTACGTATACTTTGGACGTGACAAGAATCGTACTTTAGCACTTGGACGGGATTATACGCTCGGGATTGCAGCGGGATTGTACTGTGAGTGGGCCTTTGATTTCACTAAACCTTGGCATGCATAACTGTTTTCCTTTCTATTATATCTATATGTGATTCAAGCAATAGTATCTATATATCCTGAGTATGATTTATGGCACGTATTACGATGTTTGGGCATGAGACCCGTCTGGTTGATTATGCACGGTTTTGAGTCATGTATATGTATATGGATTTCGATATTTATCTTTGGTACTGCACTGTATAGATCTACCCTAGGATACTGTCTCTTCCGGATGTAGGTACCCTGGAGTGGTCACGGCGCATTGCCTGTGAAGAGTCATTCTACGAAGGGACCGGAACGTAGAGTGGCTCAGGAACAGGATTGCTACTATTGGACATCTGGGACGTCAGGCATCTAGAATGTCAGACCCGGACTTGGTTCGGGATCTGGACTCGGGATTGAGACCCCGGGTGGCACGTGTAGCCTTGGGACTGTGACCTTATTGGGCGTCTGGGAGACATCTGGGATGTCAGGGTTGGGATGTATAGTGCAGTGACTGAGATTATATTATGTTGATATTATTCTGCTTATAATTATATGATTTTGTGGCTTTTGATACTGATGCATGCTTTTCGGAAAACGGAGGGGAAAATCTATATGTTTTCGATATGGTAAACTATTTTGTAAACCTTGAGTTTCGGCCCACTCACCCTTGTTGTTTTACAACCCCTCCAGGTGGTGCTATTGAGGAGGAAGAGGAGGAGGATCCCGAGGAAGAGGCATAGGTTTACGTTGCGCACTTGAACCCTACTGCTGGGTAGGTTGGCACCTAGAATGTCTAGAGTCGTGCTCAATAAACTGTATTCGGGAACTATCCATTGTCTGACACTATTTGTTTCGGATATTTTGTGTGGCGTGCTATGTATGACTTAAATTTGGATTTTCTTTATGCATTTGAATTCCTAAGGGTAATTTTGGTATCTTGAGGTCGAATGTCAGACGAGAACAGGGTACGTCCCCGGGTGGTCCCAGGGGGATCGGGGCGGGTCCTGTCACTGGAAGCCATGGTCATCATGTTGGAAAGATGGAACCATATGAAAGAGTAAGTATTCTTCACATTTGAGTTTATAGATCGAAACCTCAGCTTCTTGCGATTAATCTGGACGTTTGTATCAACCAAAATGGTCGTGTAACGACCGAGGTACGGCCTGGTCGATGTCGTAAGTGGGGCCACCCGAAATGAGAGAAACAGGTCAACCCGATTGAGGTTGACGATGACCTGTGCAGGCGAGTGACCTCACGCGCAGAGAGCTCGCAGCTGCGTGTGAGAACGGGTGCAACTGTTTTGGGGTGTCCGATCTTCATGCCATTTTATCCTTATAATTTTATGAATTTAATGGTATAATTGTTAGAATTATTGGTCTCTGTTTAAGCACAAATCCAAGTATCTTATATTTTAAGAATATCCTTAATATTCTATAATTACTGTTTAATGATCCTTTAATTATGAAACTCGTTTAATTATTGTGTTACTTACAGAGTTTTATTTTTTATGATGGAATTGGGTTATAGGATGTTTGGATTGTTCATAAATCACTTAAGATGGACTATTAGTGTTGTTATGATATATTCCTATGTTACCCATTTCCTTAAATTGTGACTAAATGTATAGGAATCCTTATAAGTCATCAAGGGCTTGTATATAATAGAAATAAATAAAAGATAGGGGTTTGTAGAACGAGTAAAAGTGTAACTAATAAATGTAACCACCGATCGGGAAGTGGGTAGAAGGTGGGCGGTATTCTTATGAAGTGGATTTATTTTGTTTAAGTAAGGTTCCAAATTAATTAAAGATAAAACTATCCCTTGTCTGACAAAGGGTTGTCAGACGGGAGGAGGATCAGTCCAGTTCTCTGGAACGGGTCCTGTCACTCCCCCACAGTCTGTGGCACAAGGACATAAAGGATAAGGGACACTTGTCCCAACCCCATTTACCAACAAGAAAGATCTCTCAAAAAAATTACCAAAATGCCCTTCAAACCAATTTACCAAAAGGCCCCGACGTAATCTAGACCCATAATGAAACCATCCGAACTCCGTTTTGGCATGTCACCTGCCGACGTACTTGAGAGGCTGAGATCTTCATAACGGTCTTCTCAAATTTCCTAAACGAGGTCTCGATCAAAATGTCAACACTTTGACTTTTGGTCAAAAGTCAACCCTTCGACTTCATGGGCAAAATGGTCAATTTTGTTTAATTTTTCCGATTTTACACTCGTTGAAAGTTTAGGTCCTTACAAGCAGGACCCAGGGTAGTTTATAAGATGTTTGGGGTTGCGTCTTGTCATCCGCAGATTTCGTGGTGTCGACTCATAGTATGGAATATGGGACTCGGACATGGACGATGTTGGACTCCACATGTGACGACGGGGTTGTACTCCGAGGATTCCAGGAACGGACTCCAGCGTTGTCGAAGTTGGACTCCACATATGTCGACAGCGTTGGACTCTGCAGGATTCGTGATTGTCTACGCATAGTACAAGGGATTAACTAGTTGGACCAGTGGGGCAAGGTTTGACTATGTTGGTTATTGTGTCTAGAGATTTTCGGAATGGTTTTATAACCGGGAATTTCAAAAAAATTGTGTGTCTGGGTATTTGTTGTGCATTACATGGTTTTTCGTTGGTCCCAAGGTACATGACGACCTTTTTTTTTGAAATCTGGTTATTTATGATTGGTTTTATGCATGCATGGTTTTATAACTGGTTTTGTCCGCTCACATTGCACCCTAACACCGTCCGAGTTGGTGCATAAGATACTCGAGGGGTTGTAGGTAGTTGACTTTTGACATGCACACATAAACTTTCGGGACGAAATTTCTTTAAGGGGGTAGATTATAATGACCTGGAAATATTTTAGACATTTTCCTTTTATCGATGCGTAGGTCTCGAGCTTACAAGTTCGTAGATAGAAGGCACATAATGATTAGAGTTTAGAGATAGAAGTTACGGGTCTGAAATGGTATGGGCATATTGGTAATTTAAGAAAAGTTCAGGGCATATAAGTGGGTGTACTTTCTATCCTCTCACGATTGGGCAGTGTTCCCAGTCTCTCTCTCTCATTCTACCCTATGTAAAACCCCCCACATCATCTTCGTTGAGGGTTTTGGAGGTCGAACAGATGAGTTTTGAGGCCAGGAACGGGTTTCTCTCACGGCTGTGGGCCAGTTTGATGACAGATCGAGATGGATCTTGGCTAGAGGCTGTAGATCAGCGAAGGGGATGACTAAAATTGTTAATACGGCTAAACATGTATGTTTTTGTGATTTAGACTCTATATTCGAGTTCCTGGGGTCCGTAGATGCATTTCTATGTATGAAATGTATAATTGGTGGAGAAATGGAAAACTGGAAAAAGCTTGAAGGCTGACCAAAAATAGTAGTTTTCGGCCAAACTAAATGGCGACTCATGCGCGACGCTGATCTTCTTCTCCGATGAGGTGATGGCATCAACATGATGTCATGAGGTCACTAGGGGACGTCAACATAATGTCATGATGATGTCCGCATGCTGACGTTAGTTTCACGTGACAGGGTGCCACGTGGCAGTGTGTCAAGCCACGTGGCAAGGTGTTAAGTGCCACATTACTGCCATATGGCAGGGTGTAAGTGACACCTGGCTGCTACGCTAGCGTCATGTGACATAAGGGTGTCAGTGTGTTAGTGTCATGTCAGAGCGCATGGGTGCTGTAGGAGGCATGTAGACGCGTGGGGATTACTGTAGTCAGGGCGTGTAGGCTCATGGGAAGTCTGCCAGACTTTCACTGGTGTGTGGCATCGAGTAGGGTCGTTTCACAACCCATGACAGTGTATAGCCTTAGGTTTTTTTGTAAGACCCGTGAGCTAAGGAAGTAAGAACAATGAGCAAGACTTGTGAGCTTGGGAAGTAAGAACGGTGAGTAAGACCCATGCGCTTGGAAGCAAGAACGGTGAGCAATCTCACATCGCTCAGGGAAGGAAATTTGAAGTGTCTTATATGTATGGGCACGTATCTATCTAGGATGAGGAATTTTGGGTGCCCACTAGCTTTGGATTCCTTTGGAACTCCAAAATTAAGCGAGATTGGACTAGAGCAATCCCAAAATGGGTGACCCACTAGGAAGTTGCACTTGAGTTCCCAAGAATAAAGCCATGTGGGCATGGCCCAAACCGAACAATATTGTGCTCGAAGAGTCATGTTGTGACATTTTTTACCTTTTAGATTTGTTTTTGGTAGTTTTGGGGCTTTTCGGCGCTGTTTGAAGCCTTTTTTCGGGCAATTTCCAATTTGGGTACCTTGTACGGGGTGGGTTTTGGATCAAGGGTCAAGGGTGGCTAAACAACGGTGTATTTCCAGGGTTCCGTGGATTTAGTGGTTCCTTGATTAAGGGGTTTGAACACTAGTAGGGGTATTATGACCCAAGTTACTCTAGAGTGAGTATAAACTACCCTCGAATTTGGACGATATGAGGTATTTTTTGGGGTACACTCTAAACGAGTGTTGATATTGGGTTAGGACTCTAGAGGAGTTGGGATTACATATTTGATCTCCAAGTGAGTTAGGGTATCGAAAGAGGACTCTGGTGTGAGTCGAGTTTCGATAGAGGACTTGGTTGGAGGGAGAAAAGGTGATGGGTTACCAGCTAGACATGGCTATTAGTCGAGGGAGTTATCGACGTTTGGAATTTATTATTGTTATAGGTTATGTGTAACGACCCGTCCCTGATTTTAAGGGGTAATGAAGACTAATTATAGATTAGTGAGGCTAATCGGGAATTAGTTAAGGATTAACGGACGTTCATGGCGAAATTACGATTTTGCCCCTAAATGAGGGCAAAAAGTTAACTTTTGACCTAGGAGGTCCGATGGCCAAGGGTCGACGACTGTTACGTAGATCGAGTCGATACGAGTCCGTAGACAGGTGGCACGTCGAAATCGGATGTTCAACGAAAAAGTTACTGTTCACAGAAGTTCCAAGGAACTATTTACGATGGCACGTTTTACGAGGCAAAAATAGACTTTTGTCCTAAAATGGGCCTAGATATTTTGAAATGGCCCAATGGATGAGTGACAAGTGTCACCCATCCATTGCCCCCTTCCCTTCATTTATGCATATCATCCCTCATCTGTTCCATTCCCACCAAACCCAATGAACCCAAAATCGACCCCTTCCCCTTGAATCTGTGTGAGGCCAAGAGAGTGAGGCTGAGGGGAGATGATGATGGTGGTTGGTCGATGGTAGGACAGCCGTAGGCGGTGGTGGAAACCACGGACAACAGGTAAACCTGTAGACCCGTTTAATTCGAATATTGGATTTTGTGATTTGAACGTTAGGGGGGTTATATGTTGTTTAGGTTGTGTTTAGGGGGGTGGTAGGTTGATTAGGAGAAGGTTTTGGATGGTGGGGAACGGCTGAGTACCCCAAAACGGCTGAGCAGCCCGGAACGGCGTCCGGGAGATTTTTGGTGGCTACCCACCAAAATTACATTCCGGCCAAGTTAACCCAAATCGATCCCCCAAACTTGTTTGTAAGGTTCTTAGGGACTAAATCGGATCATAGGAAGATAGTTTTGGCCCCTAGAAATGCCTAGAACATGGATAGGAAGTTTGGGTTCAAATTGGTTTTCTGAACCAATGGGATTTAGGCTTATTTTTATGGTTTTGAGGACATAGGAGGATAGGAATTGAAAATAGGAAGAAATTAGGATTTGAAGGATCGAAATCAGACCAAAAATGAGGGAGGAAATGGACTAGACCGGTTCCGCTGGTCTGGTAGGACTGGAATTGCAGGTGGACCGGTCGGACCCAGTCTTCCGAAGGACAAGAACGACACTGTGCAGTGGCACGTGGCTCCCACGCGCATCCCCTTTTGGCTGCGCGTGAGGGAGCATGGGCCACCTTTGGGGGAAGCGTTCAACATATGAAATCATCCTTTCGATATAACGAACATTTTGGGACTAGTTTCGTGTCGAACGGATATCGTTTCGATATAGTTCGGGATGTTCTAAGCTTTAGGATCGAGTTTAAAAATAGTTAAAAATTCGAGAAAATTACGGGACTTCAATGAGAGGTTAATGAGGTTGTTAGTAACCCTCTAAACTGATTTGGATAGGTTTGGGAGTCCCGATAATGGTTAATGGCCCTGGAGAGCCGTATGGTGCGCGTATCGAGGCGAGGCTTTGGACGGTCTGTGAGTGGACCTTGATTTCTAAATTGATGCATGCATAAATGTTTTATACGTGTTTTAAATACATGTTTTGGAATGCCTTGAGTGCATATGTTTGTGGTAATTATTATTTACGTGTTTGCACACATTTTGAGATTTACGGTTTTATATCGTGCCTATGTGTGCTGTGTTTTCAATGAAGATTTGATAGAGATGAACTGGTTTTGGATTTGGAAAGATGAATTGGGCATGCGACCCATTTGATTGTAAACCATCGGACTTGGAGTCCATTTTACTTAATGAGATATCGGGCTGGAGGCCCATTTGGTTTATATAATCGGGTCGGGGCCCCGTTGGTTTACGAATTCGGGCTCGAGGCCCATTTGGTTATGATATCGGGTATGAGGCCCAGTTATGGTTTATAAACATGATTTCGAATCAGGGACCCTTATTCGGATTTGTGATGGTTTATGGAAAACCCGGGCATGGCCCTTTGAATGGTTTTGAAATGATTTGTAAAATGGTTTTCCGTATACCATCCTCATGAAAGGATGCCCTCCAGACGTCTCGTAGTATCTTAGAGTAGTCACGGGGCATTGCCTGCAAGGGGTCATTGCACAGAGCGACCGGTCCGTATAGTGACTCAGGAGTAGGATTGCTAGAGGTTAAAACCTCCCCCCCCCCCCCAGGGAGGGTCATTGACCTGTGGGTCATTGACTTAGGTGGACCCTGGGGAAACTTGGGATTTGAGACCTCGGGTAGCACACGTAGCTTGGAACCGTGACAGTGATATTGGTTGTGACATCTCGGATGTCAGGCATCGGGGATGCCGAGGATTGGTTTTGGGCTGAGACCCTACTGTTTTGGATTTGGGCTGAGACCCACTTGTATTGATCTGGGCTGAGTCCCTATGGATTTGATTTTGGACTGAGTTCCCACATAAATTAGTTTTGGGCTGAGTTCCCATATACTTTGATTTACGGTTTTGGGCCAAGGCCCCAATGAATTTTTTGAGAAAATGGTTTTGAATGCATGCATGCTTTTATTGAAGGGCATAAATGTCTTTTTGTGAAAATATTTTTATAAATTCTTTGTTTTGTCCACTCATAGCTTTTAATGATTTGAATGCCCTTCAGGTTGATCGCGGATGCGGGTTGTAGCAGAGACCGAGACATCACACTCCTCCTCTGGATCCTGGCGCTCTCTGAAGCCCCGAGTGGGCTAAAGTCAGAATTTCCCTTGTTTGACACTTCGTGTCAGACATGATCAGACTCGTCCCGTGTTAATCCCGGAGGGATCTGGGACAGGTCCTGACATTATGATTGAGGTTAAAGTTATTAAATCGAATTTACCTTGCTTCCAGGGTCAATGGGTGGTGTGGGCGGTGACCCCTGAGGAGCGATTATTGTTGATTTAATCCCTGATCTGACGGTTTTCAGTTCGGAGCCAAGTTCTAGGGTACTTTTGGAACTTCGCTTAGGGTGTTATATGGAAGTAGGACCATACACGATTTTTTTTATGTATTTTTGGGGGTGGATCCTGTCAATTGTAGCATCATCGTCTTTAAGGGAAATGATAAAACATGTGCATTGGCTATTATTTCACATATTGTAGTTAGTGAGTTAATTACCTTCTTTTATTTTTTAGTCTTTTATTCACTGGGCATGAAGTCTATCATGGTTGCCTTTGATGGAATAAAAATATATAAATATTTTAATGCTACATGGCAAAGAATTAATTCTTACTCGTGTTCCTTACAAGCATATTGTTTCGGCTATTTGGTTACTACACTGGGCAACCTCTACTCGGTGCTAAATTTATGGCTTCCATGTTGATGTTTGCACCAGTTTCAGGTATTCTCATAGCCTTGTCCCTGAACACATCAAGCGGTGCCTAGGTTAACGCAATGAAGTGTAATGAGACAGGGGTTCTCGGAGGCAAAGGAAGTGATTTCCATAAGGTTGCAATTACCGGAGATACGTAAGTCTTGTTGATCCCTTTGTTCAAGGAACTGCATTCTACGAAAAATATGTAGCTATGTGTTCTTCTTCGATATACATTGTTTTTCTTTGATGCACGATATACCCAGGTTTAGAAACCCTTAAGATTCTATATTCCTATATTTTTTTTCACGCTGGAAAATTTGGCCCCTTCAAATTAATGAATTCTGTGAAATTAGACCTTCAGGGGGCAGATTGGGGCTAGAATCGTTTTCAGTAGGAATATTGAGTCAAAATCGTTTTGAGGGGGTATTTTGAAATTTGGCTCGATGTTCATGGGTTATATTGAGTAAAAAGCCAAAAAGAAATATAAAGTACCTCAAATATGAATTTGGACTTTTAATAAATAAATTCTATACACCACTACATATTCACCGCCACTCTACCACCATTGCTATTGCAAATTCCATTATTTTGATATGGAAGTTGATCTTCACACTCTACCTCTTACTTCGTGCATTTCACTTCTAATTTTATCAGTTATATTTCTAAAAATGAAGTGTAGTGCAAAAAGTAAAAAATAGAGTGTGAAAATTAGTTCATTTTTTATATTACTCCCATTATTGCATAATAAACATAATCTCTTGTGTTATGACTTAGTAGTATTTCTCTCCACATGTTATATAAAAAGTTTCAAACTCGACGCTAGTAAAGAGTTAAGTCGATATTCAATGTGTATAATGTAATCCAATGTGTATAACGTAATCTATTTCCCTAATATCATTGTATAAACAACTCATTAGATAACTACAATTGAAGGTGAACTTCTTTCTTATCCTACATTATTTTGAAGCTTAGTAGGTGCTCTTTGATATATGGGTTTTACTATGCCAGATCTTACCTTTTTTTTGTGAACAGTGTATCGGTATATGACCTCGCCTACATATGTGCATCTTGGCTTATTCAATTGTGTCCTTAGATATCTCCAGGGTACCGCTTCCCATTGTATTACTTCTAGCTCTTAAGGTTACCTTCAACTTCATAGTTTGAGTCAATGTTCAAAATGACACTAAACGCTCCCTGAGTGACAAGCAAGGACCTAGTGCCTATGCGGTTTGGCCACTTATTTTATTTTATTTTTATTATAATTTTATTATACCATATATGAATTATCAATAAGTTAAATCTAAAACACTTAACTCTAATTTCAATGAACTCTTATTATAATATTATGACGACAGACCGAGGATGAACTTCCGTCGAATCCTTTTCTCCCTACACTGAGCGTGCACCCAGCCTCAGCTCTGTTACTGCTGACCAAACACATACAAGTGCACCATTTGGCCATATGTCGGTGCCGACTGCCCCATTTTTAGAAACGCAATATAAAGACTGACCAGTATAATCCACACATTCAGATTAAGCTGAACAAGAGCTAGCTCAAGCCTACAAACCATCATGTTCAACCAAGGGTGCAGGGGAAACCTTACCCCATGTGTATACAGCTTAGGGTAGAGGACGGCATACCCCAAAAGAGGAATACTCGACACATCCCTAGGACCGACCACCCTCAACTCCACGTTAGACGAGATATTCCAAGCTGACTGAAACCTCTGCACAGTCGTCTCAATCTCCCTGCTAATTACCTCATCCACTGAGAATTTGGCCTTTTGTATTTGTCAGGACCCGTCCCAATCCCCCCACGATTAACGCGAGACGCGCCTAACCCCGTCTGACACGAAGTGTCAGATAAGGGAAATTTCCGACTTTAGCCCGCTCGGGGCTTCAGAATACGCAAGGATCGGGAGGAGGTATGTGATGTCTCGGTCTCTACTACAGCCCGCATCCGCGATCAACCTGAAGGGAAGTCAAAACATTTAAAAGCTGTGAGTGGACAAAACAAATAATTTATTAAAACATTTTCACAAAAGACATTTATACCCTTCACTAAAAAGTATGCATGCATTCGAAAACCAATTTATCAAACTAATAGGGCCTTGGCCCAAAATCGTAAATGAAACCAATCATACGAGCCACAGCCCAAATCCATGTGAGACTGAGCTCAAAACCAGTACATTATATATCATATAACATATACATATAAATCACATAACTAATCCTGTCACGGTTTCTAAAGCTACGCGCGTGCTACCCGGGGTCTCAAATCCCAAGTCTCCCTAGGGTCCACCCAGGTCAATGTCCGTAGATCAATGATCCTCCTTGGGGGTTATAATCCATAAGCCTTCCTGAGAGTAAGGTACCCAACGGGGGCGACTCCACTCAGTTAGTGCTCCGTGACTACTCCGGGGTCCACCCAGGCCAACGACCCTAACCGGAGGAGACAATCCAAATAAAAGAAGGTATATGAATATATATATATATATATATATACCTCAAAAACATTTCTAAAACCTTTCAAGGGATTCATGCCTAGTTCCCATAAACCGTCATGAAACTAGAAATCCATTTAGGGTCCTCGACCCGAAATTATAAACGTAAAGTAACTGGGCCTCAAGCCCGAACTCATGACTCAACTGGGCATCATGCCCGATATCTCAAGGTCAGTCACGATTCCAAGCGTAGTGATGTGTACAACCATCCGTCCAGGACCGCCCTCAATCCTGGTATGTCGCCGTGAACGAATCAACCGACGCGACCACCACTAGTTCATGGTGCACTCATCATCGATCGATATCCTGAACCGTCAGCACCCCAAAGTCGAGCCTCCAGTGGCTGCTCGACAACGGGTCGTGCATCGTGACCTCTCCGGAAGGAACACATCCCCAGTCCGGAGGCGAGCATCGTATCGTTCGTCGCCGTGCATATAACACTCGCCATGACCACGACTCAGACCCGTAGGTCATTAATAGGGCCACATGCCTGAGAAAAAACCAAATAGGTCTATTCCCGAGTTTATGCCTTTTTAAATCTAAAACCATTTCGTTTAAACCATCGTAGAAAACATAGTACGTATAAGCACCGTATAAGGTTGAAATTTCGAAATACGTGCCAATACGTGAACACACACAAAACCACTCATGGCATCAAAAAACATGTATTAAAACACATAATAAACATTTATACATGCATCAATTTAGAAAACAAAGTCCACTCATCTACCGTCCGAGTTGTCACCTCGATACGCGTGCCATACGGCTCTCCGGGGTCAAACACCATCACCGGGACTCCCAAACCTGTCCAAGTCACTTTAGAGGGTTACTAACTACCTTATTAACCTCTCAATAAAGTCCCATAATTTTTTCGAATTTTTAATTATTTTTAAACCCGATCCTAAACCTTCGGAAGTCCCGAACAATATTGAGACGGTGTCTGGTCGACACGAAACCAGTCCCAAAATGTTCGTTACATCGAATAAATTAAAATTCATGTTGAAAACATCCCCAAATTACCCCCCAAACGCCGCCCAAAGGGGTTGCGCCTGCTACAGTGTCATCCCCTACCTCAGTTAAACCGGGTTCACCTAGTTTCGAACCGGTCCGGACCGGCGCGATCAGTCCATCATCATTCCTCCCTCATTTCTCAACCATTTTTCCCTTTTAATTCCTAAACCTTTATCCCATCATTTTCAATCGATTAAGCTAATAAAAACAAAGAAATAGGGTCAAAAACTCACCTCCCCGATCGAAGCAAAACTGGCCAACCTGCAACCGTCCTCCGCCGTCGTCTCCGGCCACCTCCAGCCTTGGTTCTGGTTCCATTCTACTCCAACAACTTCCAAGAACACGTCCTAACCATTAGAATCACTCGAAGAACACCACAAACCAACATCCGAAATTTGAATCAAAACTCACCGTTTTGGGGTTCTCCGGCCACCGTGCACGACGTCCTGCGCCGTGGCCACCGTTCGACTCCTCTCCCTTCACTCTCTCACTTTCGTTCAACGTCCATCGTTATTGGTTAAGGTTTGAGAGTTGTATGTGGGGTTTTTTCGTGTATTTGTTAGGGAGAAAAGGAGAAGATGATGCGCGGGGAAGGGGAGAGAGAAATGAGAGAAAGTGAGGATTAAAATTAATTAATTAATTAATTAAGTCACCAATCACATCTAAGATCACCTTTTTAGGATAAAAGTCACCAATGGATGAGTGACACTTGTCACTCATCCAAGGGCCCCACACAAATATCTGTCCAATCCGATATTTGTTATTATTTTAATCGAATCCCGAGCCATAAATTCCCAATTTGGCTCCTGTGACCATAACTTGTCCGTTCGACCTCCAATTTTGGCGTTCCGCCTGTTTATGGACTCGTATCGACCCGATCTACGTAACGGTCCTCGGCCATCGAACCTCCTAGGTCAAAAGTTAACTTTTTACCCTCGTTTAGGGGCAAAATTGTAATTTCGCCCTGAACGTCCATTAATCCTCAGCTAATTCCCGATTAGCCTCGCTAATCCGTCATTAATCGTAATTAATCCTTTAAATTTGGGACGGGTCGTTACAGTATTGGTACGGCTGTAACAATCCGTCCCGAGAGCCGTGATTAGTGGAGTGATTAAGTTGGGATTTAGTGAGGTTAAATCGGGGGTTAGTCGGTGTCGATAAGGTCATTAGCGTAGAATGACGATTTTTGCCCCTAGGTTGGGCAAAAAGTTGATTTTTAGTTCGGATGGTCCGATGGGCTTTCGCCTGTGATCAGGACGTAGTTTAGGATGTCACGAAACCGTAGGCAGGTGGCACGCCTGATTCCGACATCCGAGGAGGAAGTTATGATGTTCGGAAGGTTGAAGGCATAACCGTAATTTGGTTAAAAGAAGGGGAAACGTTGACTTTTTGGACGATCGGGTTTTGGTACGTTGACCGAGGATGGTTATATAGATCTCGTTGTCCTGAGTTCGATGACAGGCGGCACGTGTTCATCGGACTTACGATGTGGGAGTTACGGGTCTAGGAAGTTAGTGGCAAAATTGTAAAAGTGAGTAAAAAGGAGGGGTAGTTTGGTCTTTTGTGTTCTGGAATTTGTGCAGAGAGAGAACAGATGGACGGCTGGGATGGGACCATGTGGGAGTGCATGAATTGGACGGTGACACGTGTTGGGGGACTAGAGGGTTCTGGTTGGATCTTGTGTGAGCACGGTTCCAATTACTTAGGTAAGCCCGTGTGTGATCGTGTGTGTGTTTCAACCAGAGTGAAACAGAGTGAGGCGGTGAGGAAAAATTGAAGGCTGATCGAGGGTGTTGGTGAGTTGTGGGTGTGTGAGGAGTGATCAGAAGGAGTGAGAGAGATGTTGGGTTGGTGCTGAGAGGGTTAGACGGTGCTGGTGGTGTATGTGAGGGAGTTGGGAGCCACGGGGAATTCAGAGAAAACAAGGGGTGTGAGCTTATGGTGGTGCGGTGGTCGTGTACGGTGCAGGGGAACTCGAGAGGAGGATGAGGCTGCTCTGTGGACTCCAGGGAACGCGGCGGCGAGCACGGCGGTGGACGAGTTCAGGTAATCCCTCAGCTCTGCGTCTATGCTCTGTTTTCCCGTTGATGTTCAAATCGAAAATTGTGATGGCTGAGGTTGAGTCGAGAGTTTTGGGGATTTGGGTTAAGCTTAGAAACGTCTCAGGAATCGTCTACAGAGGTTGCCGTGACGGGGGAGTGCACGGTGGAGGCGAGACGACAAAGGTGTTCTGTGTACTCTGTTTGGCTGTGAGTTTCAAACGGCGAGTCGTGAAGTTTGGGCGAGAGTCGACGGTTCTGGTTAGCTGGGTTAGGTTCAGACGGGCTCTAGGAAGCTTCCGGTGTCGCCACCGTGAAGGGGGGTGAGCTGGATGGCCGGGAAGGAAAACAGGGGAATTGGGCCGTCTGGTTTCGAGCTTGAGTCGACGAGGATGGGGCTGTGTCGAGGTGAACGGAGTACGGAAATAGATAGGGCAGGTCCGGACGCAGCTGTGGGAGAAAAGAGGGGTTGAATTGGTGGCTGGACGGCGGAGATCAGTTCTCGCCGGTTCAGCCTGCGGCGGCCGGTTCAACACAGTGGTTCGAGGTTGAAGATGGTACTGTAGCTGGCGCGTGAGGCCACGCACATCCACTTTGGGCGGCGCGTGGGGGCGCGTGCGGCGGTCCTTGGGGAAGGTATCAACATGGTTTTTTGTCTAGGAGTTATGACGAGTCTATTGGACTTGGTTTCGAGTTGATCGGACGTCGTTTGAGGTTAGTTCCGCGAGGGTGACGGTTTAGGGTCTCGGTTTATTACGTTTAGGATTCGGGGAATTTGGAGGGAATTTAGGTGAACCTTCGTAAACGGGTTAGTGACTTAATTTGGTGGTTGTTGACAAGATCGGGATTTCCCGAGGAAGCTGAGGAACGGGCTGGATGTTCGGGACGTGATTGAGGGCTCGGTACTGTGAGTGGACCCCTTCTCTAAACTCGAACATGCATAACTGTTTTCTATACTTGTTTTATGGTTTTAATCATGATTCTATGCTTATCGAATATGTTTTGTTGGTTTTACACTGTTGCACGTTTTTCGAGGAAATTCGATATTTGGCACGTTTTACGAGAAACGTCGATTTCTGAGTAAAATGTCATGTTTTGGGGGTTTTCAAAGGATAAATGGTTTGAATGCTTATAAAGGGATTTTGAAACATGATTTGGTGACTAAATGATTTTCGGTTTTAGAATCGGATTTCGTAAAGCGGAATTTGGTTTTAAAGTTGAAAAAAAGATTTCCGGATTTGGGTTCGGAATGACGGTTCTGGATGCCGGAAGGGCATCAGACCAGTGATTTCGGATTCGGGTTTGGATGTAGATTTAGAAATGAGTTTCAACTGGTTTTGGATTGGATTTGCTGGATCTGGATATTGGGTTTAAAGACCCGGATATTGATTGACGAGGGACGGGCCCGGATTGGGTTTAAAGACCCGGATTGAGTTTAAAGACTCGGGAGTTTAAAGACTCGGATATTGATTTCCCCCGTAGGCCTGTTGAGTTTAAAGACTCGGGAGTTTAAAGACTCGGATATTATTGAGGCCTGTTGAGTTTAAAGACTCGGGAGTTTAAAGACTCGGATAGGTCCAGCAGGTTTGATCGAAAAATGATGATTTCATGTTTAAGGTTTGGATACGGTTTTATGATTCCTGTTCGGTGATTTCTATAACTGTTTTATAGTGTTTCTGTTTCTTATGATGTGATTTATGGTGACTTGGTTTATAACTGTTTTATGAAATGGGTTATGCATGTGGTTTCAAAACGGAGGGTGAAACTTGGGTTTTTTCTTAAATGGTTTTAGAACTTTTATTTTATTTACGGTCCACTCACACCTTTTATTTTTAACTGCCCTCCAGGTTGTGGAGATACAACGGGGTCTTGACGTCGAGGCAGTGTCCGAGGCATAGAAGTGACGAGCGGGATCCCAAAGTGTTTAAGTTTTTCTTCTGCGTGCGTGTATTTAGCATCGGTTTTTATTTCCTTGTAATTCGTACCATGCCCTGTAAAACTTTTAACTTCGGGATTATTGAGTGCTTTCTCCTGCGTCTGACTGTTTTGTTGTCGGGGTGTCAGACGGGAGCAGGATTTACCTCGGGTTTCGGGGTGATACCGGGGTGGGTCCTGACAATTGGTATCAAAGCATAGGTTTGTCGAGTTTGATGGGTCTGTTGGTTTATGAGGTTGTGTTTTAGTTGTTTGACTACTTCTATGCCTCTTTCAGTGTGCGGTTGACGATGCCTCCGAGACGTGGACCTTCTCCACGACCTGAAGATGAAGCGGCGAGAGGAACTGAGAGTACTACGATTGAGCGAGCCCAGCGGCTCGGGGCTACTACTTTTAGTGGTGGGGCTGATCCTGAGGAAGCCCAGAGGTGGATTACCAGACTTGAGCGGATCTTTGCGGTGATGCATTGCCCGCCAGAGGAGCGAGTGTTGTTGGCTACATTTTTATTGGATGGTACAGCGTACGAGTGGTGGTATACCCTCGAGTTGTCTGGTTGGGATGCCCACACTGTGACCTGGGAGACGTTTCGGGAGAGATTCCTCGATCAGTACTATCCTCGTTCTTTCCGGGATGCTAAGGAGGCTGAATTCCTGCAGCTTCAACAAGGGAATATGACAGTGGCTGAGTATGAACGGAAATTCCAGATGTTGTCTCGGTTTGCTCCTGCCTTTGTGGCCACTGAAGCCGAGAAATGCCGTAGGTTTGAATTGGGCCTGCGAGGCGAGATTCGAGCCATCGTGACGGCTGGATCGTTCGCTACCCTCCAAGACTTGTCGGATGCTGCGGTGAGGGTTGAGGCTAGTTTGCCGGTACGGCGCCGGGAGCCATCTTTTACTGGAACTTCGAGCCAGCGGACACCGAAAAGGGGTAACTTCGGTGGAGCGTCGTCGTCGGGCGATGATCATTTTGGTAGGCCTGGTAGTTTCCAGAGTTCAGAATTTTGGGGTTACCGAGCACAGCCGACTCCGCAAGCTAGTGCGACGTCTGTTGCGTCGACTAGGCGACCAGGTCTTTCCGGTCGGGATGTTTGTTTCTACTGTGAGGAGCGAGGTCATTTCCGACGTGAGTGTCCACTGTTGCCACAGGAAGGTGGTGTCGGTCGAGGAGCAGCGGAGCCTGGACAGAGTACAGCGTCAGGGAAAACAGGCACGAGAGGAGGTGGTGGTGCCACTAGTAGTTCGAGGGAACTTGGTAGAGCATCGGGATCTCAGGCCCGAGTGTACTCGATGACTCAGCAGGAAGTTCAGTCGGCACCAGATACGGGGACAGGTACTTTATTTTCTTTGCTTGTGTTGTATCCAGTTTTATTGTTGGATTTTGGGAGCGAGTCTAGGATTTTCCCTAGGTGACCTGAGGAGTGTTACAGTGGAAGGATGATGGAGGGAATAGGAAAGGAGTGACGATAACTGATCGATATGAGGTTATTGAAGGAGAGAACCCACAAGCTAGAGTTTGCTTTTAGGACTTTGTAGATTTATTCCGATAGTGGCCGACGTGGTAGCCGCGTTGGTTTGGGAAGGTGGGGTAGTACGTGAGGATGTGCTCTGTGAATTTATTCGGGTATTCCATATGAGGTATTGTAAAATACCTTTGTTTTCTGTTCATAGAGTTTCCCTTGCGTACACCATACAGTTGTTACATAGAGAGGGTTGGCCGTGGTAACAGTAGTTGGGGAGGGTGTGAAATACCTAAGGTGGAGATGATAGACAGGAAACCCAGGAGAGGTTGTTATTGACCTAGTGTTGATTACCGGGTAGGAGACCCTAGGTGTCGGGAACTAGCTGTGGAATTTCGGGGACGAAATTCTATTTAGGTGGGTAGATTGTAACAACCCGTCCCGAGAGCCGTGATTAGTGGAGTGATTAAGTTGGGATTTAGTGAGGTTAAATCGGGGGTTAGTCGGTGTCGATAAGGTCATTAGCGTAGAATGACGATTTTTGCCCCTAGGTTGGGCAAAAAGTTGATTTTTAGTTCGGATGGTCCGATGGGCTTTCGCCTGTGATCAGGACGTAGTTTAGGATGTCACGAAACCGTAGGCAGGTGGCACGCCTGATTCCGACATCCGAGGAGGAAGTTATGATGTTCGGAAGGTTAAGGGCATAACCGTAATTTGGTTAAAAGAAGGGGAAACGTTGACTTTTTGGACGATCGGGTTTTGGTACGTTGACCGAGAATGGTTATGTAGATCTCGTTGTCCTGAGTTCGATGACAGGCGGCACGTGTTCATCGGACTTACGATATGGGAGTTACGGGTCTAGGAAGTTAGTGGCAAAATTGTAAAAGTAAGTAAAAAGGAGGGGCAGTTTGGTCTTTTGTGTTCTGGAATTTGTGCAGAGAGAGAACAGATGGACGGCTGGGATTGGACCATGTGGGAGTGCATGGATTGGATGGTGACACGTGTTGGGGGACTAGAGGGTTCTGGTTGGATCTTGTGTGAGCACGGTTCCAATTACTTAGGTGAGCCCGTGTGTGATCGTGTGTGTGTTTCAACCAGAGTGAAACAGAGTGAGGCGGTGAAGAAAAATTGAAGGCTGATCGAGGGTGTTGGTGAGTTGTGGGTGTGTGAGGAGTGATCAGAAGGAGTGAGAGAGATGTTGGGTTGGTGCTGAGAGGGTTAGACGGTGCTGGTGGTGTGTGTGAGGGAGTTGGGAGCCACGGGGAATTCAGAGAAAACAAGGGGTGTGAGCTTATGGTGGTGCGGTGGCCGTGTACGGTGCAGGGGAACTCGAGAGGAGGATGAGGCGGCTCTGTGGACTCCAGGGAACGCGGCGGCGAGCACGGCGGTGGACGAGTTCAGGTAATCCCTCAGCTCTGCGTCTATGCTCTGTTTTCCCGTTGATGTTCAAATCGGAAATTGTGATGGCTGAGGTTGAGTCGAGAGTTTTGGGGATTTGGGTTAAGCTTAGAAACGTCTCAGGAATCGTCTATGGAGGTTGCCGTGACGGGGGAGTGCACGGTGGAGGCGAGACGACAGAGGTGTTCTGTGTACTCTGTTTGGCCGTGAGTTTCAAACGGCGAGTCGTGAAGTTTGGGCGAGAGTCGACGGTTCTGGTTAGCTGGGTTAGGTTCAGACGGGCTCTAGGAAGCTTCCGGTGTCGCCACCGTGAAGGGGGGTGAGCTGGATGGCCGGGAAGGAAAACAGGGGAATTGGGCCGTCTGGTTTCGAGCTTGAGTCGACGAGGATGGGGCTGTGTCGAGGTGAACGGAGTACGGAAATAGATAGGGCAGGTCTGGACGCAGCTGTGGGAGAAAAGAGGGGTTGAATTGGTGGCCGGACGGCGGAGATCAGTTCTCGCCGGTTCAGCCTGCGGCAGCCGGTTCAACACAGTGGTTCGAGGTTGAAGATGGTACTGTAGCTGGCGCGTGAGGCCACGCGCAACCACTTTGGGCGGCGCGTGGGGGCGCGTGCGGCGGTCCTTGGGGAAGGTATCAACATGGTTTTTGGTCTAGGAGTTATGACGAGTCTATTGGACTTGGTTTCGAGTTGATCGGACGTCGTTTGAGGTTAGTTCCGCGAGGGTGACGGTTTAGGGTCTCGGTTTATTACGTTTAGGATTCGGGGAATTTGGAGGGAATTTAGGTGAACCTTCGTAAACGGGTTAGTGACTTAATTTGGTGGTTGTTGACAGGATCGGGATTTTCCGAGGAAGCTGAGGAACGGGCTGGATGTTCGGGACGTGATTGAGGGCTCGGTACTGTGAGTGGACCCCTTCTCTAAACTCGAGCATGCATAACTGTTTTTTATACTTGTTTTATGGTTTTAATCATGATTCTATGCTTATCGAATATGTTTTGTTGGTTTTACACTGTTGCACGTTTTTCGAGGAAATTTGGTATTTGGCACGTTTTACGAGAAACGTCGATTTCTGAGTAAAATGTCATGTTTTGGGGGTTTTCAATGGATAAATGGATTGAATGCTTATAAAGGGATTTTGAAACATGATTTGGTGACTAAATGATTTTCGGTTTTAGAATCGGATTTCGTAAAGTGAAATTTGGTTTTAAAGTTGAAAAAGGGATTTCCGGATTTGGGTTCGGAATGACGGTTCTCGATGCCGGAAGGGCATCTGACCAGTGATTTCGGATTCGGGTTTGGATGTGGATTTAGAAATGAGTTTCAACTGGTTTTGGATTGGATTTGCTGGATCTGGATATTGGGTTTAAAGACCCGGATATTGATTGACGGGGGACGGGCCCGGATTGGGTTTAAAGATCCGGATTGAGTTTAAAGACTCGGGAGTTTAAAGACTCGGATATTGATTTCCCCCGTAGGCCTGTTGAGTTTAAAGACTCGGGAGTTTAAAGACTCGGATATTATTGAGGCCTGTTGAGTTTAAAGTCTCGGGAGTTTAAAGACTCGGATAGGTTCAGCAGGTTTGATCGGAAAATGATGATTTCATGTTTAAGGTTTGGATACGGTTTTATGATTCCTGTTCGGTGATTTCTATAACTGTTTTATAGTGTTTCTGTTTCTTATGATGTGATTTATGGTGACTTGGTTTATAACTGTTTTATGAAATGGGTTACGGTGACTTGGTCCACTCACACCTTTTATTTTTAACTGCCCTCCAGGTTGTGGAGATAGAGCGGGGTCTTGACGTCGAGGCAGTGTCCGAGGCATAGAAGTGACGAGCGGGATCCCAAAGTGTTTAAGTTTTTCTTCTGCGTGCGTGTATTTAGCATCGGTTTTTATTTCCTTGTAATTCGTACCATGCCCTGTAAAACTTTTAACTTCGGGATTATTGAGTGCTTTCTCCTGCGTCTGACTGTTTTGTTGTCGGGGTGTCAGACGGGAGCAGGATTTACCTCGGGTTTCGGGGTGATACCGGGGTGGGTCCTGACAACGGCAGTCATGATCTTCTTCTTCGGGGGCCTTTTCTTTTGGCACACCGATGACCCTCACCACCTCCTTATCTCGAACACCTGTCTTCATCACAGCACGGAACCCCCAGACATCACCCTATCCATCTGAGCAACCTCCTCACTCTTCTTAGTCTGACCTGACGTTGATATGCCAGACCGATCACCATGACGGGGCCTCTTGTTAATGTTTCCATTGTCACTGATTTTCAGTGACACACTTCTTTCCACCGACTTTGCTAGGGAAAATGAAGACGACGAACCTGATTGGTTGCCACCAGCTTAATCCTCAACCACATTTAACTCGCTACCTTGGTCGGACATCAGAGCAAATCGAGAAAGGAAAGAAAAAAAATTACAATTTCTATCACCGACCACTATGCTCCTCGGATCCAACCGTCATTCGACCCCCCAGTTCTTCCCAAAAACTGAATGTTAATCCAAAATAGGAAAAGAAAATAAGCATGCCTTATTTTTACATGGCGGTGATCCTCATCAGAAATCGCTCCACTCCACACTCTATCGCACTTGTGCTCAGCGGAAATTTCCTTGTGAAGGAGCAAAATTTCACCAAAGAAACAGCATAAAAAGTGAAAGTGAATTCCTTCTTCCCTTTCCACCATTATTATAGAGGCGTCTCGACATACAAAAGGTCACCTCGGTAAAAATATGACATTAATTACTGTCGCTACATGTCGCACTACCACTGGTTTCACACGACACACACACGTTGAAAACCCAACAAGGTTGGGAACCCAGAAGGTAGACCGAGCCGCACAACTGGCGACCTCTGACCTGCCTCACCCACGCCGACTACCTAACATGACCTCTAGCAGTCCATGACACTAGCAGGTCATACCGCATCCGCCCCCCAGAGCAGGCACACCGGCCAATACCTCACCTGTCCACCGACTGGTCCGAAGCACTCAAGGCCTATTGGACACACCGCTTAGTACACTCCCTTGCTTGAGGGACTTGGGGGACTAGAAGTATGTCCCTACACCGAGTTTGGGACAGTTTTACAAGTTCTCAGCCGAGAAATTCCACCTCAGTCAAGAACTTAGGGGACTTCTGTTGATATCATATCAGTCCAGACTCATTGAGCCCAATACCTCTAGTCCAACATACTCTTATAAAATTCAAGGGGCCTAAGTCCACACTAATATGCAAACCCTAGTAAAGGCTAATCAGCATATGCCACGTGGACAGATCCCCTACATCCATCGTCAAGACACTTGTCAGCCTCATAATGAATGTACATTCTCCCAAATCGGAAGAATATAATTATTATCATTCTCACACCCATACAAAACTGGTCATTTTCCCAATAAAGCTAACTAAACATTTACTATTCACATCTACTTACGAATTACTATTAACCACTCACTTCTTATACACATAGACCCACACTGACTTGGGCGTTGGAGTACCTTTAGGCTGATACCACACCGGTAACTACCTCTGACCGACAACCAGTTAGTTTCTTTTGACAGGTCAGTCTAAGGACACGTAGCTGCGCAGGATTCTACCATAAGTTGGCATATTTTGTGCATCAACAATTGTTTTATTATAATTAAGAGTATGAATGTATAATTCATAGTGTTCATATAAGTATATGATTCATAATGTTCATAAAAATAAATAGAACAAAAAAAAAATCGTATAACAATTTTTTTGTTGTTGAGAAACTACCAAAAAGGCCCTTGAAAATTTGTATAACCAATTGAAAATTTGGGATAACCAACATTAAAAAACACCAATTAATTATCAATGAAATCTACTTTTCGATTTTGTCAAAAAAAAAATCTTTCGATAAATAAATAACTATATATATATATCACATGTTAATTAAGAGTATTTTGTAAAAGAAAAAATATGGCCCCCTTTTGATGTTAAATTCTAGTTACATCACTATCGATGAGCCTAGTACCTTAAGCCCAAGGTCCACTTATAAGCTCAAATGACACACGGGCCCAAAGCCACCCTACCAAACAACTCTAACAAGGGTGCTGACACTTGTAAGTCCCACAACAGAAACACATTCTCTTACAACAAAACTTTTCATTATTCATCTTTTACACATCCATACATAAAGGAGCATATTTCTTAATAAAGTTAATTAAGTCTTACTATTCACATTTACCCTACGAATTAATATTCACCACATACTCCTTATATACTCCGACCTACACTGACTTGGATGTCAAAGTAGTTTAAGCCGACACCACACTGATACTTACCTCTGACCGACGACCAATCTATTCTCTTTTCCAAGTTAGACCAAAGACACGTAGCTGAGCATAATTTTACTTCTAAATTAGTACATTTTGTGCCTCAATAGTGACTTTATGAGCCGTACCCATAATACTTGAAACAAAGTAGACAACTTCCATCAATTATGATAACTTTTACCAATATTTTTCAAGAATATGAGCACAATTTATTAGTAAAATATTAAATTTAAAGTCTTCTAAGACAATTTAAATATATTTTTTTAAATGTTGACCCGATTGTCCCACATTAGAAAAATTAAAAATATTAGAGGGGAGCTATTGAAACTAGTTTTTGGGGAAGTTCCACCCCTTGAGTTTTAAACATTTTCGAAACTCAATGGAGATTGAGTACCGGGCCATAACGAATTATGCACCTGAGTTCTTATGGAATCCGAAATGTATTGAAAGATTTGAAAGTTCTCTTGACTAGACAACCTCTTCTTCGATCACTGTGGTAATCTTTCTTCTCTTGCCTTGAGTTCTAGCGTTGTTCAGCATTCGAAGATCAAGCATTTGAATCTTTCACTTTGTTCGTGCGAATATTCAACAAAAGTTGCTAGCTCACCATATTGATTCTGAAGATCAAATTGGTGATATTTTTACAAAAGAGCTATTATGTCCCAGCCTTTTCTGTTCATCATCACAAGCTCAGGCTTGCTTCTTCTGCTGAGATTAACGGACGGACCGGGGATATCTGTTGTTTTTGCAATTGTGTGGTTGTGGTTGTGATTATGTCGGTTCAGTATTGCGATGAGTCGTATTCTATTTTAACCAGTAGTTAGATTGTTAAGATAGACTAATTATTCAATTAGCTATAAAAGCTCCTTGTAAGCTTCTACTAAACTGATTCTTTATTTTGACAATTATTGAAAGAGAGCATCACACTTCTCTTTCAAACTTTGCTCTGCATTTTCTTCTCATCAATCTTTTAAGTCTTGCATCTGTCTTCTTCCTAGATGCTTAACAATTTCGGCTTTGGTCTGGATGCAGAAGGCACAGAATCCGTATGAAAATTACAAACACAAAAATCTCAAACTACTGTCATTAAAAAGAACTTTGAAGAAAGTATAAAAACCGCCCTCGTTACTACGTTATAGATTATTATGTCCCAACTACGACAGTAACAAAAAATCAAACAGAGTCCACCGTAGAGGCGCTGCATTAATACATAGTCACACATACAAACTACAATACCAAAGTAGGAGCGGCGTGAAGCTGCATAGTTTTAAAAATCATACAACACAAGCTTAATTACTTGATAACAGACCTCCCGACCGATATCGTCGGACTTTAAGTCCAGTTAAGGGCATGATACAACCACGGCTGATATCTTATAACCCCTCTCATTTTATTTATTAACAATGAAGGAGTTAAATATAAACTCACATTCTTGTTCACTTTGTAACCGATGAACTTAAGGAAACCTGAAATTAGAATAAAATATTACAAACTGATGAGACATTCATAGAAAGAAAAGCATAGCAAAAGTACAACAATTATCATAATATTTTCCCCCATACCTTGTATCAAAAGAAGGAAAAAAACACATTATTTTAGAAAATATTTTAAGAAAAAAATACGACAATGATGCCTAAGGTTTGCTAACGCTCCTTTTGATATTGTAATTTTACTTTGGGCCTGCGAATAGGCCCATTAAATATATTCGACCAGAAAAGGCGCATAAAAGAAAAGCCGCGCGCCCCAAATAGAATCACTTCATGATTTTTTTTTTTAAATAGCAGGTCCTTCTAAATAATGAGATATTTACTTTTGACAAACTTTCTGACGCACAAGGGTCCCCATGCAAAATATTTTGTAACAAAATCTAAAAACTTGGAGTGTGGGAAATTTTTATACGTAACTCAAAAACACTGTTACGAGATATTTTCATTTTTCATTATGTTATAATACTGTTGTAAGCGACCGTACAAAGCAAACTGCTGACGAAGGGAGGAAAATATCCTCATAACTTATGACACGATTCCCGAGTTAATGATTTAATTAATTTTATAGTTTCATAGAAGCATCAAAAGCATATATATTATATAATGTAGAGCTTAGAAGTAGCAAATCAAGTAGCGAGATGGAGGTTTAGGTTTAGATAGCCAGCTCACCCCAGTTTGAGAGACAGAGTTACGTCCGAGCAGTCATCTTCGTCAAGAGAGACAGCACTGTCGCACTCGCAGCTGCTGCTGGTGTTGGTGGTGGTGATGGTGGTGGTGCCGGCAGTGGTGATATTTGTAGCTGATTCAGACGTCCCACCGCCTTGATCTCCTCCGATATTCTCCGACTGATCTACAACCAGCCCAGGTCCAATATTTCCTCTGGATAACATCACCATCTGCTATATGCGAAAAACAAAAAACGTATTAATATTGTATAGGATCGTGGATCATGGTTCGACCCACTTTCATTATTTATTTAATTAATTGAAATCAAGTAAAAAAGGGAAAATAAATAAAAATGATGTTAAGGAAGAAGAATTATACGTTGCTCACCCTCTGCTTTAGCCGGTTGTTGGCTTCTACCAGCGCAGCTCCCTACATGTATTTTGTCAGCTCAGGGGGCAACAAGCAAGTTATAATAATTACGCAAAATCCAAATCTTTATTCTTTACTGCTTTTGTATCTGTATAAATAACAAAAAGATAAAAGAGTACGTATATTATGTTTGCTTTTGCAAATTACAATAACAGTATATATATATATATATATATACGTATGCCTTTCAATCTGAATTAAATATTTAATTTATTCTTATTTCATGTTTCATATTATAACATTTGCTAATAATTTATCCTGTTTATGTATATAGATATGTTGCAACTAATAAGCTACTTATTTACTTACATGCATAGTTTAATTTTTTTTCTCTTTTTCTTAAGGGGAAAGGGGAAAAAAACTATGAATAGTTTAGTTAAGAACATAATTATATCTCATACTCTCTAACAAAATCTCTGAAATTTATTCCCTGCAATGAAATAAAATAAAATAAAATAACTACAAATTTATAAATACCGACCTTTTTTTCAAGTGCCATAATCTCACTCATAATTTTTTCATCCTGAAACAAATGAGAAATTTCCATTTAGAATATGCAACTCTCAACAACATATAACCCAAAATATGTACAATTCCATGCTTTTAGCTAGAGAATTATAAGACCCATTTCTAATACGAATGAATAACTAAGTTTCCATTCGAAGATCATCAGGGAAAAAATAAAAACATTTAAATTGGTCGCAACTATTTGGATATTTGATGATCATTTTCCGTCGTGTTTTCGTAATCTCATTCTAGTGGTACTTTCTTGTATTACTCTTTCAGTTTATTGAATTGTCTTTGTACATGTATTATAATTAGAATTGTTCATTTTTTAAATCATTATATCAACATCATCTCCATAAAAAAAAACAATAAATTTGAAGATTGTTTAGTCATTCATATATATCAACTAAATGAACGATTTTCTATAAGAATCTTAATTCTTATTGGAACCGTTGATTTAGTTGATACCCATGAATGACTTAACATTCAATTTTATTGATTTTTAATGGAGATGATCTTAACATGATGTTTTAGAAAATGAGCTGTTCCAATTATGATCTATGAACAAAAAAAAAATTCGATAAATTAAAAGAATAGTACAAAAAAGTACTATCAAGATGGGATATAAGTATTTTCCTTACCTGACTAATTCTAAACACAAATAACCCTTAAAAGGGAACTAGACCTTAGTTTCAGTGATGCACCCAAGGCCTGCTTCCACCATTTTCTCCAACTCCAGCAGCTGCTCAAAATCCAGCCCGCCAAGGTCCTCCCCCTTCATCTGCCTGTCCCAACCCAATCCAAAATTTAAGTAATCAGACACATTAAAATGAGAGAGTATAATTAATTAATACCAATTACGAAGACATACAAATATGTTGCAATTAGTTAATTAATTAAAGAGTTAAATCATTAATCATAATTACCTCATCTGGCGGCTCTTATCCTCGAGTTCCTTTCTCAGTCTCATTGCTTCTTCGTGCTCCAACTAAACAGTAGAAACGGAACCATCATTTACATAATCTAATCTGTCACATTAAATTGCTTAAGAACATCAGCCCAGAAACACAAACAAACAAATTTGATCGCCATCGTCGATCTCAAGCACAAAAAATGAAAGTTGAAAACGGTGAAATAATTGTAAAGAACATTCCATTGCTACCACAACACACACAACTTGCGGGAGTTCAAAAGACATAGAAAAGAAAAAAAAAAAAAAAAAAAAACTTTGTACTCATGGTTAATTACAGGACTTGATTACTCGAGCAGCAACACAAAAACTGGAAAAAATTCAACTGAATTAACTAAGACCATATGTACAGACAGTGAAGAACATGCACAAAAATCATGATCAGCTAGATCATAAGTGATCTAACGGCCAAAACACATCACATACTGTCTCACACTCTCACACACATCTTTGTCAGCTGCATATGAAAATTATACTGTAATGCAAGTGATTCAACATGTAACTAGTTCAGCTTCCAAATTCTCAAATTATAGAAACTCCCATACTCCCATGTATAAACCTGCTATTAGATTTAGATGAACTTCAGCCTTTATTATATTAGACATGGAAAATATGTAACCTAGAAAGGCATCTGATGCGTAAGCAAACAGGTAACAAAGTTCCTATCGATTGAGTCCTGACATATCTTATAACAATCTTAATTAAGTCCGATAATTTGTAACATGATCATCAGCTGTAAAAAATGATCTCCCTCCTCGAAGTTGGATGCAAGTTCCACAAGGTTTCGTCGTTTTTAGTTTCTTTAGGGTACATATGTTTGGATAAGGAATTTTAAAGTTACATGAAATTTAGGCTAAATTATGAAGAAATATACTAAAAAAACAAAAAATATAAGTATTATAAATAGATAGTTAAGCAAATAATAAGAAAGCACGTAAGCATAACAATCCATTGAACAAGGTATTTCCAAAGTAGCACCTCCAAGGTGGAATTTATAAATCTCAACTACATGCCTTGCATCTAATCATTTGCAAATTTCTTAAAACTTTGAAGTTCCTCGTTTTTAACTAATTTTGCTCAAATTCCATGGAACTTGAAGTTCCCCGTCCAAACATACCCCTGGGCTCCTTAATTCGGTGGCTAAAATTGGATTGACTAACTCATTATACTAAGAGGAAGTGTTGCAGATTGCAGTAAGAAATGGCCAAATTTGACCTAGAATTTTGAAAGCCGGCTAATCCATCTAAATATTTTCCAACTTTTCCAAATTTTGAAAGTTGGCTTCCATTTCTTAATTCCCCGTACTTCGATCTAATGATTTCCCCATCCTATCCTATCTATTTTTTAGTACCAAAGGTAACCTTGGAATTTAGGCATCTCTGGAACAAGGATTTTGTGTGAGCTCGCTATAAAAATCCATTAACAGCCACTGCCCAACTTTGAGCTTTGTGCTGTTCTTCCCTGGGGAATTACAGAAACTTTAAGCACTAGAACTTCTGTTGGTATTCACAAAGATTTGCTATAATGGATAAATTTGTTGTCATCCCCAGAAGATCACCCCGTCTCATACTTCCCTATCAAAATGCCATCTTTTCCCTTTGTTTAAGAGAAAAAGAAAACCAAACCCTAGCACCACCACTGTACAGCCACCAACAACCAGCCACCATCAGACCCTATAATCATCATGTTATCTAAGCCAAATTTGAAGAAGACAAATATAAGTTTAGGGTTGCTGGAACATCTGATTACAAACATATAGATGCAGACATGGATCTACATATAACAAGGAGACAATAAAAAAAATATTATGAGGAACACAAATTCAATCTCAATCTAACTCCAATGAATTGATAAGGATTCTTGTCAGTGGGGTAAGTCGCCGGTGGGCGAAGATGAACAGGATTCTTATTGGGCTTCAGATTTTTCCTTTAATTTTTTTTTTAATTTAAGGGTATAATTGACAGTTTAATCAAAAAGGACACTTAAAGACGAGTGGTTTGATAAGAATTGGGAGGGTGGCAATAAAACCACCCTTATATGATTCCATAATCTCATTCTAATAAATAATTTCTATAATTCCCGGAATATACAGAATTAATATTATTTGAAAATCAGAGCCTATTTCCGAATAAAGCATATGTTTGAATACATACTACATGGTATCTGATTAAATAAAAAAGAAAACACACAATCTCTTTCGATTTATCGTACCACCAGGCACGGACCCAGATGGTTTTGGGGTGGGCTCCAGTCCACCTCAAATGTGAAAAAATATGAAAAAATCAAAGGATTTTTTTATTAAATTTCTAGTAAATGCTATTTTATTAAGCTAATTGGCTATAAATCAGTCATCTTCTATTCTTAATTATGGATTCAGCCCACCTCTATTTTCAATCCTGGATTCGTGCCTGCGTACCACCCTTTAGATTTATCAAATAATTCGCATACATATATCATAATTGGAATTAGCTCAGATCTTTAACTCCTAAATTATCATTTGAAGATTATTTAAATAAAAACTCAACCAAATTGGAGATCATTTAATTATTTATATGTGTAAACTAAATAGATAGTTTACTATGAGAATCTTCATGGTTATCAGTACCGTTGGTTTGTTAATTTAATTCATATGGATTATTAAAGAACTTTCAAAGTTATTAATTTTTTTCGGAGATGATCTTAAAATGATTAGTTAGAGTTGAATTATTTCGATTATGACACATGTATAAGGATTATTTCACATATCGAAAAAGGTGATACGAAGAGATATACAACCGGGATTAAGACAATAGTTTATTGGCGGATCCCGCCGACAAGAGTATTGCAAAGGAAGGTATCTTTCACTTAATTTTATTGAATTTCTAAAGGAATAATATATAGTTGGATCATGACACATACGAACGTGATTTATCTACTTGTCTTTATACATATATCATAATCAAAATCTTTAAATTTCCTAAATCAACATTTCAAAATTATTTAAACAAAAAATCAACTAAAGTGAAGATCATGATTTAGTCATCATGTGTATCAACTAAAGACGTTTCGCCATGATGATCTTAATAGTTATCAAAATCTCGTTGATTTATTTGATACATATGAATGGCTAAACGACTTTCAGTCTTATTGATGTTATAAAAGATATATTGACATCATGATCCAGAGGAGAACAACTCCAATTGTGATATATATTTTTTTATATATATATATATATATAACAATTCAATAAAATACAAATAGTGGTATGAGAGGATACCATGATGTAAATAGTATCTACATTAGGGCCTTTTTGATAGAAATTGATGTTTTATCTTTTTTAAAAAAAATAACTTATGTATAGATTTCAATCATGATGATGATGGGGGTTGAGGTGTTGGGGTAAGGTAGGTTAGTGAAAGTGATGATGGATACCAGGTGTAATCAAGTTGGTGGTGGCGACAGCGGTGAGTATGGTGGGGTTGAATGGTACTCAAGGTGGTTGCGGCAGTGAGTATGGTTAACGGTGAGGGATGGAGGCAACTATGGTGCTAGAAAAGGGGTCAAGGTGGCACAAGTAGTAGAAATTTAATTGAAATTTGTGTCATCTAAATTTCTATTTTTTTTCCCACTTCGAATTTCTAATTCTATGTTTGGATGAGAATATGTATTAACGTCTAGCAACTTTCAACTTTATTCCCTTATCTAAGCGTGTTTAGTGTATATGACTGTATATTATAGTATATGCTAAAAAAAAATTTGAAACTTATCAAAGATCCATGTCAAATATCATTTAAATGTACACCACACTTAGAATACAATACAAGTTTTCAAATTTTTTGAAATAGAATGAGTTCGGCATACTTCATGTTAAAGTCGGAATTTCCAGAGACATTATCATTCTAATTCGTTGTTTTTCAAAATTTTGATTTCAAATTGAATTTCAATGTACCAATTATTGGTGATTGGAAATTAACGAGTATGAAATATATTAAGATGTTCTTCTTTTATGTATTTTGTAAAAGCAATCAACTTGTAGATTACCTTAAATCTTATATCTATACTATACAAAATCTAATAAATTTGGCCCGCGAAAGAATGAACTTTTGATCTATTGTAGAAAGCTTAGGAATTAAATAATTAGCCTATATATAACTTACAAGAATTTGAGATTAGATTAAGAAAGTGACAACATTTTAAGATACAAAGGCCTTGGCCTTGACCATCCGAAGGCTTATAACATTACATGAGAGGCATTGTTCACATTGTTGAGAAAATGAGGTATCATTTTAAGATATGTGAGGTCATGCTTATACATGCAATTTCACTCTTTTGCCCCACCAAAATAGGGATGGGAAAAAAAAAAAAAAATTCTTCCAATTTCATCAAGCTGAGAGTAGAAGGTGGGGTGTGAGAAAGAAAGAAATGAAGAATTTAGATAAAAGTTACACAGTATAAAGGTAGAAGACATAGTCAGCGGTATCAAACTCTTCATAAATATTGATCCATAACAGTGGAACCTCACATCTCCCACTATTAACGAGTGAATGCTACCATGTTATACTTGGTGGAGGGACTGAAATTTTTGAATTGAACTTGACCTGAACATATGAACATCTTTTTTTTTTTTTTTTGGAGCAAAATAAAGTTTTTTAGCCATGATTCATGAACTAAGGAAATATGTGAGAAATATTTTATGAATTCTATTAAAACTCATTTATAAAACTACAATATTCCCCTAAAACTAAACTTCGATAAAAAAAAAAAAACGACGAAAAAAATTTGGTTGTATTTTTCGAAACTTTTTTTGAACAGTAAATTAAAATTTATTTATATGATTGTTGATGATGCTCCGGTGTTGAACTTCGGCTGTATCTTTAGAGGCTTTAGTTTCAACTGTATTTTAAACAACCCTTCGATTATTAGGACTTTCTTGGACCCCAAGACTACCATTTAAACCCTACACGAAGCTCATCACTCAACATATGAAGCAAATAATGCCTTGTCATTTATTTATTTATTTAAGTTGAAACAATAAGATTTTTCAGATGCTATAACAAAATAATCAAAATTTCACGCTTTTGAGTTTTCCTAGTGTTACATTGACTTGAAACAGACAATTGCCCAAATTTTTGAGAAAAAAAAAAAAACCGAAAAGATGAACTGAAATATAATTACCTGCAGCTCAAGAGATGTTTGATCCAATTCTTCAGTAGTATTTGTGTGCGATTTGTACCTTGCAATCACATCCTTGGTGCTTCACAACACATGAAAAAAATATAAATAATTAACTGCCACGTTTCCTTAGTAAAAAAAAAAATATTAGATCTGAAAATTAAAATAACAAAGTTTTACAATAAGTCACATGAAGAGTGAAAATAAATTGGATCTAATTTACCAGGAAAAAAAATATTAGAGAGGATCCATTTTACAGAAATAATTTAGACAAATTCTGTTGCCATCAAAGTCAGCCCAAGGGCCCAAAACTATCTCAACTAAATGGGCCTCTTCAATAAGAGAAAAAATCCTAATGGGCCTATGAAAAATTGTATCATAACCCTAAAATCCCTGACCCATTCATTATCTATTTATCACCATATATGATATTTAAAGCCTAAAATCTAGCATGCTTCATATCCACATATATATATATATATATACCCCTACATACACATACACATACACATACACACATACATATACACATACACACATAACATACATACAAATAATTTTTAATACAAGAATATTGGAAATGAATTATATAATATAAACAATTGATCTCGGCCTTACTCGAATAGAGTCGAATATCTCTCACCAAACATGAAGTGGTCATACAAACATACAAACATACACATAATTTTGTTTTGTTAGAAGTCTTGATTCCATTTTTTGATTAGATGGTAATAATTTTTTTAAAATATGAAAGAAAATAGATTATATAATATAAACATTGGGTATCAACTTAGCTTGCAGAGAACCGAACTAGAAACCCCCCAAATAACAAGTGAAGAGAAATGCAACTAGACTATAAGACTAAGTGGCACTTAGATGGTAATAATTAATAACAATCTTCTGCTTGCACATCAATGAAATATTTAACGATTAATCCTAAAATCTATATGGGTGAAGATGCCAATCAAATAAACATAGAGAGAGGTATATTCAATTGAGATTTTTAATAGACTCGATCAAACTCAAGTCTCTTGCCAATATTTATATCATATGTTATTCATTATAGGAATTATATAATATATAATTAAATAATACAAGAATTTATTTATTATTTAAAGGGAAAAAAATTAATAATAATAATAAAAATATCTCAAAGGTATACATGAAACCTATTTCTATTTCAATTTTATTGATCGTTAAAAGTTTTATATTTTCGTAATTATTTTTGTGTTATTAGATATTATTTTATTTTAATTTAGTAAGAGAAATTTTAATTTAAAAAATTAAGATTTAATTATAAAATTCTTCAAAAAAATAAAAGACAAATTCAATTCCTCATTTTTCAAAAAATTTGGAATATAATATATTTGATTTATATAGAAGATAATTTTCAGTCGACCAACTATGAGGGATTAGTGCATGAGACTGCTGATGCTTTTGAGTTTTGATCGAACATGGCCTAGGGGACAATTCTTGATTATTTCATTGAAATCATTACCACCATAGATGATATTATTAGGGCTTGTATTTTGGCCCGTCATACTCGTACACCATCCGTATCACAACCAAGATGAAGACCCCAAAATCCACTCGATCGTTGTGTCTAGCAGTCTACCACCCAATTTGGCATCTACTTGAACAATACCAACTTATCTCTTTGGTTTCAAGTTTTGGAGATGGATAACGAAGACTACCGATTGGTACCAATAATATAGACATTGTCACAACAGTATATATACCAACGGCCTCGCCGCCCATCTATTTCGCTACATAGCGGTTACCTACTTGAGTCGGCCTGTGTGCCAAACTCCTGAAATTTGTGCCACCGAACAAGGCCTTCGTTACTACCTACATACCTACTTGATTCCGCCTTTATTCAAACTCGTTTTCTTTGCAGACTGAACCAGGCATTTGTCCCCGAGCCCGGCTTTTAACACCGACCTCAGGTGGCCAAGAGTCACAGGGATAGTGCTTCGAACCAGGCAGCACTGCCTCTGAAGACACACAATGGCGATCATCAATTTCATGACTTCGTGATAATCCATAAACCATTTAGGCATAACCAGTAACCCAAAGGAACCGTCGCCATTAGATTTAGGAAGATCAATTTTCATCTGTTTCAAGCCCCCATAAGGATTAAGGGATAATGGGGGTGTTGGTGTTTTGCCATACAGAGGTGGGGCTAGAAGGAATCACGAATTACGGAGAGATTCAAAGATGGGTTTGGGCAGAGCAGTAGGCATAAAAGGGTAGCAGTGGTGGGGGGGGTTGTGCACCAAGCAATGAGGAACCCAACGATAAAAGAAGAGGGAACAGAAACCAATCAATTCGCCTTGAAGCTCATCTTGGCGAGAGGTGAGTTAGTGTACACTCTATCTCGTACATTATGAAGCTGGTCCACAATTTGATCGTAGTTAGACGACTAGATCCCTAGCGGCAGACAGTTTACCAGTAGTCTAACCTTTTTTTACCCATCATCGGTAGTCCAGTGACCACAAAATGTATACGCTAAACCCTTCTTATATAGTGTCCAAAAAAAAAAACCTTCTTAAATCATTAACACATTTCAACTCATTTCCATTATGTTAAGTTCGTAAAAAAATAAGGTCAAATCAATGTCGAATAATCTAACTCCCCTAAAACCAGTTACTTCAATTTGCTTCCACATTTCCCTAGCACTACAATAGCAACACACCTAGCCTTAATGATAAAAATAAGGCATATTATTTGAAATGAACCAAAAAATAGGATGCAAAATCTCAATTTGCAACAAAAACAAGAATTCGTGCCACTTCGCACAAAAAACGATAGGACCATCACGAATTTCACCTTCGAAATCAATGAAAAGTCATGCTCACGTATAACAACACTTTAACTCTCAACCATCCTCAAAATGCCCTCACACCAACCCAACCTAACCTAAAGAGAATACTACCGAAAATTCGACAGCATCTCCCCTACAATCGAGTCAAAACTCGACAGCATCTCCCCTACAATCGAGTCAAAACCGTCTTCTAACTGTCAAACGATGGATGCAAATAACAAAACCACAAACAGTCGAGATAAAACCCAAGTTAATCAAACCACACAACACTAAACAAACTTAAAGGTTCATAAGAGCATACTGGGTTAAAATAAATTTACAAACCAACCAAATCCTTTATCAACAACACATCAGAAAGGTGATGCCTCCACTTAGACTTAGCCCTCGCCCAATTGCAACCTCAAGGTCCCGCAAGTTCGACTCTAACTACTTGGGCCTTCACGACTTCCAGAGCCACCATGAATGTGAAACACGACATTTGGCATTAAAAATAAACATTACTAATCCTTAAATTCAACCTCTTAACCTCCAGAAGTACACGTCTCCTAAACGCATTCAAAATTTAAGACGTTATAAACAACTTCTAAACAAACATTGATGGATTGTAAACCTGCCAAAAAATGGAAATATAGAAAACCTTGAAACATAAGCCCCCGAGCGAGGGTGTAACACCCTGAACTTTTATTAATTTATAATTTTGGAAATTTAATGTAAATTGACTGCTTTGCCCCTGATTAAGGAAAAATGTTGACTTTTGACCCGGAACACTTTTTGGACTTTAACCGAGGACCGTTACGTCGTCACGAGTCCATAGACAGACGGCACGTCGAAATCGGACGTTCAACGAAAAAGTTGTGGGTCACGGAAACAAATCGATACTATTCACGCATTTGAGACTGGTGTACAGTTGTCATTATCTGATTGGCCAAGCTACAAACACACAAACATCACCCCACACCATTATACCATCATCTTTTATGACCTTCTGAGAGAGTGAGAGAGATGTGACGACCGAGGGACGACGAAGACGGGCTGAGCACGACAAAGGGAACACGACTGAGGTAAGCCCGAAAAACCCATTTTTGGACCCAAATTGTAAAATCATTTTCTGAGGCTTGTTGATCGATTTGGATGACCCTAACACGTTCCTAGGTTCAGTACGAACTCGTAGGTGTGAGTTTCGAGGACATAGGTTGTTGGAGACGACGGGAAATAGAGCTGGAAGTTCGACGTTTACTGTTCATTGTTGGAAGGTACATTCTAGCTTGTTTTTCGTGATTTTGAACCCATAGATCTTCTCTAGGAACCCAGACGATCATATAAGATCAAACGGGATTGAAAGCGGGTTAGAATTGAGGGCTTTAGAACCGAGTCAGGAACGCAGGTCTGGGCGACCCATTACAGGGATCTGTCGAGAGGTTGAAGATGATGACGTCATCAGGGTGACGTCATCATTTGTCAGGTGTCTGTGGCCAATGGGAGGCTGCCACGTGGTACTCTGTCAGGTGTAGACAGCACTGACATGTCAAACATGTGGACCAATCACAAGCTAACACGTGGCATGTCAAACCTGCCAGGTGACGTCGTTGATCGTGACGTTAGTCTCGACTTTTGCTGACGTTAGAGTTGACTTTTGACCAGTGTTGACCGGGACCCACGCATGGGGCGCGTGGACACGATTTTCGAGGTAAGACCAATCCCATTTGAATGGTTTTGACGATCCGAATTCATTGGTGGTGGCTTCGGGTCGATCGAAGATCGTTTGATAGGTCTTTTAGGGGTTTGAAGTTTTGGGACGCATTCCCAATTTTGGGGGACTTTTTGGGAGTTTTAAGTATGAACTAGTAAATTTCATTAGTGACCTTTGAATGTGTTTTGGACAGGTCCGGAGACTGTGGTTTAGCTTCAGGGTAGTTATAGCACAGTTCGCTAGTGCAACAAGGACAGTGTGTGAGTGAACCTTTGCTTTATAAATGATATGCATGCATAACTATTTATCTACTTATTTATATTATATGAACTGGATTACTTTGGTGGATTTTAAATGTTGGTTATGGGTTATTTTACGTGATACTATGTTACTATGTTTTGGGCTTGAGACCCGTCTGGATATTATGTTGACTTATTTTGGGAATCAAACAATGATTTTGGGAAATGGCTTTAACAGATTTCACTCGTTTTTACTATTACACTGTACATACCGTCCTTATGGATTATTGTCTCATCCAGACGACCAAGTACCCTGGAGCAGTCACGACGCATTGTCTGAAAGAGGTCGCTCTACGTGAAAAACAGTAGAAAGGCTAAAGATCAGGATTGTTATAGTTAGACATGCCCCGAGCAATGATCTGGGAAATACCCAGACACTGGTGGACCCAGGGGAGTACTCGGGATTAAGACCCCGAGTGGCACGCGTAGCCTTAGGACCGTGACATTATTGGACATCTGGGATGTCGAGGATTGGTAAGGTTGTCTTCAAGGGTTTTAAGATATCCTACGGTGCCACAATTTTGTTGGCAGAATAATTCGCCAACATGAAAATTGTTCTGAACTTAGCTCACTATCATCATAGGACACCAAGCTGGACATGGATTATATTTTTATATAGTTTTGAGAATCCTTTTATAATAAGGATATATCACCCACGTCTACAAATAGGACCTTTGGTTTACATTCTACTAATAATCCAATATAGAGAATGAAGGCTCAACAGTGGAATTATGAGCTAGGTGTGAAACATTGAGAACTAGGTGTAAAACATTGAGAACTGAGAGTTAAGAGCAACATGGGTTGTAATGTAACCAGTTTTTAAGACTCAATAGTGTATTTACTCGATAATAATCGGGAAGAGATGACGTCACATTTGGAGAACCTTTAAATCTCGTGTTCTCCATATGTGCTTTTACTTTGGTGCTTTAGTGTTTCACTATTCTTTAGTTGGTTTGTGATTTACCGTCTGTCAAAAACAAGAACCATATTGGAGGTGTTTTTATAACAAACTAGTATCTGAGCTCAGTTATGAGACTTGTTTGAGATGTTGGATAAAAAAACCACAACTATATGAGGTGTGAAGGGTGACATAAAATGCCTACCAACAAGGAGAATTTTGCGCTAATAAAGAAGCATTTGAAGTACAATTAATTCATACTGATCTAATGGGGGTGATATTTAATGTAGTTTGAAACAAGACAACAAAGAAAACATATCGGGATAAGCAAGTTGTTAGAAAAACACAGAACTTATTCTCAACAAAAACGTTAGAAAGGGAACTCATTTGCTTTATACTGAAAAAGTGTAACTCGACGAAGATGTAGAATAAACTGGACATCAATAACATGTTCAATAAGAGGCCAAGCTCAGGTGGATCTTCCCACCACCATAGCAATGTCAAGGCCTAAAAGACCATCAAACCCACACAACAATTGGATGGGATGAAAACAACGATCACGATGCTTTGAATGTTAATGAAGAAGATTCAACCACATTCTAAGAAACAGATGAAAGTGAGGAGTGTGAAAGCTAGATGGAGCTATGATGGAAGCGATGCAACACCTGAAAAATAAGTACATTTGTGAGTTGGTTCCTAAACCAAAGATAAATCAAGCATTGGCTACAATTGGGCATTTAAGAGGAAATATGGGATAAGATGAATCAAGCATTGCCTACAATTGGGTGTGTTGATACCATATCGATCGACTCAATCAAGACTCGGATGATCACTCGGATCAAGCTCAACCCACCATCAAGGCCCATCACGATATGGAAGGCCACCTGGATTAGGCTCATCAATAAGGCCCATGCTGAAGACTCACAATCGGACGCACGAGTTTGCTTCCTCCGAAAAGTATGCTCCGATCGGCAAACGTTACTAGTATCTACCGATCATACACATTACTTGACTTCCTTCGGGAAGCATGCTCTAATCAACAAAACACTATCAGAAGCTTCAGATCAGAAAATAATCACATTGCAACTGATCCATGTTATGGGGACTAGTGCAAGCAACCAAACCACGTACACTTCCTCACTCCAAGACTTGGGGGATTAGGGGGCCATATCCCTCTGATCGTCCTGATTTACAAGTCTTCCACCGAGAAAATCCACCTCAGTCAACAACTTAGGGAACTTAAGTTGATACTATATTGACCGACCCAATCACGACTCGGAAGATCACTCGGACCAAGCTCAGCCCGCCATTAGGGCCCATCACGACATGGAAGGCCAACTGGACCAGGCACATCAACAAGGCTCATGCCTAAGGCCCACAATCATGACCAATAACCTAAACCTAGATATTGCTTATAAACAAAGAACCCCCTTCCTCATTTGAAGGATTCCACTCTTTGGCAGAGAGCTCTCCCTCTTGTCTACATTCTTACTTTCCCTTTAAGGCTCAAGACCTATTGTATCATGTACAAACACCTATACTATTAATGAGAGAATTACAACAAGGTGCATATAGCCCGATTTAGGTGAACTACATACATCTCGTGTTCCTTTTGTGTGTGATTTTCACGGACTAGTTGGTCCATTTTATGCATCAACGGGATGTTTAAGGGGAAAGATGGGGTACCTAAGATGTTCAAACATTGATTATGCGTGATCAACCTAGTTGAATGTTGAAGGTTGAGGTGAAGCACTTCAAGTCCACCTCCTCACTTGACGCGAACTTGAAGCGAGTTGAGGCTAGAGGTCTCTTGCCAAAGTGAAAGTCTTAGAAATTTGTAGTCTTTAAGAGTTGAATATATCCTATGGGAAAACAATTGGTGTTGGTGGAATAATTCGCCAAGAGTGTATTGGCTCACCATTAGTTTTAGATTCCAAATTGAACATGAATTATATCTTATTATCCATAAAGGAATAAGATTTGTAAATAAGTAAGTTTCCATATTCTATAAGGTTTTAGGAATTCGATTCCATTAAGGATATATAACATATGTCTATAAATAGGACCTTTGGGGTCATATTCTAAGTAAAAGCATAATATAGAAATTGAGAGCTCAATAGTGAAATTATGAGCTAGGTATGAGATATTGAGAACTGGACGTTGCACTTTAACCAAAGGGACTTTTAATCTTATGGTGAAAGACTTCGGTAATCACCAGAAAGAGGACATATACATATTTGGCTGAACCTCTACAAAACTCCTGTATGATATTGTCCGTTTTGGGTCTAGCCTTCACGATTTTGTTTCTGGGAATAGAAGCGTAATTTCCCATTGACTCACCCATTCTGAAATTGCTCAAGCGCAATCTCACTTAATTTTGGAGTTCCAACCAAACTCAAAACTAATGAGCTCCTAAAAGGCCTTGTACTAAAAAGATATGTGCCCACATATAAGGCAGTTTACCTTTCCCACATAGCAATGTGGGATTACTCACCATTCTTCTCAAAACACAAATCTTACATTTATTTTTGTGATTTGGAGTATAGTTATTCTTTAGCTTTATCAAATTGATCAAAAAGAATATCCATATTAGGGGTGTTGGTACAACCAAAGGTACTCGGAACTACGTTAATCAACGCCCCACACCAAGGCCTCCTCCTATGTCCTACGTAAAAGGCCGATGAAAGCTCGTAACAATATACTAGAAAGAAGTCTATCGCCTTTTAATACAGCTGACATCTAGAAAAATGATTTTAAAGAAAGTCCTGCTTAGAAATTGCACGTTGATACAGTTGTATGTGCACTTTCCTTTATGACTTTAGATGCATGTGTGATTAATTCTAAAATAATAATAGATATCTTATGCATCTAGATAATTTCAGAAATAATTTTCATGGATTCACGCAAACCAAATGCGCAACCATGTGTTTGTAGTTTAATCATGAAAGATTGATGCCAAATCCGACATTTTGGGTTAAAGAAGACCACCTTCGAGGTGGAGTTTGTAGTTTTTTTTTTTTTTATATAAATATAAATTGATATATTTTGTTAACTAAAAAGGAAGCATTATGGCCTTATTTAAATTCTTATTCCACGATTAACAATTCATTCCCATGATCTCATCACCCTCCCCCTCTCTCTCTCTCTCTCTCTCTCTCTCTCTCTATATATATATATATATATTATGAATTAAATTTAAGTAATTATACATGCATGCAGGACATAAATGTGGATTCATTGTCCTACTTGACCCTGCATGCATGTATATCATATCCCTGCTGAAAAGTCTTCAAGCCTTCATTTTATCCCAAGTTACCAGATCATGATATCACTTTATTCCTAGTAAGAAAACTATACAATAATCACATAATTCAAATTTTATATGCCAAGTCTCTAGCTAGCAAGTTGTCGGTAAACTTTTTCATTTAAGGAATTCCAGCTGTAATTAGATCGAGTTAGTTTAGCTAGGTGACCTGGGATAACGAACCTTTTGAATGCAACCGCCCCCCATCACGTAGTAGCATGAATTTGGGCATATATGATTATGTATTCTACATAATATACATATATATATATATATTATGTCAAAGGAGTATGCTGTTACTCCTGTCACACTTTCTATCATTTTATATTGTGAAACAAAATTTGTAATTTTGAGCTTATTTAAAGGTGCGTGGAGTTGACAAATTAAGTTGCATGTGAAGAGACTTGCATGGTAGACTATGATTGGACATGTAGCACACAAATATCTCTATCGAAGTGGGACATATCCACCTTAGCTCTCCCCGTCTTCCTTCCCCCCCTCCCCCTCCCCCTCCCCCCCCTTCCCCTTGTCTATATATGCATGGCCCTTTTTCTAGTTCATATAAAGAGTTCAAATAAACCATGGAACTTCTAGTTCATTTAACTAAAGTCACTCTCCTCTCTTCTGCTCCTATATATTTCGACTATTTTTCTCCCTCAATCACTTACACACACACATATCATAAAGTGAAAAGAGCTATTATGAATTGGTACCTGGAGCTGGAATAATCAAAGAGCTTTCCAGTAGCAGAAAAAATGATAACCGCAACCTCAGAGTCACACAGGACAGAAAGCTCCCCGGCTTTCTTGAAGAGCCCTCTTCTCCTCTTTGAGAAGGTCACCTGCCTTGCTGGCAAGTAGTCAATCTTCCTGATCTTGATCTTCTCCCGAGTCATCTTCGCCATCTCCCTTTTAAGTCTTAAATATGAAAAAAAAAATTCCCAAATGAATCCACGAATAACTGAAATCAGTCATAAACAAAAAATAGTATACAAATTATTATGCGTTTCTCCTAATTTCTAAAATATATATTATCAACCTCAAACCATATCATCCTAGATCCAAATGAACATAAAATAAATAAATAAATAAAACCCAGAAAACCCACCAGCCATTCACACCAGCACGTCAAAAATGGAAAACAAAAAGATAAAAAAAATAAATTAAATTAGTGGGTTTTCTCTGTTGGTTTGTTTACCTTAGCCGCGGGGTTTCAGGGCCGGAAGTTTTGTGTCGCCGGAAAATTTGGAGAGCGGTGGACACTGGAAATAAAAACAGCAATTTTGGTAAAGAGTTTCGCAGTATAAGAAGGAACAGGGGGTTTAATTTCACCTTCTTATGGAAAATTGGAAATACGAAGTACAAAGACATGTGATTTTATCCATACGTTTGTTTGTTTTTTTTTTTTTAATAATAAGGTACGAAACATGAACGCAAATGGACGGGGGCTGATGTAGCTGAGGTGATGAATGCGATCTCCACCGTTTATTCAGTGGCACGATCACGGTAAAAATGTGGGGGCGCATGTGGGTAAAAATTTAGAAAATAAAAATGTGAGTCGGCTTTAATTGTTTATCTATCATGCGGCAGGTGGTATTCTTCACACGTCAACCGTAGCCGTGTCACAAAATATGGCCCACCACTCGCCATATGGCTTTGTGAAGTTTTGCACGGCTGGAGAAGAGCCGTCCACCTCCTTCAACAGTTCAACCAAAGCCAAGGCCTAAGGGCAATATAATCTGACCATAATCCCTAATTTTAAATACAAGCTTAAAATAAAACAGAACATTCGAATGGGTATCTTTACATAGTTTGAGCCTAGCATTATCCATTTGTGAGCTAGCCAAGACGCCTGATAGGCAATTATAGTAAAGGTCCCTCCACGGCTCCATGTGTACAAGGAAGCAATTAGAAAGAAGTAGTCGGCTCAATTATTCAAAATTCAAAAAACTCAAACTACACTCGCCTAAAAAGAACTGAAAAAAAAAATGTAAAAATCACCCCTGCCTGATTACTAGATTATGACTATTGTTTCATAACTTGGATGAAAATAATAACCCGAGAACACTCGGTAAAAAAATCAAACAGAGTCCACCATAGCGGCGCTGCATTATTTGCAAATCACAAATACAAATTACAATACCAACTTTTCCTTCCGTTGGCAGGATAAAAGGAACAAATCACAATACCAATCAAATCCAATAGCAATGTGAAGCTGCGCGGTTTCAGCTTCATATCATACAATGCAAGCTTAATTACTTAATAACAAACCTCCCATCACCCTCCACATCCATGAGGGAGGGAGTCGTACGTACACTCGCATCTTTCTTCCCTTCTTAATCGAAGAACTTAAGGAAGCCTGAAATTATGATAAAATATAAAAGAAAAAACCCATTAAATATCAAATCAGAAAAAGGCACTTTACATGTATCAAACCAGAAAAGGCTCATTAAATATCTTCAACCATAAAGGGCCCATCCAATATCTTCAACCACATTCGGCCAAAAAAAATATCTTCCAACCACAGAAGGCGCAAGATGGAAAAGTCGTCCAGCCCAAACAGAACCATTATCTATCCATTATATATTTTTTGCTAAAAGACAAAATGAAATAACCATTAAAATTTATACGTTAAATTATAAAATTATTCAATCCAATTCAATTTTCGAATGCAGATTATAAGTTATAACATGCGATGACTGTTGGTATAAATATCTTTATGAGTGCTGGTATATATAAATATCTTTATGAAATATAAATAAATATCTTTTTTTATCTGAATATAAATATCTGTTTTTATCCGAATATAAATATCTGTTTTTATCTGAATATAAATATCTTTTATGAGTCGGTGATATAAAGCAAACCTTGCTGACGGAGGAATTTGGAAAATATCCTGTTATAACTTATATTATACGACACCCGATAATTTAATTAGCTTAATTGTTTCTTTACTGTTTTATAGTCCCCCCAAAAATATAAATATTATATATATATATATATATATAAATTAAGTAGCGAGATCGGGGTAGCTCACCCCAGTTTGAGAGACCAAGTGACGTCGGAGCAATCATCTTTATCCAGAGAAACCACACTGTCGCAGCTGCTGCTGGCGGTGGTGGTGGTCATATTTGTATCGGATTCCGACGACACGCCGCTGCCTCCTTCTCCAGTATTCTCCGATTGATCTACAACCAGCCCAGGTCCAATATTTCCTCTGGATAACTTCACCATCTGCTATGAAAAAACAAAACATATTAAGAATCATTCACCCACCTTCATTATTTACTTAATTAATAAAACGAAATTAAGTAAAAGGCAAGATGAAGAAAGAATTATACACGACGGTGGTGGCTGGCTAGACTCTGCCTTAGCTGGTTGTTGCCATCTATCAGCTCAGCTCCCTGCATGTATTTTGTCAGCTCATGGAACAACAAACAAATTTATTACCCAAATCCACATCTCTATTAGTAATTTGTAATCAATATCTGTATTTGTATAAATAAGAAAAAGAGAAAAAAGTGTACCCGTTATTGCGAGCAAAGTGACCACGCCATGTTTACTTGTCATGTATTCCATCCCCCATATTACAATTTGAATATTTGATAAGATTTTTCATTTAGTTTATTCATATTTCATATTATAATGTGAGTTACTAAAATTGTATTCGTCCATCATTTATTTATTTATCGTGCTTATGTATATAAATTATTATTTATGTGATTAAAAATTTATAAATACGAACCTTTCTTTCGAGTGCCATAATCTGACTCATAATCTTTTCATCCTGAAACGAATGAAAAATTTGCATGCATTTAAAACAATGGTACATACTTTTAACAACGTATACAACCCAAAATTGCTTTTCAGCACATTACATCCTGACCAGAGAATTTTGGAACCCATTTTAACTCGTGGTTCAACAATCCGAACCAACACTTACCTAAGTTTCCATTTGAAACCATCCGTGACAAAAACCACAAAACGGTGATGAGCCTTTCCGTCGTCTACGTATTTGACCACATATAATTCAGGTCTTTCAATGATTTCCGACATAACTGGATTTAAACAAGAATGATCTTCGTATGGAACAGACCTTTGTTTCGATGGCGTAGCCAAGGCTTGTTTCCAACTTCTTTTCCAACTCCTGCAGCTGGGGCAGATCCAGCTCGTCAAGATCAAGCCCTTTCACTTGCCTGTCCCAACCCAATTTTGAACCAATAAATTCATATCAGCTGGCACATTGAAATGAAGATAAAAGTAGCAACTAATGAAGCACACACGTATCTTGCAAGTTAACTAAATTAAACATTGTTACCTCAGCTGGCGGCTCTTATCTGCGATTTCCTTTCTCAATCTGATTGCTTTATCGGTCTCCAACTAAAAATTAGAAATTGAACCATCATTCATATAGTCTACTCTGTCACATGAAAAAGCTTAAAATCATCTCCCCAGAAAACAAACACAGAAAAAAGCTTGCAAACTATTCACAACCATCTTCTCAAACAGAAAACATAACTATTCGAAAGTATATATAGGCCAAGGCAATTGCAAAAATAAATTGGACTAATTAAATCGAATTTTCAGTTTAATTACTGGACTTATTCATCGCGCGATAACACATACACTGGAAAAATTCAACCTAATTGACTGAAAAATACAGATAATGAAGAACAGCAAAGATCAATTAGATCCTAATAACTGATCCAACACCCCCCAACAGTACATGTACTCACTGTCTCCTACACAACTACATATATCAAAATCAGAATAAAAACTACTACATGTAGTTCAGCTTCCAAAAGTACTCAATGCTGATCACTTATTCATGCTAGACTCCAAGCCGTGTCCCACACGGGGCTCAAAGCTCGTCAAGAAAAAATACAAACTGCGACTCAGTTTATAGAAATTCCATGGATAAACCTGCTACTAACAGTCTAGCTAGATGATATTTAACCTTTAATATATTAGGCATGAAAATACCAAACCTAAACAATTATGGATCGAGTCCTGGAATCTCATAACATATAATTGACTTAACGAAAAGTTGTAAAACTCCATCCTCAAAGTTTCAGTTAGTCCTGACATGCATCTATCTTTACGTTTGGAGCGCCGCAACGACAAGAGAGATGGAAAACCATTAAGGGAAGATCCATCATCCATGGCTTTTCAATTTGTATGCCAGAGATCATATATACAAATGAATTACAAGTGGTTTTGCAAATAATATCATCATTAAATCTCTATAAAGTCCGGGAACAAGTAACAACAACAACAACCTCACACTTTCAGGCCTAGAACCTCGGCTTGCCCAGAGCCCCTAAGAGAATATGCCCAAACTTTTATGTAAATCGATCATCTCAAACTATGCCTACTCTACATCCTACCTCCAGGCTCCAGCTGAAGACCCATACATGCTTGTACTTTGTTTCGGTTTCACAAGGTTTCGTCATTTCTAGTTAATCTCATTTGGTGTCTGTGATTGGATTGGATAACTCATTATATTAAACGTTCAGGCTCACTTTGATTTAATGAATTTCTATCCAATCTTTTGTGCCAAATATGGCCTTGGAAGCTTTAGAACCAACTTTCAGCTATACAACTTTTGTTGGCATTCAGAAAGACTCACCAGAGATAGATACAAGAGAAATTAGAGATATGGATTTGCATCTAAATTCCTACTCTTTTCCCACGTCATATTTCTAATTCTATGTATGGATGAGAATTAATATAAAAATTAAAAATTCCAACTTCCACCAAATCTCAACTTTATTCCCCAATCCAAGGGTTTTTAGTGTATATGGACGTATACAGTAATAGCAATAAAAGAAACGAAATTGTAACTTATCCAAACTCCGTAGAAAGTATCATTTAAATGTATGTAACAACACATTTGTCATATTTTAGAGTTTTAAAAAAAAATGAATATGAATGAGTTTTGACATATTTTATATTAAAATCCGAAGTTCAAGATAAAATATTGATTCCAATTTGTTGTTTTTCATAAATTCAGATTTCAAAGTACCAAAAATTCGTGATTGGAAATTGAGAGTGTGGAGGCTTCTTTCATGTATTTTACATCATTTCTTCTGTTTTTTCTACATTAAAAAAAATATCATAAAAATCTGGCTTGTCAAAAACTTAACTTTTGAACTACTTCAGAAGCTTGAGAATTAAATATGAGCAAATACAACTTGCAAGAATTTGAGATTAGATTAAGAAAGTGGAATAGAAGGAACTCCATTTCAGATACAAGTGGCTTACATTACCATTTTAAGATATGTGAGATAAAGCCTATACATGTCATTTTCACTCTTTTGTTCCCCTTTCCCTTGAGGTGCTTGAGGTATGAAGTGGTAGGATTGATATATGAAATAATAGGAATGGGAAATGATGATTACTTTTTCTCTCATTTTCATGAGGAGTGAGAGTAGAAGGTGGGAGGGATATGAGAGAGGGATGACGAATTTAGATATAATTTACACAATGAAGGTAGAAGGTATAATCAATGGTACTGAAATTTCTATAAATAGCATCCATAAGTGGGGCCTTAAACCTCCTATTATAAGTGAATGAATGCCACCATACCCAACTTGATGGAGGGATATGTGCATGCATCAACTTGTATGTTCTCCCATTACGCAATTGAGTTTGAATCTCTATCCAACTTAGAAAAACTTAGCAAAATGTTCGCGTGGGAAACTAAAGTCAACAACCCTGCCTTTAATTTTTTGAGGTATCATTAGCCGAAGAAGACCCCGGCCAATCAGCGTGGCCTACTTGACGAACGTCAGTGACGGGGTAAAGTCACCGCCCCCTTCTTTGTTTTGACACTTAGTTTAGAGACGAAAACTACCAATTTATAGAAATAGGGGAACTATCGGAAAGGTACGATACAAACAACCCTTTCCCTGATTTTGTTTTAGAAGTTCAACCACTATTTGTTTTAGTACTTCTTTTAGATACAAGATCCATTTATTTCTAGGAATATGGGAAACACTGAGAAAAGGTAGGGGTATCACAATAACAACTCTTTAATTTTTTTTTAATTCCAAGTCATCTCCCCCTATTTGGGTTTGATACTTAGTTTATAGAAGAGATCTACTTATTTCTTCATTCTTTTTACGTTAGCAAACTTAGGAAGTCAAGGTGCGAGTGTCCTTTCTCGTACAATAACACCATTGTGTAGAAAACCAAAAAATAAGGGGAAGGCAGATTACTAACCAAAATGAGAGGTGTAAGTACAACCATTGAGGATTGAAATCTTTAGCCATTGATCATGATTCATGAACTTCCAAATATTTTAGGGAATATATGTCAGAAAAATTTCTGAATTCTATTAAAAAGCATTTATAAGGCTTTGTAAGATTGTGCGTAAAACTACATTATTTCCCCTAAAACTGAACTTCGATCAATTTTTATTTTATTTGTCGAATATTAATTTTTTTTGTTTGAACATAAAATTTTGTGTATATGATTTTTGGTGATGAATTTGTGTTGAGCTTCGGCTGTATCTTTAGAGGCTTTAGTTTCAGCTGTATTTTAAACCACCACCCTAATATTATTAGGACTTTCTTGGACCCCAAGACTAATATTTAAACCCTACACGATGCTCATCACTCAATCACTCAATATATAAGAAGCAATAAATGCTTTTTTATTTATTTAAGTTGAAACAATATTTTCAGATGCTATAACAAAATACTCAAATTTCCACGCTTTGAGTCTTCCTAGAATATGCGTTACATTGACTTGAAACAGTTGACTGCACAAATTTTTTAAAGGAAAAAAAAAAAGCCAAAAAGAGAACTGAAATTTAATTACCTGCAGCTCAAGAGATGTTTGATCCGATTCTTCAGTAGCATTTGTGTGCCCTTTGTACCTTGCAATCACATCATTGATGCTTCACAACACATGAAAGGAAAAAAAATTAATCCTATGTTTCCTTATTTAGAAGAAAAAAAAAAGCCGCAAGAAAAGAAGAAAGAAGATAATTACCAAATAGAGAAGTATACTGCATGTTTTACCATTCCTACTTATGATCTTAAAAGGAAAAAGAATCTGCTGCATGTTTCATACGTACTACTAGTTCATATTCACCACGTTATTTTACCACTCCAGAAATTAAATTACACGGAATTTAACTTTCGATTTTAATACAGACCCGGAATTTGAATTTTAATTAAAATGCAAACAGGAACTTGATTTCCAATTTATGCAGCCCCAGAATTTCACTTCCAATGATAATGCAAAAAGTACCTCACCAATGCTTCTGTTGCCATCAAAGTCGGCCCAAGGGTGCAAAACAATGTCAACTAAATGGGCCTCTTTAATAAAAGGAAAAAAGCTAATGGGCCTAACAAAAATTGAGTCATTTCTTTTAACATCCAAAAATGCTTTCATTCCTCGCTTTGCTCGGCCTTTTTGTAGTCAGTGGACAATTGACACTAAAATCCCTGACCCCTTCTGATATAAGGGGGAAAAAAAAAGGAACAAAGTCCCATGCAGTCAATTAATTTTGATTCATGATAATAATTAAAATCAATCCTTTGCTTGCATAGCAATAAAAGATTTGACAATTGACCCTAAAATTGAATATTCCAGTCGATTAAAAACTATGGGATCCATTCAATATAGATTTTCACATAACGTAGATACCTCTAATAGCCTAAATACATTTAACTGAGATTCTTAAAAAGCTGATAAAAATTTGGGATCTATAATTTCATAAAGTAATTAAAATTAAAGTGTATTCATTCATAACTCTATAAAATTTAGGTATATTAAAAACAACAATAAATATTGTAAGACATCATTAAATAGTAAATTTTACAAAGTTTGATAAAGATTTTAATTTAAATTATGTTTTACCAAAGTTTATATTTTCTTTAGCCTACTCCCTCAAATTTCTACAGATTTACACGAGCTTAAAAAGTATTATTTGTGATTTTTATATTTTTTAATAAAACTCAAATATCCTACCGATATATATTATAATATATTATTTTCTATAAAAATTATCAGTAACTGACATTACATAAATTTATTTATTATTTGAAGAAAATTTAACAAAAAATTAAAATTAACAAAATAAAGAAAAAAAAATCAAATGCAAATGCATGATACCTAGCGACCCTATAGCCTTTTACTCTCATTTTTATTATTATTTTAACCTTATTAATCGTTAAAAAAAATTTATGTTACAGTAATTATTTTTGTAGTAATAAACACATCATTTTATTTTGACTTGGTGAGAGATATTTTAGTGATAAATTATATTATTTAATTTGGTCAGTGAAATTTTAGTAAGAAAATAATTATATATTTGATTATAAAAATTTTCAAGTTTTGGAGATGGATAACAAAGACTATTGATTGGTAATGATAGTATAGACATTGTCCCAATAAGGGGTGGATATAAATCCGTCAAAATTGTTAATCGATCCGTTTCAAATTATTATTTATCCAACGGTTTAGATTTGACTGGATAAAAATCAAATATTTCGATAATTCAAACCGCTCTGTTAGCAACGGTTTGAATTTGAATTTTTATTTTGAAAATTCATTAAATCCAAACCAAACAGTTAAAGAATCTATTAATTTTTAAATCTATTATTAATACAAAATAAAAATAATAAAAATAAAAAAATACCCAGATATATCCAGATAAATACATGAATACCCAAATAAGAGTAAAATAAATGCTTATTAAGTGGTAATATTTGTTTGATAAATCTTAATATAGTGGTAATATTTGCACTCCAATTCTCCAGAAGCTTAATATACAAAAGTTTAAATATTGATTATTCTGTGAAGCTTAATATACAAAATTTTGAATATTGATTATTCTGTTATTTTTTATATCCATATTTTTTTTTAATATCCTTTACTTAACTGTTAGTAACAATTTTAATCAAAACGATTTTATTTCTAATTTTAGAAAACTCAAACCATATAGAACCGTTAAAATTTTAACAATTTGAACTTGAATATTGTTAACATTCGTCCCAAACCACAATGTACCCACATCTAGTCACAATACCATACCAATAGCCTCGCCGCTTATCTAATTAGCTACATAGCGGCTACCTACATACATACTTGAGTCGGCTTGTGTACTAAACTCCTGACATTTTTGCCATTGAACAAGGCCATTGTTACTACCTAGCTACCTACTTGATTAGGCTTTTGTGTTTTACTCTTTTCCTATGCGGACCAAATTAGGCGTTTGTCATCGAGCTCAGCTTTTAACACCGACCTCAAGTATGCCAATAATCCTAATTATAGCCAGGCACAAAAATTGGTATTGAAATCTAATATCAAACTGCATCGTCTTTAACTGAGTCCACTTGTCATATGTGAGATAAGACGGCCACAAAATTGAGTGTGTCAATAGACCCAAAGTGCTCATTAGAATCTCAGAGAAAGAAGGCCAAGAGTCACGTCGATAGTGCTCCAAATTAAGGGCAACATCACCTCTAAATTGCATCAACACACACAAAACAGAGATCATCAATTTCATCACTCCGAGATAATCCATAAATCATCAGACATAACCAGTCATCCAAAGAGATCGTCGTCTTAAAATTTAGGAAGAACAATTTTCTTCTGTTTCAAGCCCCTATAAGGATTTAGGGACAATAAGGGAGTTGGGCTTTTGTCGTACATAGGTGGGGTTAGAAGGAATCCCAAATTACTGAAAGATTTAAACAGGGTGAGTTATGCTAGATAACCCCACGTGGCGATAACGAAGCAGCTTTGGTAATTGGTGATATGTTATGAAATCGGATAAGAGGAAAGAATGCAGCTTTTGTAGTGGAAAAAAAATGGCGTACAAGAGGAATTGAGTATCGACCAAGTTACATAGATGAACAATGAAAAGTGATGAACATTGCCTCGGTCGATAGAGGGGTGCCAACCACACAATGGGGACATCAACGATAGTGGAAGAGAAATGGTCGTGATTTGACAGAGCTTGTCAAGCATTCGCTGGTGAAAGGTGATATGGTATGTCAGCAAGGTGCAAAGTTAATTCAAACTAAAGCTCGTCTTGACGAGATGTAAGACACCATATCTTGTGCATTATGAAGCTAATCGACAATTTGATCATATTTGAGATCGACGACTTGATCGATGGAGGCGAACGGTACTCCAACAATCAGACTATTCGTATTCATAGTGGTAGTCTGGTGACCACAAAATTTATAAACTATGCCTTCTTGAAATGAAACACACACTTAAATTCGTTCCATTATGTTAAGTTTTTAATAGAAGGATCAAATCAGTTTCGAATAATCCAACTACACTAAAACTACACAATCGCTTCAATTTGCCCCCACATTTCCCTAGCACTACCAACCAACACACCCAGCCTTAACTAAAAGTAATCCCTACACCAATTTCCTTGGAAACTCGAACCCCCTACCCACCTGCTCAATCTCAAATCGTAACTCTAGCACACCAATACCCGAGTTATAGCCACATAATGCACACCCGAATTTTACTCTTAGCAACCCCCACAGTTTAGATCTTACTCAAACATCCCGTTAGATTCTAAAAACATTAGATTCTAAAAACATTAGACATAACCCATAGAATATGAAAAATGTAATATAATTTATCTAAATACTAAATATCCTTAGTTGTTTTGATACACTATCAATTATTACCATGTTTTGATTAATCGGAAGAACTGAACCCTAATTTAGGCTGTAGACTTACATCTTTATTCTCCAATCGAGCATACTTATGATTAATCAAAGAATTTGGTTTATGGTGCAGCTGTTGGTCTCATGCAATTTGCTTCCCCGTGCGCCCATTAATGTTGCTGATACTCTTGCTGCAGATGTTTACCAAAACTGATTGAGGTTCCATTGGATTTTTTTCAGTTTATTATTATTATTTTGGTTTATAATATTCTTGTTTATGTCAATATTCTTTCTTCTTGTAGCTAATTGGTGCAATTTTTTGAAATTCGCAAATAGCTAGGGAGATGTCATACTAGACCGCTTCATGCTTGTTGGCATCTTTGGTCACAAGTTTAAATTAAATTGGGTCATATTGGGTTTCAAATTAAGAGGGAATCCTTTAAAAAAGGTCAATTTTGCCAATTTTGTCAATTTTTAGATTGACATCAACATTCACTTAACAAATGGGGTCATATATAACATTTTTGGAATCTAAAGAAGTGTTTGAGTAAGATCTAAAACTTAAAGAGTATTTGTGAAAACAAAAAATAACCTCATGGGATGTTCACATAAAAAACCCATTTTTATAATCAAAAGAGATGAGATAGAACCCGAGAAAAGGAGGGAATAACCACGCGAACTACACTATAGACTCAAACAATTTAGGAAAAAGAAACATGTTTTTTTTTTTTTGTCAAAGTGTGGAATGCATTAAAGAAGGTAACGCACGGGAAACCCAATGCGTTAAAACTCAACTTATATCATGATACAAAAAAAACTAACAAACTTAAACTAAAGTGCAAACCAGCCCAAACTAAAAACAGCTCAAAACAAACATCAAACCACAACGAACAAAGTCCAAATAAATCTTAGATACTACAAGAAGTTTCACTAGCCACCACCACACAACACGAACCAATCTAGAACTAAATAAATTAATCCGAAGAGCACGACTTACTATAATATTTTAATTTTATTTTAACTAATTAATGATATTATAATACTACAATTACTACTATTTCATTAATTATTATATTCAATTATTTATTATTTTTATTATTACTATTACTATTTTTATTCTTATTTAGTTAGCGTACCGTATAAATGTACTTAAATCGTATTAATTTACTCATGCTTCGTTTAGTATGCCGTATTATACTGATTATTTCAATCAGATAAATTAGTATGTTCTATCAGATAGACTATTTAGTGAGGCATTTGATACTCGATCATATTAAAATGCCAACTATAATATATTTGACAAATTATATTATAGTAATTAATAAGAAATATTTATATATAAATATTAATTATGTACATCAATATTTTATTTTTATTATTTATTATTTATTTTAATTAATTATTAATATATTTTTTTTCTATTTATTAAAATTTTATTTCATTTTATATTTATTATTGCTGTTATTATTATTATTACTATTACTATTACTATTACTATTACTATACTACTTATCAAGATTATTACTCATCCGATCATTTGATACGAATAATCTGGCAAAAATTATTTTAACGTCTGGAACATATAAAAACACTCAATTATATTAATTTATACCGTGACTAATTAATATGAGTAGTACCAAGCACTGATTTCGTATTATATTATTATATCCAGTCTCTTATACGCCGTACCAAAGGAAGCCTTACAGCCTAATTAATACGAGCAGTACTAAACGGCAGTTTCTTACTACATTATTCTATCTAGTTCTTTTGTCACGACCTGTCTCACCTAGTACAATATTATCCACGTTGGGTCATACTCTCACAGTTTTGTTTCTGAAAACTCGCGCACAATTTCCTGATAGGTCACCCATCCTGAGATTTCTCCAACTTAAACACGTTTAACTTTGGAGTTCCCAATGAATCCAAAGTCAGTGAGCTCCCAAAAGGCCTCGTTGCTAAGAAGACATCATCCACACATATAAGACATTTCACCTCTCCTCCCCGAGCAATGTGGAATTGTTCACCATTCTTATTTTCAAGCTCACGGTTCTTGTTCACCGTTCTTCCTTCCCAAGCTCATGGGTCTTATAATCCACCCACATTGGGTCCAGCATCCTCGTTGACACACTTCCAATCAAGGTCCAACTCGGATACCATTCTATCACGATCTGTCTCCCCTAATACGATATTTTCCGTTTTAGATCATGCTCTCACAGTTTTATTTCTGGAAAAACACGCACAACTTCCCAGTAGGCCACCTATCCTAGGATTTTTTCAGCTCCATCTCGCTTAACTTTAGAGTTCTCAATGAATCAAAAGCTAGTGAGCTCCCAAAAGGCTCGTTGCTAGGAAGACATCGTCCACACATAAGGCATTTCACTTTTCCATCCCCGAACGATGTAGGATTGCACAACTTCCCAGTAGACCACCCATCCTAAGATTTCTCCAGCTCCATCTCGCTTAACTTTAGAGTTCCCAATGCATCCAAAGCTAGTGAGCTCTCAAAAAACCTCGTTGCTAGGAAGACATCGTCCACACATATAAGACATTTCAGATTTCTCTCCCCGAACGATATGGGATTGCTCATCATACTTGATTTCAAGCTCACGGGTCTTACTCACCGTTCTTGCTTCCCAAGCTCACGCATCTTGCTCATCGGTCTTGTTTCTCAAGCTCACAGGTCTTACATCCTTATACGACGCACCAAACAGTCTTAATTAGTTCTGAACATAGTCAACAAACCTTTGAGATACTTCATGAATACATCATAGTCGTCAACATCAATCTTAACAAGGACAACTTTGTTATAAAATTTTGTTGTATGTACATGTAGAGTCTACCCAAACCTCTATTTCAGTGTTGCCATTTATACTATGTTTCTTCTTCATATCCAACTCGATAGAATTATCTTCTTAATATAATCTAGTGTGACTATAAGAAACATGATATTAATGACAACGGCGCAGGACCAAAGTTGATATGGTAATGGGCATGAGCACATAACACAGTTCTATAACCAAGTTACAATATGTTCATGAGGCATGCCAAAGTTCTTGCCCAGTTTCAATCACATCAAACCATATTATTAAATTTCAATTCTAATATACAAACTAAATTCCAACATCATTTCAAATTCTTTTTATATATAGGAGTTTCAAAACGAGTCAATTCAAGAGATTTATGGAGAATGTTTATTGAATTATTTATGTAAGTTTAGTTTTGAATTAATTGATGTGAATTTGTTTTCACATAAATGGATATAATTTTTGTTAATCCATTTTATAAGGCACGAGATTTGTTTACAAAACAAAAATTGATACATAGATATGTTTTTCGAAGTATATGAATTTTGTTTACGTTTTTCAAAGTACATGAATTTTGTTCACTTTGTTCACGTTAATCGATATGGAGTTGTGAGAAAATTTCTCTCTAACCTAGATAAACACCACTAGGAAAGCAATAAAGTGGAGCTTCACATACTTCAAAAGGCGCTTCTAAATTATGTCTTGGTGATCCTAACCCAATCTTTAGAAGGATAAACGAATGTTGACATGGTTGGCGACCTTGACGGTAGGAAGTTTATGTCAGGAAACTTCTTTACTGTTGCCAGTGAAATTGTTGTGTAACGCGCGTGGGGGAGGCGCATGAGGGGGCGGTAGACCCCTGATGGCGACCCTTGATGGCGCGTGAAGGTGTGAGGCCACTTCCAACCTTATGTCGGCGTGTGGTAACACATGGCAGTCCGAACGTGTAACATCGCGTACTAGCTCTTGCAAACACGTGTCAACTCTTACTAGCTTGTTACAAAAATCACTTTGATAACCGTACTTGATCCTATTTCCATATGACAATCCAACTCCATGTTCCAGAATTACCTTTAGAACAATACAACCAAAGAACTTATCAGACAATACCCAATTATTGCCTCGATATATGAACCAAATCTATTAGAATAATTACCTCAAAATATGAACCAAACAAGTTAGAACTATTATCTCGATAGACGAATTAAACGTATTTCGTCCTTTCATAGTTAGCATTTTTTTCACACACTTTCACTTCAAAGTGGCTTTCCCTATCATTTTGATGGAACTCTTGATCTCTACTTGCTTGATTCCAAAATGTGTTTTGAGGCCACCTCCATGTAACGTCTCACAGATGCGGCTACTTGTATTGATTATACATTATCATATAACATTAATACCATATGCTTCCAACTAATTCTTTCTTCCAATACATATTCCAATGCACCTTTGAAATTGGAAAGTAGATATTCTTATATAGTTTTCTAGAGAATTCTTGAGACCAATTGAAATTAGGCCACATCATCTACTAAACCCATCGACTATCTCCCTCACTCGCCTATGAGGGATGAATGCTTGAATGCCAAGCGCAACTGCAAAATTACTTATTCCATTTCGAATTTGTAGGCAAGTAGCACGCATAATCAAGGTCCATCAACGTCTTCCTTCTGTTAAAAAACTACCTTCCTTCTGTTAAAAAACTACAAACTTGGTGATTTTGATTTGGCCATGTTGATACCAATTAAAACACTACGTAGATAACACTCTTTTCCTCCTTTCCTTACTCAATTCCCCCAGCCTTCTTAGCATTTTGGGGCCCACCTTCCTCCCATTTCAATTCCCCCGCTCACTTGTCTTCATATGTGTTTTACTTTTGCCTTGAGAAGCTTCTAATCCAGTGGGCCCCAAAAACTCACTAGGATAGGGATATTATTGAACCAAACAAAGTAGCAAGCAGCAAAACCAAAAACAGATAAAGAAGCTAAACTATAAGACAAGTGAGCGTCTTCAGACCATACAAGTGCACAGCGAGCCCATGCAAAAGGTTTGGTTAACATATACTATATTTCCACCAAATGTACAAATGAAACGAGCCATCAAACCGGCCCAACCGACAATCAGAGCGATATGCATTATATAGTCAGGTATCAAGCAAATGGTATCATTCAATACATTGCAGATCATGGCCTTACCACTCGGTGCTCATGGCCACCATGGATTCGATTTTGATTTAGAGACGTTAAAAATGATGAATCAACGTCAATAACTCTACATATTATATGCAGAAAAAAACAGGTAGCCTACTTTGCGATAGATATGATCTTCCATGTACTGAATATGTGGAACTCGACATTAATTCATCATTTTAACGTCTCTAATTCAAATCCATAAAAATCCATAAAGGATGTGTCTATATAAACAAAATGGTATCAAAGCCTAGTTGAAGCGGCTCATTTGAGATGTCAGATAAATAGACCACAACCAAGAGGTGTGAAGGTTGACATTAAGTTGTTTATCGGCCGGGAGATTTCACGCTAAAATAAACAAAAGTTCGAAGTACGATTGCAATACACCTAGCTGACGGGGTTAATTGAGGGGTTATATTCAATGTAGTTTTGAGAACCAAGATAACCAAAAAAAAACATATGGGAATGAGAAAGTTGTTGGAAAAACCACAAATGTTCTCAACAAAGAAGTCTGAAAAAGAACTCAAATTTAGATAAAGCTTGATATTGAACAAGTGGACAAGGTTAGATAAAGCTTGATATTGAACAAGTGGAGTCCAACGATGAGGTGTGGAAGAAAGTAGAGATCAACAACAAGTTTAAGAAGAGGCTCAAGCTCAGATGGAGCCTCCCAACATAGTGAGGTCAATGCCCCAAAGGACCATTGAACCCCTTAAAGTCGTTCAAGGATCACATACCTTCCCTTCGCTTCCAGCTCTTAAAGGCGGGTTGCCTCCCCGTCCTGAATATTCATACCTTTGGTATATTGAGATCTCTCCCGTTGGCCTCTTTCTCCTAAGCTAGGCTAAATAAAAGAGAAGTACAAGACATGAGCCAAATCGAGGGCCCCGAGGAGAATTGGCCATTTAATCTTGTAAACTAATCGAGTGTCTCCACGAAAATCCGATTGTTGTGAATAACGTATCAAATCCACTTCATATGTTTGATTGGTATTATTAGTCCCGACTTTGTTACCCAGACACTCATCCTGAGCAACAAGTGGAGTCCACCGATGAGGCGTTGAAGAAACTGGGCATCAAAAACATGTTCAAGAAGAGACTCAAGCTCAGATGAAGCCTCCAAACATAGTGAGGTCAATGCCCCAAAAGACCATTGAACCCCTTAACGATTTGAATGGGATGAAAACGAAGTTCACTATGCTTTCAGTGTTAGAGAAAAGATCCAACCATGTTCCAGGAATCAATTGAGAGAAGCATCCTCTGAAAATAACTCCATTTGGGAGTTGGTTCCAAAACTCCATTTAGGAGTTAGTTCCAAAACTCCATTTAGGAGTTAGTTCCAAAACTCCATTTAGGTTAAGCATTAGCTGCAATTAGGTGTTTAGGAGGAAATAAGAGATATTTGAGAAATTCAAACATTATCTGGACTTACTCAACCTTGAATGTTGAAGATTGAGGGTGGAGCACCTCCTCACTTGAAGTGAACATGTGTTGAGGCTAGAGGTCTCTTGCCAATGTGGAGGTTTTTGGAGATTTGTAGTATTCTCTTCAAGAGTTTCAAGATATCATAGACCTTGAATGTTGAAGGTTAAGGATGGAGCACCTCGTTACTTGAAGTGAAAGTGTGTTGAGGCTGATCATATGGTAGTACGACAATTGTGTTGGTGGAATAGTTCACCAAGGTGGAGATTGTTGTTGTGAATTTGGTTCACTATTGGAGTTTGTATTCCACGTTGGATAAGGAATAAATAGGCTTCCATAGAGATTTTGGCTCACTATTATATCTTATTGTCCATATAAGATTAGGATCTTGAAATAAATAGGTTTCTATATTGTAGTTCTAGAAGTTCTATTCTAATCTAATAAGGGTATGGATTTTGTATTCCATGTTGGACAAAGAATAAATAGGTTTCCACGGAGATTTTGGCTCACCATTATAGGATTTTGAAATAAATAGGTTTCCATATTGTATAAGGTTTAACAAATTCTATTCTAATAAGGCAATGTACCCTATGTCTATAAATAGAATCTTTGGGGTTATATTATTAGAACACAATATAGAGTGAGATCAATAGTGGAACTATGAGCTAGGTGTGATATACCGAGAACTGGGAATTGAGAGCAAAGGGGTTATATAGTAATCAAAGGGAATTTCAACTCTTATAATGAACTATCTCGGTAATCACTGGGAAGAGAATATGTCTTTTTGGTCGAAACTCTCTAACTTTTTTGTGTTCTTCACGTGCGTTACTTTTGTGTTTTGATGTTTAGTTATTCATTGTATTAGTTACCACGGTATGGTTTATCAGTCTTTGTATCTTGGTGGTTGTGTGATTTATCATACTGAAAACAAATTCATATTGGGGGTGTTTGTACTAGAGTGATCAACTAGCACCCCCAAGGCCTCCCCTACGTCCTACATAAAAGCCAGATTAAAGCTCATAACAACACATTAGAAAGAAGTAGAACCATGTCCCCTCCTCCCTAAAGGCCAATTAATATTGTTCTGACATTAGAAATCGCATGTTCATACATTTGTATTTGCATTTTCCTTTATGAGTCGGTTCAGAAATTGGTGTTTGTAGAATTTTTCTTTTGGGGGTTAAAGAAGACCACCTTAGAGTGGGTGTTCGTAGATTTTTTCTTTTTAAAATATAAATTGAAATCAGCCTTTACCCTGTGTAGCTATATTTTGTTAATTAACTAAAAAGTAAGCACGACTTTATTTAAATTCTTATTCCACGATTAACAATTTATTCTCATGATCTCATCACCCTCCCACTCACACATGCACATCTATCTAATAATATAGATATTATGCATGCATGACATATCACTCATCATATATATGTAATATCCACCACTGATCATATATAAAGTCTTCAAGCCTTCATTATATCCCAAGTTACCATCATATCACTTTATTCCTAGTAAGAAAACTACACAATAATCACATAATTCAAATTTTGCATTCTAAGTCTCTAGCTACCAAATTCTAAGTAACCACGTTCATTTAAGGAATTCCTGTTAGAGGAACTTAGTTTCAATAGGTGAGGATAATGAAGGGTATCACAACCTTTTGAATGCAACCGCCCACCATCACATGTAGCATGAATTTGGGCATGATGATGTATTCCCTACATCATATACATATAAGATGTATATATTATGTCAAAGGAGCACACTACTCCTGTTACAATATGTATCAATTTATGTCGTCAAACTATGAAACTAAATTCGTAATTTTGAATCTTATTTAAAAGTAGAGTTGACAAACTAAGTTGCATGCAAATAGATTTGGATATAGTAGACTATTATTGGACATGTCGTACACAAATATCTCTCAAAGTGGGACATGTCCACCTAGAAGCTCTCCCTATCGTACTCCTCCCCTTCCCTTCCCCTTGTCTACATGTATATGCACGGATTTTTTAGTTCATATAAATAGTTCAAAAATAACCATGGAATTTCTAGCTCATTTAATTAAAGTCACTCTCCTCTCCTCTGCTCCTATAAATGTCGAATCCCTTTCTCGCTCACTCACACGCATGCACATATCATAAAGTGAAAAGAGTGATTATGAATTAGTACCTGGAGCTGGAATAATCAAAGAGCTTCCCCGTAGCAGAAAAAATGATAAGAGCCACCTCAGAGTCGCACAGAACAGAAAGCTCTCCGGCTTTCTTGAAGAGCCCTCTTCTCCTCTTTGAGAATGTCACCTGCCTTGCTGGCAAGTAGTCAATCTTCTTGATTTTGATCTTCTTCCGATTCATCTTCACCATCTCAACCAACTCCCCCTTTTAATCTTAAAAAAACACACATATATTTATATATATCCCCAAATTAATCCATGAATAAATAAAAACAACCATAAACAAAAAAAAAATACATTCTGAATTTCTCCTAATTTCTAAAATATATATTAGCAACCTCAAACCCTATCATCCTAGATCCAAATGAACAGAACATAAACAAACAAAACCCAGAAAAACCCATCGGCCATTCGCAGCACCATGTCAAAAATCGAAAACAAAAAAATTGAAACATAAATTAAAGTAGTGCGTTCTCTCCGTTGACTTGTTTACCTTAGCCGGGAGAATATCAGGGCCGCAAGTTGTGTCGCCGGGAAATTTGAGAACGGTGGAGACGGAAAATAAAACCAGCAACTTCTGGCGAAGAGCTTGGTGTTGAAGGAAGAAAAGGAAGTTTAATTTCACCTACGGAGTACAAAGACGGTGATTTTATCCTTATAGTTATCGTTTTTGAAATGAGCAAGGTAAGAAACATGAAAGCAAATGGACGGGATCCGATGCAGTTGAGATGATGAATGCGATCTCCACCGTTTATTTTGTGGCTCGACCAGGGTTAAAACTTAAAACTGCGGGGCTGCGTCCATATGTGGTTAAAAACATAGAAATAAAAGTGAGTCGGTTTAATTGGTTTTTTTTTTTCCTGACGTTTAATTGTTTTTTTCAGTTCCGTAAAATATGTGGCGGTTTGTATTCATCACACGTCAACCATAGCTGTGTCACAAATATGGCCCACCACTCGCCACTTGGCTTTGTGATATTTTGCTCAGCTGGAGGAGCCGCCCACGTCCTCCAACCAAAATTAAACACAATATTAAAAGAAAACATGGTATTACTCTTCGAGCCATAGAAATCAACGAAGAGAAAGTAATCGACTGAGATTTAAGGAAGTACGTCTGAAATGATCTTCAGTTTGTCCCTAAACCATGATCATTTAGTATCGAGTCTTTACCACATAAATTGAATAAAATAATATTTTCATCCGATTATGATAGAATATTTTTATTTTTTTTTATTTTTTTTATTTCTTAAAAAAAATATCAAAATCAATAAAACGAACTTTGAAAAAAATTAAAATTAAAATTCAGATTATTATTTCATAACGTCGACCTGAACAATAACCGGACAAACAAAGAAAATAAATAAATAAATAAAATAGAGTCCACCAGAGTAACGCTGCCTTAATAGAAAGTCATAAATACAAATTACAATACCGATCAAATCCAATCTGCATGGTTTGAGATATTATATATACAACACAAGCTTAATTACTTAAGAACAAACCTCCCATCAATACCTCCACTTTATTTATTAACAACCCATGAGGAAGTCGTACATACACTCCCATTTACGGAAACCTGAAATTAAAATAAAATATTCACCAAAAAAAAACCTCATTAAATATCTTCAACCAGAAAAGGCCCCTTAAATATCTTCAATCACAGAAGCCCACGATGAGCTACAAATATCTTGATGAGAGGTGGCATAAAGCAAATCATACTAATAGGAAAATATTCTGTTATATCTTATACTATACGACTCCAGACTCCAGACTCCAGACTCCAGAGTAATAATTTAATTAATTTTATCGTTTTATAGTAGACCATCAAAAGTAATATATCATAACTTAAAAATCCCCCAAGTAGTGAGATCGGGGTGGCTCACCCCAGTTTGAGAGACAAAGTAACGTCGGAGCAGTACTCATCTTCATCCAGAGAAACAACACTGTCGCAGCTGCTGCCGGTGGCCGCGGTGGTGGTGATCATATTTGTAGCATATTTCGACGACACGCTGCCGCCGCTGCTGCCGCCGCTGCTGCCGCCTCTTTCTCCTGCAGTATTCTCTGACTGATCCACAACCAGCTCAGGTCCAATATTTCCTCTGGATAACATCACCATCTGCTATGCAAAAACAAAACGTTTCAACATATATATATATATATATATATATATATGCATATGATCATTCACCCACCGTCATTACTTACTTCATTAATGAAATGAAATTAAGTAATTAAAGGCAAGATGAAGAAAGAATAATATAAACACGAGAATGGTGGCTGTTTACCCTCTGCCTTAGCTGGTTGTTGGCTTCGATCAGCTCAGCTCTCTACATATATTTAGTCAGCTCATGGATGAACAACAAACAAATAATCACCCAAAATCCAAATTTTTTTTATTAATCAATATCTGTATCTTAAATTTCCATTTTCAAAGTATTTGTATAAATAAGAGATAAAAGAGTACTGATTACTGTAAGCAAAGTAATTACATAAGCCATGTTATTGCCTTATTGGTCATCTATGCCATTCACGTAGTACAATTTGAATAGAAATATTTGAGGATAAGATTATTTGCTTCATTCATATCCCCTTCATCTGATAAAGTAAGTAACTACAATGATCTTTGTTGATAATTATCGAGTTTATGTATATAATTTAATTACATGAATAGTTTTAAGGACAAACTTTTGAAAGGACATCAACTTTCTTTCTAACAATCTCTGACATCAAATTAAAATAAACGGTAATAAATTGATAGATACGAACCTTTCTTTCAAGTGTCATAATCTCACTCATAATCTTTTCATCCTGAAACGAACGGAAAATAAACATTTAAAATATTACTTTGAAGAACGTATAACCCAAAAATATGTACGTTTCCATGCTTTTTAGCGAATTATATCACAGCTAGAGAATTTTGGAACCCATTTTAAATCGTGGTTAAACAACAATTACCTAAGTTCCCATTTGTAATCAACTATTTGGAAATTTGATTAAACAATGATATGTGATCATTTCCCTTGTGTTTTCCTCTATGTATTTGACTATAGATATATAGTTCTGTCTTTCAATAATTTTTTGTTTAACTAATTTTAAACAAGAATAATCCTCAAATGGAAACGGACCTTCGTTTTGATGACGTGGCCAAGGCTTGCTTCCACCATTTTTTCCAACTCCTGCAGCTTATCAAGATCCAGCTCGTGAAGATCCTGCCCGTTCATTTGCCTGTCCCAACACAATGAACCAATTAATTCATATCAGACACGTTGAGATGAAGATAATAATACCAACTAATTAAGCAGACACGTAGTTAATTAATGAAACAGTGAAATCATATTATGAATGTTACTATAATTAATTACCTCAGCTGGCGGCTCTTATCCTCGAATTCCTTTCTCAATCTGATTGCTTTCTCGGTCTCCAACTAAAAATTAGAAATGGAACCGTCATTGATATAATCTAATCTGTCACATGAAAAAGCTTAAAAACATCATCCCCAGAAAACAAACACAGAAAAGCTTAGAAACATAACCATTCCATAACCCTATTCTCAAACAGAGCGAAAACTAAAGACCAAAAAACACACTATGTAACTGGCAGGAGTTAGAATAATGAAGAACAACAAAGAACAGTTAGATCGTAATAACTGGCCTAACGATCCCAATGGTGCATGTACACGATATCTCGGATACAATAATAATATATCATAATCAAAATTGTTCAGCTCATATAACTATAATGCAATCGCAATATGAAACCATGGAAAACAATTACAATATGTAACCTAAAAAGGCTCCACCGTATGAAAATATGAAATCTAGGCTTTAATATATCAAACTCGGCATGCTCTACATCCTACCTCCAGGCTCCACCTGAAGACCCATATATACCGGTACCCTGTTTTCATTTCACAAGATTTTGGCCTTTGATTTCTAGTTTCTTCATTCTCATTTGGTTTGATCTCTAGGTTCGATTGGATAACTCGTTATATTAAAGGTTCCCGCCTACTTTGGATTAATAATTTCCTATCCAATCTTTAGTACCAAATGTAGCCTTTGGAAACGTTAGTACCAAACTCTGAGCGCTACAACTTTTGTTTGGGATTCAGAAAGTTTTACCAGAGGTCGATATTAGAGAAATTACAGATATGTGTCTGTTTTTGTGTCTGCAACATTAATTTGGGTGTGTAACTTTTCCTGCCTACACAAGTCACATGAGGCTTCAGTTTTAATCCGAAAAATTACAAAGATTTATGCTTCCATAGTCTTATTCCAATTATAAGAACTTTCACAATTCTCAAAATATTCAGAATTAACATTATTTCATACCCTAACTCGGAATTTAGCATTTTTCCCATACATAATATGTTTGAATACATGCCTATGCATGTCATTTTCACCCCCTTTCCCGTGAGGTGAATTGGTAGTATTGATACATGAGATAATAGGGATGGGAAAAGATGATTATTGTTTCTTCCATTCTCATGAGAAGTGAGAATAGAAGCGGCATTGAACTCTCTATAAATATCGATCCATAACCGTGGAACCTTACACCTTCCGCTATAAGCGAATGAATGCTTCCACACTATACTTGGTGGAGGGATCGATGCATGTATCAACTTATATGTTCACCCTTATGCAATTCAATTTGAATCTCTTTCTCCACTTAGAAAAACTTAATAGAACGTTTGCTTACTATAAATAAGGGGAACCATGGGAAAAGGTATTGTATCACATCAACAACCTTTCAGTTGCTTAATTTGGTACTTCGTTTAGACACGAGATTCATTATCAGGACTTTCTTGGACCCCAAGACCACTATTTAAAACCCTACTCGAAGCTCATCACTCAATATATGAAGCTAACGCTTATTTATTTATTTAAATTGAAACAATCAATGCTATAAAAAAATAATCAAATTTTCGAGCTTAGTCTTCCTAGAATATGTGCTATATTGACAGTTAACTGCACAAATTTTTGAAAGGGCAAAAAAAAAAAAAAAAAAGGAAAAGACGAACTGAAATTTAATTACCTGCAGCTCAAGATATGTTTGATCCAATTCTTCAGTAGCATTTGTGTGCGCTTTGTACCTTGCAATCACATCCTTGGTGCTTCACAATACATGAAAAAAATATAATAATAATTAACTGCCACGTTTCCATAGTTAAAAAAATATATATATTACACACAACAGAATCTGCTGCAGATTACATTCGTACCACTCCAGAAATTTTATGGAATTTGATTTTCGATTATAATGCAGATCCGGAATTTGAATTCTAAAGAAAAACCAAACCGAAATTTGATTTCCAATTTTATGCAGATCCAGAATTTCACTTCCAAAGATGTTGCAGACCCCAAAAATTACCCCCACCATAAAATGACCAATCACCTCAACAGAGAGCAAATATAATTATGAGCATATATATTAGATATTCATTAAGGGGAAAGGTCACTAGTTTGATCTAAAAAAAAATATATAAATAAAAAATTTGAGACTGGTTGAATTTATTACAAAAAGTAAGATGATAAATTAGAGCTAATTTACCAGAAAAATTGCAGAGGGACCATTTTACAGAAATATTTTGGACAAATCAAATTAATTTGATTTAACAAAATAAATAAATAAAATTAATTTGAGGTTCTGTTGTCATCAAAGTCAGCCTTAAGCGTCCAAAACAATATCTCAGCTTAATGGGCCTATTGAATCAGAGGGAAAAAAAACAAAATGGGCCTCACAAAAATAGAGTATTCCAATCATATTCAATGTGCTTTCATTCTTCTCTCTGCTCGGCCCTTTAAAGTAGTTAGTGGACAATTGACCCTAAAATCTATGACCCACTCGGCCTTTTGTTAGATGTTTTGATACAATTTTTTGCTTAGAAGGTAATAATTAAAATCAATCTTTTGCTTCAACAGCTAATTTGACAATTGACCCTAAAATCCATAGAGGCCAAAGATGCCAGTCAAATTGCACAAAGAAAAAGGGGAACTAAATTTACAAACTAATTTAGCAAAAAGGGGTACCCAATTCCCACCATAAAATAGTGCTCTTGAATAGAAGAGTAGCAAATTCGTCCAATTTTTTTTTTTGAATAGTTACTTTTGTTGTGCTTTCTTAGTAAGGATCGGTGTATTATTTTTTGGTATTATTTTCTCAAGGTCATGTGAGTATGAAAAAAAAGTGTTAAAAGTGCTTGGTAAATCTTAGCGTAGAATTATGATAGTTGTAGATAATGACTAAAATTGATATGATATTGAAAGTGTAAGAGGTAATTGTGGTGGTGGTGGTGGAGGTACAGATAGAAATGGATAGGATACCGTAGTGGTCATGGCGATAGAGGTCCAGATAGAAATGGATAGGATGTTGTGGTGGTCATGGCGGTGGAGGTAGAGGTAGAGAAGGTGTACGTGAATGTCAACAACGTTGATACGAAAATTGAGATAGTATAGAAGAGGTGGTGAGGGTGGACGTAGGGGGACAAGGCATTAGTGGTGGAGGTAAGAGGGACACGGTGGCAGTGGTGATAGAGGTGGATAAGGAGGTGGAAAGCTAAGGATGGTGATGGTAGAGGTGGATGAGGAGGTAGAGGGAAAGGTGGCGTGGGTAAGGGGTGCAGTTTCGATGACTGCGAAGTCAACAATCGTCGGGAGCCTCTTTTTAAAAATATCAAATCGATGTCGTATAATCTAACTCCCCTAAAACAACAGAGTCACTTCAATTTGGCCCCACAATCCCTTAGCACTACCAAACCAATACACCTGGGCGCCTTAGTAATTGAAGTAATACTTACACCATTTTCCTTGACGAACAAAACCCCAAACTTCACTCTTTGGAAATTCACTATTTATCCGTCCTTCCAGCAAAAATTTTATTAATGACAATAGAGCAACACTGTAGACGTAGCCTGATTTAGGTAAACCACGTACATAACTGTATCTTGAGTGTACGTGTGTCTTCTCGGTCTAAGTTGTTCTATTTTATGCATCAACACCCACATACTCAACTCTCCTAAGTCACAACCTAGGACACGAACACCCTCGAGTTATAGCCACAAAATGCACATTCTCTTCCCTTCTAGATCAGAAATTATCATGAGAATAGTTAAGTAGGTGGGTTATTGAACAACTACATGTTCATCTTCCATTAGAGGCTATATCTAAGTGGCCTCAAATTTATTTAGAAATCAATCAAGTAATAGCGAACGAATTGCCTCTAAAGCGAGAGAGAAATAGACTTTGAAAGCGCAAGTCGACTTTGAAAGCACGACAGTGCGTAAGAAAGTAATAAGTGTGGATAGAATTAGAGAGAGATCTAAAAATTGAGTACCGATGGGGCCCTCTTTTGAATTTTTATTTTAAAAATTCATTAAATCCAAACCGAACGGTTAAAGAATATATTAAAAAATAAATAAATTCTTAAGAATAGATAGATTCTAAGATGAAGTGATTTCATATTCTATCTGTCTACTTCTCTATTTCTACACTTCTCCACTAGTCTATGACCATTAAAAAGAAAAGACAAAAGTGATTTTTGAGTATTGACCCAATCAACTCTCATGCAAATACATTTTGCGTACCGATGCTCAGCAAAACCACTCATGTATTTGCAAATACATTTGGCCGAGTTGATAAAAATCACTGATGTACTTGCAACGTTTTAGTAGACAATGATTTTTGAGTACCTATGATTTTTCACCAATGTTTTTTTTGTTTGTTTTAGAATTTACTAGATACAATCCTCCGTAAACTTAATATACAAAATTTTGAACATTTATTATTCTTCTAATTTTTGTATTCTTGATTTTTGTTATTTCATTGCTGTTTTTTTATGCCTAAAATGGTTTCAACGGTTTGAATCGAAACGGTTTTATTTTTAATTTTTGAAAATCCAAGTCGTATCGAACAATTAAGATTTTAACGGTTTAGATTTGAATATTGTCAATATCCATGTCGAACCGTACTATGACCACCCCTACATGTTGCTAGCCATGTGCAGATCAATGGGTTTCGAACCTTATACATGCTAAATAAAGCATGAGTCTATGCATCGAAACTAACGATTCAATGAAATCCATCAATGATGATTCATTAATTTCCATCAATATATAATCCTCCTTTTTTAAGACTTTTAAGGCACATTTACTTATCAAGAATGAAAACAGTGGGACCTAATGGCAAAAGGTAGGTAATCAAAGATTGGGGTAATCATTCCCAGTTGAGTTGTTTCATGACTATAATAAAATTAAAACAATAATGGAATTGATTTTATCATTCCCATTAAATTGTCACGGAGATATAGTGGTTCAAAGTACTCCTAACTAGAGTGATCAACTCCCTGCACCAATATCCTACATAAGAGGTTGATGAAATTCTAAGCTCGTAGCAACATACTAGAAAGTATTAGAACCATGTCCTCTGCTCCCCAATTAAGGCCTATGGTCCTGTGAGATATTATCAACCCTTGCACCTTCTAAGAAGGGTAGGTGCATTGAGGAATAATGCAAAAAAAATCTAAGACTGGATAATGACTCCTCCTTCTTCATTCTTCTTTATTCGTAAATTTTATTTACTTTTTATGGTTTCACTTCCGTTAATGGGCTGCTAGTTGGTACTTTCTTTGATAAGATACAACTAAAAACATAAAACCGAAAGAAACTATGCAAGTTGTACTCATTTACAACAATAAAACACGTTAATTAATATTGCTCTGACATCAAGGAAAATGGCTTTACAGTGATTTTTGATAAGAAATTGCATGTTTTATTTGCATTTCCCTTACGCTTCTAGACAAAATTGGATATATTATATATGCTGATTTGGATAATTTCAGAAATAATATATATATATTTTTTTTTGTCAAGAAATATTAATATTCATGTATTCTTGCAAACCAAATGATGAACAACCATGTATGTTTTTAAATATGTTAGATTGATATCAAAATCGACATTTTGGGTTAAAGATGACCACCTAATTAGAGGCGGCGCTTGTAGTTTTTTTTTTTTAAAAAAAAAATTAATTGATTTGAAAGCAGCCTTTGCTCTGTAACTATGTTTTGTTAACTAACAAGGAAGCAATATCATGACCTTAATTAAATTCTTATTCCAAGATTAACAAATTCAGTCTCGTGATCTCATCAGCACCACCCTCCCTCTCGATCTTCCTTCCTCTCATGCATGCACATCCAAAAATATACACACTATGAGATTACGTTTTAAGCAATTATGTATGCATGAGATAAATATATCCACCACACATTGCCCTACTCGAACCATGCATGCATGCATATTCCTGTTGAAATTCTTCAAGCCATCATTCTAGCTATCCCCACGTTACCACATCATATCACTTTATTCCTAATAAGAAAACTATACAATAATCACATAATTCAGATTGTGGATTCGCTGTCTCTTGCTACTAAATGGTACGTAACCACATTCATTTAAGGAATTCGGACCTAGTTTAGCTAGGTGGGATAATGAAGGTTATAATTGCAACCTTTTTAATGCGGCCGCCCACATTTTGAGTCTAACTTAAAAGTAGAGTTGACAAAATAAAGTTGCCCACATGCATGCAAACAGTAGACTATGAGATAAGCCTAGAGCATCACCAAGTATAGACATCAAATATCTCACAAAGTGGGCAGAGTTGACAAATAAAGTTGCATACAAACAGTCAACTATGACATAAGCAAAGAGCATCACCAGGTACATCAAATATCTCAAAAAATGGGACATGTCCACCTAGAGGTTGTCTCAATCAAAAGTAATCTTCACTTTCCAATTCCTATAGCTAATTGCCCTTCCCTTGTCGATATGTATATGCATGGATTTTCTACTTCATACATGTGGTTCTAATTAACCATACAGTTTCTAGTTCATATATATGTTGACTCCCTCTCTCTCACTCACTCAGATATAGATCACAGAGACATCCAGCATCATGTACATATGTGTGTGCTGGTTATTTTTCAAGTAAAAAAGGCAAGTGAAAAGAGTTATTATTAATTGGTGATGGATAATTATGAATTGGTACCTGGAGCTGGAATAATCAAAGAGCTTTCCAGTAGCTGAAAAAATGATGAGAGCCACCTCAGATTCACACAGAACAGAAAGCTCTCCAGCTTTCTTGAAAAGCCCTCTTCTCCTCTTTGAGAAGGTCACCTGCCTTGCTGGCAAGTAGTCAATCTTCTTGATTTTGATCTTCTTCCGAATCATCCCCACCATCTCAATGAACTCCCTCTTTCATTATGAAAGAATCCCAAATTAATCCATCAATAAATAAATCCGACCATAAACAAACAAAATTACATTCTGGTTTCTCCTAATTTCTAAAATAAATATATTCACAGCCTCAAACCCTAGCAATCGTAGATCCATAGAAAACCCCACCAATTAACCACATACACCAACATGCCAAGACGCAGGGAAAATAAAATGATCGCAAGATAAATTAAATTGATGGGTTTTCTCTGTTGGTTTGTTACCTTCGCCGGGGGGTTTCAGGGCTGGAAGTTTCTTGTGTCGTCAGAAAATTTGAGAGCGGTGGAAAATGGAAATAAAACCAGCAACTTTTGGAAGGAGTTTGGCTGGTTACGAAAGGAAAGGACGTTTAATTTTACCTTTTTTCCATAGAAATAGTGAAATACAAGGGAAAATACAAAGTATAGACATGAAATTTTAGCCATTTGATTGTCATTTCGAAAAGAATAACGTAAAAGGCCTGAACGGCAAATGGATGGGGGCTGAAGTGCGATCTCCACCGTTTATTGTGTGGCTGGATCACGGTATAAAATGTGGGGGCGATGTCCATGAAAGTGAGTCGGTTTAATTGGCTGTCGAGTGTCAGTCCCGTAAAAGAGGCAACAGGTGGTATTCGAGTTATCGGAAGTCGTGTGAAAATATGGCCCACCAGTCGCCACGCGGCATAATTTGTTATGACCATGTGTTACAAGGAAGCATATAATATATATGCATCCATCTGGATCTAGTGTTCTGGTGGGGGCAGCCAGGGAATTTGAGTACGTTTCCAACCGGAGAAGGGAGAGGACAGAGCAGCAATGGCCTCATTGATTTTCATCTTGGACTGGTTATTTATGACTGGTTATGCTTATGTGGAGGGTAAATTTGGTCAATTGAGAAGAAACGAGATCCTACAAACGAGAGCGTGTATCTCGGGGATGGGTTCCGTTCCACCGCAATCGGATTAGGGAATCTCGGAGATGGGTTCCTTTCCACCGCAATTGGAGTGGATTAGGGAATCTCGGAGATGTAATTGTAAAACAAAGCTTAACAATGACTTTATGGTATTGTTCCTTGGCGTGGTCTGCTTTGGTCCCTTTCTGAGACGGCAGATTCAAACTAATCGTACAAGAAATCTTCAAAATTTGAAAGTGGATTTTCATGGTTGCAATTGAATCATCACTCACTCTTGCAATGTAGAATCAGGGCCCGCCACTAATGTGGGCTAAAGGGGCGCAATTTTGAGCCCAAGATAATATAAGCTTTAAACTTGTGGGCTAAAAGGGCGCAATTTTGAGCCCAAGATAATATTAATATAATATATTAAGGATGTGTTTGGTACGCCGTATTACGCTCCGTATAGGCTAAATAATCCGAAACCTGTGTTTGGTACCAGTCGTATTAATTAGTCACCGTATAAGTTAATACGGTTGAATATTTTTATACGGTCCAGACACGCTAAAATAATACGCTTGAAATTGTCCGTATTAAATAGTCGAATAACTAGTAATCTTGTAAAATATAATAATAATAATAATAAATAGTAATATAATAAAAATAAAATATTAATTTAGTAAATATTAATAATAAAAAGTAATAAAGTAATAAATACTAATAATAATAAATTAATAATTAATGATATTTTAATAAATAATAATGATAAAATTAAAAATAATTAATTAATAAAAATTTAATAAATAGTAATAATTATTATTATTAAAATAAATAATAATAAAAATAATGACATACATAATTAATATTTAAGATATAAGTATTTCGTCAATTACTATAATATAATCCGGTCAGTATAATATAATCGGCATTCTAATCCGGAAAAGTACCAAACGCCCGACTAAATAATCAGTCTATCCGGTGGACAGATTAGTCTATCCGGTTGAAATAGTCAGTACAGTACGACATACCAAACGAGACCTAAAAGGATTATAAATTAAAGAACATTTACTGTAGGCAGTGGAAGTGGTATGTCCCGTACTATTTAGTGGATGTTTTTGTGTTCGATTCTTAGAAATACCATCAAGCTTTAGTTTTAACTAGCAAAGTAGTCTGCGCCATACTGCGGGTTTACAAAGTGGTTTTATAGTTCTAGAGCAAACTTGAAATCAAAATTCTAAATATGAACATGAAAACTTGAAACTCTAATATGTGAGAATCAAAACGCTTAATGTGATTTATCAAAGGAAACCAAATTTCCACCAAATATGCAAAACTAAACAAACAACAATGGAAATTGCACTAAATAAGATATTGAATCAATGTTCCTCTGCTAAAGATGAATCAACATATCCCAAAATCTAAATAGAAACGTTTATCTAAAAAATTTATGTTGCACTAAATGAACCTAAATTCAATAAATGAAGTTTGGATGATTAGAACTCAATGAATTAAGATACATGGATCAATGAAATTGGCTTCCTCCATCTTATAAATGAAATTGTATAACGTAATAAATCTAAATGATGAACATCAAAGAACTTACAGCATCCAAAACTGTTTTGTCAACTTGTTTCTTGGCTTGCTCCAAGCCCTTATGCTTCCCAAGACTCTGGTGTTTGCACTCCTCCAACTGTTCGGTAATTCTAGCAAAATTCAATCAACCAATGACTCACTAACTACAACTAACTAAACCACAAAAATGAATTTGAAATCAACAAATCAACAATAAATCCATACAAATTTAATAGAAAAAATTAAGAAGACCCTATATGTTTATTTGCTAATGAAGTACTCAAGACCATTAAATTGGACTTAATCCAATTTTTAAATATATTGAAAAAGAGAGCTTTACATATGTTTTCAAAACTTTTTAAGTTTTACTTGAAGAACGTAATTAAGTTGCACTGAAACTTGAATAATGAGGTTTTTAAGACTTACCTTGAGAAAGTGTAACACCCTCGCGGCAGGAAGGGGCAGTGTAACGACCCGTCCCTGATTTTAAGGATTAATTAGGGATTAATGACGGATTAGCCGAGGATTAACGGACGTTCAGGGAGTAATTAAGATTTTGCCCGTAAACGAGGGCAAAAAGTTGACTTTTGACTCGGGAGATCCGATGGCCGAGAACTGAGGACCGTTACGTAGATCGAGTCGATACAAATCGGTAGACAGGCAGCACGTCGAATTCAGACGTTCGACAAAAAAATTACGATTCACGGAAGTTCGAAGGAACTATTTACGACGATATGAACTATGCAAAAGTGGACTTTGTCCTCAAGTGGGGCCTAGAAATTTAAATCAGGCCAATGGATGAGTGACAAGTGTCACCCATCCATTGCTCACCTAACACAGACACATGCATATCCATTTCCCTGTCTGTGTTCATCCAATCCAATAACCCGATGAACCCCAAAACCCATCCCCCTTCCCCTATTGATTTTGTGTGAGGCCATGAGAGGAATTAAAGGTAGTGATGGACTGATGAAGGTGGTGGCAGTTGCAGGGCCACCATGAATGGCGGTGCGAACTCACGGCCAAGGTAAACCCCGTGACCCCCTTTATATTCAAATCTTTGATTTTGGGTTTTGGACGTGTAGGATGCTAGTGGATGATTGGGGGATATTGTGGGAGGTTTTTTTGAGTCATGTAGAGCCACAAAAAGTGACTGAGGACGGCTGAGCCGGCCATACTACGGCCGTGAAGTAATTTCGGTGGCCACCCACCGAATTCCAGTTCCGGCAAACGAGGCCCAATCTAAACCCACAAACCTTCCTACAAGGATTCTAGGAGCCTAATAGAACCCTTGAGATTGAGTTTGGGCCCTTGGTTATGCCCTGAACATAGAATGGAAGTTATGGGTTTAAATGGATTCTTGAAACCATAGGATTTATGATTGGTTTCCTAGTTTTGATTGCATAAAATGATTCATATGATAGATTTAGGAAGATTGGTGGAAAGAAGGAAGAAAAAGGACGAAAAAATAGGAGCATAGGGCCCTGGACTGGTAACGCCGGTCCAGTTGGACCGGATTGCAGTGAACCGACCAGACCGGTTCGGTTGGAGGAGGAAGACGACATTGTGCAATGGCGCTTGGCTTCCACGCACAGGGCCTTCAGGCGGGATGTGCAGGTGCGTGGCCCACGTTTTGGGGAAAGTTTCAACATGTGAAATCATCTATTCGATGTAACGAACATTTTGAGACTGGTTTCGAGTCGATCAGACATCGTCTCGATGTAGTTCGGCTGTCCGAAGATTTAGGATCGCGTTTAAAATAGTTAAAAATCCCAGAAATTTAGGGGGCTTTAGTGAGGGGTTAATTAAGTAGTTAGTAACCCTCTAAAGTGATTTGGACAGGTTTGGAAACCCCGAAGACGGTGATTGGCCCGAGAAGGCATACAGCGCGAGTATCGAGGCGGCAGCTCAGACGGTCTGTGAGTGGACTTTCTTTTATGAATCGATGCATGCATAAATGTATTATAAGTGTTTTAATACATGTTTTGCGATGCCTTGAGTGCATTTTGTGTGTGTATTACGTATTGGCACGTGTTTCGAGGTTTCCGATTTTATACGTGCTTATACGCGTTTATGATTTTGGTTTTAAATGAAATGGTTTTAAAAATTAAAACGACCCATTTGGTCTTGGTTTTGACTCGGGCATGTGGCCCTATTGATGACCTACGGGTCTGAGTCATGATCGCGACGAGTGCTATGTGCACGACGACAGATGACATGACGCTCGCCTCCAAACTAGGGATGTGTCCCTTCTGGAGAGGACACGATGCACGTTTCGTTGTCGAGCAGCCACTGGAGGCTCGACTTCGGAGTGCTGACGGTATAGAGATCGATTGGTGATGGGTGCACCACGTTCTAGAGGTGGTCGCGTCGGTTGATATGTTCACATCGACATACCAAGATTGAGAGCGGTCCTGAACTGATTGCACGCATCACTCTGATTGAAATCATGGCTGACCCTGAGATATCGGGCTCGATGCCCAGTTGATTTTGAGTTCAGGCTGGAAGCCCAGTTAAATTGTGAAATCGGGATAGAGGCCCCGTTGAGTCATAAGTTCGGGCTTGAGGCCCAGTTGACTTGTGTTATCGGGCGTGAGTCCCGAGCGTGGTTTTCTATACAAGTATGTATATACCCTCCTTTATGAGGTTATTGGTCTCCTCCAGACGTCGACTTGGAGAGTCACAATCCATTACTCGGAATGAGTAATCCCCATAGGGAGCCCATTTTAGGAGTGGGAGTTATGATATGGTCCTAGACTAGATCCGGAGAGATGCTTGGACTAGATCCGGAAACAGAGCCTCCCAGATGGAAAATTCTTGGGGGTAGACTCGGAGTGAGATCCCGAGTAGTATGCATACTTATATATATAGAAATCGTGACATATATCGGGGATTATTTCCCTAGGGGTTGTGTGCCCCGAGTTGACATCAGAGGATGTCTAGGATGGGTTATATTTGTATATATGTATATGCGGATGAGATTTCACGGAGTTGGTTTTGGGTTGGGACCCACTTGTTTTGGATTTGGGTTGAGACCTACATGTGTTGGATTTGGGACGCGTTCTGTAACAAACCGTACCTTCGGGAAGGGTAAAAAGGTAATTTTGTAAAATTTTGTGTAACTGGACGATTTTGCCCTTGTGAATAGTAGACAAAAAGTTGACTTTTTGAATTACCGATTGGTTGAGTGTTAGCCCTTGACTGTGACGTAGTTTAGGACGTCACGAGTCCGTGGACAGGTGGCAGGTTCGATTCGGACAACTGGAGGAAAAGTTAAGATGTTCGGAAGGTTGAGGGCATAACCGTAATTTAACTAAATTAGGGGGGATAGAGTTGACTTTTCCTACGACCGGGTTTTGACACGTTGACCTTGGACCGTTGGGTAGATCTCATCGTCCTGAATTCAACGACAGGCGGCACGTGTTCATCGGAGTTAGGATGGGCAAGTTACGGGTCTAAAACGGTAAGGGTAAAATGGTAATTTTGGAGTTAAGAAGGGTATTTTGGTCTTTCTCTTGCATTGGGAAGTGTGCCCAATACAAGTGGGACACTTGGCGGCATCTGAAGAAGGAACCATCAGGAGTTTGACAAGTGTCCCTCTCCAGATGGTTGTGGAACATTGATGACCGCCTCACAAGTTTACACGGCGGTTTAAATTGGTCTGAGTTGAAGAAGCAGAGGAAGGGTGCAACCGTGAGAGAACCCGTCAATTTGATCCCTTGATCGTCATCTTCCGGCCTTGAGTTGTGAAGAAAAATTGGAGAGGAGTATGGAACGAGTGGGGTGGTGCTGAACTCAATCACCGTCGTGGACGGTGGCTCTGATATCACGAGAGGCAGAGTGCCCGTGTGCAACAGAAAGAATTTAGCTTCCTCACACCACTCAAACCTCATTCTTTGCCTTTTTGGTCTGAAAGGAAAGGAGGAGGGAGCTTAGACAAAATGATTAGTGGTCACGGCGAGGTGCGACAATAAGGGACGGTGGCGGAATTGAGAGAAACCCGCAAGTCCTCTGTTTTTACTTTCACAAATGGACGTTACAGATAAAGGCTAAGGAGCTTCAATTGTTACGGCATTGTGATATTGAGGCGTCTGGGAGTCGAATGGACGTGATTTGGTGGCTCGCCGCGGACGGTGGCCGGTAAACCCGTTACGGTGAGTTTTTATTTTAAATTTCATTATGGGTTTGTAGACCTTAACGACGCAAACTAATGATTGGGACAGGATCATGGAAGGGAAACAAGTTGATTAGGATGAACTTGGAGGCTGGAGGAAGCCGGAAAAGCTATGGAGGTTAAGGTTGCAGAATACGGGTTAAATTCTTGAACGTGAAGGTATGAATTCGTGGTTTTTGTTACAAATCGATTAGGTTAGTAGATTAAGAGTGGAAGGACGAACCTCCTAGGCTAATTAGAACTGAAAACCGATTAAAATTGAGTGAAAACCGTGAACGCCGGTTCACGGCTGAACCGGCTGAACTGAACCGGTCGGACCGGGTTTTCCCAGGGGAGACGATGACACCGTGCTGGGCGCGTGGCTCCCACGCGCAGCCCCTTTGGGCGGCGCGTGTAGGCGCGTGAGGCCGAACCCGGGGAAGTGTCTAACAGGGTTTTTCGTCTAATCGATGTAACGAACATTTTAGCACTGGTTTCGAGTTAATCGGACATCGACTCGATATGTTTCGGGCTGTCCGAAGGTTTTAGGGTTCGGTTAAAAATAGTTAAAAATACGGGAAAATTATGAGAGTTTAGTATGAGTATCGTAAATCAGTTAGTGACCTTATATTGGAACTTGGACAGGTTCGGGGAAACCGAGGATAGTGAATGGCCGGGGACGGTAAAAGTGCGCGTGTATCGAGGCAACGCTGAAATGGTCTGTGAGTGGACTTTGCTTTCTAACTCTTGATGCATGCATATATGTTTTATATGTTTCTATATTTGATGCTATGATTTGATGGTGATTGTGATGGTTTATGGTTTTTGCACGTTTTTCGAGGAAAATGACGGTTTTCACGTTTTACGAGATTTTGATAACTCTCGTGATTTGAACCTGGTTTTAATGGCCGATTTCGGGATTTGAAATACGGTTGGATTTCAAGGAAAGTAAAAGGATTTTGAAAGGTGTTTTCGGAAATGAGATTTCGGGTTTCGGAATCGGAATTCCGGGTGACGATTCGGGATTCGATTCGGGACTTGAAGCGGATTTCGGGTTTGGGTTCGGAATGGTTATTCCGGATGCTAGCTTACGGAATGATGGTTGCGGACTCGGACCGGAAAATGAGAAGGAAATGAGTTCTGGGTCTGGATTCGGAATGACGGTTATGGATGCCGGAAGGGCATCAGACCAGTGGTTTCGGATTCGGGTTTGGATATGGAAATGGAAAATGATTTTAAATGGTTTTGGATTGGATTTGCTGGATCTGGATATTGGGTTTAAAGACCCGGATATATGTGACGGGGGACCAGCCGGATTGGGTTTAAAGACCCGGATTGAGTTTAAAGACTTGGGAGTTTAAAGACTCGGATATATATTTATTTCCCCCGTAGGCCTTGAGTTTAAAGACTCGGGAGTTTAAAGACTCGGATATTATTAAGGCCTGGATTGAGTTTAAAGACTCGGGAGTTTAAAGACTCGGATAGATCCAGCAGGTTCGATGGATGAGAACGTGGCTTTAAATGTGTTTTGGGTTTCACTAGCTTTGATGATGATGTTTTGGGCAGTGGCCCGGATTTGATGGTTTTCGGTGATTTTGGGCTGAGGCCCGGGATTGGAAAAAGGAAAAATGTGCTTTGGTTTTCGTACATGGTTTTATGATATGAAGTCGATATGCATGCATTGGTTTTCAAAACGGAGGGTATAAATGTATGTGTTTTCTAATAACTGTTTTGAACTTGACTTTTATTTTTGTCCACTCACAGTCTTTTCGTGTTTTCGATACCCTCCAGGTTGCTGCAGTGCGGGCTGTTGGTCGCGAGAGAGATGGAGACATCACACATACGATCCACAGTAGACTCTGCGCACTCTGAGAAGTTTGAGGTTGTTGTGGTGGTTGGTTTGGAACTCCCTTGTCCGACTTACGTGTCACCCGGAGGTTAGGCGATTGTTTAGCCCTCGTGTCATGCGTACGTTAGACGGGAGCGGGGTTTAGCCCTTAATCCCGGGGGATTAGGGGTGAGCCCTGACAATTGGTATCAGAGCGAGGTTTTGAGTGGTCTGCGTAAGGGTTAGTTCCCAGAGTCGTTGGTATGTCGACGGGGGTGGTGTGGAACTACTGTGGATGTGATGTCTCGATGTGGAATAGCCCGTCAGCAACCTGGATACCATAGCGATAGTAGCGTAGAAGTAACCTGGAACATAGCCGGTGAGCTATGGATGAGTAGGCTGGTCGGCCCGAGGGGCCTGAGAGTAACTCGAGGAGTTAGTAAGATATGGGGCCAAGGAGGCCGATTGTGGGTGGCCGGTTGGGCCAGGTGGTTTTGGCTCGGTGACCTTTGATCAGTAAGGTTGAGTAGTCATTGCGGGTTTGGGTAACCCGAATGACAAGGATGGTTTGAGGTACCCTATGGACTTACTAGATCGTAGTCCTTGTGGTTTGGGCCGATTTACGGCCAGATTGGAGATGGTGCTGCTAGGTGCAGCCGAGGTGGTGGTTGTTTGGGTAAGATGTCGTTGAGTGATTAGAGTAGAACAGCTAATGCTCGGTGAACCTAGGCTTCGTAACGGTATGGACAGGTTGACCATCGGTGGGATTAAGGTCGCAGGGATGGTCAGGGACCCTCGTGAGTTCCGTGGAAGGAATTGGAAAGGAGTGACTATAACTGAACGATATGAGGTTATTGAAGGAGAGAACCCACAAGCTAGAGTTTGCCTTTAGGACTTTGTAGATTTATTCCGTTAGTGGCCGACGTAGCAGCCGAGGGAGGTGCGGTGGTTGTACGCACGGATGTGCTCTGTGAATTCTATTGGGTACTCCATATGAGGTATTGTAAAATACCTTTGTAGGTGGAGATGATAGACAGGAAAACCCAGGAGAAGTTGTTGTTGACCTAGTGTTGATTACCAGGTAGGAGACCCTAGATGTCGGGAACTAGCTGTGGAATTTCGGGGACGAAATTCTTTTTAGGGGGGTAGATTGTAACAACCCGTACCTTCGGGAAGGGTAAAAAGGTAATTTTGTAAAATTTTGTGTAACTGGACGATTTTGCCCTTGTGAATAGTAGACAAAAAGTTGACTTTTTGAATTACCGATTGGTTGAGTGTTAGCCCTTGACTGTGACGTAGTTTAGGACGTCACGAGTCCGTGGACAGGTGGCAGGTTCGATTCGGACAACCGGAGGAAAAGTTATGTTGTTCGGAAGGTTGAGGGCATAACCGTAATTTGACTAAATTAGGGGGGATAGAGTTGACTTTTCCTACGACCGGGTTTTGACACGTTGACCTTGGACCGTTGGGTAGATCTCATCGTCCTGAATTCAACGACAGGCGGCACGTGTTCATCGGAGTTAGGATGGGCAAGTTACGGGTCTAAAACGGTAAGGGTAAAATGGTAATTTTGGAGTTAAGAAGGGTATTTTGGTCTTTCTCTTGCATTGGGAAGTGTGCCCAATACAAGTGGGACACTTGGCTGCATCTGAAGAAGGAACCATCAGGAGTTTGACAAGTGTCCCTCTCCAGATGGTTGTGGAACATTGATGACCGCCTCACAAGTTTACACGGCGGTTTAAATTGGTCTGAGTTGAAGAAGCAGAGGAAGGGTGCAACCGTGAGAGAACCCGTCAATTTGATCCCTTGATCGTCATCTTCCGGCCTTGAGTTGTGAAGAAAAATTGGAGAGGAGTATGGAACGAGTGGGGTGGTGCTGAACTCAATCACCGTCGTGGACGGTGGCTCTGATATCACGAGAGGCAGAGTGCCCGTGTGCAACAGAAAGAATTTAGCTTCCTCACACCACTCAAACCTCATTCTTTGCCTTTTTGGTCTGAAAGGAAAGGAGGAGGGAGCTTAGACAAAATGATTAGTGGTCACGGCGAGGTGCGACAATAAGGGACGGTGGCGGAATTGAGAGAAACCCGCAAGTCCTCTGTTTTTACTTTCACAAATGGACGTTACAGATAAAGGCTAAGGAGCTTCAATTGTTACGGCATTGTGATATTGAGGCGTCTGGGAGTCGAATGGACGTGATTTGGTGGCTCGCCGTGGACGGTGGCCGGTAAACCCGTTACGGTGAGTTTTTATTTTAAATTTCATTATGGGTTTGTAGACCTTAACGACGCAAACTAATGATTGGGACAGGATCATGGAAGAAAAACAAGTTGATTAGGATGAACTTGGAGGCTGGAGGAAGCCGGAAAAGCTATGGAGGTTAAGGTTGTAGAATACGGGTTAAATTCTTGAACGTGAAGGTATGAATTCGTGGTTTTTGTTACAAATCGATTAGGTTAGTAGATTAAGAGTGGAAGGACGAACCTCCTAGGCTAATTAGAACTGAAAACCGATTAAAATTGAGTGAAAACCGTGAACGCCGGTTCACGGCTGAACCGGCTGAACTGAACCGGTCGGACCGGGTTTTCCCAGGGGAGACGATGACACCGTGCTGGGCGCGTGGCTCCCACGCGCAGCCCCTTTGGGCGGCGCGTGTGGGCGCGTGAGGCCGAACCCGGGGAAGTGTCTAACAGGGTTTTTCGTCTAATCGATGTAACGAACATTTTAGCACTGGTTTCGAGTTAATCGGACATCGACTCGATATGTTTCGGGATGTCCGAAGGTTTTAGGGTTCGGTTAAAAATAGTTAAAAATACGGAAAAATTATGAGAGTTTAGTATGAGTATCGTAAATCAGTTAGTGACCTTATATTGGAACTTGGACAGGTTCGGGGAAACCGAGGATAGTGAATGGCCGGGGACGGTAAAAGTGCGCGTGTATCGAGGCGACGCTGAAATGGTCTGTGAGTGGACTTTGCTTTCTAACTCTTGATGCATGCATATATGTTTTATATGTTTTCTATATTTGATGCTATGATTTGATGGTGATTGTGATGGTTTATGGTTTTTGCACGTTTTTCGAGGAAAATGACGGTTTTCACGTTTTACGAGATTTTGATAACTCTCGTGATTTGAACCTGGTTTTAATGGCCGATTTCGGGATTTGAAATACGGTTGGATTTCAAGGAAAGTAAAAGGATTTTGAAAGGTGTTTTCGGAAATGAGATTTCGGGTTTCGGAATCGGAATTCCGGGTGACGATTCGGGATTCGATTCGGGACTTGAAGCGGATTTCGGGTTTGGGTTCGGAATGGTTATTCCGGATGCTAGCTTACGGAATGATGGTTGCGGACTCGGACCGGAAAATGAGAAGGAAATGAGTTCTGGGTCTGGATTCGGAATGACGGTTATGGATGCCGGAAGGGCATCAGACCAGTGGTTTCGGATTCGGGTTTGGATATGGAAATGGAAAATGATTTTAAATGGTTTTGGATTGGATTTGCTGGATCTGGATATTGGGTTTAAAGACCCGGATATATGTGACGGGGGACCGGCCGGATTGGGTTTAAAGACCCGGATTGAGTTTAAAGACTCGGGAGTTTAAAGACTCGGATATATATTTATTTCCCCCGTAGGCCTTGAGTTTAAAGACTCGGGAGTTTAAAGACTCGGATAGATCCAGCAGGTTCGATGGATGAGAACGTGGCTTTAAATGTGTTTTGGGTTTCACTAGCTTTGATGATGATGTTTTGGGCAGTGGCCCGGATTTGATGGTTTTCGGTGATTTTGGGCTGAGGCCCGGGATTGGAAAAAGGAAAAATGTGCTTTGGTTTTCGTACATGGTTTTATGATATGAAGTCGATATGCATGCATTGGTTTTCAAAACGGAGGGTATAAATGTATGTGTTTTCTAATAACTGTTTTGAACTTGTCTTTTATTTTTGTCCACTCACAGTCTTTTCGTGTTTTCGATACCCTCCAGGTTGCTGCAGTGCGGGCTGTTGGTCGCGAGAGAGATGGAGACATCACACATACGATCCACAGTAGACTCTACGCACTCTGAGAAGTTTGAGGTTGTTGTGGTGGTTGGTTTGGAACTCCCTTGTCCGACTTACGTGTCACACGGAGGTTAGGCGGTTGTTTAGCCCTCGTGTCATGCGTACGTTAGACGGGAGCGGGGTTTAGCCCTTAATCCCGGGGGATTAGGGGTGAGCCCTGACACGTTCCCACTTGATTTGGATTTTGGGCCAAGGCCCCTGTTCTATGTTTGAGAAATGGTTTTTGAATGCATGCATATTTTTTAGTGAAGGGCATAAAGGTTTTTTATGAAATGTTTTTATAAAATATTTGTTTTGTCCACTCACAACTTTTGTGTTTTGAATGTCCTTCAGGTTGATCGCGGATACAGGTTGTAGTAGAGACCGAGACATCACATTCCTCCTTTGGATCCTGGCGCTCTCTGGTAGTCCCGGTTGGGCAAAGAACGAAATTATCTTTGGTTTGACACTTCGTGTCAGACGGGAGCAGGTACGTCCCACGTTAATCCCGGGGGATTTGAGACGGGTCCTGTCAGGCAGACTCCAAACAAAATAAAATTCTCCATAAACATGAATCCATGAAGCTAATTTTCAATTGGCGAAAAACAAAGAAAACATTCATAAAAGTTTGCTAAGACGTACAATAAAATATTAATTAAATATTCGTAAAATCACCGAAATTCATATAAAATCCTAATCACTCCAATGTCATCAAAATCACATAGAAATACATTTAGATCATATAAGTATGCATGCATAATAGTTTAAGAAAAAGAAAGTCCACTCACACACCGTCCAAACTGCTCAATCACGAGCTACACGCTCCTCGGAGGTCTCGAGAATTGTCTGGCCTATCACACAACAATTAAGGGTTACTAAGTTGTCACATAACCTCGTATAACAATTCCCTAAACCTCGGGATTTAATAATAATCTTTAAACTTGAACTACTCATTTCGGACACCCAAAACTACCATGGAACCATGTTCGATCTACTTGAAACCTGCGCGGCCTGGAATGGATGTGCGTGAGACCAATCGCAGGGTACAGTGAAACACTATTCATCGTCTCTTTGGCCTGTTTCTCTGTAAACTGGTCGCCCGACCAGGTTTTCAACCCACGTCACTTCCGTTTAATTTTACGTGTTTTCTTGATTCCAATCCATCCAAAACCATCATAAGACACTCATAAATAAGATTCTAGGTTCAATTCAATGATTCATTACCTCATAATAACCTAATTTTGAACTGGAAATCCTAGAGGCTCGCATGTCCAGTTCTGGGTTATCCTTCATCAATGCTCTTTGCTTTTGTGATGGTCTAGTTTGTAGGAATCTCTGAAATCTTAAACAAAGCTCAATTTCAACAATCTAAGTCTAGAAATTTGAATTTGAAATTCTAAAATTTTGAATTCCTGGGTATTTGTTACGAGCTTCCTTCTTCTCATTTCCTTTTTCTCTCCAATTTTTCTTTCTTTTCCTCCCTCTCGTCTCACTCTCCTATCTTCTCTCCCATGTTCTTCCTTCAACTCAATTCTCTGTTTCTCCCTTTTTCTTTTCACGGCTGAAACCTTTCACACACCACACTCAAACTCACATTATTAACTTACACACAACCACACAAGGATGGTGGCACAAAGATCAAAGGGATAAGCACAGTTGTCCTTCCCTTATTCAGCCACAACGAAAATACCACAAAGAAAATTACCAAAATGCCCCTCTTTGCAAAATTACTAAAACACCCATATGTAACTTAGACCAAGAATGAATCCAACCGAACTCTGTTTTTGGTATGCCGCCTGCCACCGTACTCAAAAGTCCGAGACCTTTCTAACGGCTTTTTTCGGAATGATAAAAAATAATCCTGGTAAAATGTCAACATTTAGCTTTGACCTAAAAAAGTCCACTCTTTGACTTAGGGGAAAAATCGTCATTTTATCCTTAAACTTTTCCATTTTCACCCTTGTTGAAAGTCCAGGTCGTTACAGTTAGACAGATTAAGATGTTCAAGTTAGACTATCCAAATACTGAACCAGAGCATGAGGAAGGTTCTACGACTTATGCAGCCATAGAACTTATTGGTTGGTATATTCTAGTTTTAGAAATCATACATGAAGAAACTAATTGTAGATAGGGAGAAGGGAGTACAACCACTTAGAAAGTAAAATGTGTGACTATTAGCATGATGAACAAAATTATAAGTGCATGAGGTAAACTATCTTTAGACTAGTCGTGGGTTAGCGATATTGATTGAGAAACCATCAATTGGATGACCAACTGTTAGAGATCATACTAAGGTGTCACTACCCGACCTTCTCTAACAGGAAATTGTCCACTTTGGGCCCAGCCCTCACAGTTTTGTTTATGGGAACTCACGTGCAACCTCACAGTGGGTCACCCATCCTGAGATTGCACCAGCCCCTACTCGCTTAACTTTGGAGTTTAAACCAAACTCAAAGCCAGTGAACTCCCGAAAGGCTTTCTGTTGGATAGATGCGCTCCCACACATATAAGGCGCATCACTCATATATCTCTAGGCGATGTGGGATTACTAACCATGCCACCAAGGCATGGGTCTTCACAATCCACCCCCCTTGGGGCTCAGCATCCTCGCTGGCACAATCAATTCCAGCCGAGGTTGGGCTCTAATACCAAATTGTCATGACCATACCTTCTCTAATAGGATATTGTCTGCTTTGGGCCTAGTCCTCACTGTTTTGTTCTCGGGAGCTCACGTGCAACTTCCCAGTGGGTCACCTGTAATGACTCAAACATTGTTTTATTTGTAATTTCTGCTATCTAATGCAAAATGACCCTTTTGCCCCTAGTTGAGAAAAAGTTAACCTTTGACCCGATATTCTTTTTGAATTTTGATCTATGACCGTGACGTAGATCGGGACGTCACGAGTTCGTAGACAGGCGAAACGTCAAAATTGGACGTCGGACGAGGAAGTTGTGGTCACGGGATAGAAATTGGTTATTTTTACACTTCGGGATTTGAATTAATTAATCCTAAAATCTGATTGGTTGAAGATTTAATGTGGGCCCTTGGATGAGTAACAAGTGTCACTCATCCCATTGGTGGGTTTCCTTAAAAAGTGGATATATGTCTGATTGGTTAGGGTTATTTAATTCACTTTCACTCATCTCTATCTCCCTCTCATTCGATCATCATCTTCATTTTCTTCCTAAAGACTAAACACACAACTACAACTACATAAACACCACAACCCTACCACCATACCTTTATCAGTTGTTGTGATCTTCTGGGTGAGGCTAGAAGGACGTGAAAGACAACTGGGCGAGGCTGAGCACAACGGAGCTACGATGGAGAGGTGAGAAACCTGAAAATCCGAAACCGTACTTTTGGCCCAATAATGGAAGTTGGGTTTTCGACGTTTGTTTATCGATTTGATGGAACCTAATGTGTTCTAGGGACTAAGGCGATCTCTGTAGGCTTGATTTCGAGGGAGGTGGTGGCTGAAGCTGGGAGAAAACGGAGAAGGAAACTGGTCGTCACTGTTCATCCATAACCAGGTGATTTTAGGAAGAAACCATGCCAAAAATGGTTGAGAAATGGAGAAATGGAGGCTGGGCCAAGTCGCGGGTCTGCGCGACGCGGTTGCAGACGTTGGGTTGACCCGTCACGAGGCAGGGGTTGCTAACATCATCGTGTAAGACCTGTCACCCAGTAGGAAAGCGACACGTGTCACATGTTAGTGCCCAGTCAGCACTGACATGTTAGTGACATGGACCAATCAGATGGTGCCACGTATCACTAACATGTCAATGACGTAGACCAGTGTGCTACTGACACGTAGCACTGTCAGGACCTGACATGTAACGACCCGTCCCAAATTCTTGGGTTTAATTAAGAATTAATTACAGATAAGCGAGGCTAATCGAGGATTATCGGACGTTCAGGGCGAATTTATGATTTTTGTAACACCCCGGAAATTCGAGGAATTCCATATTGTAATTTAATGTGTGATTTGACGATTTTACCCCTGTGAATGGTATGGTCAAATGTTGACTTTTTGATTGATGAACTAAATGGACTTTGACCTATGACCGTGACGTAGTTCGGGACGTCACGAGTTCATAGACAGGTGGCACGTCCAATTCGGACGATCAGGGTAAAAGTTATGACTATCGGAAGTTCAGGGGCATTACCGTAATTTGGACTTCCGGGGGAAAATGTTGACTTTTCTTTTGATAACTAATTTTCAGTTGACTCAAGGACCGTTGGGTAGGCCTCGACGTCCTGAGTCCGTAGACAGGCGGCACGCCGAAATCGGACTTCGTACGAGGAAGTTATGGTCAGAAACGTGAATTCGGGAAGTTCGTGTCTCGGTTTTCGTGTCGAATATTATATTCAGAAATTCTGATTGAAGGACACCTGGGGAGTGACAAGTGTCACTCACCCATTGGCTAGATTGGATCAGATCCACTATTGAATTAATTAACATTTGAATCAGCTTTAAATTTCAGCCTTTGGATTGGAAACCCCAGATCAGATCTCAGCCCTTGATCTAATCTGGAGATTCAATCTGAGCCATCCATTTCCTTCCCTCCATTTCTTTATAATTCATACCCGCAGTGCACATTCTGCCCATTTCGATCAAACCTCCCAGCCAACCTTCCACTCACTGTGTCTGCATAGTGGGGGACTTCCTGGTGTGACTGAACGGCGGCAGTGACCACGGCGGAGGACGGCGGCGAGGAAGGAACCAGGGGAAACCCGAAACGGTTTCAAAAACAGGTTTTTGATAAATCCTTTTCCCACGTTCAATTTAGTCCATTATGATTCCTAATCAACCCTAGGAACTCCCAGGACCTTCTGGAATCGAACTCGTGGCCGGTGGAGCTCAGGGCGGTGGCTGAACGGCGACGGGAGGCCAGAGCTGTTCTTCGAGGTAGGCCCTCGATTCAATCCGTTTCTCTCAAATTTGATTTCATAGAACTAATCTAGGGACTCAGACGAGTAATTAGGAATTGGAAGGAATGAAAATGATTCAGAAATGAAGGAATGGCAACCGGGTCATGATCGCGGGTCTGATCGACCCGAGTTGCAGGAAAACGGGTCAACCCGTCTGAGGACAGTGGTGCTGACGTGGCACCCTGTCAGTCTGTCAGATGACGTGGACCAACCGTGAGCCGACACGTGTCACATGTCAGTGCACAGTCAGCACTGACATGTCAGTGACGTGGACCAGTCAGGGACTGCCACGTGTCACTGACATGTCAGTGACGTGGACCAGTGCCGTGCTGACACGTGGCACATGTCAGATCTGACACGTGGTCTGACAGATCAGCAGGGTGGACCAATAGGATGTTGACACGTGGCACCTGTCAGAGTCTGACATGTCAGACCTGACAGCTGTCAGATGACGTCAGCATGACGTCATGCTGACTTCAGCAGTGACGTCAGCGATGACGTCAGCAGGACTGTTCCACCGTTGACCGCCGCGTTGACCGGCGCGTGGGGGCGCGTGTGAACAGTGTTTCTGGTGGGACCACCACTATTCTTTAGGTTTCGACGATCCGGATCCAATGGCGGTGGTTTCGGGTCGATCGGAGATCATTAAGTTGGTCAAAATAAGGTTTATTGCCTTGGGAAGCGCGTTCGGGCGGCTTTCCCGGGTCGGTTTCGACCTAGGCTTTCATGGTTGAATGTTGGGGGTTTAATTTGACCTTTACGAATACTTGGGCTTGACAGGGATTTTACATTTGTACCAGGACGAGGGTATACGTTCGGTTTCTAGCAGGATTGTACTGTGAGTGGGCCATTTTCTTAAACCCTTGTGTGCATAAATGTTTTCTGGTTTTATTATACTTATTCACATGCTAAAACAATGACGGTTTTGATGATATGGAAAATATGGTTATGGCACGTTTCACGGTATTTGGGCTTGAGACCCGTCCGATGAAACTGAATGATTGGTTCGGATTCTACCTATGTATATATATGTTTGCATGTGGATATCAATAAAATGTATTTGTTACTGCACTGTATAGATCCTTCCATATTATATTGTCTCCTCCGGATGAGGTACCCCGGAGAGGTCACGGACGTCTAGTACGTCCAGCGTCTATGACGCTAAGCATCGGGGATGCTGTACCCGAACGGGGTTCGGGGATTGAACTCGGAATTGAGACCCGAGTGGCACGCGTAGCCTTGTGATTGTGACCTATTGGACGTCAGGGACGTCAGACATCAGGGATGTCGGGATTGGAGTGTATAGTGCAGCAACTAAAATTATGGTTATGGTTTTGCTATATGCCTTATGGTTCATATTATATGGTTTATGATTTTGGAATTATGGTGCACGCATATTTGGAAAACGGAGGGGTAAATTATATGTTTTACTTATCAAACGATTTCATAAACTTGTGTTTCGGTCCACTCACCCTTACTGTTTTGATAACCCCTCCAGGTCGGGAAACTGAGGTAGAGGAGGAACCAGAGGCTGAGGCATAGATCTACTTCTGCGTACCTGAACCCCTGCTGGGCGGTGTACCCGCAGGATTACTTTAGAGTCGTGCTCGCAAATTTGTAATTTTGGATTATATCCCTTGTCTGACATTCGTTTAATTCGGATTTTATGTATGACTTTTATTTGGTTATTTATGCTTTTAAATGTTTGAGGTTAAAATTGGTATGAATTATTGGGTGTCAGACGGGAGCAGGGCACGTCCCCTTGTGGTCCCTGTGGGATCGGGGCGGGTCCTGTCAGCTTGGTATCAGAGCCCTAGGTTGTGGTCAGTACTAGGGTATTGGTCTGCATGCTAGACTAGCAATTAGTACTAGTTACTTTTCGAATTTTAAGAATATTGTTTTTTGATCTATGCCTCTTGACAGTTGGTTATGCCTCCTAGGAGAATTCCGCATACTCGAACGGACGAGGATCTAGAAAGAGAGATGGAATGCGCGAGCATCGAAAGGGCTCAACGTTTGGGAGCCACTCCTTTCTGCGGGGGATCAAACCCCGAGGATGCTCACGACTGGGTCACCAAGTGGGAGAGGATCTTCTCGGTGATGCACTGCCCTCCGGGCAAACGAGTGACTCTGGCGGCCTTCTTACTGGAGGGAGGAGCCTACCAGTGGTGGCACGAACTCGAAATGTCCGGGTGGTCTGTCCATACCACTACCTGGGAAGCTTTCCGTTCCAGGTTTCTGGATCAGTACTACCCGCGATCCTTTCGCGCGGCGCGGGAGGCGGAATTCCTGCGGCTGGAGCAGGGTGACATGTCTGTTTCAGACTACGAGCAAACATTCGGGAGACTTTCCCGGTTCGCTGCCTCATTCGTAAGCACGGAGGAGGACAAATGCCAGCGGTTTGAGCTTGGACTCCGAGGGGAGATCCGGGCCAATGTGACTGCTACCACTCATGCTTCTCTGAGGGATATGGTCGACGCAGCGGTGCGTGTCGAGGCCAATCTGGCGGCACACCAATCACGGCAACCTTCGGGGGAGGGGCGACGTCAGGATCGCCCACACCATGGACCATCGGGCCGGAAGAACAACAGGGGAGGGAGCTACAGAGGAGCACCCTCATCCTTCAAGGGTCGTGGCTGGTCGGGTCGACGTGGAGGCTCTCAGGGCAGAGGATCTGGACACAACTCTGGGCAGCACTTATCTTGGAGTGGTGCATCTGGTGGGCATTCGGGCAGGCCAAGGCCAGTAACTTGTTTTGCTTGCGGAGAGGAAGGCCACTATGCCTGCGATTGTCCGCAGTTGTCCAAAAACAACGACGCTGGGGGCTCGAGTGTGGTGCAGAGCACGGCGTCCCACACTAACGGAGGTCGCGGTCAGGGAGGCGACCGTGGTGCTGGACGTGGCGCGCGCGGTCGCGGACGGAACGGAGGGCCGAGGGCCCAAGTGTTTGCAATGACCCAGCAGCAGGCGAGGACTGCTCCAGGTGTGGTCACAGGTACACTACATATCTTTAATTTTCTTGTACGTGTATTAATGGATGCGGGGGCTACACATTCTTTTATTTCGAGGAGTTGTGCTGGTTTGCTTGATTGTGTAGTATCAGCCTTAGATTGCGAAATGGGTGTTGGCACCCCGATGGGTACTGTGTACCTTGTGAATCAGGTGATTCGGAGGTGCCCGGTAAGAATTGAGGATGTGGATTTACCAGCAGACTTAATTATTCTGGATATCCACGACTTCGATATAATCCTAGGGATGGATTGGCTGTCGGAGCACGGATCGCTTATCGACTGCTGTAGCAAGCAAGTAATTTTGCGGAGCCCGGGTTTGCCGGAAGTTATCTTTCAGGGGGAACGTGATGGTTCGCCTCCTGAAGTGATTTCGTCACTTACTGCTACCAAACTTCTACGGAAGGGATGCCAGGGTTATCTGGCGCATGTCGTGTCGGAACGGGTCGATACTCCGGTTATCGACGAAATACCGGTGGTCTGTGAGTTTCCGGACGTATTCCCGGAAGACTTACCTGGATTGCCACCATCGCGGGAGATTGAGTTTACTATTGAACTACTCCCGGGTACCCGACCTATATCCCAGGCACCATACCGGATGGCGCCGGCCGAGTTACGAGAACTCAAGACTCAATTGCAGGAGTTGGTAGATTTGGGATATGTCCGACCGAGCACTTCACCGTGGGGAGCACCGGTGTTGTTCGTGAAGAAGAAGGAAGGAAGTCTCCGTTTATGTATTGATTATCGACAACTCAACAGGGTGACATTGAGGAACCAGTATCCTCTACCCAGGATCGATGACCTTTTCGACCAGTTGCGGGGAGCTCAGTGCTTCTCGAAAATTGATTTGCGGTCTGGGTATCACCAACTGAGGATTTCGGAGGAGGATATTCCGAAAACTGCTTTTCGAACCCGCTACGGGCACTACGAGTTCCTTGTTATGCCATTTGGTTTGACGAATGCTCCAGCAGCATTCATGGATCTGATGAACCGGGTCTTCCGACCCTACCTGGATAAGTTCGTGATTGTGTTCATCGATGATATTTTGGTATACTCGAGGAGTGCCCGTGCACATGAAGAACATCTACGGTTGGTCTTGGAGAAACTGAGACAAGAACAATTGTATGCCAAGCTGAGCAAGTGTCAGTTTTGGCTGAGCAGTATTGGTTTTCTGGGACACGTGATATCGACGGATGGGATTTGCGTGGATCCCCAGAAAACAGAAGCAGTGACCAACTGGGCTAGACCAACAACAGTGACCGAGGTGCGGAGTTTCGTCGGATTAGCAGGCTACTACCGGAGATTCGTGGAGGGTTTCTCCAAAATTGCTGCACCATTGACTCGTCTGACTCGGAAAGGAGTAAAGTTTATCTGGGACGAGCAGTGCGATCGGAGCTTTCAAGAGTTGAAGGATCGATTGACCACTGCACCTGTCCTTGCATTGCCGGACGACAGTGGAGAGTTTGTAGTTTTCAGTGATGCTTCACTGCAAGGTTTGGGCTGCGTGTTGATGCAAACTGGCAAGGTTATCGCCTATGCATCCCGGCAGCTGAAGACTCATGAGTTGAACTACCCTACCCATGATTTGGAGTTGGCGGCGGTGGTTCATGCTCTCAAGATCTGGAGACATTATCTGTTCGGCGCAACGTGTCGAATATACACCGACCACCAGAGTCTTAAATATTTATTCACTCAGAAGGAGCTCAACATGAGACAACGGAGATGGTTGGAGCTACTGAAGGACTATGACTGTACGATCGAGTACCATCCGGGTAAGGCCAATGTGGTGGCGGATGCACTCAGCAGGAAATCAGCGGGAACTATTGCACACCTAGGGATGGTGTATCTTCCCTTGTTAGTGGAACTCCGGAAGACGGGAGTTATTTTGGGTACGGATGCACATGGAGCTTTGTTGGCCAGCTTCCATGTGCGACCAGTACTGATTGATCGGATCATCGAAGCACAACTGCAGGATCCGATACTCTGTATTTACAGAATTGAGGTCGATGCGGATGGGAGACAGGATTTTACCATCCGGGACGATGGAGCACTGGTGAAATTGGGCCGTTTGTGCGTACCTGCAGTGGCAGAGTTACGGGCCGAGATACTTGGGGAGGCCCACAGTTCGGCCTATGCTATGCATCCGGGAGGTACAAAGATGTACCGTACCATCCGGAACCATTATTGGTGGCCAGGAATGAAGAAGGATATTGCTGAGTTCGTGAGCAAATGCTTAACCTGTCAGCAGGTTAAGGCGGAACGGCAGAGACCGTATGGGGCTATGCAGCCACTTCCGATTCCTGAGTGGAAGTGGGATCACATCACCATGGACTTCGTCTTTAAGTTACCGAGGACTCAGAGTGGAGTGGACGGAGTATGGGTGATCGTGGATCGGTTAACCAAATCAGCCCATTTTCTGCCAGTTCAGGAAACCTATAAACCTAACCGACTGGCTCAGTTGTTTGTGAAGGAAATCATACGACTTCATGGTACGCCGGAATCGATCGTGTCCGATCGTGATCCGCGTTTCACTTCCAGGTTCTGGCGGAGTTTGCAAGCTACTTTGGGAACAAACCTACGTTTCAGTACTGCTTTCCATCCACAGACCGATGGACAGTCTGAGAGAACCATTCAAACCCTGGAGGACATGATGAGGTCATGTGTACTACAGTTTCAAGACTCTTGGCATACTCATTTGCCATTGATGGAATTCGCTTACAACAACAGCTATCAGGCAAGCATCGGGATGGCACCTTATGAGGCACTGTATGGCCGACAGTGCAGGACACCTATCTGCTGGACGGAGGTAGGAGAGCGAGCGGCTGTAGGGCCGGAGATAATGGACTTAACCATGGAAACTGTTCGCGTGATCAAGGAAAGATTGAAGGTGGCACAGGATCGCCAGAAGAGTTATGCCGACCGACGGATTCGAGACTTGGAGTTTGAAGTGGGAGATTTTGTCTTCCTGAAGTTGTCTCCGTGGAAAGGGATTATCCGTTTTGGCCGACGGGGGAAACTGAGTCCGCGTTTTATCGGACCTTATGAAATCGTGGAGAGAATTGGCAGAGTTGCATACAGATTGGCGCTACCTCCAGAACTTTCTAGAGTTCACGATGTTTTCCACGTATCGATGTTGCGGATGTACGTACGTGATGCTTCTCATGTACTTGGGGAACAACCTGTCGAACTACGGGAGGATTTGAGCTTTGAAGAACAACCGGTACAGATCTTGGATCGGAAGGACAAGGTACTACGTCGAAAGACGATCCCTCTCGTGAAAATTCTCTGGAGAAACCAGAACGTGGAAGAAGCCACATGGGAGCCTGAGGCTCAGATGCGTGAACAATTTCCTCATTTGTTTCTTTGAAATTTCGGGACGAAATTTCTTAAGGGGGGAAGGTTGTAACACCCCGGAAATTCGAGGAATTCCATATTGTAATTTAATGTGTGATTTGACGATTTTACCCCTGTGAATGGTATGGTCAAATGTTGACTTTTTGATTGATGAACTAAATGGACTTTGACCTATGACCGTGACGTAGTTCGGGACGTCACGAGTTCATAGACAGGTGGCACGTCCAATTCGGACGATCAGGGTAAAAGTTATGACTATCGGAAGTTCAGGGGCATTACCGTAATTTGGACTTCCGGGGGAAAATGTTGACTTTTCTTTTGACAACTAATTTTCAGTTGACTCAAGGACCGTTGGGTAGGCCTCGACGTCCTGAGTCCGTAGACAGGCGGCACGCCGAAATCGGACTTCGTACGAGGAAGTTATGGTCAGAAACGTGAATTCGGGAAGTTCGTGTCTCGGTTTTTGTGTCGAATATTATATTCAGAAATTCTGATTGAAGGACACCTGGGGAGTGACAAGTGTCACTCACCCATTGGCTAGATTGGATCAGATCCACTATTGAATTAATTAACATTTGAATCAGCTTTAAATTTCAGCCTTTGGATTGGAAACCCCAGATCAGATCTCAGCCCTTGATCTAATCTGGAGATTCAATCTGAGCCATCCATTTCCTTCCCTCCATTTCTTTATAATTCATACCCGCAGTGCACATTCTGCCCATTTCGATCAAACCTCCCAGCCAACCTTCCACTCACTGTGTCTGCATAGTGGGGGACTTCCTGGTGTGACTGAACGGCGGCAGTGACCACGGCGGAGGACGGCGGCGAGGAAGGAACCAGGGGAAACCCGAAACGGTTTCAAAAACAGGTTTTTGATAAATCCTTTTCCCACGTTCAATTTAGTCCATTATGATTCCTAATCAACCCTAGGAACTCCCAGGACCTTCTGGAATCGAACTCGTGGCTGGTGGAGCTCAGGGCGGTGGCTGAACGGCGACGGGAGGCCAGAGCTGTTCTTCGAGGTAGGCCCTCGATTCAATCCGTTTCTCTCAAATTTGATTTCATAGAACTAATCTAGGGACTCAGACGAGTAATTAGGAATTGGAAGGAATGAAAATGATTCAGAAATGAAGGAATGGCAACCGGGTCATGATCGCGGGTCTGATCGACCCGAGTTGCAGGAAAACGGGTCAACCCGTCTGAGGAAAGTGGTGCTGACGTGGCACCCTGTCAGTCTGTCAGATGACGTGGACCAACCGTGAGCCGACACGTGTCACATGTCAGTGCACAGTCAGCACTGACATGTCAGTGACGTGGACCAGTCAGGGACTGCCACGTGTCACTGACATGTCAGTGACGTGGACCAGTGCCGTGCTGACACGTGGCACATGTCAGATCTGACACGTGGTCTGACAGATCAGCAGGGTGGACCAATAGGATGTTGACACGTGGCACCTGTCAGAGTCTGACATGTCAGACCTGACAGCTGTCAGATGACGTCAGCATGACGTCATGCTGACGTCAGCAGTGACGTCAGCGATGACGTCAGCAGGACTGTTCCACCGTTGACCGCCGCGTTGACCGGCGCGTGGGGGCGCGTGTGAACAGTGTTTCTGGTGGGACCACCACCATTCTTTAGGTTTCGACGATCCGGATCCAATGGCGGTGGTTTCGGGTCGATCGGAGATCATTAAGTTGGTCAAAATAAGGTTTATTTCCTTGGGAAGCGCGTTCGGGCGGCTTTCCCGGGTCGGTTTCGACCTAGGCTTTCATGGTTGAATGTTGGGGGTTTAATTTGACCTTTACGAATACTTGGACTTGACAGGGATTGTACATTTGTACCAGGACGAGGGTATACGTTCGGTTTCTAGCAGGATTGTACTGTGAGTGGGCCATTTTCTTAAACCCTTGTGTGCATAAATGTTTTCTGGTTTTATTATACTTATTCACATGCTAAAACAATGACGGTTTTGATGATATGGAAAATATGGTTATGGCACGTTTCACGGTATTTGGGCTTGAGACCCGTCCGATGAAACTGAATGATTGGTTCGGATTCTACCTATGTATATATATGTTTGCATGTGGATATCAATAAAATGTATTTGTTACTGCACTGTATAGATCCTTCCATATTATATTGTCTCCTCCGGATGAGGTACCCCGGAGAGGTCACGGACGTCTAGTACGTCCAGCGTCTATGACGCTAAGCATCGGGGATGCTGTACCCGAACGGGGTTCGGGGATTGAACTCGGAATTGAGACCCGAGTGGCACGCGTAGCCTTGTGATTGTGACCTATTGGACGTCAGGGACGTCAGACATCAGGGATGTCGGGATTGGAGTGTATAGTGCAGCAACTAAAATTATGGTTATGATTTTGCTATATGCCTTATGGTTCATATTATATGGTTTATGATTTTGGAATTATGGTGCACGCATATTTGGAAAACGGAGGGGTAAATTATATGTTTTACTTATCAAACGATTTCATAAACTTGTGTTTCGGTCCACTCACCCTTACTGTTTTGATAACCCCTCCAGGTCGGGAAACTGAGGTAGAGGAGGAACCAGAGGCTGAGGCATAGATCTACTTCTGCGTACCTGAACCCCTGCTGGGCGGTGTACCCGCAGGATTACTTTAGAGTCGTGCTCGCAAATTTGTAATTTTGGATTATATCCCTTGTCTGACATTCGTTTAATTCGGATTTTATGTATGACTTTTATTTGGTTATTTATGCTTTTAAATGTTTGAGGTTAAAATTGGTATGAATTATTGGGTGTCAGACGGGAGCAGGGCACGTCCCCTTGTGGTCCCTGTGGGATCGGGGCGGGTCCTGTCAATTTTGCCCCTAGACGAGGGCAAAAAGTTGACTTTTGACCTGGTAGGTCTAATGCATGAGGACTGAGGACTGTTACGTAGATTGGGTCGATATGAGTTAATGGACAAGCGGCACGTCAAAATCAGACATTTGACGAGAAGTTACTAGTCACAGAAGATTTCGAGAACTATTTACGGCAACACGTTTTACGAGGCAAGTTTGCTTTTGCCTTTTATCTTATGTGGGCCCAGATATTTGTGTAGGCCAAGGGATGAGTGACAAGTGTCACTCATCCATTGCCCATTATGATCACTGACTACACCCAAACTACGCATTAAATTAAACATGTAATTCGAGTGTTATGCAATTTAAACCCTTTTTTTTGTAGATGTAGTATTGATAAATAGGGATCGTTCTTAACCGGGGAAATTAGGGACATTAATAATGTGTTAGTGGGAGATGAATAAAAGAATAATGAATTAAAGAATTAAATAATCAAAGAATTAAATAATCAAAGAATTAACAATTTAAAGAATTAATGACTTAAAGAATAAAAGAATAGAGAATTAAAGAATAAATGAATTAAAGAATTAACTAATCAAATAATCAATAAATTAAAGAGTAAAGGAATAAAAGAATAAAGAAATGAAAGAATCAAAGACTAATAAACTAAAAGTATGAAAGAATAAAAGAATAAAAGAATAAAGAATAAAAAGGGGGGTTTTGAAAAGGTTTGTGATCATGTAAATAAGTAAAAGCATAGATAAACTAATTTTACTTCTATTCTAATTCATGTACAAGTGATCTTCTTAAAACACAAATCTTACCAACACTCTAATAATTGCAAATATTAAATCAATCACGAAATTTTACCTTAATCGTCTTAATTACCTTCATACATTTTTCAATACTATAAATGCACCGAGAGCGGACAACACTTACAATATGATTCACCTTTTGTTTTTGACTGAATGCGCCGACAGCGATCAACATTAAGTCTCTTCAATTCTACTTTAAATGCACCGACAGCGGATAAAACACTTAACATTGAATTGAAGTATGAAGCACTAAAATGTATAAAATAACTAAAATTCATAAAGTAAGACACATGGAGATTGTATTTAACACTAACAAATATTAGTAAGAAAAACCTCACATATATTGAACTATAATCAAAACTAATAACAAAAATGAGAGTTTGAGTAAATGGAGAGTAATTGTTACACTTTCAAGATGAATGAAAACAATGGATTGTTATTCATACGATTCTCCGACAGCGGACGAAACCTTATGAAGATGGAGGAAATAAACTTGGGAAATATGGACTCAAACTCTAAACTTTGTATTGGAGATACTTTGCCAAAGTTTCTCTCAAAGAAGGCTCAAATGTGTGCCTCAAAGAAGGTGTGTTTCAACAAGTGAATTGAAACCCTATTTATAGGTGGAGAAAGCTACCAAAAATAATATAAAAATACAATAAAAAATGTGGAATAATGGAATGATGAGTAATAAAGATTTGTGATGATGTTTAGAGGTGGTTTGAGTTGTAAAGTTGTAAAATTGGGTTGGAAAGTGGTTGGAAAGTGGCTGGAAATTGGGTGGAAACTGCTGGAAAGAAATCAGCAGAGAGCAGCTGAAAATAACTCCCAAAATTCGGTAGGATGCTGCTGAAGGGGCGGCTGGGAGTTCGGCAGGCGCGCGCTGAGGAGAAGCGCATCGGTTCGGCAGGCGCTCGCTGAGGAGGGGCGCATCGGTTCGGCAGGGCTGTGCGCGCTGGGGGAAGGCTTGAGGCGGGCCGCGCCAGTTTGGGCTTCGCCTGGGCTGCGCGAATTAGACGGGCTGGGCCTGATTTCTGGGCTTTTTTTTTCTTTTCTTCTTTTTTTCTGCTGGGCTGGGCTGCACACAAATTAATTTAAATAATTTATTTATAAATTAATTATTCCACCGAATTTCGTCCATAATTTATTTGTTATAATTCCGATCGAGACGATTCTTTCGCCAAAATGCTCCAAATTACAAACTTTATTTATCTAAACATAAAAATCACAAAATAATTTATTTTATCAATTTATTTAATATTTTAATACTAAAAGTCAAGTATAAAGGGTATAAAATAATATAAAATAATGCTTATTTAACGTCCTATCAAATACCCCCACACTTAAACTTTGCTAGTCCCTAGCAAATACTAAAATCAAACTACGAATGCAAAACAAGTAAGCCCTTAACCATTTGTCTCAAATTTCATTGTTATAATCATGGCATAAAAGATTTTCACTTAAAACATTTAAGCAAATGGAATTCAAGTGTTAATACATGGTAACAAAATGTTTAACAAGTAAGATAATGAGTAAATATGGTGAAATGGAGTTTTGCATGAATAAGACAAGTATGAATCAACTCACAAGGATATGCACTCATAAATTCACTCAATTTGTGAGGGTTTGTGTTTGCACTCAAAGTATTTGAGAAATACTCACATAATCGGAATGAAGTACTTTTGCAAAATTTCAAACAAACACCTCAAGATAAAAACAAAACATGCTTGCACAAATGAACCAAAACCATAAGCTTACTCAAGTGATTGACTCCACTAATCAAAATTTACCATCTTAAGGATCATAAGGTCTTTACGAAGGTTGTTATTGGGTAAAGTTTAGAGGCAAGGAAAATATAGGACAAGTGGTGCTCAATTCGTTCCAAGACTCAATAGACTCCCAAAACGTATCATAGCTTCCCAACCTTAGTGCAATGATGTCAGTAATCCATCCCTTCGAACATAGGCCTAATTTCATCATGTTGGGCCTCATAATCTTTCTTTGTGTCGGATTTACAAATGTAAAGGACTTAACTCAAAATTTACATAACCAAACGTTATTACCTTGATCGATACTCAACTTTTTTTTATTTTTTATATCAAGGTAATAACATGTGTCAATAATACAACAAAGCTTGAGTCGGTAAATCCAAATAATTCGCATAAAAGTCTTTTCAACATCATTATTTTCTCCTTACACAATCTTTATATCTTCAACCGAGTTCTTGGAATAAGGGTAAAGGATGTCTATACTAAGCTCAAGTGTTTAGATAATCATGGTGATGAAAGAAAAGCTTAATGTGGGCTCAAAAGGGTTAAAATTATGGGGGTCGCAACTCGTGCGCACAAAATAGGGAACATGGATGTTTGAATTTGTGGTGTTAACCCTAATGCCTTAATCATTTCCAAAATCAAAGAGTTTATTGACTTAAAAGCTTTGAAAATCACATAGAATAAGTTCTAGTACTCTAGAGTTCATTAAAAGCTATGGCAAACAGTTATGAGGCATATGTATATCAATTTAAACAAAGAACTTATGAATCACTCATCAAAGATGTATATAAGGTTCTAAAGCTCACATATGGTTCAAATGATTCATACTTATCATATCGTGCTCATTTATGTACCAATTTACATGCATTATCTTCAAGTTGTAACACTTAATCACAAAATATTAACAAACAAATTCAAGTTGTAGTGATCATCTTTATAGCCATAACATATTCATTTCCGTTTATTTATAGCATTGACAAGTTAAAGGGCAACTTATTGCTCGTAAAAACACTACGTTAAAACAAAAAGACTCAAGAAAGCAATAATTTTTTTTTTATTTTTAAATTTTTTTTATTTTTTATTTATTTTATTTTTTTTCGTAAGAAAGACTTAATAAAACAATTTCAATTGCACAAAATAAAAAAAATAAAAAAAAACCTCATAAAAATACTAAGTTAAAACAAAAAGATTTAAAACAGTAATTTTTTTTTTCGTAAGAAAGAAATAAAACAATTGCAAATTTAAAAAAAAACTTAATAAAACAATTTCAAATGCACAAATAAATTTGTAAACCATTCCCCCACACTTAAATTCTACATTGTCCTCAATGTAGGAAAATACGAAATAATTAAACATAGAATCAAAGTAAGGAAGATGATTTAAGAAAATGAAGTAAGAAAGAAAAACATAAACAAAGTAAAAGAGAGTGAAGGGTTGAAAGAAAGCAAATCTGTGTTGATGACTCCTTCACACTCGAGAACACATTGGGTTGCCTCCCAACAAGCGCTTGAAGTTTAACGTCCATCCATGTAACACCCCGGAAATTCGAGGATTTCAATATTGTACTTTTATGTGAGATTTGACGATTTTACCCCTGTGAATGGTATGGTCAAATTGTTGAATTTTTGATTGATGAACTAAATGAACTTTGACCTATGACCGTGACGTAGTTCGGGACGTCACGAGTTCATAGACAGGTGGCACGTCCAATTCGGACGATCAGGGTAAAAGTTATGACTATCGGAAGTTCAGGGGCATTACCGTAATCTGGACTCTCGGGGGAAAATGTTGACTTTTCTTTTGACAACTAATTTTCAGTTGACTCAAGGACCGTTGGGTAGGCCTCGACGTCCTGAGTCCGTAGACAGGCGGCACGCCGAAATCGGACTTCGTACGAGGAAGTTATGGTCAGAAACGTGAATTCGGGAAGTTCGTGTCTCGGTTTTCGTGTCGAATATTAAATTCAGGAAATCTGATTGGAGGACACCTGGTGAGTGACAAGTGTCACTCACCCATTGGCTAGATTGGATCAGATCCACTATAGGATTAAATAACATTTAAATCAGCTTTAAATTACAGCCCTTAGATCTGAAATCCCTTGATCTGATCTCAGCCTTTGATCTCATTCTGAGATTCAATCCTGGCCCTTGATCCTTGTTCCTGTTCTGTATTAAACTACATGGAATCATGCAACCATGTGTTCATTCTCACCAACCGTTTGCACGATTTCCACTTGGGACCAAACCAGCAGCCCTCACCACTCAACCTCACACTCCTAGGCAGCCAACAGCCACCCCCGGACGCCGGCCACCGCTCCACGGCCGCCCTGCACGGCGGCATTCTCTCAAACCCGTGAAGAAAACCCGAGCAGCCCAAGTCACCAAACCATCCAACCTTCAATCTAGGACTTGAACCAACGTACGGTTGGGATCACCGTGACGACTGGACGGCAAGGAACTGACCCTGACTGTGTACGGCGGCGACACGGCGGCGATTGGACGATAAACCCGTAGGTAACCATTTTCCTTCCCTGCTTCGAACCGTCTGTTTGTGACGTTGACATCGTTTGGTTACTGTTAGGACACGTCTAGGAGACCTTGAAGACCAATTTGGACCCAGGACCGGGACTGAACAACCGTCGACTCGCCGGAGGGGATAAACAGAACCGGCCACCAGACTTCCCGTCGATTTTCAGGTAACCTCTTAGACCTAAAACCTAACTCTAGTTACACAGAACCATTCTAGGGATTAAGACGAGTAAATAGGGATCAAACTGGACGAAAATGATCGAGAAATGAAGAAATGGAAACCGGGTCATGATCGCGGGTCTGATCGACCCGAGTTGCAGGTATTCGGGTCAACCTGTCTAATGACAGCGGTGCTGACGTGGCACCCTGTCAGTCTGTCAGATGACGTGGACCAACCGTGAGCCGACACGTGTCACATGTCAGTGCACAGTCAGCACTGACATGTCAGTGACGTGGACCAGTCAGGGACTGCCACGTGTCACTGACATGTCAGTGACGTGGACCAGTGCCGTGCTGACACGTGGCACATGTCAGATCCGACACGTGGCCTGACAGATCAGTGTGGTGGACCAATCAGGTGTTGACACGTGGCACCTGTCAGAGTTTGACATGTCAGACCTGACAGCTGTCAGATGACGTCAGCATGACGTCATGCTGACGTCAGCAGTGACGTCAGCGATGACGTCAGCAGGAACTGTTCCTGCGTTGACCGGCGCGTGGGGGGTGCGTGTGAACAGTGTTTTTGGTGGGACCACCACCATTCTTTAGGTTTCGACGATCCGGATCCAATGGCGGTGGTTTCGGGTCGATCGGAGATCATTAAGTTGGTCAAATTAAAGTTTAATGCCTTGGGAAGTGCGTTCGGGCGGCTTTCCTGGGCCGGTTTCGACCTAGGTTTTCATGGTTGAATGTTGGGGGTTTAAATTGACCTTTACGAATACTTGGACTTGACAGGGATTGTACATTTGTACCAGGACGAGGGTATACGTTCGGTTTCTAGCAGGATTGTACTGTGAGTGAGCCATTTTCTTAAACCCTTGTGTGCATAAATGTTTTCTGGTTTTATTATACTTATTCACATGCTAAAACAATAATGGTTTTGAGGATATGGAAAATATGGTTATGGCATGTTTCACGGTATTTGGGCTTGAGACCCGTCTGATGAAACTTAATGATTGGTTCGGATTTTATCTATGTATATATATGCCTTGCATGTGGATATCAACAAAATGCATTTGTTACTGCACTGTATAGATCCTTCCATATTATATTGTCTCCTCCGGCGAGGTACCCCGAAGAGGTCACGGGCGTCTAGTACGTCCAGCGTCTATGACGCTAAGCATCAGGTGATGCTGCATCAGGTGATGCTGTACCCGAACGGGGTTCGGGGATTTAACTCGGAAAATTGAGACCCGAGTGGCACGCGTAGCCTTGTGATTGTGACCTTATTGGACGTCAGGGACGTCAGACATCAGGGATGTCGGGATTGGAGTGTATAGTGCAGCAACTAAAATTATACTTATGGTTTTATTATATGCCTTATGGTTCATATTATATGGTTTTTGATTTTGAATTATGATGCACGCATGTTTGGAAAACGGAGGGGTAAATTATATGTTTTACTTATCAAACGATTTTATAAACTTGAGTTTCGGTCCACTCACCCTTAATGTTTTGATAACCCCTCCAGGTCGGGAAACTGAGGTAGAGGAGGAACCAGAGGCTGAGGCATAGATCTACTTCTGCGTACCTGAACCCCTGTTGGGCGGTGTACCCGCAGGTTTACTTTAGAGTCGTGCTCGCAAATTTGTAATTTTGGATTATATCCCTTGTCTGACATTCGTTTAATTCGGATTTGATGTATGACTTTAATTTGGTTATTTATGCTTTTAAATGTTTTGAGGTTAAAATTGGTATGAATTATTGGGTGTCAGACGGGAGCAGGGCACGTCCCCTTGTGGTCCCTGTGGGATCGGGGCGGGTCCTGTCAATCCAGCCTAGACCAAATTCTTTATCTGATGGGACGTAGAAGTACTCTGTCTGACTCCACATCGTGTCCTCCAATTGCCTCGATGTAAGGCTTCAATCGGTGGCCATTGACCTTGAACTCTTTTCCCGTTTCAATGCTTTTGATCTGTATAGCTCCATGGGCAAACACATTAGTAACAAAAAAAGGACCTACCCATCTGGAGAATAATTTACCTGGAAAGAGTCTAAGCCGGGAATTGAACAACAAAACTTTCTGGCCAATGTCAAATGCTTTACTCTTGATCTGTTTGTCATGAAATGCCTTTGCCTTTTCCTTGTAGATCAGAGTGCTTTCAAATGCATCGTTTCTGATTTCCTCAAGCTCACTCAGTTGGAGCTTCCGATGCAAACCGGCGTCATCAAGCTTGATGTTGAAAGTTTTGACGGCCCACCATGTTTTATGCTCTAGTTCCACCGAAAGGTGACATGCTTTACCGTACACCAACCTATAGGGTGACATTCCTATAGGTGTTTTTTATGCCGTCCTATATGCCCAAAGTGCATCATCCAACCGTTGGCTCCAATCCTTACGATTAGGACCCACAGTTCGCTCTAATATCTTCTTGATCTCTCTATTACTGACTTCCGCCATTCCACTCGTTTGAGGATGGTAAAGTGTAACAACCCGTCCCGAGAATTGGGATTAGTAGAGTGATTAAGGTGTGATTAGTAAGGTTAATCAGGGGTTAGGTGGTCCCGAGGGGTCCGGGAACCTAGAATGACGATTTTGCCCCCTGCTTTGGGCAAAAAGTTGACTTTTATTTCAGGTGGTCAATTGGGGGATTGACCAGTGACCGGAACGTAGTTGAGGTTGTCACGAATCCTTAGGCTGGTGGCACGCCCGATTCCGACATCCGAGGAGGAAGTTGTGATGTTCGGAAGGCTGAGGGCTTAACCGTAATTTGGGTAAAGTAGGGGGAATAGTTGACTTTTCGTATAATCGAGTTTTGGTAGGTTGACTTAGGATGGTTAGATAGTTCTTGTCGTCCTGAGTTCGATGACAGGCGGCACGTGTTCATCGGACTTACGAGGCGAGAGTTACGGGTCTAGAAAGTTTCGGTAAAACCGTAAAAATGTGTTAAACAGAAGGGTATTTTAGTCTTTTTGGGTTTATGGGGATTTGTGCAGAGAGAGAAGGAATGGACGGCTGGAGTTAATCAGGTGAGATAAGGATGGATTGGATTGTGACACATGGCAATTGTGTAGTGGGTTCTGGGGGGTTCTTCTGTGTGTACACGGTCCCAAATAATTGGGGTGCACTCGTGCAACCGTGCAGTCCTTCGATACACAGAGAAACAGAGTGAGAGCTTGAGGGGAAATCGACCGATCTGGGTGCAAGGGTGAGTGACTGGTGAGTTGTGAGAGTGACAGTGAAGCAAGGAGGAGTTGCTGGTTGTGTTTTGGCGGTACAATCGTGCACGGCGGCACGGCGGAGGTGAGGAGAAGAATTGGGGGAAACAGGGAGGCCGTGAACGTTTGGCGGTGGCTACGCCGTGAGGCGGATCAAACCAAGACAAGGAGAGGCTGAGGAGGTTGCAGGGAGTCTAACGACCACAGTGGTGGGCGGCGGTGCGCACAGCGGAGCTGCAATCGAAGGGTAAGTCTTCTTGCTCTGTTTTCCCGTGGAATTTCATTTGGAAAGTCGTGACTCTGGGCTGAGAGTCGAGAGGATTGGAGGTTAGGGTAGTGATCAGGGAGGTCCTAGGTGTCGATTAGGGTGGTCGCCGTGACGGGGCCGTACACGGCGGAGCTCAGTCGAAGATGGGTCTCTTTTACCCTGTTTCGGCAGTGAACTTTGAACGGTAAGTCGACGAGTTTGGGGGTGAGTCGACGGTGTAGGAAGGTTGGTCTGGGTTCAGTGAGGTCTTAGGGACCGTCTGGTGTCACCACCGTGACGGGAGGTGGCTGGAGTCGAGGAGTCGTGAAACAGGGGTCGAAGGGCTGTCTGGTTTTGAGTTCAGTCGAGGGGATTGGGACAGTGTCGAGGTGAATGGAGTTGGGGAATCGATAGGGTTGGCCTGGACGATGCTGTTGGTGAAGAAAGGAACCGTTTTGGTGGACGAAAGAGGAAGAACCAGGTACGCCGGTCTGAGTGCAGACCACTGTACTGAACCGGGTTTGATCGAGGAAGGAGGTGGTACTGTAGCAGCGCGTGAGGGCCACGCGCAGCCACTTTGGGCGGCGCGTGGGGGCGCGTGCGGCGGCGGATGGGAAAACGGTCAACATGGATTTTGGTCTAGGAGTCATGGTGAGTTCAATGGAGTTGGTTTTGGGTTAATCGGACATCGTATGAGTTTAGTTCCGCGAGGGTGAATGTTTAGGGTCCCGGGTTTTTCGGGTTTTGATTCGGGGACTTTTGAGGAATCTAGGTGATTGATTATAGCCGTATTAGTGACGTATTTTGACGGTGATTGACAGGATCGGGATTTCCCGAGGAAGCCGAGGATCGGGCTGGACGTTCAGGACGCGAGTAGGGCTCGGTATGTGAGTGGACCTTTTCCTTAAACACGAGCATGCATAACTGTTTTTATATACGTATTTTATGGTTTTACTTATGAATCTATGTTTATTGAATATGAAGTGATGATTTTATGTGTTTGCACGTTTTTCGAGAAAAAGACGGTTTTGGCACGGTTTTCGAGAAAATGTTGGTTTTCGGATTTTGATGCCACATTTGGGGATTTCCACCGATAAAGGTTTCCTAATAATGATAAATGGGTTATGAAATGTGATTTGTGATTACATGTGGTTTTGGTATGAAAATGGATATTTTCCGGATTTGGGTTCGGAATGACGGTTCTGAATGCCGGAAGGGCATCAGACCAGTGATTTCGGATTCGGGTTTGGATGAGGATTTGGTAAATGGTTTTCAAATGATTTTGAGATTGGATTTGCTGGATCTGGATATTGGGTTTAAAGACCCGGATATATTGGACGGGGGACCGGCCGGATTGGGTTTAAAGACCCGGATTGAGTTTAAAGACTCGGGAGTTTAAAGACTCGGATATATATATTGATTTTCCCCCGTAGGCCTTGAGTTTAAAGACTCGGGAGTTTAAAGACTCGGATATGATTAAGGCCTGGATTGAGTTTAAAGACTCGGGAGTTTAAAGACTCGGATAGGTCCAGCAGGTTTGATCGGGAAATTATGTTTAAATTTCATGGTTTATGATATAGTTTCCTGATGCATATGTTATGGTTTCTATAACTGTTTTATAGTGTTTCTGTTTCTTATGATGTTTTATGATAATTGATTTATAACTGTGTTCAGAACTATTGGTTATGCATGTGGTTTCAAAACGGAGGGTAAAACTCGGTTTTCTTATAAAATGGTTTTGAACATTTTACACTTTCTGGTCCACTCACCTTTTGTGTTTTAACTTGCCCTCCAGGTCGTGGAGATAGCGCGGGGTCTGGACGTCGAGGCAGCGTCTGAGGCATAGAAATACCGTGAGGGATCCCGGAGTGTTTACCTTTTTCTTCCGCGTGCGTGTAATTATTATCACTTTTAGTTGTTGTACTTGTATCTATGCTCTGTGAACTTTAAATTCGGGATATGGTATTGAGGTTTTTCTCCTGCGTCTGACGGGTTACTGTTGGGTTGCCAGACGGGAGCAGGATTTACCTCGGGTTTCGGGGTGAAACAGGGGTGGGTCCTGACAATTGGTATCAGAGCATAGGGTTGTCGAGTTTGTTGGGTCTGTCGGTTTGTGAGGTTGTGTTTCAGTTGTTTGACTACTTCTATGCCTCTTTCAGCGTGCGGTTGACGATGCCTCCGAGACGTAGACCCTCTCCACAACCTGAAGAAGTAGCAAGAGAGACGGAGAGTGCCACGATTGAGCGAGCCCAGCGGCTCGGGGCTACTACTTTTAGTGGTGGGGCTGATCTTGAGGAAGCCCAGAGGTGGATTACCCGACTTGAGCGGATTTTTGCGGTGATGCATTGTCCGCCGGAGGAGCGAGTATTGTTGGCTGCATTTTTACTGGATGGTGCGGCGTATGAGTGGTGGTATACTCTTGAGTTGTCTGGCTGGGATGTCCATAGTGTGACCTGGGAGACGTTCAGGGAACGGTTTCTGGAGCAGTATTATCCTCGTTCTTTCCGGGATGCCAAGGAGGCAGAGTTTTTGCATCTCCAGCAGGGGAATATGACAGTGGCAGAGTATGAACGGAAGTTCCAGATGTTGTCTCGGTTTGCTCCTGCTTTTGTGGCCACTGAAGCCGAGAAGTGCCGTAGGTTTGAGTTGGGTTTGCGAGGTGAGATTCGAGCCGTAGTGACGGCTGGATCTTTTGCTACCCTCCGAGACTTGTCGGATGCTGCAGTGCGAGTGGAGGCTAGTTTGCCGGTGCGACGCCGGGAACCCTCTATTCCTGGAGCTTCGAGCCAGCGGACACCGAAAAGAGGTAACTTCGGTGGATCGTCCTCGTCGGGCGATGATCGTTTTGGTAGGCCTGGCAGTGCCCAGAGTTCAGGATTTTGGGGTTATCGAGTACCGCCGACTCCGCAAGCGAGTGCGACATCGGTAGCGTCCACAGGGAGACCGAGCAGTGGACCAGGCTGGAATGTGTGTTTCTACTGCGGGGAGCGAGGTCATTTCCGACGTGAGTGTCCACTGTTGCCACAGGAAGGTGGTGTAGGTAGAGGAGTAGCGGAGTCCGGACAGAGTACAGCATCAGGGACAGCGGGCACTAGAGGAGGTGGTGGCACAGCCACGAGTAGTTCGAGGGGACGTGGTAGAGCGTCGGGATCTCAGGCCCGGGTGTTTTCGATGACTCAGCAGGAGGATCAGGCGATACCAGATGTGGGGACAGGTACTTGTTTTACTTTTGGTTGTTCTGTTGGTTTGTTTTTTTGGATTTCGGGGTAGAGTCTAGGAGTTTTCCTAGATGGACTGGGAAGGTTATGGAATGAGAGAACCCACAAGCTAGAGTTTGCGTTTAGGACTTTGTGAAGTTAGTCCGACCGTGGCCGGAGTAGTAGCCGAGGGAGATGGGTGGACGATTGTTTGGGTTAGTAGTTGAGTTGGTTCGGGCAGGTAGGGTGGTTGTATACGGGGATGTACTCTATGACTTCTGTCGGGTATTGTGAAATGAGGTATTTTATAATACCTTTGTTTTCTGTTCATAGAGTTTCCCTTGCGTACACCATGTAGTTGTTACATAGCTAGAGTTGGCTGTGGTAACAGTAGTTGGGGATGGAGTGAAATACCCAAGGTGGAGATGATAGACAGGAAACCTAGGAGAGGTTGTTCCTTAGGAGACCCTAGGTGTCGGGGACTAGCTGTGGAATTTCGGGGACGAAATTCTTTTTAGGTGGGTAGATTGTAACAACCCGTCCCGAGAATTGGGATTAGTAGAGTGATTAAGGTGTGATTAGTAAGGTTAATCAGGGGTTAGGTGGTCCCGAGGGGTCCGGGAACCTAGAATGACGATTTTGCCCCCTGCTTTGGGCAAAAATGTTGACTTTTATTTCGGGTGGTCAATTGGGGGATTGACCAGTGACCGGAACGTAGTTGAGGTTGTCACGAATCCTTAGGCTGGTGGCACGCCCGATTCCGACATCCGAGGAGGAAGTTGTGATGTTCGGAAGGCTGAGGGCTTAACCGTAATTTGGGTAAAGTAGGGGGAATAGTTGACTTTTCGTATAATCGAGTTTTGGTAGGTTGACTTGGGATGGTTAGATAGTTCTTGTCGTCCTGAGTTCGATGACAGGCGGCACGTGTTCATCGGACTTACGAGGCGAGAGTTACGGGTCTAGAAAGTTTCGGTAAAACCGTAAAAATGTGTTAAACAGAAGGGTATTTTAGTCTTTTTGGGTTTATGGGGATTTGTGCAGAGAGAGAAGGAATGGACGGCTGGAGTTAATCAGGTGAGATAAGGATGGATTGGATTGTGACACATGGCAATTGTGTAGTGGGTTCTGGGGGGTTCTTCTGTGTGTACACGGTCCCAAATAATTGGGGTGCACTCGTGCAACCGTGCAGTCCTTCGATACACAGAGAAACAGAGTGAGAGCTTGAGGGGAAATCGACCGATCTGGGTGCAAGGGTGAGTGACTGGTGAGTTGTGAGAGTGACAGTGAAGCAAGGAGGAGTTGCTGGTTGTGTTTTGGCGGTGCAATCGTGCACGGCGGCACGGCGGAGGTGAGGAGAAGAATTGGGGGAAACAGGGAGGCCGTGAACGTTTGGCGGTGGCTACGCCGTGAGGCGGATCAAACCAAGACAAGGAGAGGCTGAGGAGGTTGCAGGGAGTCTAACGACCACAGTGGTGGGCGGCGGTGCGCACGGCGGAGCTGCAATCGAAGGGTAAGTCTTCTTGCTCTGTTTTCCCGTGGAATTTCATTTGGAAAGTCGTGACTCTGGGCTGAGGGTCGAGAGGATTGGAGGTTAGGGTAGTGATCAGGGAGGTCCTAGGTGTCGATTAGGGTGGTCGCCGTGACGGGGCCGTACACGGCGGAGCTCAGTCGAAGATGGGTCTCTTTTACCCTGTTTCGGCAGTGAACTTTGAACGGTAAGTCGACGAGTTTGGGGGTGAGTCGACGGTGTAGGAAGGTTGGTCTGGGTTCAGTGAGGTCTTAGGGACCGTCTGGTGTCACCACCGTGACGGGAGGTGGCTGGAGTCGAGGAGTCGTGAAACAGGGGTCGAAGGGCTGTCTGGTTTTGAGTTCAGTCGAGGGGATTGGGACAGTGTCGAGGTGAATGGAGTTGGGGAATCGATAGGGTTGGCCTGGACGATGCTGTTGGTGAAGAAAGGAACCGTTTTGGTGGACGAAAGAGGAAGAACCAGGTACGCCGGTCTGAGTGCAGACCACTGTACTGAACCGGGTTTGATCGAGGAAGGAGGTGGTACTGTAGCAGCGCGTGAGGGCCACGCGCAGCCACTTTGGGCGGCGCGTGGGGGCGCGTGCGGCGGCGGATGGGAAAACGGTCAACATGGATTTTGGTCTAGGAGTCATGGTGAGTTCAATGGAGTTGGTTTTGGGTTAATCGGACATCGTATGAGTTTAGTTCCGCGAGGGTGAATGTTTAGGGTCCCGGGTTTTTCGGGTTTTGATTCGGGGACTTTTGAGGAATCTAGGTGATTGATTATAGCCGTATTAGTGACGTATTTTGACGGTGATTGACAGGATCGGGATTTCCCGAGGAAGCCGAGGATCGGGCTGGACGTTCAGGACGCGAGTAGGGCTCGGTATGTGAGTGGACCTTTTCCTTAAACACGAGCATGCATAACTGTTTTTATATACGTATTTTATGGTTTTACTTATGAATCTATGTTTATTGAATATGAAGTGATGATTTTATGTGTTTGCACGTTTTTCGAGAAAAAGACGGTTTTGGCACGGTTTTCGAGAAAATGTTGGTTTTCGGATTTTGATGCCACATTTGGGGATTTCCACCGATAAAGGTTTCCTAATAATGATAAATGGGTTATGAAATGTGATTTGTGATTACATGTGGTTTTGGTATGAAAATGGATATTTTCCGGATTTGGGTTCGGAATGACGGTTCTGAATGCCGGAAGGGCATCAGACCAGTGATTTCGGATTCGGGTTTGGATGAGGATTTGGTAAATGGTTTTCAAATGATTTTGAGATTGGATTTGCTGGATCTGGATATTGGGTTTAAAGACCCGGATATATTGGACGGGGGACCGGCCGGATTGGGTTTAAAGACCCGGATTGAGTTTAAAGACTCGGGAGTTTAAAGACTCGGATATATATATTGATTTTCCCCCGTAGGCCTTGAGTTTAAAGACTCGGGAGTTTAAAGACTCGGATATGATTAAGGCCTGGATTGAGTTTAAAGACTCGGGAGTTTAAAGACTCGGATAGGTCCAGCAGGTTTGATCGGGAAATTATGTTTAAATTTCATGGTTTATGATATAGTTTCCTGATGCATATGTTATGGTTTCTATAACTGTTTTATAGTGTTTCTGTTTCTTATGATGTTTTATGATAATTGATTTATAACTGTGTTCAGAACTATTGGTTATGCATGTGGTTTCAAAACGGAGGGTAAAACTCGGTTTTCTTATAAAATGGTTTTGAACATTTTACACTTTCTGGTCCACTCACCTTTTGTGTTTTAACTTGCCCTCCAGGTCGTGGAGATAGCGCGGGGTCTGGACGTCGAGGCAGCGTCTGAGGCATAGAAATACCGTGAGGGATCCCGGAGTGTTTACCTTTTTCTTCCGCGTGCGTGTAATTATTATCACTTTTAGTTGTTGTACTTGTATCTATGCTCTGTGAACTTTAAATTCGGGATATGGTATTGAGGTTTTTCTCCTGCGTCTGACGGGTTACTGTTGGGTTGCCAGACGGGAGCAGGATTTACCTCGGGTTTCGGGGTGAAACAGGGGTGGGTCCTGACAATTGGTATCAGAGCATAGGGTTGTCGAGTTTGTTGGGTCTGTCGGTTTGTGAGGTTGTGTTTCAGTTGTTTGACTACTTCTATGCCTCTTTCAGCGTGCGGTTGACGATGCCTCCGAGACGTAGACCCTCTCCACAACCTGAAGAAGTAGCAAGAGAGACGGAGAGTGCCACGATTGAGCGAGCCCAGCGGCTCGGGGCTACTACTTTTAGTGGTGGGGCTGATCTTGAGGAAGCCCAGAGGTGGATTACCCGACTTGAGCGGATTTTTGCGGTGATGCATTGTCCGCCGGAGGAGCGAGTATTGTTGGCTGCATTTTTACTGGATGGTGCGGCGTATGAGTGGTGGTATACTCTTGAGTTGTCTGGCTGGGATGTCCATAGTGTGACCTGGGAGACGTTCAGGGAACGGTTTCTGGAGCAGTATTATCCTCGTTCTTTCCGGGATGCCAAGGAGGCAGAGTTTTTGCATCTCCAGCAGGGGAATATGACAGTGGCAGAGTATGAACGGAAGTTCCAGATGTTGTCTCGGTTTGCTCCTGCTTTTGTGGCCACTGAAGCCGAGAAGTGCCGTAGGTTTGAGTTGGGTTTGCGAGGTGAGATTCGAGCCGTAGTGACGGCTGGATCTTTTGCTACCCTCCGAGACTTGTCGGATGCTGCAGTGCGAGTGGAGGCTAGTTTGCCGGTGCGACGCCGGGAACCCTCTATTCCTGGAGCTTCGAGCCAGCGGACACCGAAAAGAGGTAACTTCGGTGGATCGTCCTCGTCGGGCGATGATCGTTTTGGTAGGCCTGGCAGTGCCCAGAGTTCAGGATTTTGGGGTTATCGAGTACCGCCGACTCCGCAAGCGAGTGCGACATCGGTAGCGTCCACAGGGAGACCGAGCAGTGGACCAGGCTGGAATGTGTGTTTCTACTGCGGGGAGCGAGGTCATTTCCGACGTGAGTGTCCACTGTTGCCACAGGAAGGTGGTGTAGGTAGAGGAGTAGCGGAGTCCGGACAGAGTACAGCATCAGGGACAGCGGGCACTAGAGGAGGTGGTGGCACAGCCACGAGTAGTTCGAGGGGACGTGGTAGAGCGTCGGGATCTCAGGCCCGGGTGTTTTCGATGACTCAGCAGGAGGATCAGGCGATACCAGATGTGGGGACAGGTACTTGTTTTACTTTTGGTTGTTCTGTTGGTTTGTTTTTTTGGATTTCGGGGTAGAGTCTAGGAGTTTTCCTAGATGGACTGGGAAGGTTATGGAATGAGAGAACCCACAAGCTAGAGTTTGCGTTTAGGACTTTGTGAAGTTAGTCCGACCGTGGCCGGAGTAGTAGCCGAGGGAGATGGGTGGACGATTGTTTGGGTTAGTAGTTGAGTTGGTTCGGGCAGGTAGGGTGGTTGTATACGGGGATGTACTCTATGACTTCTGTCGGGTATTGTGAAATGAGGTATTTTATAATACCTTTGTTTTCTGTTCATAGAGTTTCCCTTGCGTACACCATGTAGTTGTTACATAGCTAGAGTTGGCTGTGGTAACAGTAGTTGGGGATGGAGTGAAATACCCAAGGTGGAGATGATAGACAGGAAACCTAGGAGAGGTTGTTCCTTAGGAGACCCTAGGTGTCGGGGACTAGCTGTGGAATTTCGGGGACGAAATTCTTTTTAGGTGGGTAGATTGTAACAACCCGTCCCGAGAATTGGGATTAGTAGAGTGATTAAGGTGTGATTAGTAAGGTTAATCAGGGGTTAGGTGGTCCCGAGGGGTCCGGGAACCTAGAATGACGATTTTGCCCCCTGCTTTGGGCAAAAATGTTGACTTTTATTTCGGGTGGTCAATTGGGGGATTGACCAGTGACCGGAACGTAGTTGAGGTTGTCACGAATCCTTAGGCTGGTGGCACGCCCGATTCCGACATCCGAGGAGGAAGTTGTGATGTTCGGAAGGCTGAGGGCTTAACCGTAATTTGGGTAAAGTAGGGGGAATAGTTGACTTTTCGTATAATCGAGTTTTGGTAGGTTGACTTGGGATGGTTAGATAGTTCTTGTCGTCCTGAGTTCGATGACAGGCGGCACGTGTTCATCGGACTTACGAGGCGAGAGTTACGGGTCTAGAAAGTTTCGGTAAAACCGTAAAAATGTGTTAAACAGAAGGGTATTTTAGTCTTTTTGGGTTTATGGGGATTTGTGCAGAGAGAGAAGGAATGGACGGCTGGAGTTAATCAGGTGAGATAAGGATGGATTGGATTGTGACACATGGCAATTGTGTAGTGGGTTCTGGGGGGTTCTTCTGTGTGTACACGGTCCCAAATAATTGGGGTGCACTCGTGCAACCGTGCAGTCCTTCGATACACAGAGAAACAGAGTGAGAGCTTGAGGGGAAATCGACCGATCTGGGTGCAAGGGTGAGTGACTGGTGAGTTGTGAGAGTGACAGTGAAGCAAGGAGGAGTTGCTGGTTGTGTTTTGGCGGTGCAATCGTGCACGGCGGCACGGCGGAGGTGAGGAGAAGAATTGGGGGAAACAGGGAGGCCGTGAACGTTTGGCGGTGGCTACGCCGTGAGGCGGATCAAACCAAGACAAGGAGAGGCTGAGGAGGTTGCAGGGAGTCTAACGACCACAGTGGTGGGCGGCGGTGCGCACGGCGGAGCTGCAATCGAAGGGTAAGTCTTCTTGCTCTGTTTTCCCGTGGAATTTCATTTGGAAAGTCGTGACTCTGGGCTGAGGGTCGAGAGGATTGGAGGTTAGGGTAGTGATCAGGGAGGTCCTAGGTGTCGATTAGGGTGGTCGCCGTGACGGGGCCGTACACGGCGGAGCTCAGTCGAAGATGGGTCTCTTTTACCCTGTTTCGGCAGTGAACTTTGAACGGTAAGTCGACGAGTTTGGGGGTGAGTCGACGGTGTAGGAAGGTTGGTCTGGGTTCAGTGAGGTCTTAGGGACCGTCTGGTGTCACCACCGTGACGGGAGGTGGCTGGAGTCGAGGAGTCGTGAAACAGGGGTCGAAGGGCTGTCTGGTTTTGAGTTCAGTCGAGGGGATTGGGACAGTGTCGAGGTGAATGGAGTTGGGGAATCGATAGGGTTGGCCTGGACGATGCTGTTGGTGAAGAAAGGAACCGTTTTGGTGGACGAAAGAGGAAGAACCAGGTACGCCGGTCTGAGTGCAGACCACTGTACTGAACCGGGTTTGATCGAGGAAGGAGGTGGTACTGTAGCAGCGCGTGAGGGCCACGCGCAGCCACTTTGGGCGGCGCGTGGGGGCGCGTGCGGCGGCGGATGGGAAAACGGTCAACATGGATTTTGGTCTAGGAGTCATGGTGAGTTCAATGGAGTTGGTTTTGGGTTAATCGGACATCGTATGAGTTTAGTTCCGCGAGGGTGAATGTTTAGGGTCCCGGGTTTTTCGGGTTTTGATTCGGGGACTTTTGAGGAATCTAGGTGATTGATTATAGCCGTATTAGTGACGTATTTTGACGGTGATTGACAGGATCGGGATTTCCCGAGGAAGCCGAGGATCGGGCTGGACGTTCAGGACGCGAGTAGGGCTCGGTATGTGAGTGGACCTTTTCCTTAAACACGAGCATGCATAACTGTTTTTATATACGTATTTTATGGTTTTACTTATGAATCTATGTTTATTGAATATGAAGTGATGATTTTATGTGTTTGCACGTTTTTCGAGAAAAAGACGGTTTTGGCACGGTTTTCGAGAAAATGTTGGTTTTCGGATTTTGATGCCACATTTGGGGATTTCCACCGATAAAGGTTTCCTAATAATGATAAATGGGTTATGAAATGTGATTTGTGATTACATGTGGTTTTGGTATGAAAATGGATATTTTCCGGATTTGGGTTCGGAATGACGGTTCTGAATGCCGGAAGGGCATCAGACCAGTGATTTCGGATTCGGGTTTGGATGAGGATTTGGTAAATGGTTTTCAAATGATTTTGAGATTGGATTTGCTGGATCTGGATATTGGGTTTAAAGACCCGGATATATTGGACGGGGGACCGGCCGGATTGGGTTTAAAGACCCGGATTGAGTTTAAAGACTCGGGAGTTTAAAGACTCGGATATATATATTGATTTTCCCCCGTAGGCCTTGAGTTTAAAGACTCGGGAGTTTAAAGACTCGGATATGATTAAGGCCTGGATTGAGTTTAAAGACTCGGGAGTTTAAAGACTCGGATAGGTCCAGCAGGTTTGATCGGGAAATTATGTTTAAATTTCATGGTTTATGATATAGTTTCCTGATGCATATGTTATGGTTTCTATAACTGTTTTATAGTGTTTCTGTTTCTTATGATGTTTTATGATAATTGATTTATAACTGTGTTCAGAACTATTGGTTATGCATGTGGTTTCAAAACGGAGGGTAAAACTCGGTTTTCTTATAAAATGGTTTTGAACATTTTACACTTTCTGGTCCACTCACCTTTTGTGTTTTAACTTGCCCTCCAGGTCGTGGAGATAGCGCGGGGTCTGGACGTCGAGGCAGCGTCTGAGGCATAGAAATACCGTGAGGGATCCCGGAGTGTTTACCTTTTTCTTCCGCGTGCGTGTAATTATTATCACTTTTAGTTGTTGTACTTGTATCTATGCTCTGTGAACTTTAACTTCGGGATATGGTATTGAGGTTTTTCTCCTGCATCTGACGGGTTACTGTTGGGTTGCCAGACGGGAGCAGGATTTACCTCGGGTTTCGGGGTGAAACCGGGGTGGGTCCTGACATAAGGTGTAGAGACTCGATGAGTGACACCATACCGTTTCATTAAAGCTTCAATGGTCTTGTTGCAGAAATGACTTCCTCCATCACTTATTAGGACCCGCGGGATCCCAAACCTGGAAAGAATGTTAGTTCTGAGGAAATCTGCAACAGTTTTAGAGTCATTAGTCCTCGTGGCCTTAGCTTCCACCCATTTTGATACATAATCAACGGCAAGTAAGATATAGAGATAGCCATTAGATTGAGGAAACGGACCCATAAAATCGATACCCCAAACATCAAATATTTCAACAGTAAGAACATAATGTTGTGGCATTTCATCCCTTCGTCCTAAGTTTCCTGATATCTAACATTTATCACAGGCTAAGCAAAATGAATGTGCATCTTTAAAAAGTGTGGGCCAATATAGTCCAGATTCTAAGATTTTGAGTGCAGTTTTTCTAGATCCAAAGTGGCCTCCACAAGCATGGCTAAGGCAGAACTCTAGGACTGACCTATGTTCAATATCAGGGACACATCTCCTAATCAATAAATCTGCACAGTGTTTCCACAAATAAGGTTCATCCCAAATATAGTGTCTAGCATGCTTCTTAAGTTTATCTTTTTGTGCACGGGAAAGGGTGGTGGGCAACTGCTTGGTGACTAAATAATTGACAATATCAGCATACCAAGGAGTACCTCCCTCGATTCTGAAGAGTTGTTCGTCTGGAAACATCTCTTGAATCGCCACAGGATCTCGTTCATGTGCAATGCGACTCAAATGATCTGCCACCACGTTCTCTACGCCTTTCTTATCTTTAATCTCGATGTCAAACTCTTGAAGAAGAAAAATCCATCGGATCAGTCTTGGTTTCGCTTTTTTTTTTTGGCTAAGAGATACTTTAGTGCTGCATGATCAGTGTAAATAACGACTTTAGTTCGAAGTAGATAAGAGCGAAATTTATCTAAAGCAAATACAACAGCAAGCAACTCCTTTTCTGTAGTGGTGTAGTTCATCTGGGCATCATTCAAGGTTCTGGATGCATAGTAGATGGCGAAGGGCTTCTTATCCCGCCTTTGTCCGAGTACGGCTCCAACTGCATAATCAGAGGCATCGCACATTAGTTCAAAGGGTAAGGACCAATCAGGGGCACAAAGAATGGGGGCAGTGGTTAAGAGATTTTTAAGCTTCTCAAAAGCTTCCTGACAGTCTGCATCAAAGACGAAGGGTGTCTCTTTCTGAAGCAGTCGGCACAAGGGCCTTGCAATGTGGGAGAAGTCTTGGATAAATCTTCTGTAAAATCCTACGTGACCAAGAAATGAACGGATTCCTCTCACCGAAGTGGGAGAGGGTAAGTGGCGCACAGTATCAACTTTAGATTTATCGACTTCAATTCCTCTTTCAGAGACAATATGGCCCAAGACTATCCCTTGTCTGACCATGAAATGGCATTTCTCCCAGTTAAGTACCAGATTAGTTTCGACACACCTTTGCAAGATGAGTGCTAAGTGTTCTAAGCATGCATCAAAACTATCCCCAAAGACACTGAAATCGTCCATAAATACTTCAATTATTTTTTCGACGTATTCAGAGAAAATAGAAAGCATGCATCTTTGGAAAGTACCTGGGGCGTTACATAAACCGAAAGGCATTCTTCGGTAGGCAAAAGTGCCAAAAGGGCAAGTGAAAGTCGTTTTATCTTGGTCATTTTGAGCGATACAGATTTGATTGTACCCGGAATAACCATCAAGAAAGCAATAATAGGAGTGACCTGCTAACCTTTCAAGCATTTGATCAATGAAGGGCAAAGGAAAGTGATCCTTCCTAGTTGCTTTGTTCAGGCGTCGATAGTCGATGCAGACTATGTATCCGGTCACTATTCGTTGGGGCACTAGCTCTCCTTCACTGTTCGCAACAACTGTGACTCCACTTTTCTTTGGGACTACTTGGACTGGTGAGACCCATTTGTTGTCTGAAATTGGGTAGATGACACCACAGTCCAAGAGTTTGATGACCTCTTGTTTCACGACTTCCATCATTGGAGGATGGAGGCGACGTTGGGCTTCGCGAGAGGGCTTTGCATCATCTTCTAGTAAAATTCGATGCACACAGGTTGTAGGACTGATTCCCTTGATATCTGACAGAGTCCATCCAATGGCTGTCTTGTACTTCGTCAAGACCTGTACTAATCTGTCTTCTTGTGACTCGGTTAGTGCAGAAGACACTATGACGGGCAGAGTGTCGTCCGAGCCAAGATAGGCATACTTCAGGTGGTCAGGAAAAACTTTGAGCTCGAGAGCGGGGGCCTGAATCACTGAAGGAGGAGTGGCATTAGTACTATTTTGAAGTGAGGAGGGTACCTGATGATGTACCATTCTGGGGGCCTCATTTAGGGTCATGACTTCATCCCAAATTCGAGGCTCTAGTTCGAAATCAGTATCTACAACCAAGGCGTCCCTTAATTTCATTAGGCCAACTCCTTCCTGGATTATCATGTTGAGTGTGTCTTCTCGAATTGAATCAAGATGTTTCTCTGCGAGAGAAATGCACACGTCAATAGAAAAAGTAGTATGAGTTGTGGAACTAGGGTACCTCATGGCATCAAAAATGTTGAAGCCAATTTCCTCTCCGTCTACTTCCATAGTTAATATTCCTTTGAACACATCAATCTTTGTCTTGGCAGTTCTCATGAATGGTCTTCCCAACAGCATTAATGGAGCTTGATTCATAGGGGAATCCTCCATGCCTAGGACATAAAAGTCAGCGGGGAAGATGAGCTGGTTAACCTGCACAAGAACATCTTCGACGTATCCCTTAGGATACACATTAGAGCGATCGGCTAACTGAATGATAATATCGTCATGCTGTAATTTACCTAGACCTAGGGCAACATATAGTGAATATGGCATAACATTAATGGATGCTCCTAAGTCTAGCATGACTTGATCAAATGACTTGTTACCAATCACGCAGGGAACAGAAAAACTCCCTGGATCCTTCAACTTTGAGGGCAGCCGACGCTGGATTACAGCAGAAACTGTTTCACTCACCATCACAACCTCCTTCTCCCTCGTCTGGCGCCTTGGAGTGCATAACTATTTCAGAAATTTTGCGTATTTCGGCACTTGTTTGATGCATTCGATCAAGGGCATGTTGATTTGCACCCTTTTGAAGATCTCCAAGATTTACTCATCGGATTCATTCTTCTTAGATTTGGCAAGCCTACTTGGAAATGGTGCATGCACAAACGGGGAATTAGTAACAACCGAACTTGAATGGATAGGGTTATTACCTTGTGTGTGGGTAGGTTGAACTGGTGGTTGTGTCGTGGTGGTCTTAGTTGCCACCTTGTGCTTTTCAGCCTCAGAAACGGCTGGATTTGGCTCTATTTCTCCGAGCACTTTACCACTTCGAGTGATAATTGCATTGGCTTCAGGTCTTACATTTGGGTTAGGCATAGGTTGAGGTGGAAGCACCCCGCTAGCTTGGATCTTACCCATGAAGTCCACGAATTTTCCCATTTGGTCCTTGAGATCAGCGATGTCTTTTTGTTGATTTTGCTGACCTGTGACAAGAGCCTGAGTTGACGCCATTACTGTTTGCTGCCCTTGGGAAAGAGCAGCCAGCATTTTATCATAATCAGAATTAGAAGATGAAGAAGTATGATTATTTGCATGCTTATGAGAAAAGTTAGAAAATGGGACCGGGGGCCTTGGTTGCCATGTGGGCCTTGGTTGCCATGTGGGCCTTGGGAACTGGTCTGGGACACGGTTTGGCCTGGTCGACATGTGCTGAGGGTTTAGGACATTGTTCGGATCTCTCCAACTGTAACCTTGGGTCCTTGGCCCTCCTTGAAAGCCTCCAATGGCGTGTGCCATTTCAGTTCCGGAGTCTTCCTCCCTTGCAGTGTAGGGACATTGTTCCTCAAGATGGCCTTGAGAGCATATGGAACAAACTGGAGCTACCTGTTTCTTTAGTTCAAGCATATTTGAAAGCATAGAGGTGATATTATCTAACTTTGAATCATTTATAGCATGGGAACTTACCTCATGTACCTTTCTAGAAATAGGATCGGCACCTTCGTATTGTGCATCATTGAGTGCATGGCTTTCAAGTAGTGCACGACCATCTACTAGGCTCCGAGCTAAGAAACTTCCATTAGCTGCAGCATCGAGCAGTCCTCTATCCCAACCTTTGAGTCCTTCGTAAAAGTAGGTTAAAAGATAGCCTTATGTGATCCCGTGAGTAGGGCATAAAGCACAAAGTTTCTTAAACCTCTCGTAGTACTGGCTGAAATTCTCATCATGTTCTTTCTGCTTGATTCCAGTGATCTCTTTTCTTAAGACCGTAATCTTTGAGGCAGGGAAGTACTTGGTAAGAAACTCCTGAACCAACTTCTCCCAAGAGTCAATATGATTGGGTGGGAGACTTAAAAGCCATACCCGTGCTCTTTCTTCCAAGGACAATAGGAAAGCTTTCAGCTTCATGATTTCCAAGTCCGCATCATCCGGACACATACTACTAATGATGAATTGGAACTCCGTTAAGTGTTTGTGTGGATCTTCATTTTTGATTCCACGGAACTTGGGTAGTTGATGAAGGACTCCACTCTTAAGCTCAATATCTTTCTTGTTGGTTCGAGGCTCGGGATACTAGATGCAGAAGTCTGTAGTGCCATTTGTGTTTGCACATGTCTGCTCCCGGATACTCAGGTTTCATGCCATGGTTATCGGTGTTCCGAAAATCTATTCTTCTTTTGAATTACTCTTCTCGCTTTTGGACTCACCGAATATTGGGGATGGAGGTTCGGATGAACCGGTTTGCTTAAGTACGTCTCTGAATATCGCGTTGCTTGGTGAGATGTCAAGTTGTCTTCTCAGCTGATCAAGCTTAGATTGATGAGCACGCATTCAGAAGTTCGTACCTCTATGAAAACAAAACTCTAAGTTAGAAGGCAAGTATACACAAGAAGAGATAATAAGAGTAAGATAGTAGAGATTTGCATAAAGTATCACATAAATGGAAACTAGAATTAACAAAAAGTTACGTTAATGGAAAGAAAATGCACAAGTTCCAAATTCAAACTAATAATGCAATAAGTAGAGTTTTAGAGTGTCATGAATAACTTTCCCTTTCCGCTTCTCATAGTACTTTCCTGGGCGTACGGCCTGCGCGTACTGATAACCACCATTCCACCATTCCACCATTCAACATTAATCATGGCCAGTTGAGATAGATGTAACACGAGAAGCAAGGATAATTTTAAGAGCACCCCGAGGCTAGCTTGGCATATACTCCATTGGTGTTCGCTTTCTTAATCCAAAACTTGTCACCAGTCATAACTCTCCTAGACACCATAATCAATCCAAATGACGACGTAGAGAATTACCAAACCCTAGTGTTTACAAACTCCGCCCCAACCTCATGTCCATAAATTCGAGTCTATGGTGTGTGGTGATGAAATCCACACATCATGAAGGGTTAAGGAGAAAGTAAATAAAAGGGGCACTACCTGTTCCCGAAAGTAAGATTTTGAAGAAAAAGGGACTAAGAGATTCATGCAACTCTAAAACAATTAATAGGAAACAATACTTACACTTTAGGAAATACAAAGATGAATAAAGTTTCATAAAATAAAAAAAATTAATTTTTTTTAATTTTTTTTTAATTTTTAATTTTTTTTAATTTTTTTTAATTTATTCCGTATTTTTTTTTTCATTTAAAATTTAAAATTTAACAAGACATAAACAAATAATTGATTACATAAAAATAAAATAAGTGTAAACATAAAGTTAGTGGAACATAAAGGTTATGGAATAAAATTAAAACAAAGTTAATGGAATAAAGTTAATGTAATATAATTAAAGTTAAGGGAATAAAGAAAAAGTGTGAATATTAAGTTAATGGAATAAATAAAAGTAAAAGTAAAGAAAAGTGAACATATAAAATATGCATTTATGACAAGTACCAATTTTAATATGAACAAGTAAAAGTAAAAGTAAACAAATGAAATTAAATTATGAACAAGTATCAAATTTAATATGAACAAATATATAAAAAAAATTATGAACATTTATGAACAAGTATAAATTAGAAATTAAGAATAAGTAAAGTATGAGCATTATAAACAAAAATAATAAGAACAATAATAAGATGGATAAATAAAATATAAACAAGTAAGTAAATGTTATAAACAAATATAATATTAACAAAAATAAAATTTATAAACAAGTATAATATGCACAATTTATATACATACACTAACAAATTAAAAATGATTTTCAATTTCCCCGGCAACGGCGCCAAAAATTGACTACGCCAAAACTACGCATTAAATTAAACATGTAATTTGAGTGTTATGCAATTTAAACATTTTTTTGTGTAGATGTAGTATTGATAAATAGGGATCGTTCTTAACCGGGGAAATTAGGGACATTAATAATGTGTTAGTGAGAGATGAATAAAAGAATAATGAATTAAAGAATTAAATAATCAAAGAATTAAATAATCAAAGAATTAACAATTTAAAGAATTAATGACTTAAAGAATAAAAGAATAGAGAATTAAAGAATAAATGAATTAAAGAATTAACTAATCAAAGAAGCAATAAATTAAAGAGTAAAGGAATAAAAAAAATAAAGAAATGAAAGAATCAAAGACTAATAAACTAAAAGTATGAAAGAATAAAAGAATAAAAGAATAAAGAATAAAAAGGGGGGTTTTGAAAAGGTTTGTGATCATGTAAATAAGTAAAAGTATAGATAAACTAATTTTACTTCTATTCTAATTCATGTACAAGTGATCTTCTTAAAACACAAATCTTACCAACACTCTAATAATTGCAAATATTAAATCAATTACGAAATTTTACCTTAATCGTCTTAATTACCTTCATACATTTTTCAATACTATAAATGCACCGACAGCGGACAACACTTACAATATGATTCACCTTTTGTTTTTGACTGAATGCGCCGACAGAGATCAGCATTAAGTCTCTTCAATTCTACTTTAAATGCACCGACAGCGGATAAAACACTTAACATTGAATTGAAGTATGAAGCACTAAAATGTATAAAATAACTAAAATTCATAAAGTAAGACACATGGAGATTGTATTTAACACTAACAAATATTAGTAAGAAAAACCTCACATATATTGAACTATAATCAAAACCAATAACAAAAATGAGAGTTTGAGTAAATGGAGAGTAATTGTTACACTTTCAAGATGGATGAAAACAATGGATTGTTATTCATACGATTCTCCGACAGCGGACGGAACCTTATGAAGATGGAGGAAATAAACTTGGGAAATATGGACTCAAACTCTAAACTTTGTATTGGAGATACTTTGCCAAAGTTTCTCTCAAAGAAGGCTCAAATGTGTGTCTCAAAGAAGGTGTGTTTCAACAAGTGAATTGAAACCCTATTTATAGGTGGAGAAAGCTACCAAAAATAATATAAAAATACAATAAAAAATGTGGAATAATGGAATGATGAGTAATAAAGATTTGTGATGATGTTTAGAGGTGGTTTGAGTTGTAAAGTTGTAAAATTGGGTTGGAAAGTGGTTGGAAAGTGGCTGGAAATTGGGTGGAAACTGCTGGAAAGAAATCAGCAGAGAGCAGCTGAAAATAACTCCCAAAATTCGGTAGGCTGCTGCTGAAGGGGCGGCTGGGAGTTCGGCAGGCGCGCGCTGAGGAGAGGCGCATCGGTTCGGCAGGGCTGTGCGCGCTGGGGGAAGGCTTGAGGCGGGCCGCGCCAGTTTGGGCTTCGTCTGGGCTGCGCGAATTGGACGGGCTGGGCCTGATTTCTGGGCTTTTTTTTTTCTTTTCTTCTTTTTTTCTGCTGGGCTGGGCTGCACACAAATTAATTTAAATAATTTATTTATAAATTAATTATTCCACCGAATTTCGTCCATAATTTATTCGTTATAATTCCGATCGAGACGATTCTTTCGCCAAAATGCTCCAAATTACAAACTTTATTTATCTAAACATAAAAATCACAAAATAATTTATTTTATCAATTTATTTAATATTTTAATACTAAAAGTCAAGTATAAAGGGTATAAAATAATATAAAATAATGCTTATTTAACGTCCTATCAATCACATACATGCACCCATTCTCTTTCTGTTTCATTCGATCAACCCAGCCCAAAAACCCCAAAAACCATTACCTTTCCCCCCTTTTATTCAACTTGTAGCCAGGAGAGTGGCTGAGGGTGAGCAAGGGACCGAGAGTGTCAGGACCCAGCGTCCTCGCTGGCACACTTCTTGGTCGGGGTCTGGCTCTGATACCAAATTGTCAGGACCTAACCCTCCTCGGTCAGGACCCGACTCATCTAGCACCATATTATCCGCTTTGGGCTTCGCCTTCACAGTTTTGTTTTCGAGTGCTCATGGTGCAACTTCCCAGGGGGTCACTCATCATGGAATTGCACCAGCCTCAACTCGCTTAACTTTGGGGTTCCAATCCCCCCCCCAAACCCACTTGAGCTCCCAAAAGGCCTAGTGCTAGATAGGTGTGTGCCTACACCTTTAAGGCACACCACCATCCTCTCCCAGACTATTCCCCCTCGCAGGAATGTGGGATTGTTCACCGTTCCCTCCAAGACACGGGTTTAATAGAGAGAGGCTAAGAAAGGTGGCAGGACCACCAAGGACGGCGGCAGGACCACAGTGGACGACGGTAGGACCGCCGTGGATGGCGGAGGTAGCTCAGAACCTAGATAAAAAACCTGAACCCGTGTTTATTTTTGAAAATTCAAATTTTGGGCTATGGCCGTTTAGGGCTATTTCTAACCACTTGGTTATCTTCCTGGGACATGGATGAGCTTGTGGGGATTGGAAGCAAGGAATTTCGACAATTGGACGGCTCTGGAAGGACGACTAAAACTTGTTCGTGTGTTCTTCAATCGAGGAGGTAATTTCCAGGCCCCTTTTATATGTTTTGAGATCGTAGAACGATTAGGAATGATTAGAGGAAGCTATAGGAATTAAAATGGATGATAAAGGATGAAAAATAAGGCAGATATGGCACTGAACCAGTCACGCTGGTTCGGTTGGATCGGACGAACCAGTGAACCGGTTCAGACCGGTTCACCCGAGGTTAAAGATGACCTGTTCCCCGACACGTGGGCTTCACGCGCAGGGCCTTTGGACGGAGCGTGGAGGCGCGTGAGGCACTATTTGGAGATGAGTTTAACACGTGAATTTATCCTTTCGATGTAACAAACTTTTTAGGACAAGCTTCGAGTCGATCGAACACCGTTTCGAGGTAGTTTTGGGTGTCCAAAGGCTTAGTGTCCATTTTAAAATATGTTAAAAATTCTGAAAAATTAGGGGGCTTTAATGAGAGGTTATTGAAGTAGTTAGTAACCCTCTAGTATGATTTGGACAGGTCCGGGAGTCCCGAAGATGGTGATTGGCCCAGAGAAGCTTATGACGCGCGTATCAAGGCGCATCATGGACGGTCTGTGAGTGGACTTTGTTTTATGAATTGATGCATGCATAAATATTTTACATGTGTTTTATGTCGATGATTTGAGATACCTTTAATGCATATGATTGTGGTAGTTAGTATTTACGTATTTGCACGTATTTCAAAATTTCTGGTTTTATATTGTGCCTACACGTGCTGTGTTTGCAGTGATGGTTTAAGGAAATGTTTTGGATTGGAAATGTGGAATCGGGCATGAGACCCATTTGTGTTGGAAACTATCGGACTTGAAGTCCAGTTGAATTATGATATCGGGCTTGAAGCCCAGTTAATTGTGGTATCGGGCTTGAAGCCCAGTTAATTGTGGTATCGGGCTTGAAGCCCAGTTGATTTGTGATATTGGGCTTGAGACCCAATTGGTTTTTGGTATTTGGCTTGAGGCTTAGTTGATTGTGGTATCGGGCTTGAAGCCCAGTTGAATTGTGGTATCAGGCTTGAGTCCCAATTGTGGTTTATGAAATGAGAATTCGGGTTAAAACCCTATTGAGATGTAAATTTGGACTGAGTCCCAGTGAGATTTGGATTTGAGTCGGATTCCGGGAATCCTCTTGAGATGTTCGGGTGTGAGACCCAGTTGAACTATGATTTGAAAGAAAGTATGTGAATATGCATATATCCCCTCGTATGAATAGTTTCCTCTAGACGTCGATGATCCTGGAGTGTCACGATCCACTGCCTGGGATGAGTGACTTCGAGAGGGAGCACATGCCCAAGAGTGAAAGATATGATATAGTCTCGGACAGGGTCCGGAGACAGGTCCTCATAGATGTGGTAGATCTTGGGGGTAAACTCGGAGATGAGACCCGAGTAGTATGCATACCGTATATATATCATGACGGGTTATTGATTGGGCATATGAGATGCCGAGGATGGGTTATATATATATATACGTAGATGATGTTTCACTGAAATTGGTTTGGGGCTGAGACCCCGTGTCCTATGATTAGAATTATAACCTCGTTCTGGTTTCTTTGATTGGATTTTGGGCTGAGCTCCCATATGAATGGTTCTGGGCTGAGTTCCCATATGAATGGTTTTGGGTTGAGTTCGCATATGAATGGTTTTGGGCTGAGTTCCCACATGATTGATTTTGGGCTGAGTTCCCCTATACTTTGGTTTACGATTTTGGACTAAGGTCCTAATGATTTAATTAATGAGAAATGGATTGATAACTAGTTTTCGAATGCATGCATACTTTTATGTGAAAGGTATAAATATGATTTCGATATAAACGATTTTATAAAACTGTTGTTTTGTCCACTCATAGCTTTTACGATTTTAATACCCTTCAGGTTGATCGCGGATACAGGCTGTAACAAAGATCGAGACATCACATGCCACCACTGATCTTGGTGTACTTTGATGAACACCGAAGTGGGTGACGAGTTTATCCCTGGTCTGACACGCAGTGTTAGACGGGAGCATGCACGTCTCACGATAATCTAGAGGATTTGGAACGGGTTCTGTCATGACACGTTGCAGTGACGTGGACCAACCAGCCACTGACATGTGGCAACTGTCAAAGTCTAACATGTGTCAGACCTGACAGCTATCAAATGACATTAGTAGTGACGTCAGTAGGCATTGACCATTGACTTCCAACGTTGACTTTCTGTTGACCCCTATGTGAGGGCGAGTTTCAAGGTGGGACCAGCACTATTTTCAAGGTTTTGACGATACGAATCCAATAGTGGTGGTTTTGTGTCAATCCGAGATCGTTTGAATGGTTAAAATTAGGTTTAATGCCTCGATAAGCGTGTTCGAGCCATTTTCCCGGTCCGGTACTGTTTTATCGTTTTATATTTGAACTTGTAGAGTCCATTAGTGACCCTTGGATGTGTTTGGACAGGTTTAGGCGGTTCGTTTGTGCAGCGAGGACTGTGTGTGAGTGAGTTTTTTATTTCGAAATGATTGCATGCATAACTGTTTTTACTGTTTCACTTTATGATTGAAATTAGACTATTCTGGATATTAAATTATGGTATTTTACACATATTACGATGTTTTGGGTATTATACCCGTCTGGATGTTATATGGATTTGTTTTCGGAGTCAAATAGGGATTTCAAAGGATTTATATATTATTGCACTGTACATACCTACCTAATGATTACTGTCTCCTCCAGATGTCTCGTAGAAACTTGGAGTAGTCACGGTGCACTGCCTGAGAAAGGCTGCCTCGAGTGGTAGCTCAGGATTAAGAGTGCGATTTTGTATAACACCCAGGACAGTGTCCGGTGTAGTCACTCAGACACTGGTGGATCTTGGGGAGGACTTGAGAATTGAGACCCCGGGTGGCACGCATAGCCTTAGGATCGTGACATTATTAGGCATCTAGGATGTCGAGGTTGGGTTTTTTACAGTGCACTATTATTATGATTGTTTTCCTTATTCGGTTATATATGATTATATGATTTTATGATTCAGTTACGATTACCTATATTTTGACTTAATGCATGCAAGATTAAAAAAGGAGGGCTAAAATGTAACGACCCGTCCCGAATTTTGGGATTATATTAGTGACTAATCATGATTAGTGAGGTTAATCCGTGATTAGTTGAGCGAAATTGGACGAATGATGCAAAATGACTGTTTTGCCCCTAGTCGTGGGCAAACCATTGACTTTTCGTTCATGTTGTCATATGGACTTTGGCCGATGACTGTGACGTAGTTCGGAACGTCACGAGTTCATAGGCTGGTGGCACGCCCAATTCTGAAATTCGAGGAAGAAGTTATGACATTCGGAAGTTCAAGGGTATTTTGGTAAATTTGGTTGAATAGGGGTAAAATGTTGACTTTTTGATCAGGAGGTCCAATGGCTGAGAGTCGAGGACCGTTACGTAGATCGGGTCAATACGAATTCATAGACAGGCGACACGTCGAATTCGGACGTTCGACAGAGAAGTTACGGTTCACAGAAGTTTCGAGTCACTATTGCACGAATTACAAAACGAATGCCTTTTGGCATTAAGTAGGCCCCAGATATTTTAAATTGGCCCAATGGATGAGTGATAAGTGTCACTCATCCATTGCTCATTTGTCACTCATCCATTGCTCATTTCTTCCCATACATGCATCCCCCTCCCTTTGTCGTGCAAACCAATCCAACCAAACCCAAAAACCCGATCTCACCATACCCATCGACCAACACCACCCCAAACCCTTACCCCTCACTTGGTTCAACTCGAGGATGAGGCAAAGAGTGGATGAGGACTAAGAGGAGGCGGCAGGACGGCCTGAACCGCCGTGGACGGCGGCGTGGAGGAGGAAACCCGATGAGGTATCGATTTGGCCCATTTTTCCTTATTTTTTATTTGTGCTATTATGGACGGTTTTGGATGATTGGGTAAGGTTTATTAGGTTGCTAGGGGACTAATAAGGAGGTGTTGGTGGTGGTTCACGACCGAGGATTACCTGGGGAAAAACTGAAAAATTAGACCGTGGGCAAGGCTTTGAACCAATAGGTTTTGGGGGGTGTTTCTTCATCCATTTTATATGGTTAGACTCCTAGGGATGTGAGGAAGAGTGTAGGATTGAATAGGAGTGGAATCAGACCAAAATAAAGGGAGGGGGGAGGGGGGACCAATGGACCGGTCACACCGGTCTGGTCCAGTTAGAACCAGGTGGACCGGCTAGTTCGCCTGAGGAAGAAGGAAACTGTAGCGGCGCGTGGCTGCCACGTGCAGGGGCTTTGGCTGACGCGTGACCCATATTCTGGGGAGGGTTCCAACATGTAAAATCATCTATTCGATGTAACAAACATTTTGGGACTGGTTTCGTGTCGATCAGACATCATTTCGATAGGTTTTGGGGTGTCTGAAGGTTTAGAATCGGGATTAAAAATACTTAAAAATTCGGAAAAATTACGGGGCTTTATTGGGAGGTTATTTAAGTAGTTAGTAACATTCTATTATGATTTGGACATGTTTGGGAGTCTCGGTGACAGTGATTAACCCGGGAGAGCCGTATGGAACGCGTATCGAGGCGGCAGCTCGGACGGTCTGTGAGTGGACCTTGTTTTCTAAATTGATGCATGTATAAATGTTTATTATGTGTTTTAATTCTTGTTTTGTGATGCCATGAGTGTTTTTGTGTGTGGTTACGTATTGACACATATTTCGAGGTTTCGGCCTTATACGGTGCCTATACGGGTTTGTACTTTCTTTGTTGGTTTAACTGAAATAGTTTTGGATTTAAAAAGGATAAACTCGGGCATGAGACCCATTTGGTTTTGTCTCGAGCTTGAGACCCTATTGATGAGGACAGGACCAACCCCGATTATTACCCCGATAACCGAGGTGAACCCTACTCCCGTCTGACAACCCAGCACAAAAGACCGAAACAGCCTCACAAAGACCCACAATTATTACATTGCCAGACCAGGGAGAATTTAAAATCCCAAGAGTCAACAGTCATACAGAGCATAGTCCAAAACAAGGTAAGACAGAAATCCAACAAAAGGTTGACTACACGCATAACGGAAAAGCTCGTAACTGAAAAACACTGGAAACACCCCGGGTTAACTCTATGCCTCTGACTCTGCCTCAACGTTAACCCCAACGCTATCACCACGACCTGGAGGGCATTAAAATAAACAGAAGGTGTGAGTGGACTAGAAATAAAAAGAGTTTCAAAAACAATTTAATAAACAAACCAGGGTTTTGCCCTCCGTTTTGAAAACATGTGTGCATAACCCAATGTATGCAAATCATTTATAAATCACATAATAATCATTATGGAAACAGTATCACAAAACATCAAATCCCAATGTCATCATCCGATCAAACCTGCTGGATCTATCCGAGTCTTTAAACTCTCGAGTCTTTAAACTCAATCCAGGCCTTAATATAATCCGAGTCTTTAAACTCAACAGGCCTACGGGGAAAAATATAATATCCGAGTCTTTAAACTCCCGAGTCTTTAAACTCAATCCGGGTCTTTAAACCCAATCTGGGCCCGTCACTCGTCAATCATAATCCGGGTCTTTAAACCCAATTACCAGATCCAGCAAATCCAATCCAAAACCGTTTGAAAATTATTTCTAAATCCATATCCAAACCCGAATTCGAAATCACTATCCTGAAGCCATTCCAGTATTCAGAACCGTCATTCTGAACCCAAATCCGGAATCCCTTTTCCAAGCTTAAAACCAAACCTCGATTTCCGAAATCCGATTCTAAAACCGGAAACCTTGATTTGCGAATCATGTCTCAAAATCATTTGATAATTATTGAAAACCAATTACAGATTGAAACTCCAAAACCATAGCATCAAAATCATAATCAAATTATTTCTCGTAAAACGTGCTAAATATGTAAATGACTCAAAAAACGTGCCATTATGTAAAACAGATATAGTATAATCAAGAATCATGAAATCATATGTAAAACCATAAAACAAGTAGATAAAAACAGTTATGCATGCTCGGTTAGAAAGAAAGAGTCCACTCACAGTTCCCGGGCACGTCACTTGTGTAACACCCCGGAAATTCGCAGATTGTAATATTGTAAAATATTGAATGAAATGACATTTTTACCCTTATGAATGGTCGGGTCAAATTGTTGACCTTTTGATTGGTGGATCAACCGGACCTTGACCGATGGCCATGACGTAGTTCGGGACGTCACGAGTCCATTGACTGGCGGCACGTCCAATTCGGACGAGCTGGGGAGAAGTTGCGACGTTCGGAAGTTCAGGGGCATTACCGTAATTTGGACGAAATAAGGGAGAAAGTTGACTTCTTGAATGACCGTGAATTTTCACACGACCCGAAGACCGTTGGATTCGTCTCGATGCCCTGAGTATAACGACAGGCGGCACGCGTGAAACGGACATCGGATGACCGAGTTGCGGGTCACGGAAGTTGGAGGGCATTTTGGTAATTTCTACCCTGAGGGCATTTTGGTCTTTTTGCACGGTTACTGTAGCAGCAACCGTGAAAAGCAGAGTACACGGCCATGCCGTGGTGTTTGTGGGTGTGCAATTGTTTAAGCCTTAGTGGACTGGCTAGTGGGTATTGTTTATGTAGTTTGAGGTAATGGGGGGTAGATTGTGGCTGTTCAGACCACGGGAAGGATTAAAAATGTGGCTATGGGCTCTGTGTGCGGGAAGCAAGTTCTGTGAGACCTGAGGATGTCTCCCACGGGTGTTGGCCTCCTTGATCGATTAACCGCGTAGGGGAGTGAGTGAAGGGTTGAGTTGGCTTCAGTTTGGGTTGAGAGACTGTGAGAGACAGAGGGGAAGCCGTGAAGAACAGTTTCGGGTTTTAGGGGGGAAAAATTCCGAATTCGATTTCTACGGGTTATGGGATCAATCTAAACACTGAGGAAGTTTCCTGGGAGTGGCGGAAACTTAACCGTGCAAGATTCGAAGGAGTTTGATCGAGGATAGCTCAGGAACCTGAGTTCCAGTTCAGAGAAACCCAATTTGAAGGGAAAAATCTGAGTTTGATTTCTACGGCCTGTTGGACAAAACTAACCACTGAGTAAGCCTTCTGGGAGCATTTGGAACTCGTCCATATCGGAACCGACGACAACCAGCAACGGAGGAGCTGGGACGGTGACCGCCGTGTGCAGAGGAAATCGCAGTGTTTGGACGGCTACTTCCAGGTAATGTTTCATTCAATTGGTGGTTCCATTTAGTTAGTCTAGGTCCCCTTATGCTCCTGTATGATTTAATTGGACCATGGAGATAGTTTGGAGGAGTTCTGAGGTTTGACCCGTGGGGCTGTTCGGGTTTGGTTAGGACGATTTAGGGCTTGTCGAGATGATTAGAGGAATAAGAACTGTAATTGAATGGTGTTAGGACATGTTAGAATCAAGAATGAATGAAATTAAGTAGAAATAGAAGGTTAATTAATCGGGTCACACCGCGGGTTGAAGACCCAAATTACAGTGATTCGGGCAGGGACGACGGCACTGTAGCAGTGTCACTGTAGCAGCGCGTGACTTTCACGCGCAGCCACTTTGGGCAGCGCGTGAGGGCGCGTTGAGCACTATCTCGGTTCAGGGTCAACATGACTTTTAATCCCCTAATCATTCTGAACATTTTCTATGAAATAACCATGTTGATCTGAGATAGTTAGGAAGGTCAGTTTAGGGCCGGGTGTCTCGGGAAGCGTGCTGGACGGTTTTCCCGAACCAGTTTATGTTTCGGACTTTTTGAGAATATATTAAGGACATATTTTGACACTTGCATGTGATTTGGAATGACAGGAAACTTACGTTAATCCCGGAGACAAGTTCGTACGCGCGTTATTCGCAGGGGGAACGTACTGTGAGTGGGCCCGTTTTTATTAACACTTGCATGCATAACCGTTTTCATTTTCGTATATCCATATGTGTGTGTGAATCAATAATGGATTTTGATTACCTCGATTTATGTCTGTGACACATTTTACGGTTTGGGCTCGAGGCCCGTTTTACGGACATTGAACACGGTTTTATATGATATATATATATAGTTATATATGCATGTGGATATTAGTGGCTATCTTAGGTACTGCACTGTATAATCCACCGTGTGATACTGTCTCCTCCGGATGTGGTACCCCGGAGCGGTCACGGTGCATTGCCTACGAGGGGTCATGCTACGGAGGTGCCGGACCGTAGGATGACTCAGGAGCAGGATTGCTATGATTGGACGTCTGGGATGTCGAGCATCTGGGACGCTAGGCATCTGGGATGCCATAATCGAACTGGGTTCGGAGTTTGGACTCGGGATTTGAGACCCCGAGTGGCACGCGTAGCCTTGGGACTGTGACCATTATTGGACGTCAGGGACGTCAGACATCTGGGATGTCAATATCGGAGTGTATAGTGCAGTAGCTGGGTTATGTTACATTTCTGGCTAATATAATGATTGTGATGTGTTATATGTATTTATGGTTTTCAAATACCGATGCATGCATGTTTGGAAAACGGAGGGGTAAATTATATATTTCACTTATTATATTGTTTTTATTAAACTGAGTTTCGGCCCACTCACCTTTCATGTTTTGGTAACCCCTACAGGTCGTGCTGCTGAGGTTGGTGAGGACCCCGAGGCTGAGGCATAGATTTTGTACTGCGCACCTGAACCCTTGTCGGGTCGGATCACCCGCAGGATTTTCCTTTCTAGTGTCGTGCTCAGATTTTGTATTTTGGATTGTATCCCTTGTCTGACATCTGTTAAATTTGAGTTATGTATGACTTTATAATTCGGACATTTATGCATTTAAGTTTTTAAGGCTAAAATTGGAATTTTCGGTTCGGGTGTCAGACGGGAGCAGGGCACGTCCCCTTGTGGTCCCCGGGGGATCGGGGCGGGTCCCTGTCAACTTGCGTCCAGTACGTTCCTCGGTCACCTAGGGGATTTCCCGACCTGTCAAAAGTCACCAAAACTGGTCACTAACACTTCAACTAAGCTTATCCTATTTTCCCCAATGTTCCCGGAATTGTAAACGTAATTAAAAGGAATCCTAAACCTTCGAACACCGGAAACTAACCTGAAACGATGTCTGATCATCTCGAAACTAGTGCCAAAATGTTCGTTACAACGATTAGACTAAAAACCATGTTGGACACTTCCCCAGAAACCGCCGTACGTGCCCTTACGTGCCTCCCAAAGGGGCTGCGCGTGGGCTTCACGCACCTGAACAGTGAACACTGTTCATCGTCTTCCTCAGCCGTTCGACCGGTCTGAACCGGCGTGACCGGTTCCTCGCCGTTTTCCATCTATTTTTGTTCCTTTCAAACCCACTAGCTTCGTCCTCTTCCTAGCAACTAATTCCACTACTAAAAACACAACATCACGGCCTTAATGCTCACCTCCCAAGCTCGAACCAGAAACCCAGAAAAACCCTATTTCTGTTCCCGGCCACCAGCTCCTCCTCCCAGCCTCGAATTGTTTCCCTAAGCTCAAAGACAACTCACTGGACTCCTTAGAACCCCTAAAACAGTTCGACTCAACCTCAAAACCCACGACTTTAAGTTTGAACCAAAACTGAAAAACAGAGGACACAGTAAACTCACCGTCGTTCTAGCCTCCGCCGTGTTCGCCGCCGCGTTCCCCTGGGTCTACTCGAATCCTCTGGTCCTCCTCCGTCCTTAGAACACCACCACCAGCCATGATTGATCGATTACACTGTACCACCACCAAGACTCCCTCTCCGTTTCTCGGGTTTTTTCCCACCACTCATACACTCAGTCACTCCCAATTCCTCTCAAACACGATCACACACTTCCTAACTCTCACTCAAACACAATAGAATCCCTCAACACTCACACAATCACTCAATTGGATCGATTACACCTCACTGTCTTCAGTCTCTGTTTTTCTAAGCACGACACAAACTCAACACAGCCAATTTAATTTGCACCGTGCAAGTGGCTAGAAGCCAATGGAATGTGGCCAAATGTCACACACCTGCTGGGCCAGCCCAAAATATCCAATTAAATCCTAAACACTTGTCCTCATCAGATTGGCACAAGTCCCAAGGTGCAAAAAGACCAAAATACCGCTAATTGTTCAAATTACGAAAGTGCCCTCAACCTTCCGAACATCATAACTTCCTCCTCGGATATCGAAATCGGGCGTGCCACCTGTCTACGGACTCGTGACGTCCCAAACTATGTCACGGTCACGGTCAATGCCCAATTGACCGTCCGAATTAAAAGTCAACATTTTGCCCAATCTAGGGGCAAAATCGTCATTCTGCGCTAACTATCCAAAAGTAACCAACTAAACACCGATTAATCTAACTAATCCGTTACTAATCACTTCGCTAATCCCGACTCTCGGGACGGGTCGTTACAAATGACCTACGGGTCTGAGTCGTGGTTGCGGCGGGTGCTATGTGCACGACGACGGACGATACGACGCTCACCTTCAGATTGGGATGTATTCCTTCCGGAGAGGTCACGATGCACGATCCGTTGTCGGGCAGCCGATGGAGGCTCGACTTCGGACTGCTGACAGTTCAGGATATCGATCGGTGATGAGTGCACCATGATCTTGTGGTGGTCGCGTCGGTTGATACGTTCATGGCGACATACCAGGATTGAGGGCGGTCCTGGATGGATGGTTGCACACATCACTACGATCGGAGTCGTAACTGACCCTGAGATATCGAGCACGATGCCCAGTTGAGTCATGTGTTCGGGCACGAGACCCAGTTACTTTGCATTTATGTTTTTGGGTCGGGGACTCTAAATGGATTTCCAGGTTCATGACGGTTTATGGGGACCGGGCATGAATTTTTTTGATATATATATATATATATATTCATATACCTTCCTTATTTGGAATGTCTCTTCCGGGGAGGGTCGTTGGTCTGGGTGGACCCCGGCGTAGTCACAGAGCGCTAACTGAGTGGAGTCGCCCCCGTTGGGTACCTTACTCTCATGAGGGCTTGGATTATAACCTCAGGGAAGGTCATTGATCTACGGACATTGACCTGGGTGGACCCTAAGAGATTTAGGCTTGAGACCCCGGGTAGCACGCGCGTAACTTTAGAAACCGTGACAGGATTGGTTATGTGATTTATATGTATATGCTATATGATATGTGATGTGTACAGGTTTTGGGCTGAGTCCCACATAGATTTGGGCAGTGGCCCTTATGGTTGGCATCATTTATGATTTTGGGCTAAGGCCCTGATGATTTGGTAAATGGTTTTCGAATGCATGCATCTTTTTAGTGAAGGGTACAAATGTCTTTAAGAAAATGTTTTTATAAATTATTATTTTGTCCACTCACAGCTTTTAAATGTTTTGACTGTCTTTCAGGTTGACAGCGAATGTGGACTGTAGCAGAGACCGAGATATCACATCCCTCCTCCGGATCCTGGCGTACTCTGAAGGCCCGAGCGGGCTAGTGTCAGAATTTTCCCTTGTCTGACACTCCGTGTTAGACGGGATCAGGGTCGTCCCGAGTTAATCCCGGGGGGATTGAGACGGGTCCTGACATAAAACCTTATGATTATTATATTATTAAACTGGTTTTGGAAACATTGTTTATTTTTCGACCCACTCAGTCTTTATTGTTTTCTTGACCTCTTCAGGTCGTGGTACCGAGGTAGAGGAGGACCCGGAGTCCGAGGCATAGATTTCGTCGTTGTGCACATGTACGCCTAGTTGGGTAGGTTGAGCACCGTTTGTAATCTGACATTTGTACTCACATTTTGTATTTGTACTATCCCTGATATGACAATGTAGAATTCTAAACTTTTATGGTTGAATTTCTTTATGTCATTTAAAAAACTTTAAGCCCGCTAAGTGTATTGTCGGTAATTTAGGGTTATTGTCAGACGGGAGCAGGGCACATCCCCGGGTGGTCCCAGGGGGATCGGGATGGGTCCTATCATTACCCAGTCTAAGATTGCACCAGCCCCTACTAGCTTAACTTTGGAGTTTCAACCAAACTCAAAACCAGTGAGCTCCAAAAAGGCCTCATATTTGATAAATGCGCGCCTACACATAGAAGGCAAATCTCCCAGATCTCCCCGGGCGATGTGGGATTGCTAACCATGCCACCGAGGCACGGGTCCTCATATAAGTTGTTGATAGAGCAGTAAAAAGACATGATGACATCGGGGAGTGGGATTATGATGGTCTCAAACACTAGTTTGAGGCAGTCAAAATGAGAAGTTTGTTGGGTAGCCTTCAAAACAAGCTACGTAAGTAAGTCGGGATGAAGTTTGATACTCGAGAAGTCTCAAAAAAAAAAACTTGGGATGTAAGTCGAATTTGAAGGAAATCTTGTTATTCTTGGAGTAAGAACTGAGAATAGATGAGAGAAGAACTGAATCTTGATCCTGGATCAAAAAGACAGGTTTTGCCAAGAATGCGAGTTTTTGGGTAACAGAGAAAATTTTGAGGGTTTATAATTGTTGAAATTGATTGAGTTTAATTAATTGGTTTGTTTAATTGAGTTTTTGGTTTTCATTTGAGAAGAGGGCTTCTTCTTCTTTTATAGATAGCATGAGAGTGAGGATGATCGACATGTACATCTATGTGTGTTTCTCCTTCGCAACGGCTAAATCCTCTCCCCCTTTTGCCTTCTAAAGATTTTGACGCCGTGTCAATATGATTTCTGTAAATCATGCTTGCCTTCCCCGTGATCCAACTAGTGGATACTAGTTTGAGCTTAGGCCTTTAGTTGGATTGGATATTTAATTTCTTAAATCTCCTCCCCATGCCCATGGTGGTTTATTTCGGGTGTAAACATTGCCCATGAATTGGAAAATTCTTGAATAAAAAAGATATCAGATTCAAGTTGCTCCATTACTCGCGACTTCGACGGCTAATACACTTCCCATGATCCTATTCATAGATGCTAGTTGGGTTGTTAATTAGAACTCTGAGTTTTGGGCTTCTCCACTATTGGTCTCTACTCTTTGTAATAATAATTCAAAGATATACTCTTTTGCACGTGCAAAATTATCATGGCAATTTCGGTTTTCACGTACCTCATCAATCATGACAACGTAAAGTCGTGGTATAGTCTTTATTAATCCTATGCTCCCATAATCTTTTCATCAACTGCTAGGACATAAGGCTTTCAGCCTTGGGCCACTCATCCTAGTCAGTTACACAACATTTCATTGCATCAAACTATAGCAAAGAGATCCCTCATACTCAAACACTTGCGAATAAACTCCTTCACAAGCGAGTCATCGAACGGTGACCCGAATTCCACTATGGCAACATTTTGGACACGAATACTCAGTAAAAAATCAACAATATTAGAGATTGTTTAGTCATTCTTATATATCAAATAAAAAAAATATTATTTTGACAAGTTAAATTGATCACATTTAGTGACCACATTGATGTGATAATAAATGAATAATTTAATATAAATACAAAATGATTTAATTTTTTGAAATAATATTATTCATTAATTGTCATATCAATGTGATCACTAAATATGATTAATTTATTATGTTCAAATAGTATTATCCGTCAAATAAATGGACAGTTGGCATGGCTTTCTTAATTATTATTAAAATTGTTGATTTATTTGATACATATAAAGAATTAAATCTCTAATTTTATTAATTTCTTATAAAAAAAATTAGAGAATAAACGTTTCTAATCATAATATATTTACAATATTAATTAGATAAATAAAAATAATGATATACTAAAATACCAAATGAGCAATAAGGGGGCATACAAATAGTCCTTAAAAAAAGGTAGGAACATTTCGTCGATGATAACGAAGAAAAGAGAGGAGTGAATGATAGCGTTGCAGTGGCGGAAAGATCGCGCACTTGAGTTTGCGCCATCTGCGTTTCCAAATTCCCGATTTGGATTCGTAAACCGTGCGAACGGTCCAGGAGTAAAAGGAAACAGGCGATAATGGATATTTCATAAATGACAAAAACAGCCCGAACCAAAATTTATTATTAGCTATAAACTATCTGCCATTTCAAGCAAACTGAAGCCCCAATAAATAGTCCAAAGCAAAAACGAGACTGAAAGGGGAGGAGGAACATTTCCATTCTCATTCCATTTGCCTGAAAACCCAAAACCAGACCCCAAAACAACCCAACTGGCCGTTGGCCCTCCGAGCCATGGATCCAAACCGAGTGGAAGCCGAGCGTCTGCTCGGAATTGCGGAGAAGCTTCTACACAGTCGAGATCTAAGCAGCTGTCGTGACTTCGCAATTCTCGCCCAAGAGACCGAGCCGCTGTTGGAGGGCTCGGATCAGATCTTGGCCGTTGTCGATGTCCTCTTAGCGTCCGACAAGCGCATAAACAACCAGCACGACTGGTACTCGATTCTCCAGGTGGATCGCCGATCCGACGACCTAGATCTCATCAAGAGATCATATCGACGGCTGGCGTTGCTCCTTCACCCGGACAAGAACAAGTACGCATACGCGGAGCATGCCTTCAAGCTCGTGGCTGATGCATGGGCTGTTTTGTCCGAACCGCCCCGGAAGCAGATTTACGACAACGAGATGGGTCCGTTCAGCCGGGTAGATCTCGGAGCTTCCAATTCGAACAAATTGCCGGTACGGCGTGTGAATCGGGAGCAAAACGACACCGATTTGAGAAACAACGGCGATCATCATCCACAACAGAGGTCCAGATTGTCGACTTTTTGGACTACGTGCCCTTACTGTTATGTACTGTACGAGTACCCTAGGGTTTACGAGAATTGCTGTATGAGGTGCCAGAATTGTAAGCGTGGGTTTGAAGCAGTGGTTGTTCCCAATTTGCCGCCATTGGTGCAAGGCCAAGACTCCTACTACTGCTGCTGGGGATTTTTTCCGATGGGATTTGTTGGCGGGAATCAGGCCGGGAAGGGTAAATCCGCCGCTGCAGCCGCTGCGGCCTTCCCCAATTGGATGCCGCCTGTGTTTTCTGCTCCGCCACAACAGAATAAAACTCCAGTGAGTTCGGTACCGGTGGGGGTGAGTGCCATCCCGGCCATGCCAGTGGCGGCAAATTCGGCTGGAGTGATGGATATTTCCGATGGGCCTCCTCCGGTAATGGTGCCACCCACTAAGAGGAAGAGGGGAAGGCCGAGGAAGTTTACTTGATTTGGTGGTTTTTAGAGCAGTAGGCTCTCTGTAACTGAATGTGGTAGGACCGCAGAGAGACATTTTTAGGTTGGTTTTCTGATGCTGCTCTCAATTTCGAAAATGGCGGAAGGTACTCTTGACAGTCTTTTTACATCTGGTATTGTTGATTTTGTTTTAGAATGTAATTGTTGGTTGTAGATGTTTGATGTTTTCCTCTGAAGTTATGAGACTGACTGCATTTGTAGAGTTTGTAGTTCATATGTAATCATTAATTAATCCTTATCATGTACCTAGTCAAGTGTCATTTCATTATATTTTTATTCTGCTTGGCTCCAATTTTTTGAATGCATGCCCATGTAAATTTTTAGAGGACATGTCTGACCAAACTAGTTCTAGCTTGCATTAGTTTCTGGAGTCACTGTTATGAACAGAACTTATGTTTACACTTAGTTGCTTCGGTCAGGCTTCAGGTAACGGTTCTAACTGATTTGAATTGGTATCTAAGGAATCAATTACCGACTGATGGTTTATCATTGGATGCATTCGCATCAAGCTTCTAGATTACAGTCTTTCCATCCAGATTCCACTTTATTACTTATATAGGGTCATGCTTGCATTGTACTGAGGCTTAACCCAACCATATACAGAATTTATAAAACTAAACATCCTTCCTTGAATATACTAATTGGTCGCAAATGGTGGCTGTGATCAGTTAAAGTAATAATATGGCTAAAATTTCTTTCGGCAATCGTTATAGATGCATAAACCTGGTTTTGCCTTTGGAGGAGAATTTGTTTAGAATATATTTACTGGTTATCTGACTGTCCTGGATTGACAATATTTTGATTGTAGCATTATTTTTTGTTGTCGTTTTGAGCATCAGAGCCCCCACCTTTGCTAGATTGTGAATGTGAATAGCCTCTTTTGTCTTGTGATTTTGCGTTGTTTCTGGGTTTCTAAAGCAACTACTGAGGTCTTCTTCACACTTATTCTTGCTTTATTATTCATCATCCTTTGCAGGCATCTGATCCCCAGATCTTGATACAGCGAATAAATCGTACGTGAAAACAAACTATTAATTAGAAAATCTTGGAGTGGTTTATAGGGCTTTTGGGTTTAAGTTGTACCCATGGGGTCGTTCTTTGCCATTCAGGCTCTAGACATTGAATTTAATTACCATAATATTCACCCGTTAAAGAGTTTTTCCTGTTACTGGACTTTTTAATTTTATTTTTTAGATATCATGACTGGCAGTGGTCTCTAACGGTCGGAAATACTGTTTGAAATTTTGAACTACTTTGCCGACACCCCTCTCAGATAGAAAATGGAGCTTATTAGTTCGTGGGAATTGTCTTAATTATTAGATATGAATGAGAAAAGTATCGAGAATGTCGTGTTAAGTCTAATTTCATGTATCTCATATGTGATCCACCTAACCAAATCTAATTTCAGGTTTCTTATGCGATCTAATTATATTTGTGTATCTATTCACTTCTAAGTGAAAGTTTTCAAATTCAATTTATAAAAAAAAAATGATAGGAAAACGAATTCATTTTAAGATCAAATTAATATAAAGTATTGAAAGCTAAAAAAAAAACAGTACAAAATGCAAAAGACTAATACAGGGTCCAAAGTAAACATTTGATTTTGGGTGAGTTTTTACTTTGATTTTGGGTGAGTTTTGAGTATTATTAAAAAAAAAAAAAAAAAAACATGGTTCAAAAGTAAAAAATAACTTAATAAAATACTAAAATTTAAATGACTTATTTTTCAAAATATTTTCTTAACTAGACATCGAATTTCATTTTACTCTCACAATTATTTGAAAGTACTATTAGAATATGGTTTTTTGTTACCTCCATTGTTTCAAACTATTAGTCAGGTTAGTAAGAGCGTCAAAATTACTTACATGTCAATAAATAATTAGTTGCTTAATTATCAATAAAAATTTGTTAAAAATAAATAATTAAAAATAAAAAATTGGAGAAGAATGAGGAGGATAAACAACGCATTCAATTTGGATTTTCCCTCGGCTCATTCAAAACCCTTCAATTCAATTTGGATTTTTCTTCTTCCTCAACATCATGGCCTTTTTTATGGTGGTTAGGACGCAATCCCAAATTCTAATCCCACAAAAACTTAGAAATTCTAATCCTACAGGTTAGGAGGTGAGAGGTCGATGGTGGTTGGGACTTGGGACGCAATGACCTTTTTTTCCTATCCTAAAATCTTCTTCTTAGAGCAAGTTTAATGGGTATTGTCCAAAAAAAAAGAGCAAGTCTAATGGGAGCAACTTAGCTTGGGCAAGGCAGCTCCTGGCCTCCAGCCCTTGGGTTTCAATTTCTAATGGAGTGAAGGATGGCCTGAGCAAGGCTTGCCCTAGAGTTATTTTGTCCTTCCCCTATGCCCGGGCTGGGCAGCTGGCCTACTAATCAAAAAGTAGCCCAACGACTACTTTGCTCATCACCCACAACCAACATTCAACTAGAAAACCCAAAAATCAGATTCACGGATGAACATCTCCTTCACCCGATTCCCTGCAAAAGACTAATACAGGGTTCAAAGAAAACCTTTGATTTTGGGTGGGTTCTCAGTATTAAAAAAAAAAACCAAAATATGGTTCAAAAGTAAATAGTAACTTAATAAAATACTAAAACTTAAATGACTTATTTTTCAAAATATTTTTTTAACCAGATATCGAATTTCATTTTACTCTTACAATTATTTCAAAATACTATTAGAATATGGTTTTTTGTTACCTCCGTTGTTTCAAACTATTAGTTATGTTAGTAACAACGTCAAAATTACTTACGTGTTAGTAAATAATTAGTTTCTTAATTATCTATAAAAAATTGTTAAAAACAAAAAATTTGAGAAGAATGAGGAGCTTAAACAATGCATTCAATTTGGATTTTCCCTCCGCTCATTCAAAACCCTTTAATTCAAATTGGATTTTTCTTCCTCAACATTATGGCTTTTTTATGGTGGTTGGAACGCAATCCCAAATTTTAATCCAACAAAAACTCAGAAATTCTAATCCCACAGGTTAGGAGGTGAGAGGTCGATGGTGGTTGGGACTTGGGACGCAATGACCTTTTTTTTCCTATCCTAAAATCTTTTTCTTAGAGCAAGTTTAATGGGTATTGTCCAAAAAAAAAAAACAAGTCTAATGGGAGCAACTTAGCATGGGCAAGGCAGCTCCTGGCCTCCAGCCCTTGGGTTTCAATTTTTAATGGAGTGAAGGATGGCCTGAGCAAGGCTTGCCCTAGAGTTATTTTGTCCTTCCCCTATGCCCGGGCTGGGCAGCTGGCCTACTAATCAAAAAGTAGCCCAACGACTACTTTTCTCATCACCCACAACCAACATTCAACTAGAAAACCCAAAAATCAGATTCACGGATGAACATCTCCTTCACCCGATTCCCTGCAAAAGACTAATATAGGGTTCAAAGAAAACCTTTGATTTTGGGTGGGTTCTCAGTATTAAAAAAAAAAAACCAAAATATGGTTCAAAAGTAAATAGTAACTTAATAAAATACTAAAACTTAAATGACTTATTTTTCAAAATATTTTTTTAACCAGATATCGAATTTCATTTTACTCTTACAATTATTTCAAAGTACTATTAGAATATGGTTTTTTGTTACCTCCGTTGTTTCAAACTATTAGTTATGTTAGTAACAACGTCAAAATTACTTACGTGTTAGTAAATAATTAGTTTCTTAATTATCTATAAAAAATTGTTAAAAACAAAAAATTTGAGAAGAATGAGGAGCTTAAACAATGCATTCAATTTGGATTTTCCCTCCGCTCATTCAAAACCCTTTAATTCAAATTGGATTTTTCTTCCTCAACATTATGGCCTTTTTTATGGTGGTTGGAACGCAATCCCAAATTTTAATCCAACAAAAACTCAGAAATTCTAATCCCACAGGTTAGGAGGTGAGAGGTCGATGGTGGTTGGGACTTGGGACGCAATGACCTTTTTTTCCTATCCTAAAATCTTTTTCTTAGAGCAAGTTTAATGGGTATTGTCCAAAAAAAAAAAAGCAAGTCTAATGGGAGCAACTTAGCATGGGCAAGGCAGCTCCTGGCCTCCAGCCCTTGGGTTTCAATTTTTAATGGAGTGAAGGATGGCCTGAGCAAGGCTTGCCCTAGAGTTATTTTGTCCTTCCCCTATGCCCGGACTGGGCAGCTGGCCTACTAATCAAAAAGTAGCCCAACGACTACTTTTCTCATCACCCACAACCAACATTCAACTAGAAAACCCAAAAATCAGATTCACGGATGAACATCTCCTTCACCCGATTCTCTGCAAAACGGGTCGTTCGACCCGGATCATGACCCGATTAAATCCCTACCAATTTCGGCGCAATTTCTACATTCTAATTGTATAATTTCATCAAATCAATCCTAATTAAAGATCTATGAAATTAATTTCACAAATACTTACAAGCTCGAAAATTCGAAGGTATCGCATGTCCTATTATGGGTTTGTTCTTCATCGATTTCCTTTGATTTTGAGATGGTTTGGTTCGAAAGGATTCCGGAAGGACGAAACTAAGTTCAATTGTAGTAATCCAAGTCCAATTCCAAGTTTCTATTTCTTCAATTTTTCGAATGTCCTCTTGATTGGGTTTCGGGTTTCAGGTACGTTTTCTTCTTTATTTTCTTTCCTTTCCACTCGTTTTTCTCTCTTGAATTGTCTCATGATCACAGGTTTATAGTTGTTCTCAACAATTGCTGTAAAATGATGAAGATCGAATTGGCATGGTTTTGGGTTTAAAACACAAACACTCTCAAACACACATGCAGGACCAGCGAAGCCACTAAGCTCCACAGGATGGTGACACTTGTCACCATCCAATCTAAACACAACACACATTGCTGATTCACCCAAATCACAGAAAAGACAATTTCCCCTCCTTAAAAAATTGCCAAAATACCCCTGACCTTTTTCAGACCCGTAACTATTCAATTTGAACTTCGATTTCGACTTGCCACCGCAATGGTCTTCACGGAAAGTCCAAAAAGTCAACTTTTGCCCCATAAACCAAGGGTAAAATCATCATTTTCTTCTAAAATTTACAAATTCTCTTTTTCGAATTTCCAAGTCGTCACATCTGGCCAAAGAGTGGGTAAGCTGACCAGATATGATCGGCCAGCTCTGCTTTAACCTGTGCGCTAAGTTGTATGTTTGGACGAGGGTGTGGTTGGCCCAGAAACGTGCAGGGCAACTAGATGTGGTCAGCCAATGAGGTCTTGTTTGTGCAAAGGTTTGGCCTTATATGTTTTGTCTAGTCGAGGGCTTAGGACGTTCTAAAGATGGAACTGCTCGACTTTGATTCAGGCTGACCAGATTAGATACTAACAAAACTAAAAGCACCAATCCCATGAATCAATAATATTATGCATTGTTTGTAACACCCCGGAAATTCGAGGATTTTAATATTGTAATTTAATGTGTGAATTGACGCTTTTACCCTTGTGATTGGTGTGGCCAAATTGTTGACTTTTTGATTGGTGGGTTAAATGGACTTTGACCTATGACCGTGACGTAGTTCGGGTCACGAGTTCATAGACAGGTGGCACGTCCAATTCGGACGATCAGGGAAAAATTTATGGCTATCGGGAGTTCAGGGGCATTACCGTAATTTAGGCGTTAGGGGCGAAAATGTTGACTTTTCGTTTGACAACTAATTTTCACGCGACTCAAGGACCGTTAGGTAGGTCTCGACGTCCTGAGTCCGTAGACAGGCGACACGCCGAAATCGGACTTCGTACGAGGAAGTTATGGTCAGAAACGTGAAATCGGGAGGTTCGTGTCTCGGTTTTCGTGTCAAATATTTTATTCTGGAAATCTGATTGGAGGACACCTGGTGAGTGACAAGTGTCACTCACCCATTGGTTAGATTGGATCAAGCTCCACTAAGCATTATTTAAGATTTAAACCCCCTTTTAATCACAGCCCTTGATCTGAAAATCTCCAGATCTAATCCTCACCATTGATCTCATTTCTGAGATTCAATCTGGGCCCTTGATTCCTTATGCATGATCTGTATTAAAATCCATGAGACCGTACATCTATGTTTTCATTCTCTCAACCCGATTAGCACGATTTCCTCTTGGAACCAACTCACCAGCCCTCACCACTCAACCTCACACCCCCAGGCAGCCAACAGCCACCCACGGACGCCGGCCACCACTCCACGGCCACCCTGCACGGCCGGATTTCCCCCAGACCCGAGAAGAAACCCGATCAACCCAAACCATCCAAACCTTCACACTTGGTTTCGAACCAACGTACGGTTGGGTGCACTGTGACGACAGGACGGCCCAGAACTGATTTGGACGGCGTACGACGGCGATAGGACGAAAAACCCGTGAGTGCCCGATTTCCTTCCCTACTTCGAAACGTCCGTTTTTTACGTTGGAAATTGTTGGTTGTTGTTATGACACACTCAGGGGACCTAGGCGATCAGGTTGAACCCAGGACCGTGGCTGGAAACTCGACGGCTCGCCGGAGAAGATAATTAGAACCGGCAGCCAACCTTCCCGTCGATTTTCAGGTAGTTTATTCAATCTAGAATCTAGTTTCATTTGCACAGAACCATAGTTGAGGTAGAGACGAGTCCATAGGAACAAACCTCACCTAAAATGGTGGTCGGAACCACGATCTGTGATCGGGTCGAGCCGTGGGTCTGCGGTGACCCGGTTCTCTGACCCGGTTACTGTAACTGATGACGTCACCATGCTGACGTCAGCAGTGACGTCATGATGACATCATCATGTCAGAAACTGTCAGACCAGGGACCAATGGACTGCTGACACGTGTCCTCTGACACTGTCAGTGATGACGTCATGCTGACGTCAGCAGTACTGTAGCACAGTTGACCAGAGGGTTGACCAGGTGCGTGGGGGCGCGTGTGAACAGTAATTTTGGTGGGACCACCACCATTCTTTAGGTTTCGACGATCCGGATCCAATGGCGGTGGTTTCGGGTCGATCGGAGATCATTAAGTTGGTCAAAATGAGGTTTACTGCCTTGGGAAGCGCGTTCGGGCGGCTTTTTCCGGGCCAGTTTCGGTCTAGGGTTTCATGGTTGAATGTTAGGGGTTTAAATTGACCTTTACGAATACTTTGGACTTGACAGGGATTGTACATTTGTACCAGGACGAGGGTATACGTTCAGTTCCTAGCAGGATTGTACTGTGAATGGGCCCGATTTCATTAAACCCTTGCATGCTTAAATGTTTTCTGATTTACTTATATGTTCACATGCTGGAATCAATAAATGGTTTTGATGATATTAAAATTTCGGTTATGGCACGTTTCACGGTATTTGGGCATGAGACCCGTTTGATGAAACGTAACGATCGGTTCAGATTTTACCTATGTATACATATATGTTTGCATGTGGATATCAATAAAATGTATTTGGTACTGCACTGTATAGATCCTTCCATGTTATATTGTCTCCTCCGGATGAGGTACCCCGGAGAGGTCACGGACGTCTAGTACGTCCAGCTTCTATGACGCTAAGCATCAAGGATGCTGTAACCGAACAGGGTTCGGGGATTGAACTCGGAATTGAGACCCGAGTGGCACGCGTAGCCTTGTGATTGTGACCTTATTGGACGTCAGGGACGTCAGACATTAGGGATGTCGGATTGGAGTGTATAGTGCAGAGGCTAAAATTATGTTTACGGTTTTACTATATGCCTTATGGTTTATATTATATGATTGATGGTTTTAAATTCGGTTGCATGCATGTTTGGAAAACTGAGGGGTAAATTATATGTTTTACTTATCAAATGATTTTATAAACTTAAGTTTCGGTCCACTCACCCTTAATGTTTTGGTAACCCCTCCAGGTCATGATACTGAGGTAGAGGAGGAACCTGAGGCTGATGCATAGATCTACTTCTGCGTACCTGAACCCCTGTTGGGTGGTTTTACCCGCAGGTTTATTTTAGAGTCGTGCTCGCAACTTGTAATTTTGGATTTCATCCCTTATCTGACATCTGTTTAATTCGGATTTGATGTATAACTTTAATTTGGTTAATTATGCATTTGATGTTTTGAGGTTAAAATTTGTATGAATTATTGACTGTCAGACGTGAGCAGGGCACGTCCCCTTGTGGTCCCTATAGGATCGGGGCGGGTCCTGTCACTATTTTATAACCATGCATCAAATTCAAGTACAGTGCAAATGAAATTTACAACCCAACTCAACAAATCAATTGAAAAGTAACAACAATTATTATGATAATGATCAAAGCAAAAAAAAAAAACATACCAAATGCGAAGAAGACCAGGAGGAAGTGAAAAACAACCAGAAGCTCTTCATGGCGTCAAATAAAAACTTATATAAAAAAAAAAAAGGAGCAAGAAAATATTCAATCTTTGACAAAGATAAAGAAATGGGTTCGTAAGTTGGATAAAAAAGAGAGTAGAAAGAGCAGAGCCGACAGACGGACAGAATTGATATTCATAATGAAAATTCCAAATCCTAGTTAATACTTAATACCGTTTGTTGTTTTACTCATTCGATGGTCCAATATTTGGGGCCATAAAAATTTTGTTCTGAGTAATGAATGGGCCTCAAGCCCAGAGAATATATATATCTCAGTCTTAAAGCCCAGAAAAAACTAAGCTCATCCTTGATTCAAGTGTAGCTTGCATACCATCCTTGGTGCAAAGGGCTTCTCGTGTGTCCAAAACTCATCTCGTGGCTCGCGGGCGTCAATTTACTTAGAAATAAAAATATCACCATTTCGAAAATTAAAAAATTTCATAAAAATAAAGTGCAATTCTCCTTTGAAGATTCTTTGAAATGGGATAGATCGCCACCTAACAGTGTTATTTCTGCTTGAAAGTTCGATTTCTTATCTGGGAATTGTCTTAGAGACTTTACTTTCTAGTGCTTGTTTTTTCTCTTTCGCAGCAAAAAAATAAAAATAAATCCAATCCAGCATTTGTAGTTTGGTCCTCTGTTTATTGCTCTTGTTCGTTGGCTTGTCTCAACCTACCACTGTAGCTTTAGCTTTTAGCATTTTAAATAATTACCCATTGAATCCAAAGCCAAAACGTGCGATGAGAGTTATTTTATAGAAAAATTGTTGGATTTTGTGGATTCATTTGATCAAGAGTTAGTTAATAATACGATCCAACGGTGAAATGTGTGTTCACATTTAAACTTAGAAAAATGTAAAACATGTAGGCAGGTTTTGATTTTGATTTTGTTTTGGTTTTGGTTTGGATTGTGAGCAGCGGGTACATTAGAATACAAATTAGAATGGGGTTAAAAGAAAGGCCATTGTAGGGTTGGTGGTCCAGACTCCAGGCAGGAAGCCAGAATCCCAGGCATGGAGACATGGCATGGTCTGGAAATGATGGAAATATAGAATGGGGAGGACCCTAATGCCCTATAGGCTATAGCTATTTAGAAACATGCCAATTGCAGTATGCAGATGTCATCTTCATCTCACTGTTCTAATTTGTACCTACCCAAATATTGTCCACAAAAACACTTCTGAATTTAAATCTCAACTGATCAGCTCTTGTTGGTCGCCTGCAAAACTCAGATTGGACTGTGATCTTACCTTTTCTTACCACATACATTATTTAAAATTTTATCTTAGGATTCCTTTGTCGGGTCCCTTCAATATGATTACGTTAAACAATGATACAATGTGATGGCATTTTTAATTATATTTATACTTAATTTTGCATTTCATTTTTTATTTAATAGTTTCAGCTTGTAAGTTAGAAACACGGCAGTAGAAACTAGAAAGAAAAAAAAAATGATGGAGTTCTGGGTAGAGTGGATGAGTAAGTAGGGTGAAAGTGAAACATTGAAGAAGAAGGCAATAGAGGTTGTCGGTTATTCATCCCTCGCCTGCAGTCACCTTTCGCTTTTGATTCCCTTCAAAAGCTGTAGCCACTTGCCATCTGCTGCCGCTGCCGCCGCCGCCCCCGTCCCCCCTGCTTCCTTTCTTTTATTATTACCAATTCACTCTTCTTCCTTCTTTTTTTTTCACTCACCGCCAGTCAAACGCAAGCACGTGTTTTCTTTTGATTAGAATTCAGCGTTCCATTGGAGCCATTGGATTACTTGCACGCCGATAATATGTGAATTGCAACACATAATTTCCATTAAAGTTTTGCTTTATTTGTTTGTTTTGGCTTGTAGTTGCTTTATTTCCGCTGTGATTTTGGGCATTGAGGTTTGAATTTTGACTAAGCAGCTTGACAGACAGTCGTACTACATTGGAATTGGAACACGACACACGGAATTCTTTAAAAATATTCCCTTGGTCCCCTAAACAATCCCTCACTCCTCGAGTCCTTTCCCATTTGGTTTTTCTGCTTTTCCTTTCCTTTTTCTAATATTAATTCAATCACGTTTTGTCCGTTTTAGACTTTTAGTACAAAAATATACTTACTCTACTCTTCTAATTTTCCTACTCTGATTGCTCTTCGTTTGAAACCTAGAGAAAATATAGAATTTTATATCCTAAAATTTAAAGATCAACGTCATAATTAGATAATTAAGTTTCAATTTTATTATTTTACTTAACGTGATTTTGAGATTACATTAATTTACTTTATCAATATATTTTAATAATTAAATTAAAATTATTTTTTGTATTAATTAAAAAATTTTACTCATTATTTATCATTAAATGACTAAGTATTTTGATTTATCTACTCTTTTTAAATCAGTGTATTTAAACTCGCTATTAGAGCATAATTAATTAAATGTATATTTATATGTAAATATAGTGCTCTTATCGTTAAAATGCACTAATTTGGAAAAAAATAATTAAATAAAAAAATAAATCAATTAATTGAAAATCAAATGGATAAAAATTTATAAAGAATACTAAAAATGTGTTTATTTTAATTAATAATTTACTAGTGAAATAGACCGATAGAGTAAATTAATTAATATAATCTCAAAATTATACGGAAAAAAATGATAAAATTGAAATCTAATGGTCCATTTTGATGTTAATCTTGAAATATTCAGAATGTAAAATAAGGTTTGTCCAAAAATATACTATTATTATTAAAATTATTCAATAATCGATACCTATCTTTACAATTTTTATTTTCTCACTCAGAAGTCAGAAACAAGAACCGAACGGTAAATAAAGAGTTAAAAAAAAAAAAAAAAAACCCAAGTAGAAAACACTCACTGTCGGTCTCCCCTCTTCTTTTTTAGGCCTTCATCATCGCCACTTCACTTCAACTCCATTACTCCAACTTCCATTCCTCCCTTCATCTTCAATCACACACACACACATAGTTGTTCACAAACACTACTTTGACCCAAAGATACAACATGATTCCTTTCGTGAATGATTATGAGTTACAAAGGCAGATGACCTGGTCCAACCAATATCACAGCCACCTAATGTTGGACGGTGCAGATTCCATCATCAGCTCAACGGCGTCCATGACGGCGACCGCCAGGTCAACAGAAGCATCCATCAGCCACAAGGAAGCCGAAAGGAGACGCAGGCAGCGTATCAACGCCCACCTCTCCACCCTCCGTAGTCTCCTCCCCAGCACCACCCGCGTAAGTCATTGTGATCCCGACTTTTTTTCTCGTTATTTCGACTCAACTTCAAGGGCATTGTGGTCATTTTATTTATTAGCGTATTTCATGTGTAGACGGACAAGGCGTCGTTGCTAGCGGAGGTGGTGCAGCACGTGAGGGAGCTGAGGAGGCAAGCTGCTGACCTGGCGCAACAGGAGGGGGACAAGTGGTCATTTCCGGGGGAGTCGGACGAGGCGACTCTCAGTTACTGCGACAGCGAGGGGAAGATGTTGAAAGCCATACTGAGCTGCGAGGATAGACCGGGTCTGAACCGGGACTTGATCCAGGCCATTAGGTCGGCTCGGGCTAGAGAGGTGCGGGCCGAGATGATGACAGTAGGCGGCCGGACGAAGCATGTTGTTATGATGCAATGGGCTGGTAGTGGTGGGGAAGGGGAGGCTAGGGCTTTGAAGCGGGCTTTGAGGGCTGTGGTGGAGAATCGGGCTTCGGGTTCTTTTCCGGGTCGGTTGGTTTCGGGGAATAAGCGAGCTCGGGTTTACGGATCGGTATATGAGGATGATAATGAGGATGTTTAGAAAATAATAGGGGCAGAAAGGGAATAACATAATTTGGCATGTGGTATACTTGATGGAGTGGGTATAAAGAAACCTTGTATTATATGGAATAAAAGTGAGTTGATTTTAGTTCATTCTAAAAGTATTATTGGTTTAATTATATCGTTCATTGTATTTATAGATTATAAATTTTGAATTATATTCTCATAAAAATGATGTCGATGTTCAAGAATGATTAATACGTAGGAAGGCAATTAGACAAAGAAGCCCATTTCTACTTAACAAGCCAACTAGGGAGGGAGGGGGGGCATTGAAGCCCAACCTAAGAGACAACACACTCGTGTTAGAGCACGTTTGGCAAGAGACTATAAGCATGGTTTAACTCCTTAAATAATACTATTTATGAAAAACACCTTGGCCTCGGAGGGGTTAATTAGCCAACTTTTTATCAAAAACATTTTTGGACGTTTTCCTTTGACCGATGTGTAAGTCTTGAGTTCACGATTTCGCAGGCAGGCTGTAACACCCCGGAAATTCGAGGATTTTAGTATTGTAATTTAATGTGTGAATTGACGCTTTTACCCTTGTGATGGGTATGGCCAATTGTTGACTTTTTGATTGATGAATTAAACGGACTTTGACCTATGACCGTGACGTAGTTCGGGACGTCACGAGTTCATAGACAGGTGGCACGTCCAATTCGGACGATCAGGGAAAAAGTTATGACTATCGGAAGTTCAGGGGCATTATCGTAATTTGGACTTCCGGGGGGAAAATGTTGACTTTTCTTTTGGCAACTAATTTTCAGTTGACTCAAGGACCGTCAGGTAGGCCTCGACGTCCTGAGTCCGTAGACAGGCGGCACGCCGAAATCGGACTTCGTACGAGGAAGTTATGGTCAGAAACGTGAAATCGGGAGGTTCGTGTCTCGGTTTTCATGTCGAATATTTTATTCAAAAAATTCTGATTGGAGGACACCTGGTGAGTGACAAGTGTCACTCACCCATTGGCTAGATTGGATCAGATCCACTATGGGATTAAATAACATTAAAATCCACTTTTGATCTCAGCCATTGGTTTGAAGTACCCAGATCTAATCTGAACCATTGATCTCATCCTTGAGATCAAATCTGGACCGTCCGTTTCCTTTCCCTCCATTCTTTATATTTCCTACCCGAAATGCACATTTTGTCCATTTTGAACAAACACCCCAGCTCATCACCCATTCTCTGTGTCTGTGTGTTGCTGGACTCACGGGGAAGGAGGGAGGCACGGCGGTGGACGGCGGCAGACGGCGGCGAGGTGAGCCGGTTTCAAAACCCGAAACGGTTTCAAAAACCCAGGATTTGGTAACTTGAATTCCAACGTTTAGTTTTGTGTTAATTTGATCCTATTCGATTCTATGGACTGATAGGGAACTTTAGGACGTGACTTCGTGGTCTGAGGTGACCTGAACGGTGGTTAAACAGCGACGGGAACCCGGGTCTGTTCATCGAGGTAAGTCTTCGATTCAGCCCTTGTTTATTGATTTTAATTAGCTAGAACTGTTTCTGGGTTTAAGACGAACATCTAGGAACAAACCAGAGTGAAAATGGTTGAGTGTGGAAGAAATGGTGACCGGGTCATGATCGCGGGTCTGATCGACCCAAGTTGCAGAGATACGGGTCAACCCGTCTGAGGACAGAGGTGATGACGTGGCACCCTGTGAGACTGTCAGGTGACGTGGACCAACCGTGAGCCGACACGTGTCACATGTCAATGCACAGTCAGCACTGACATGTCAGTGACGTGGCCCAATCAGGGACTGCCACGTGTCACTAAATGTCAGTGACGTGGACCAGTGTCGTGCTGACACGTGGCACATGTCAGATCTGACACGTGGCCTGACAGATCAGTGAGGTTGACCAATCGGGTGTTGACACGTGGCACTGTCAGAGTCTGACATGTCAGACCTGACAGCTGTCAGATGACGTCAGCATGACGTCATGCTGATGTCAGCAGTGACGTCAGCGATGACGTCAGTAGGGACTGTTCCTGCGTTGACCGACGCGTTGACTGGCGCGTGAGGGCGCGTGTGAACAGTACTTTTGGTGGGACCACCACCATTCTTTAGGTTTCGACGATCCGGATCCAATGGCGGTGGTTTCGGGTCGATCGGAGATCATTAAGTTGGTCAAAATGAGGTTTATTGCATTGGGAAGCGCGTTCGGGCGGCTTTCCCGGGCCGGTTTCGGCCTAGGCTTTCATGGTTGAATGTTGGGGGTTTAAATTGACCTTTACGAATACTTTGAACTTGACAGGGATTGTACATTTGTACCAGGACGAGGGTATACGTTCGGTTTCTAGCAGGATTGTACTGTGAGTGAGCCATTTTCTTAAACTCTTGCGTGCACAAATGTTTTCTGGTTATTATACTTATTCACATGCTAAAAACAATAATGGTTTTGATGATATGGAAAATATGGTTATGGCACGTTTCACGGTATTTGGGCTTGAGACCGTCCGATGAAACTTAATGATTGGTTCGGATTCTATCTATGTATATATATGCTTGCATGTGGATATCAATAAAATGTATTTGGTACTGCACTGTATAGATCCATTCATATGATACTGTCTCCTCCGGATGAGGTATCCCGGAGTGGTCACGGACGTCTAGAACGTCCAGCGTCTATGACGCTAAGCATCGAGGATGCTGTACCCGAACGGGGTTCGGGGATTGAACTCGGAATTGAGACCCGAGTGGCACGCGTAGCCTTGTGATTGTGACCTTATTGACGTCAGGGACGTCAGACATCAGGGATGTCGGGATTGGAGTGTATAGTGCAGCAACTAAAATTATACTTATGGTTTTATTACATGCCTTATGATTCATGTTATATGATTTATGATTTTAAATGATGATGCATGCATGTTTGGAAAACGGAAGGGGTAAATTATATGTTTTACTTATCAAACGATTTTATAAACTTGAGTTTCGGTCCACTCACCCTTAATGTTTTTGGTAACCCCTCCAGGTCGTGATATTGAGGTAGAGGAGGAACCTGAGGCTGAGGCATAGATCTACTTCTGCGTACCTGAACCCCTGTTGGGTGGTGTACCCGCAGGTTTACTATAGTGTCGTGCTCGCAACTTGTAATTTTGGATTTCATCCCTTGTCTGACATTCGTTTAATTCGGATTTGATGTATGACTTTAATTTGGTTATTTATGCATTTGATGTTTTGAGGTTAAAATTGGTATGAATTATTGGGTGTCAGACGGGAGCAGGACACGTCCCCTCGTGGTCCCTGTGGGATCGGGGCGGGTCCTGTCACAGGCGACACGCGAAAATTGGAGTTTGTGAGTGGAAGTTACGGGTCTAAAACGGTAAGGGTATAATGGTAATTTTGGAAAAAGTCCAGGGTATAAAAATGTGGGGTTTCTCTCTCCTCACACTGTTAGCCAGTTTGGATCTTTCTTTTTCTCTCTCTTCCCGTACGATCACCGCACACCCTCTTCTAGGTGACCCATTTTGAGATCGAATTGGACGAATTTGAGTCGAAGGATGACTTCCTTGTGGCGTGCTAGTCAAATGGTGGCGGTTTGAGAGTGGGATAGTAGCTGGACGCGGTGGGTCGTCGACGTGAAGTAGCTGGGATGTTCATGGTCGTTTTTCAGCCAAACTAGGTATGGTTTCTTACCTCTAAGTTCATTTTCGGATTCCTCTAGTTGAGTACGCCAAGATCAATGTGTGGATCTCCGGTGAACCAGACGGCGGTGCTCGTGGTGGCGCTAATTGTCTTCTACAATGGGGTGGTGATGACAACATGACGTTAGGTGCCACGTGGCAGGGCGTGACAGGGACACGTGCCAGGGGTGTCAGGTTGTTAGGTGCCACATCAGCTCTACATGGCAGGCGTGATGGGGAGACGTGTCAAGGATATGTGACTTCCACGTTGGTGCCATGTGACAAAGGGTGTTAGGTTGTCAAAGTCACGTCAGCGCGCGTGTGACACTGCAGTCGCACATGGGCGTGTGTGCAAATACAGTAATGGCGCGTCATGGCACGTGGGAAGGCTGCGGGGTCTTCCGCCGGTGCTTGACTGTGGGCTATTTGCTGTCCAGCCAAGCCAAAACGTCCACGCTAGACATGCTCTTAGCTAAAGCTGAAGTTAATTGTGCTGCTTGGTTCTCCACTGTTGATATCCAAACTCACTCCATAATTTGAATACCAACCCTTAAGTTATAAACTCAAACTCTACTTTTCTCCCGAAGTACATTAGAAAAAAAAAAAAAAAAACCATGTAAACTAAAGGTGAGAAGTGAGAACAAGCCGTTCCAAAAAAAAAAAACACAAATTGTAAATATTAGATCTAACGAACATAATTTTTTAAACAATTAAGTATATATTAGAAAAAGATTATCAAATTTCGAATCACCAACATACTAACTTAGGTTTTTATCACCAATAATTCCTATATTATTCTTTAACAATCATCAATTCCATTCGCACTTTTCAATTTAATTAAGAATAATACTAAGAAGACCACATATATATTCAAATTTGTAAACACACCGTGATACATGTATGCCCACAAATGCAATAATCAAGTAGGTTTCACATATATTAGTGTATGTACAAATGTGATTTATACCATGTGATTACTCTAATATTTTTATTTTATTTAATTTCAATTCTTATGCTCTTATTCTGCATATAATTTTAATCATTAATTTCAATTTCGTTAATTTTTCTTTTAAAATTAAGTCGAATATTAACATTATTGCAAGGAAAATAAAAATCGTTTGTGATTTTCATGTTGGTCCGAGTAGGCCCCCATCAATTTCACGTAAAAATATGGATCACTACAACTGACAGATCATGGGGTGGATTGGATAAGATTAATGCGTTTTTCTTTATTGTATTCACGAATTCTTCTCCTCCTTTCCCCCTTTTGCTTTTAAAAATTAATTCAAATATTTTTGGATTTTGGATTGCAAATTTACAACTACAGCTTTGGACCAACCGCCCAACCAAATGTTGAACAAGGCGGGAAGAGAGATGTTCTGCCCAATCCGTAAGCATCGATCATCACAACTCATTCATCAAATCATCCATGAATTGAAAATATTTTGTCTTTTTCAAGTTGTATTGCTCGAATCTGTAATTGTTTTCTCAATTACAGGCTCCAAAACTCCTCGGATTCTTCCAACAATGGCAGCTCTAAGATCTTTCTCAAACATGCCGCTGGTACTTTTGTTTTCATATTGCTTCATTATTCTCTTCTCCTCTCCCGAATTTATTATAAGATTGGGGCTCATATATATACTGATCCCAGATTTTGTTACTTCATCAATGGAAATTCCTAGATAAATAGTTCTGCACAAGTTGAGGCAACCCATGTTGAACATGCTCATGAATACTGTACAAAATTGGAAGTCGAAAACGTGCCGAAAATTCAGAATGGGATCGACTTGTTTGGGGAGATGAAAGAGAGGTTTCTGAGTTTTAAGAAGCACAAATTTTTGTAAGTTAGAACAAGTTTAAAATTTAATTTAATTTTTAAAAATTTACTACACAATAATATTGGTCATTAGGTTAATCCATTGAGCAGGAAAGAGTCGGAGCATTTTCAAAATCTAGCTCAAGAACAAGCACCCAAGGTAATATAATTAATTTTTATTGTTGTGTTGTTTAATTAAGTGAAATTAATCAATGATTCGATATAAACTTACGATCAATTTCGAAAACAGTTCATGGTGATTGCTTGTGCAGACTCTAGGGTATGTCCTTCCAACATCCTAGGATTCCAACCTGGTGAGGCTTTCATGATCAGAAACATAGCAAATCTTGTTCCACCATTTGAGGTACATATATTTATATAGTCTCAAACTTAACCACATATATTGTAGATGTAAATTTTCACAATATAGATTTCAGAGTGGAATGTATGTGGTCTAGTGATCCCCTCTCGGGGGCGATATGCTCATATTTTCCTTCAAAATTTCGATTAGGGACGGATATTGTTTAGTAATTGTTGCGGTCTTTGTTATACTTAATATATTTAGTTTGATCGGAATCTGCCTTAATTCTACTCTTCATTCTTAAGTAGTCTTTCATCAATCGCCAAATTGCATTGATTTTTCTCAATATTTCATATGAGACTGCTGTATTTTTTGACCAATAATCTTCCGGATTAATCTTTGTTTTTGCAGAACGGAGCATCAGAAACCAATGCCGCTCTTGAGTTTGCAGTAAACACTCTTCAAGTAGGTTGAATCTTAATTTTGGGTTTGTCTGAAAAATCAATATGCATATTTATATGGATGATTTTCAGGTTGAGAATATATTAGTCATTGGCCACAGTAGCTGCGCAGGAATCCAGACCCTTATGACAATGCAAGACGACGGCGCTTCGAGGTTTGTTAACAATTTCTATTTTTCTTATGTAATCATATGGTGGTTTCAGGTCATCAATTTATTTTTTTCCTGCTTTTTATTTCAGTAGCTTTGCTCATAGTTGGGTTGTGAATGCCAAAGTTGCTAAACTAAGAACAAAAGCTGTTGCCCAGCACCTTAGCTTTGATCAACAATGCAAACACTGTGAAAAGGTACCCTATTAATTATGTTCTCTCTTATTCCTTCTATTTGTTGATGGGAATATGGTAGGGATATAACTCAACTCAACGGTAGAATCTCACATTAATTTAGCGAACATCATTAGTTCGAGCTCAAAATTTAATAATTTATTTTTATTATATAACAGGAATCAATTAATCGTTCGTTATTGAACTTGAGGACATACCCATGGATTGAAGACAAAGCAAAGAAAGAGTTGCTCTCTCTTCATGGAGGATATTATGATTTCTTGAGCTGTACATTTGAAAAATGGACTCTTGATTTCAACGGTAGCTGCCCAGATAGAGGCTTGTACTTAGTCAAAGATCAAACACTTTGGTGCTGAATGTTGATCAACCAAGCTCATGGATTTAAATAATTTTTTGGTGTATTCGAAAAATTATGTAATTGTGTGTTCAAATGAAGAAGGCTTATGTAGTATGTAGATAGGCCGGGTTGTAGCGAAACATCATCCACACACATGTATGTTATATATGTATATCTTTGTTTCTTTTTCAATTTTTGTATATCTCTTCACTCATAAGTAAATCCCTCATTCTCTATAGAATATCATTGCACAATTAAAAGGGGACTAGCTGGTGGCGAGCACAGTCCATCTTTTCAAAGATTCGTCACCAACAAGAATAAAAAATAAGATGAACCAGATGCATACCAGATCCGGATATGTCTAATTCACATAGTTGTTGAACTATTATTATCTGATTTATATTATATAAGTATTGTCTCAATACTATAAAATACTCTATTTCTTAACATTTGATTTTTTTTTTTTATACCTTTCCCTGCTATCATACATCATTACTTAAACAACATGAACAACATATAAGAGATGCGAGGTTGCTTGAACTAACCACATAAACCTAAATATGGACCTACAACTTAACTATATATTTTGAGAGGGAAATCAATTTGATTTGAATTCAAAATGTGGCAGTTTTATGATGAACTGCCTCAAAATGGTTTTGTGATAGGTATAGTTGTTTTTGAGGGTTCTCCATATATAGAGATCATGGTCCCTCTTCTCCAACAATCTGAATCTGAATACACTTGTCCTATACCAAGTAAGAATTTATAATAGTTTGTGAGAAGAGATCACCAATCTCTTGCATAAGGACATCATGGATCAGCCTTCTTCGATGGCTTCAATGACAAGTAAGTCTTGAACCTTGCTTGTTCGCGATCCTAACTCTATGTTTGTTTAATGGAATGTGTTACAAGACATGATTGCATGATTCTGTGTTTGGTTTACATCATCAAAATCTAACAATTGGTAGCGCAGGTTAATTATGATTAAGTTCATTCTAATCTTGTTTTCTTCGATTTCAACTTCTGCTTCTTGTTTTAGATGATTCCACTGTGTGTAGTTGTAATTGGTTGTTGTTCATATATCGATCTGATTGTTTACAAGATACATTTACACTACAAGTTGAGATTGATCTCTGAAAACACCCTTGATCTATGTTCAAAATTTTAAGTAACTGTGATAATTGTTAAGAACAAACCTAAAATCGACTGAGGGTTATTTCCTTGAATCTGAGTTTTTTTTAATTCCAAATTAGAAACAAGGAATTTATAGATAAAGTTCAAGTATGTTTCAATGCATTCTTGACGTTTTGATCCTCTGTTCAAATCTGAATTTTGAACCAATTATGATGTTTGGTTTTCCGTGTTGATAGGATATTTTATGTTGAATGTCAAAGTGTTAAACATAAAATGTAGACCCTAAACACAATTCGAGAAAACTAATATAATGGATACTTAGAGTTGACAAGTAGAACAACTCCCAAGGGAAATGTCTCACTTGGTTTTCTGAGTTTTCTAATGCATAGAGGGTCATGCATTACTTGTTCAAAATAAGAATGTTTGCAGTCAAAGCTGTTATAATCTGTTTTGACAAGTCTTTTATGCTTTGCTATGCAATTCTAAGATTCATGATGATGATTTAGAAATCATTTATCCGAATGTATGATTGTTCTATAATTTTAGAAAGTGACTGAAGGATGTCACCAATCTGAATTCTCAAAACCCCATTGTTTTTTCCGTTATAGACATGAGCATGTTGAATCTTGTCAACATTTAAAAGCTGAATGGTACTAACTTCAAGGATTGGAAGCAGAAATTGATGATGCACTTGGGAATGCTGCAGTTTGATATTGCATTCAAAATTGCAAGATTGTGGCTTATCAACTTGGTCGTCATCACTAGCGCCAATCACACGCCGTCCTGCCGGTGCTGCGACTCACATCACTGTCTCACCTCCAATCTTCTTTATCGAATACGAGGAGGATATGTGCTTTTTTCTTTTTCTTTTTGTTGCTTTTACACTTATTATTGGTTGGGCTAAAAAAAAACAACAACTTGGGCCATCATCATTTGGGCCGATCAGAACATGGGCGTTGACGGGCCTAGCAAACAAAATTATAAGTAGTAGTCCACACAGCCAGGACATCCACCTTCAAAAAATGGGCTTTCTCGATTTCCTGCTATATTTCACTCTCTATGGTGGAGAACATGAGGAAACCATAGACCATCGCTTTCCATGAGCCACACATGCCGATTAATGCATGATGGAATCATATCCTCTTCCCACGAAGAGTCTACCAAAATTCAGCAATGGGGACTAAGGGACTTCAGTTCTTCCTCCTCCATACTCTACTTAGTAGACATAACCCCTATAGGTCAGCACCACCTTCATTTTATCAAAGCACTTGTTGACATTCTGCTTAGCTCCCAGGGGCTAAGTTCTCAGCACACCGCTATTCTCCACCAACTATGCTTTTCAACAACTTTTGTCACCAGTATGGGCACACTATCACATTCCCCATGATAGCCATACAATTCATTTAGAGTCACACATCAGACCTTGTGATGAGACTCTATGAGACCGGTGTGCTCACATCATTGCTAGTGCCAAGAGAGCATCATACATGCAACATTGCCTTTCGATACATCTACATCATCATGCAGCATCATTTCACTTATTCTTGTGCTCACGCACTCATTCATGTGCTCAGCACTCATTCATGTGCTCAACACTCATTCATGTGCTCAGACACTCATTCATGTGCTCAGGAATTCATTCATATACTCTAGTATTGATTACTCCTTCAGGGAAGTGCGCTCCAATCGGCAAACACTCCACGTAGCTACCGATCAGAAGTAGTACTTGGCTCTTTTAGGGGAGGGCGCACCAATCGGCAAACGCTCCACATAGCTACCAATTGGGCATAATACATAACTCTTTCAAGGGAGGGTGCTCTAATCGAAAAACGCTCCATGTAGTTACCGATCAAACGCATCGAGCTACCCTATCAGATTTATGCTCCGATCAGCATGTAGGAACATTGCTACTAATTAAGAGCATCATTTGAGGTTCTTTGTAGCTCCGACTAGCAAGTAGATACATTACGACTAGTCGTCAACTTCATTTGAGGTACCCTTTTAGATTTATACTTCGATTGGCAAGCAGGAACATTGTGACCAATCAGAAGCATCATTTGAGGTGCTTTATAGCTTCGACCAGCAAGCAGGTACATTGCGATCAGTCGACAGTTTCATTCAAGGTATCCTCTCATATTTATGCCCAGATTGGAAAGTAAGAACATTACGACCGATTGGAAACATCATTTGAGGTGCATTGTAGCTCCGACTGGCAAGCAGGTACCTTACGACTAGTCAACAGCTTCATTCAAGGTGCCCTCTCATATTTATATTCTGATGGGCAACCAGGAACATTACGACCGGTCAGGAGCATCCTTTGAGGTGCTTCTAAGCTCTGATCAGCGAGCAGGCATTACGACCGATCAAAAGTTTCATTTGAGTTACCCCATCAAAAATATCCTCTGATCGGTAAACGTTCCACATAGCTACCAATTGGACGCATCAAGATTCTCAAATATACACTCTATTAGTAGAAGCTACTAGTAGATAGTGTAGTTGGTTTCCATTTGCGACCAATAACCTTTCTTCCGATGAAAATGATCGTGAGACAAGTAGACAAGATTAGCTTGCAATATTCTTTTCTATACCCTTTTCAAGGACTTTAATAATTTCCTTTCCAGTATAGTCCAAGTTCAATTATTTTCCATGATATTCAGGTTAGTAAAGTTGTTATTTCAATAGTCAGGTGGTCAGAGGTGTCACGACCCGACCCATCTAGCATTATATTGTCCGCTTTGAGCCCAGCCCTCACGGTTTTGTTTCTGGGAACTCACGTGCAACTTCCCAGTAGGTCACCCATCCTAGGATTGCACCAGCCTCAACTTGCTTAACTTTGGAGTTCCAACCAAACTCAAAGCTAGTGAGCACCCAAAAGGTCTCATGCTAGATAGATACGTGCCCACACATATAAGGCACTTCACATTTCTCTCCCTGAGCGATGTAGGATTGTTCACTGTTCTTCCCAAGGCACGAGTCTTATTGACAGGACCCCGTTCCAACTGGACGTAAAAAACTGTGCCCGATCCTGCTCCCGTCTGACAAGTCAACCAAAGGCCCAAAACTACCCTTCAGTGCTTGCCAGACAAGGGATGTTTGCGCTGATTTCTGCTCCTGCCACTGCCTCATGATCAGTCCCGAACGTCGTACCACGGCCTGGAGGGTCACAAAACAAAAAAGGTGTGAGTGGACAAAAATGACCTCTTATAAAACATTTGCCAAAATACATCTTACCCTCCAGTTTTCACAAACTTGCATGCATATCGTAAAACATGAGTAATAGTATGAAATCATTCAAGTATGAACAGTGGACCGATAAAATCAAAAAATATTTTCCCATGGTCCGTAAAACTCATGTTCACCAAATCAGTTCATGTTATAAAACATCAAATCCCGGCTCTCAGGCCAAAACATGTGAAAACATAATCACCTGGCCACAAAGACCAAAAACCCGTACTCAATACCAGTACGTCATCACAAACAACATCAATCAGCACTAATCACAAGTGCACAATAAATATATCAATCCAATCAGTCTGTACTACTCACAAGTGCACAAACTATCACAATCACATATGCACTACTCATAAGTGCTCAATCAATCAAACTGCACTACTCACAAGTGCTGCACTACGCGTAGGCCAATATCTAGCCACACTCTCGGGAACAGACACCTCTGGGCTCAACCCTCGGGCTCAGTCACATCTGGGCGAACACATCCCCAGGCTTAGACCCATCCGAGTGGTACATCCAGGCTCAATCACATCCGAGAAGCTGACTACCATAGGATCAACTCCCGATCCTACAATCACATCCCCCAAGCTCCGGTCGTCTGGGTAATCCCCCCAAGCTCCGACCGTTTGGGCATTTCACAATCACAATGAAAACCATCTCGGGAATTACATCCCAAAATATTTCAATCAAATCTTGTCTTCATACAAAGTCAAGATCATTTCCGACTGGGTCTCAAGCCCCAAAATACCATTTACACATAAACCGTTAAAATCACATTTTCCAACAATAAAATAATCCAGAAATCATCATTGACTTACCAACTAAGTCCAAATATCATTTTAGAAATCCTTTTGACTCCGGGCCTAGCCCAAAACATCATTTGTACGTTCCTCGTAAAACGTGCCCGAAAGACTGTTTAAAATAATCATAAAATCACAAGAAATCATTAATTTCATCAAATTCACAAGTGACTCCAAAACCGAGTCAAAATCACTATTCACTTGGGTTCTCACGCCCAAATATCATTTTCACGCAAATCCATGCGTTGCAATCTCCGTTGCCATTTTCACGTAAATCCACGAAATTGACTCTTGACTCATTCCCGAGTCATAACATCATTATTCAATCCATGACTCGTAATCCGAGTCCAAACATTATTTTTAATCAAATTCAATACTGGACTCATAACCCGAGTCCAAACATCATTTTTAACCAAATTCATAATTTCTCGAAAATCGTGTCAAATATAATAATATAATAATCCATAAAATCGAGAAATCACCGGATTGAAACATCAATCATGCCAAAGCATATAAAATCATATAATAAGGCATTTAAAATCATATGTGCATGCATCACGGTTAGAAAACAAAGTCCACTCACACACACCGTCCAAAACGGTCCGTTTCCGAGCTGCACGTTTTTCCGTAAATTCTGGAAATCACAAATCCTGTCCAAAATCATTGTAGAGGGTTACTAACATCTCAAAGTACTTCATATAATTTTCCCCAATTTTTCCGGAATTTAAATACGTATTTTTTAACGTAAAACAAAACTTCGGATACGCGAAACATTAATGAAACGATATCTGATTTCCTCGAAACCAGCGTCAAAATGTTCGTTACAATGAAAGCATTCAAAGTCATGTTGACCTCACCTTGAAACTAGGTTGTACGCGCCCTCACGCGCCGCCGTGAGTGGCTGCGCGTGAAACCCACGCGCCTGCTACAGTAACCGTCGTCCTCACCCGTTTAACTGATAAACGGGTCCTGCAACCCGCGAGACGACCCGGTTCAAATCCTATCAATTCGACACCGTTTTCATCAATTGAACATTCACACAGCTTCGTTATAAGTCTAATTAGAGATCTGTTACATCAATTACACGAAACCATACCTTAAACCTTAAGATCAAAGATGATCATCCGAAGAACATTCCAACCTTGTTCAACATTCGAAGTCCTTCAATGTCACACGATTTCCTTCAATTGATGTAACCAGAAGCTTCAATGGACTCAGTTAAACACTTTCCCCAACTCAATTGCATCAATCCAAGCCTCAATTCCCTCGACTCAAGCTCGAAATTTCTGCAACTACAGTCCTTCTGTTCTACCTCAAATGAACCTCAATTCTCTTCGCTCTTTCGATGTAAATGATCGTGGCAATCCCAGAAGACTAAAATTAATCTCCATTTTGATCGTCACGGCTCAATTCTTGCAATTCGAATTTCCCCCCTAATTTTCTGTAATTTTCTGAAATTCGAATTCCAGTTCCTCAGCTCTCAATCACTCCCTCGTGTTTCCCTGTTAATTCAGTCCCACAAATCTCACAATTCTCACTCAAAACCGGCAGTGGAAGGGAGCTCAATTCTCTCAATTCTGATTTCCCCCAAATGTGCACGGTTTGAAGAACATAGAAGATTAATGGAGGAATTAAAAATAATTAAGTTTAATTAATTAATAAAACATCATAATTGTGTCTTCCCTAAAACATGGATCTGTGTTTAGGCCTCAATTTAAGGGATGAGTGACACTTGTCACTCATCCAGGTGTGTTCAGTCACCGGGTACTGTTCATAATAAAATAATATTTTAATCCCGATTCGTTCGGTTAATCGAGTCCGTTCCCGTGACCATAACTTCGTCGTCGAATCTCCAATTTTGGCATGCCGCCTGTCGTTGGATTCGTATCGACGAGACCTACGTAACAGTCCTTGGCCCTCGTCCATTGGACTTTCTGGGTCAAAAGGCAACATTTGGCCCCTTTTCAGCCACATTACCAAAATACCCCTCAACTTCCGAACGTCATAATTTTCACCTCGAATGTCGGAATCGAACGTGCCACCTGTCTATGAACTCGTGACGTCCCGAACTACGTCACAGTCATCGGTCAAAGTCTGTTTGACCGCCCAAACTAAAAGTCAACATTTTTCCCACGCCAAGGGCAAAACGGTCATTTTGCACAATTCGTCCGATTTCACTCAACTAATCCCCGATTAGTCATTCTAACTAATATTTAATCCCGATACTCGGGACGGGTCATTACACTTACAATCTACCTCCTTAAAAGAATTTTTTCCTCGAAATTCACAATCAAGGATCAAAACAAACACACAATTAACCGTCATCATGAAACTGGCACGTCACAAATACACACAATACATGCAAACATATCGTATATATACACAATTCAATTTCACAACTCACAACTATTACAAGGCCTACACCTATTCTAGGCTCATCTACTCGTCTCATCACCAAGCCGTGTACGGGGTTCGCATCTCAGAGGCATGAAATCAACAACTCAACAAAACCTGGCTCTAATACCATTTTGTCACGACTCGACTCATCTAGCACGATATTGTTCGTTTTGGGCCCAGCCCTCACGGTTTTGTTTCTAGGAACTCACGTGTAACTTTCCAGTAAGGCACTCTTCCTGGGATTGCACCAGCCTCAACTTACTTAACATTGGAGTTCCAACCAAACTCATAGTCAGTGAGCTCCCAAAAGGCCTCATCCTAGTCACGGCCCGACCCGTCTAGCGTTATATTGTCCGCTTTAGGCCTAACCCTCACAGTTTTGTTTCTAGGAATTCACATACAACTTCCAGTAGGTCACCCATCTTGAGATTGCACCAGCCCAAATTCGCTTAACTTTGGAGTTCCAAAGGAATCTAAAGCTAGTAAGCTCCCAAAAGGTCTCGTGCTAGATAGATACATGCCCACACATATAAGGCACTTCACATTTCCCTCCCCGAGCGATGTGGGATTGTTCACCGTTCTTCCCAAGACACGGGTCTTACAATCCACCCCCCTTGTGGCCTAGCGTCCTCACTGGCACACTTCCGATCGGGGTACAACTCTGATACCATTCTGTCACGACCCGACCCATCTAGCAAGATATTGTCCGCTTTGGGCCTAGCCTTCACGATTTTGTTTCTAGGAACTCACGTGCAGCTTCTCAGTAGGTCACCAATCCTGAGATTGTACCAACCCAAACTCTCTTAACTTTGGAGTTCTCAAGGATTCCAAAGCTAGTGAGCTCCCAAAAGGCCCCATTCTAGATAGATATGTGCCTACACATATAAGGTACTTCACCTTTACCTCCCCGAGCAATGTGGGATTGTTTATCGTTCTTCCCAAGATACGGGGTTTACAATTCACCCCCTTGGGGTCCAGCGTCTTTGCCGGCACACTTCCAGTCGGAGTCCAACTTTGATACCATTTTGTCACAACCCAACCCATCTAGCACGATATTGTCCACTTTGGGCCAAGCCCTCACGGTTTTGTTTCTGGGAACTCACGTACAAATTCCCAGTAGGTCACCCATCCTAGGATTGCACCAGCCCAAATTCCCAGCGGAATCCAAAGCTAGTGAGCTCCCAAAAGCCCTCATGCTAAATAGATACGTGTCCACACATATAAGACACTTCACATTTCCCTCTCCTAACGTGTAGGATTGTTTACCATTCTTCCTAAGACACACATCTTACAAGAGGTCCCAAGTTCCCTCAAGTCAGAATCGAAGCATCAGACCAATGCTCAAGGATGGTATCCATCCCGACTTAGACAATCGTGGACCACACTTCAATGGTGTATCCCGAGAACCAATTGCTACTTAAGAAAATCTGGTTTTGTATTGAGATGGAAATGGAAGTACAAATACTAGAATGTAAAAGTACTAGAATTGAACTGAGAAAAAACTGAAATTACAAGTGCATAAAAGTAATTATTTCCTTCACATTCAAGCTCTTACCAGGAGAAAATTCTAGAAATCATCAACTAAAATGAATATCAGTTAGAAGTGATGTCATAGGAGGGTAGAGCATTCAAAGACAAAGGTGAGACATCAAAGGAGAGGTTTAGACACCTTAGTGACTAGCCATGAGTTGATAGTTGAAGTGACTTTCAGTGAATCAGTAGTCGGGATAGCTTTCCATGAATTGGTAGTCAATATGACTTTTAGCTTTCCATGAATTGGTAGTCAATATGAGTTTATAAACCTGTAGTCAAAATAATTAACCTTTATGACAATATTTAGTAAGAAAAGGTTAATCTCTACAAGCCTTAATGATCGTCCATGAGCTGGCAATCCGAATGAGGTTAAGCCTTATGAAAATACTTAGTTAGAAAGAAGGATAGTGCAGGAGATGAAGTTAACCATTATGACGATGATGCTAGAGTGGGTAAGAAAGATAGTTAGGTGTTTGCATAAATGCCTTGAGGGGATGAGAAGAGAAACTGCATCTTGATTTCATAGGTTGTAAGAAGCAGGTTTTACCACAAGAGCCAGTTTTTTTAAACCATGAAACCTGGTTAGGTGTTCATAAGTTCAGACATTGATGGAAATCAATTTGCTGAGTTTGATTGGTCAATTATCGGACCTTTGAGAAGCTGGTTACTTCTATTTTTATATACAATAAGGAGGCTAACTAAGTTGTTAAGCTACGCCTTTGGTGGGTCCCACACTACCATTTATTCGTTTGGAAACCTCCTATTTGCCTTCAAATTCTTTGTATGTGTTAGAACCGCTCATATCTTTCTTCCTTTTCATGTTCCAAGAGGGTGTTCGGGCTGGATTCTCTTTGGTTTGAGCCTTTAATTCCTTCAAGCCATCATGTAACGACTCGTCCCAAAATTTCATGATTATCGAGATTTAATTGAGGATTATCAGGACTAATTAGGATTAGTCGAGGTGAAATGATGATTTTTCCCCTAAAAGGGAAAAATGTTGACTTTTGACCCAAGATGCCAATTGCATGTGGAACGAGGTCCATTACGTAGATCGAGGGATTACGAGTACGCAGACAGGTAGCACGTCAAATTTGGACGTCTTATGGGAAAGTTAATGGCCATAGAACGTTCGATTGGATTTTTGGTGACACCTTTTACGAGGAAGTTAACTTTTTGTGTTTTTAGTGAGACCCAAAACATCTTTGTAAGGACCATAAGATGAGTGACAAGTGTCACTCACCCAATGGCCCTCACTTCCACATACATGCATTTGCACTTCCCTTCCCTTTTTGTTTCAAACATACCCGAAACCCACCCTCACCATCTTCTTCATGGACTCCAGCACAAAGTGCTAGTTGAGAGAGAGATCGAAAGTGAGGTTGAGCGAATGAGGTAAAGGTGGAGGACGGCGGAGGCACAAAGGGGCTGGCTGGAACCAAACCCAAGTAAAAACCCTTGACCCATTAAGGTTGAATTTCTGGGGTTTGGAGTTTTGGTTATTAGAATAGGAAACTAAAGCCATGTTCTTGTTCTTCGAGCTTGTACGAGTCCACAAGGACAAAAAAGAGACAGAAAGGACGTAGGAATGATCTCGGGTGGAGGTTTAAACTTTGGTCGTGAGCTTCGACCTTGGGTTGACATTTTTCAGGTGTGTTCTCTCTATTTTCTAGCCAAAAGAATGTTTCTGGGTGAAAGACAATCAAATTAGTGAAAGAATGGCAAAAAACGGAGTTGAGATAAGGGAGAACGAACCAGATCTGGTAGTTGGGTCGGATAACCCGTTATGGGGTCACGGGTCGACCCAACTGGAGGTTGACGATGATGACGTGGTAATCCACGTCATCTTGTCAGGCCACGTAGCGAACTAGGTGGTGATAGGTGGCAAGGTGTCAGGTCCAGTTAGCATTGACGTGGTAGTGCCATGTCAGCATTGTCAGACCATGTGAACCAATCGGTTAGTGCCATGTGGCAACATGTCAGAGTTGACAGAGTGACATGGCAGTACACGTGGCAGTGATGATGTCACCATGACATTATCATGTGACACGTGTCAAACGGCGCCACGTGGCACCAGTTAGGGGGTGCCACGTGGCAGTTGTTAGATGTCAGGTAGGGCTGACGTCAGCATTGACCAGTGTGAGGGTTTAGGGCATAAATTTTGAGGTTAAATTGATCTTATTCGAAAGGTTTCGACATTTTGAATCCAATGGTGGTGGTTTTAGGTCGATCGAAGATCGTTTAGTTGGTGTGTTTGGAGGTTTTTCTCCTTAAGAAACGTGTTCGGGACGCATTTTACGTTCCGGGGTTTTTGAGGGTTTATTGTATGGAATTATATGGATTGTTAGTGACCCTCGGGTGTGATCTGGATAGGCCCGGATGTTCCAGAAGCTTTAGATTGGCTTACAGCACGGGTTTTGAGCGCATCGTGGACCGTATGTGAGTTGACATTTGTTTATAAATATGGTGAATGCATAAATGTTTTAAATGTCTTATGATCATGATTTGAAATGCGGATTACATAATGATATGAGTATGATTGTTGATCATTTTCGTGGAAAATGTTATTGTGCAAGTATTTCGAGATTTATGTTTTATGTTATACTTTGGTCTTAAGCCGAGTTTTCTACGTGCTTACGATTTCACTAAAGGTTATTTGAATAGTGATTTGAATGATGGTTTGGAAATGAAAGGTTTACATTATGTGTTGAATATTGGGATCTGAAATGGTTTTGGGATTTATGAAATGATGTTTTGGGCTTTAGACCCTATTGGAAAGATATGTGACTCTGAGTGTGAGTCCATGTGAATTGAAAGAAATGATGTGATTTATGAAATGAGTGTTGGACACTTTTTTAAGATGATATGTGGAAACTATGTATTGGGTTGAGACCCTACGTGAAACAGATGATTTGATTTGAAAGCAAAATGTTTGTGAAAATGCGTTTTTGAGATTTGATAAATGTTTTCACTAAGACCATCCTCTTGATATTGATGTGATTTCTCTTGTGAATGCGTTTCTCCGGAAAGGGACTCCGATTGTGAATGTGTTTCCCTGGAGCGGTCCTTATGACATGTTGCTCGCCTCCGGGATGCGATGTGTCAGGGCCCACCCCTAATCCCCCGGGATTAAGGGTTAAACCCCGCTCCCGTCTGACTTGCGTATGACACAAGGGCCAAACTGACGTCTAGCCTCCGTGTAACACGTAAATCGGACAAGGGAGTTCCGACCCGACCTTCCAGAAACTTCCGAACTTTCCAGAGTGCACAGAGTCTACTGTGGATTGTACGTATGATGTCTCCGTCTCTCTCTCGACTAACAGCCCGCACTGCAACAACCTGGAGGGTATCGAAAACACAAAAAGATTGTGAGTGGACAAAAATAAAGTTTAAGTTCAAAAACAGTTATCGGAAAACACATACATTTATACCCTCCGTTTTAAAACCAATGCATGCATATAAATTTTCTATCATAAAACCATGTACGAAAAATCAAACACATTTCTTCTTTTCTCCATTCCCGGGCCTCGGCCCAAAACCACCAAAAACCTTCCATCCGGGCCACTGCCCAAAACATCATGATCAAGTCTCAATGAAAAACCACACACATTTAAAGCTAAATTCTCATCCATCAAACCTGCTGGATCTATCTGAGTCTTTAAACTCCCGAGTCTTTAAACTCAATCCAGGCCTCAATAATATCCGAGTCTTTAAACTCCCGAGTCTTTAAACTCAACAGGCCTACGGGGGAAATATCAATATATTCGAGTCTTTAAACTCCCGAGTCTTTAAACTCAATCCGGGCCCGTCCCCCGTCAAATATAATCCGGGTCTTTAAACCCAATAACCAGATCCAGCAAATTCAATCCAAACCATTTGAAAACCGTTTCTAAATCCACATCCAAACCCGAATCCGAAATCACTGGTCTGATGCCCTTCCGGCATCCAGAACCGTTATTCCGAATCCAAATCCAGAACTCACATCCATTTCCTTTCCAGATTCGAGTCCGCAACCATCATTCCGTAAGCCAGCATCCGGAATAACCATTCCGAACCCTAACCCGAAAGTCCAATTCAAGTCTCAAATCGACTCCCGAATCATCATCCGGAAATCCGATTCAAAACCCGAAGTCACTTTTCTCAAAACCATTTTAAACTGGGCCCTAAGCCCGAAAATACTTTCCAAAATCCTTTTAATTTCTTTGAAATCCAACCGTATTTCAAATCCCGAATTCAACCGTTAAAACCAGTTTCAAATCACGATAGTTACTAAAACCTCGTAAAACGTGAAAACCGTCATTTCCTAGAAAAACGTCCAAAAACCATAAACCATCACAATCATAAATCCAATCATAGAATCACGTATAGAAAACATATAAAAACATATATGCATGCATCAAGAGTTAGAAAGCAAAGTCCACTCACAGACTATTTCAACGTCGCCTCGTTACTCGCACACTTACGCCGTCTCCGGCCATTCGCTCTCCTCGGCTTTCTCGAACCTGTCCAAATCCCAATATAAAGTCACTAACTACTTCAAGATACTCATACTAAAGCATCTTAATTTTCCCGTATTTTTAACTATTTTTAACTGAGCCCTAAAACCTTCGGACAGCCCGAAACATATCGAGTCGATGTCCGATTAACTCGAAACCAGTACTAACATGTTCGTTACAGCGATTAGACTAAAAACCATGTTGAACACTTCCCCGGGTTCTGCCTCACGCGCCCTCACGCGCCGCCCAAAGGGGCTGCGCGTGGGAGCCACGCGCCCAACACAGTGTCATCGTCTTTCCTGGGAAAACTCGGTCCAACCGGTTTGGTTCAGCCGGTTCAGCCGTGAACCGGCGTTCACGATTTTCAACCAGTTTCCATCCATTTTTAATCCCGTTGAGTCCCTTAGTTTCTTCCCATCCTCCTTAATCTATTCCCCACCTGAAAACCCAACATCGAAGCCCCTAGCTCGTCGACTTCAAGTTCGAAGAAATTTACCCGAAACCCCTGTTTCGGTTCCCAGCTAATCAAACACTCCCCCATCACGACATCAAGCTTATTCGACTCCTAGGGACCTCCTGAGTCTCATAGCACCCACCAAAAGCCTCGATTCGTACCCAAAACCCACAACTTTTGATTTTAACCAAACTGGGAAAACAGAGGACCGTGGACAATTACCTGTCTTCTGACCACCGCCGTGCACGCCGCTGTGCTCCTCCCGATTCACAAAGCTCCGCTCAGGTCCCTGAACACTTTCACCCGTCCAATTTTTGAAGATTGATCGATCGGGGTGCACAACCGTGCACAAAACCCCAGCCCTGTTTCTCTGGTTCTTCCACACTTCTCACACACCTCACACACTCACCCAGTTTCTGCAATTCACTCAATTCAACCCTCAAGCTCACCCTCTGTTTTTCCCCCCTTCGACTAAACACAACCACACGGCACAGTTTAAACACAACCGTGCACGGCCTAGAACCCACTAGAGCCCTGCCACATGTCACAATCCTCTCCCTTTTCACACAAAAATCTCCTCTCTGCCCTGGAAAAGTGTCCCAATCCGGTTGCACCCTGCCCAACCAGCCAAAAGACCAAAATGCCCTTCCTTTTAAGTCAAATTTACGATTTTGTCCTCAACCTTTCTAGACCCGTAACTCACGCATCATAAGTCCAATGAATACGTGCTGCCTGTCATCGAACTCAGGACGATGAGATCTACCAAAAAGTCCTAGGTCAACGTGTCAAAACCCGATCGTACGAAAAGTCAACTTTTTCCCTAGTTTAGCCAAATTACGGTTATGCCCTCAACCTTCCGAACATCATAACTTCCTCCTCGGATGTCGGAATCGGGCGTGCCATCTGCCTACGGATTCGTGACATCCTAAACTACGTCCTGGTCATCGGTCAATACCCCATTGACCTCCCGAACTAAAAGTCAACATTTTTCCCGAACTAGGGGCAAAATCGTCATTCTAGGCTAACGACATTATCGGGACCAACTAACCCCCGATTAAGCTCCCTAATCTCGTCTTAATCACGGTCTTAACCCTACTTTCCGGGACGGGTCGTTACACGATGTGTCCCCTCCCCCCCCCCCCCAATTGAGTGGTCACGATGCACTGCTTGTTGACGAGCAGCCGTGGAAGGCTCGGATCATGAGTGCTTATGTATGATATCGATTGTTGATTTGTTCATGACGATATGAAAGTCTGCCATTTATTTGTTCACGACGACGTGCTCGGACGTGAGCTATCCTGAAGCTTATTGTCACGCGTTGCACATATGACGTGACTGATGATGATATGAGATGAGACATGTGTGGGATATGAGGATTGGTCATGTTTTCGAGCATTTCTTTATGTTCATATTTTTTCACATATTTTGGTTTGAAAATAAATATGATTTGATTTTAAGAAAGCATTTGAGATTATATGTTTCTGATGCATGCATGCTTTTAATTGGAGGGTATAAATGTATTTTATGAAATGTATTTGAAACATGCTTATTTTGTCCACTCACAATTTTAAATGGTTTTTATACCTTTCAGGTTGATCATGGATGCAGGCTGTAGTAGAGACCGAGACATCACATGAAGCTACGTACTCTGGAAACCTTGTTTAGGTTACGGTATTAACCCTGGTCTGACACGTGGTATCAGACGGGAGCAGGTCATCCCACGTTAATCCTTAGGGATTAGAGATGAGACCTGTCACATCAACTTTGGCCCGATGGGATTTTTCCGAGTGTAAACTTTGCCCCCTTGAATTTGATATGTTTGTTGTAAAACAATTTAAATTCACACGATCACAATTTCGCCACTTCGTCAGTTCCATTTGTGTTTCTTTGCAGTTTAAGCCACAGTATCCTATAGCTCTACCATTCTTACTGCAAACCTATCGCTCTTCCCCATATTTATAAAAATCATTACTTCTAAAGTTGTTTCTTGATGAAAAGACATGAATGCTTCTTTTGATTCCTCCGCCTATCGCCATCATGTCTGTTAATGCAGAAATCGTCCGGCTTTATGAAGTTCCTTCTTGATCCCTACACACAAGAACGAAAATCAAACGGGGTTAAGGTTGAATCCCGGGGGGGAGGGGGGGGTGTGGTTCAACCGAAAATGCTCCGATACTTAAGTCAGTTTTCTATGAGAGAATAATCTGACATAGTGTTTGCAAGAGTTTTTAATTACCTTTAGAAGTGAGATGAAGTCTTCTATTTATAGTGAAGCTTTGAGAGTCACCGGAGCGTCTAATTGGTTGAAGGAAAAATTATTAAATAAGTGATTTTACCGAGTGTAATCACTTATTTATTAATGAATAAGTAATTCGTTGGGAAGTTATTTATTATTGGCTTTGATCTGATTAATTAATATATTTAGCTGGTAAATATATTGAATTAATGCGGAGATCGTAACATATTGATATCAATTTTACCAAGGGTAATATTGGTATTATGGGAATTGTTAGCCACGTAGCAGCTCCAAAATATTCCGCTAATTTATGGTTCCATAAATGCCCCCCACATCGATTAGGAATTCGAGGAATCCTAAGAGATGTAATTTTCTTGTGGTTCCAGTAAATTACGTCTTAATATTTATATGTGGGAGTAGGACTCTTCTTTCCCGGATGTAGCTGGAGATTGATTTTAATCTTGTCCCAAAAGGAATTTTTTGGGCTTGTGATCCTACTTTAAGTTGACTTTGCGAGCCCGATTTACTACTAGGGTTTGGTTAATTTTCTTTATTTAAATGAGGGCATGTGACCCTTATTTTTATAAAGAAAATCAAACTCTAATAGTGGTTTAGGGCTGAAGGAGTTCGTGTGACATCTCCGACCTGTCCTGGTGATTGGATTCTGCGCTACCATCTGTTGAGGTAGTAACCTCTTTTTGTTCCTTTATTATTTTTGTCTCTATCACTCTCAACTTCCTCAAGTCTAGAGAAAATAGTGCAGTGAGGGAATAAACATGTGGAACGAGTGGCAGGTAGAGAGGATTCAAATGGGAGAGCCATCTCTTGCGGCGCCAAGTTTTGGTTAGGATTGAGCGCGCTTGAGGGCTGGGGGCACAAGTGGGTATGTGGGCTGTAGGAGTTTGGCGCGTGTGAGAAGCAGTAGCTAGCTGCAGTTGGCACATAAGAAGACCAGGGACTGATGGTGACAACGACTGCGATTTGACTGATGGACAGGCGGGCCCCCTAGTGAACGGAAGACTGTCTGCCACTTCTTTATATATATCTTGATGTTGCTTTATATATATATATTTTCTTTCAATTTCTTTGAATGCAATATATATATATATATATAATAAAATATATTATATGTTTATATATTTTAATATATATAAATGAATATATATTATTTTGTTTAGTTTCAATCTTTTGCAGATTCTGAGAGTTGTGGATGTCTGATTGCAATGATTCAAGCGGTGATGCGCTCTACTCTTCGAGACGATCATTTCAAGATGTATGAAGGCATACTTTTGCTGTAGTCTTGAAGACCTCACTTTGTGGAGTACCATCTGGTGGCGTGTCCGAGACTTGTTAGAGCTTCCGACTTCAAGAGATAGCGGACTTGACATCAAGACGCTCCTCCAGTTGACATGCCTGTAGTACTTTGTGGATGGAAGAACTTAGCGCATCGACACACTTGTCATCTTCAAGTGCGGACGGAGCCAACATCAAGGCCTTCAACGGGGGAGGTGCAGCAGAATGCAAGGCGAGGTGCAACAGAGTGCAAGGCGAGGTGCAGTAGAGTGCAAGACGAGGTACAGTAGGGTGTAAGACGAGGTGCAGCAGAGTGAAAGACGAGGTTAGCAGAGTGTAAGGCGAGGTGCATCAGAGTGCAAGACGAGGTGCAGCAGAGTGCAAGGCGAGGTGCAGTAAAGTGCAAAACGAGGTGTAGTAGAGTGCAAGACGAGGCATGCTGTAAGTGCGAAGCGATGCATAGTGCAACTACAAGGTGATGCATGCTACAAGTGACGACCCGTCCCGAATTAGCGAGATTAATTAAGGATTAATGACGGATTAGCGAGACTAATTGGGGATTAGACGAGGATTAGCGGATGATCAGGGCGAAATGACAATTTTGCCCCTAGAATGGGCAAATCTTTGACTTTTCATTCAGGCGGTCAAATGGACTTTGGCCGATGACTGTGACATAGTTCGGGACATCAGGAGTTCATAGACAGGTGGCACGTTCGATTCCGACATTCGAGGAAGAAGTTATGATTTTCGGAAGTTCAGGGGCATTTTGGTAATTTAGTGGAAAATGAGCAAAGAGTTGACTTTTGACCCGAGATATCCGATGGCTGAGGGCCAAGGACCGTTACGTAGATTTAGATGATACAAATTTGTAGACAGGCGACACGTTGAATTCAGACGTTCGACGAAGAAGTTACGGTTCACGGAAGTCCGAAGGTACTATTGCATGAATTACGAAACAGATACTTTTGGAATTAAGTGGGGCCTAGATATTTGTCATTGGACCAATGGATGAGTCACAAGTGTCACCCATCCACTGGCCATCAGTTTCCCTTCATGCATATCCCTTCCCTCCATTCCATTAGATCATCTTCTTTGTTTTCAACCAAACCGATCTCACAACCCATTCCCTTAACCTTGTCAATCGACCATGAGCCAGTGGACTTGAGAGGGAGAGATAGAGGAGGCAGATGATGGCTAAGGGGTTGTCTGGACCTTCGTGCACGGCGGTGAAGGCCAAGAAAAACCTGATTGCTCTATAAGGCCCAAATGTCCTTTTATTTTGATTTCAACGTTAGGGATGCTTTTGGATGATTAGATGATTATTATTAGGTTGCTTAGGAAGTGTAGAGGAGGTTTTGGTGGCGGTTTAACGGCTGAGGAGCCGTGGGAGGAAAAATGGAAAACTGAACTGTGGGGTTCAAATCAAACCATTGGGATTTTAAGGGTATTCCTTAGGTTTAGGGATTGGAAATGATAGGAAATGAGGAAATAGGAAGAATGGAATTGAAAAGGGAAGAAACAGACCAAAAATGAAAGGTTTAGGGGTCTGAATCGGCCACGCTGGTTCGGCTGGACCGGCTGTACAGGACCGGCCGGTTCAGACCGGCCGCTGGAGCTGGAAGATGATATGCAGTGCTGGGCGTGTGAGGCCCACGCACAGGCCCTTCTTGGGGCGTTTGCGGGCACGTGAGCCCTTCTTTGGGGGGTGCGTGAAATCATCTTTTCGATGTAACAAACATTTTGGGACTGGTTTCGTGTCAATCGAACATCGTTTCGATATAGTTAGGGACGTCCGAAGGTTTAGGATTGGATTTAAAAATATTTAGGAAATCGGGAAAATCATGGGACTTCAATGAGAGGTTAATGAGGCTATTAGTAACCCTTTAAATTAATTTGGATAGGTTCGGGAATCCCGGAGGCGACGATGGGCCCGAGAAGAAGTTTTGGCACACGTATTGAGGTGCGGCTTCGGACGGTCTGTGAGTGGACTTGTTTTATGAATTTGATGCATGCATAAATGTTTTATAATTGTTGTAGAATATATTTTGTGATGACATGAGTGCATTTGTTTGTGGTAGCCTAGGATTTTCATATTTGCACGTATTACGAGATTTACCATTTTATACGATGCTTATACGTGCTAGGTTTTCAACGAGGGTTTCATAAATGGATTTTGGATTTGGAAATATGAACTCGGGCATGAGACCCATTTGATTTACGAACTCTCGGACTTGGAGTCCATTTGATTTGACGAGAAATCGGACCGAGGGTCCATTTGAGTTATACGATCGGACCGAGGGTCCATTTGAGTTATACGATCGGACCGAGGATCCCATTGGTTTATGATTCGAGCTTGAGGCCCATTTGGTTGTAATATCGGGCTAGAGGACCATTTGACTGTGGTATCGGACTAGAGTCCTAGTTGATTTTAACATCAGGCTTGAGTCCCAGTTCAGTTTGTGAAATGAGAATTCGGGCATGAGATCCTGTTGAATTGAGGATTTAGGCCGAGGCCTGTGAAACTGAATTTGAATTGGATTCGAGGAATCCTGTTGAGATGAATCGGGTATGAGACCCAGTTGAGAAATGTTTTGAGAAAGAAAGAAAGAGTTTTGAAAATGATTATGAACCCTCCATATGACTTATATGGTCTCCTCCAGACGTCGACCTGGAGAGTCACGATCCACAGACTAGAATGGGTATCCCCATAGGGATCCCATTCCAGAAGTGGGGGTTACAATTTATGATGTGGTCCCGGACCAGATTCTGGAGAGATGATCGGACTAGGTTCGAAGATAGAGCCTCCTAGATGGAGAATTCATGGGAGAAGACTCGGAGTGATACCCCGATAAGTGTGCACATTAGTATAGAGATGATATCGTGACATATATCGGGGATGTGTTCCCTAAGGGCTGTGTGCCCCGAGTTGGCATCTTCTCGGAAGTGTCACAGATGGGTTATACGTATTTTGATACGTATGAGGTTTTATAGGAAGTGATTTGGGGGTGATGACCCTGTGTTCCATGTTTCAGAAAGTGATTTGGGGCGTAGACCGCGTATTCGATGTTTTCGAAATGGTTTGGGGGCGGAGACCCCGAATGATATGTTTTGGAATTTCACTGAGAATGGTTTTGGGCTGGATCCCACGTGACGTGATTTGGGCTGAGTTCCCACATGTATTGTTTTATGGTTTTAAGGTTGTGATTTCGGGTTGGGGATCCAAATGGATATATGGTTCATGACGATTTATGGGGACCGGGCATGAACCCTTGAAAGGTTTTGAGAATGTTTTCAAGTGGTTTTATGAATGTTTGATAATTGGTTTTTGAATGCATGCATATGCTTTTAGTGAAGGGCATAAATGTCTTTTGTATGAAAATGTTTTTATTAAAATATTATTTTGTCCACTCACGACTTTTGATGTTTTAATACCCTTCAGGTTGATCGCAGATGTGGACTGTACCAGAGACGAGACATCACACTCCTCCTCCTACGATTTTGGCGTACTCTGGACGCCCCGGTGAGGGTTAGAGATGGAATTTTCCCTGGTCTGACACTTCGTGTCAGACGGGATCAGGCGCGTCCCACGTTAATCCCGGGGGATTTGGGACGGGTCCTGACAAAGTGGTATCAGAGCGTGGAGTACGCGCAGGTCGAGGATGTGATGTCTCTGAGGTCGTAATAGCCCGTTATCAACCTGATAGTTTGGGTATTGGTACGAGGATTTGGTAGAATCGAACCTTAGTTAGATGGTGTTTGGCACGTGATACGATAGTTAGAAGTTCAATTGGCATTGAATGCCATGTGTTTCAATGTTTGATCCCGAAGAGGATCAGTATTCTTTTGAATCCGACGGCTTAGAACCGTAACGTTACTGGTGAGTAGGATCCAGTGGACCAGTAGACATAGTATGACGACTTGAGAGTCGTGACCGCTCGACGGTAGGGTCGTGTCGGATAGAGGATGTACGGATTAATACTAGTGGTGGTCAGAGGTCAAGGTCGCCCACTATACGATGAGCCGTACGACTACAGTCACGACGGTTGGGAATAGAAACGTGTGATTCTATTCGGCGTGATGAACCATGTTTCGGTGTGTTGAATCCCTCCAGGATGTTGACTGGCAGGAGATGCTGGAGTAGTTGTGGTGTGACGTAGCGCTTGTGTAGTATTGGACCCGGAGTATGGCCAAGTTCTTGCGGAGGCCACCGGCTGTGAGCCGTAGAGCTACGAGAGGATGAGACCCTCACAGTGTGGTTATTGGTTGTTTGGGCACCAGTATCGGAGTACGACTACTCTTCGGAGTCGAGAGCGAGGGATCTATCGGGATGGTTGGGCTGCAGTGGGCAGTCGGATCTGTGATAACCTAATGGTGATTGATTGGACAAGTACCTGGAGTGTGGTACTTGTGATCGGATCCAGAGGTGGACCGATCGGTGGATGTTGTGTGTTGAGAGGTTGGTACCTACGGTGAGTTGACCACATGGATCAGAGTCTCGATAGCAGAGTGTTTCTGAGGTTGGCCTGCACGAGGTTGTGGAAGGTTCACGACCGAGTGCGATTACGGAAGGAGTTGAGCTTCAGGCGTTGGCTAGTGTGCCACGCTACCTTGGTAAGGTAACTGAGATGTGTGGTGATTGCTCGGCAGGAGTGAGGTCTTAGGATTGGTTTGATTCGCACTCCGTGACAGGACCCACCCCTAATACCCCGGGATTAAGGGCTAAGTCCTGCTCCCGTCTAACTTACGCATGACACAAAGGCTAAACTGGTGTTCAACCTCCATGTGATACATAAGTCGGACAAGGGATTTTTCAACGCATCCTTCCAACTCCCGGTGTAACGACCCGTCCCAAATTCCTAGATTAGATTAGTGACTAATCACGATTAGTGAGGCTAATCGGTGATTAGTTAGGCGAAATCGGACGAGATTCCGGAGAGATGATCAGACTAGGTTCGAATATAGAGCCTCCCAGATGGAAAATTCCTGGGAGAAGACTCGGAGTGAGACCCCGAGTAGTGTGCACACTAATATAGAGATGATATCATGACATATATCAAGGATGTGTTCCCTAGGGATTGTGTGCCTCGAGTTGGCATCTTCTCGAAAGTTCCGTGGATGGGTTATACGTATTTGATACGTATGAGGTTTTACAGAAAGTGATTTGGGGGCGGAGGCCCCGTGTTTCATGTTTCAGAAAGTGATTTGGGGTGGAGACCCCGTATTCGATCTTTTTGAAATGGTTTGGGGGTGAAAACCCCGTATGGTATGTTTTGGTATTTCACTGAGAATGGTTTTGGGCTAAGTCCCACGTGACATGATTTGGGCTGAGTTCCCACATGTATTGTTTTATGGTTTTAAGGTTGTGATTTCGGGTCGGGGATCCAAATGGATTTATGGTTCATGACGGTTTATGTGGACCGGGAATGAACCCTTGAAAGGTTTTGAGAATGTTTTCAAGTGGTTTTATGAATGTTTGATAATTGGTTTTTAAATGCATGCATATGCTTTTAGTGAAGGGCATAAATGTCTTTTGTATGAAAATGTTTTTATTAAAATATTATTTTGTCCACTCACGACATTTGATGTTTTAATGCCCTTCAGGTTGATCACGAATGCGGGCTGTAGCAGAGACGAGACATCACACTCTTCTTCCTACGATCCTAGCATACTCTGGACACCCCGGTGAGGGCTAGAGACAGAATTTTCCCTGGTCTGATACTCGTGGTAGATGGGATCAGGCGCGTCCCACTTTAATCACGGGGGATTTGAGACTGGTCCTGACACTACAAGTGCGAGGTGATGCTTGGTGCAACTATAAGGCGATGCATGCTACAAGTGCGGGGCGATGAGTCCCATCACTTGGAGTGCGATGTGTCATAATCCAGCAGAGTGCAATATAAGGTTAGAGCAGAAGGTGATGCACTAAATGGAACGAGGTTCTCTTTCCAAAGACTATACTCCTAGTGCTTGGTGGGTAGAAGAGCTCAACGTATGGACGGACTCGTCATCTTCAAGTGCGGGTGGAGCCAACATCAAGACCTTCAACGGGGGAGGTACGAAGCTCAATGACTTGAAGTGCGGCGTGTCAAAGCGAGGCGTGCTCCATCCTCAAAGAAAGGCTCCCATAACGTTAGGCGAAGTGCATGAGGTGCCATGAAGTAACTGGAGCTTTCCAAGGAGTTTCTTTGGATGACAGATGGCTTTCCAAAGACTTGACCTTCAAGGCCTTACTGAGCTCAAAATGGGGTGGTAACAAGGCGAAACATAGAATGGAGGATCGATCATGCCCCCTACAAAGCTTGAGACGTCGTACATCATCGCCTAATTGAAGGAAGAGAGCTTGGAGATGTCATCATCTAGACGCCGAAACTAAGCGGCGTGAAGACACATGACACCAAACCATTGTTTCATCTTGGAGTTGAAAGTCAAGATGCTTTATAGCCGTCGCCGAGTCAAGCAGTGGTGAAGTCACTTTTGTGAAGCCAACTATACCAAGTAGGCGATGTTGAGGAGGTTGCCTTTATTGTTTGAAGAACGTCATGGACGATGTGTCACTGGAAGTCCACGATGGGATGATTGAATATAACAGCCCGTCCCGGAAATTGAGATTAGATTAGTTATTAATGACGAATTAGTGAAGCTAATCGGTAATTAGTTGGGAGATTTCGAACGGACGGTGTGAAATGACAGTTTTGCCCTTGGAATTGGGTAAAATGTTGACTTTTTGTTCGGATGGTCAAATGGACGTTGACCGATGACTGTAACATAGTTCGGGACGTCACGAGTTCATAGACAGGTGGCAAGTCCGATTCCGACATTTGAGGGAAAAGTTATGATGTTCAGAAGTTGAAGGGTATTTTGGTAAATTGATTGAATAGGGGCAAAAGGTTGACTTTTCAAACGATATGAAATTTAGGAAGGTCTCGATGCCCTGAGTACAATAATAGGCGGCACGCCGTCATCGGACATCGGACAACAAAGTTACGGGTCAGGGAATATGAAGGGAAAAATGGTAATTTGTCCTAGTAGGGGCATTTTGGTCATTTCTATGCATAGGGATCTATGCCCAGCCAGTGTTGGACACCTGGCTGCCTGGGAAATTGTGCCCTTCAGATTAAGGACACTTGGCCTACACTGAAAGGTAATAGACCCTTCCCACCGCCTTTGGTTGTTTTCAAAAATCGTGTGTGGGTGCACGGTGAAGAACATAGTGGAAACAGAGGGTGAGAGTGAGACTCTGAACCAATTCCTTCTCCCTGACCTGTGGTGTGTGAAGAAAGGTGGAAGGGAAGTTGAGATACTGGTTGTGGTGGTACGGTGGCGCACGATGGTAAAGGTAAGGCCCAGAAATCGGAATTTCTTATTTGAATTCAAAAATGGACGTTCAACTTCTGGTGACTATTGATCCAATTGGTTGCTAAGGTGATGTTTGGGAGGTGGCTAGGAATGATTTGAGCTTGGAATTGGTTTCTTCCGTGGACGGTGGCTGTGGGAAACAGTGGAAGGTACGTTGAGGTACAAAAATGGAAAGTCACGATGTAGTGATTGTTGCTCATTCCTGATGTTTGGAACTGATTTCTAAGAGTGCCAGGGGATGATTGGGAGCAAAACCGTGGTCCATAGTGGTCTGTGATGGCTGGACAGAGGAGGAAAAAAAAAGGGTCGTATGATCATCGATCGGGAAGGTACTTTCCCACCTCGATTTTCATGTTTTCTGTAATTAGATCGATTAGAATTAATGGGACGAATTGAATGGTTTAAACAGGACAAAAATTGGATTGGAAATGGTGAAGAACCGCCTACGCCGGTTCTGTCGAACCAGGCTGGCTCGAACCGGTCTAAACCGGGTTGCCCGAGGTTGAAGACGATGAACAGTGTGGGTGCATGGCTCCCACGGGCAGCCCCTTTGGGCGGTGCTTGATGGGGCGTGGGGCCCCTTTTGGGAAAGTTTCCAACACCACTTTGAAAGTATTCGATATAACGAACATTTTGGCACTGGTTTCGAGTCTATCGGACATTGTCTCGATATGTTACAGGCCTCGGTTAAAAATAGTTAAAAATTCGGGAAAATTACGGGGCTTAAGTATGACCATTGTGAAGTAGTTAGTGACCTTATATTGGGATTTAGACAGGTTCGGGAAAGCTAGTGATAGTGAATTGGCCAAGAACGGCATAAGTACGCGCGTACCGAGGCGGCGGCGAAATGGTCTGTGAGTGGACTTTGCTTTCTAACTCTTGATGCATGCATACATGTTTTTATATGTTTTCTATACGTGATTCTATGATTTGGTTTATGATCTTGATGATTTACGGTTTTGCATGTATTTCGAGAAATTGACGTATTTGCACGTTTTACGAGATTTCGATTGATCTTGTGATTTGATCATGGTTTTAATGATTTGATTTTGGGATTTGAAACATGATTTGATTTCAAAGATTTTAAATGGATTTCAGAAAAGTGATTTTGGGCTTGGAGCCATATTTCTGAGATTTCGATAAACGAGCTTTCAGTTTTGAAATTAGATTTCGAAAATGAGATTTCGGATTTGGTTTTGAGACTTGGAGGAGGAAAATCTGGATTTGGGTTCGGGATGGTGGTTCCGGATGTCGGCTTATGGGATCATTGTTTCGAACTCGGATAAGGATTTTTGATGGTTTTCACTGTTGCTTGAAAAATGGTTTTGGGTTTAAAGACCCGGAAAAAGAAAAGAAAAAAACCGCTGGACCTGGTTTTGAGTTTAAAGACTCGGTTGATTGACGAGGGGAGGGCCCCGGATTGATATGTTTTGAGTTTAAAGACTCGGTATATGTTTTGAGTTTAAATACTCGGTTATGATACCCCCCGAGGCCTATTGATTATGTTTTGAGTTTAAAGACTCGTTGATATCCCGAGAAGGCCTAATTATTACGCATGGTTTTGAGTTTAAAAGACTCGGGCGCACTTGAGATCCAGCAACTCGCATACTTGATGTTTTTCATTGGTTTTCAGATGTTTTAGGCAGTGGCCTGGATGATTTGGATTTGAAGAGTTTTGGGACCGAGTTCCTGTACTTTGAGATTGATTTGTGGTTTTGGTCTGAGGCCCTGGTTTTGACTAACGGATTTGTGACAGGGCCCACCCCTAATCCCCCGGGATTAAGGGCTAAACCCTACTCCCATCTAACTTACGCATGACACAAAGGTTAAACAGACGTCCCATCTTCATGTGACACGTAAGTCGGACAAGGGATTGTCGATCGACTCATCCTCAAAGTATCCAAACTTCCGAGAGTGCGTCAAAACTACTGTGGATTTCGAGTGTGATGTCTCCGTCATTCTCGATCAACAGCCTGCACCGCAACAACCTGGAGGGTATCAAAAACACGAAAAGACTGTGAGTGGACAAAAGTAAAGAATAAGTTTAAAAACAATTAACAGAAAACACAATTACATTTATACCCTCCGTTTCAAATTTACTTTCTTTGAAATCAAATCATATTTCAAATCCTGAAATCAAATCATTAAAACCAGGTTCAAATCACAATATCCATCAACATCTCGTAAAACGTGAAATACCGTCATTTCCTCGAAAAACGTGCACAAACCGTAAACCATCACAATCATAAATCAAATCATAGAACCAAGTATAGAAAACATATAAAAACATATATGCATGCATCAAGAGTTAGAAAGCAAAGTCCACTCACAGACCATTCTGATGTCGCCTCGATACGCGCGCACTTACACCGTTCTCGGCCATTCAGCTATCCTCGGCTTTCTCGAACCTGTCCAAATCCCAATATAAGGTCACTAACTACTTCACAAAGGTCATACTAAAGCCCTATAATTTTTCCGTATTTTAACTATTTTTAACTGAGGCCTAAAACCTTCGGACCTCCCGAAAAATATCGAGACGAAATCCGATCATCTCGAAACCAGTGCCAAAATGTTTGTTACATTAAGTAAGTCGTGTTGGAAGATTTCCCAAACTACCCCTCACGCGCCCTCACGCGCGTCTAGAAGCTTCTGCGCGTGAGACCCACGCGCGTGAACACTGTCGTCGTCAACCTTAGGTGAACCCGGTTCACCTGGTTCGAATCGGTCCGGTCCAGTCGTGAACCGGCGTTCACGGTTCCTTCCATTTTTCCACCCGTTTTCAATCCTATCTTCACTACTAAGTTCGTCCCTTTCCAAGCAAACGATTTAAGTAAGAAAAACATGAATTAAAGTCCTATTCCTCACCTGTCAAACTCGAACCAAAACTCAGAGAAACCCAAGTTCTGAATTCTGGCCACCTGTCATCCTTCAAGCCACGGTTTTGTTCCCCAGAGCTAGCTAGACACCTCCTTAAGCTTCTAGGATCAACAAAACAAGCCAACAACCATCCACAAGTCACGACTCTTGATCTGAACCCAAATTGGAAAACAGAGGACCAAAATCTTACCTTCTTTCTGCTCACCGCCGCGAGCTCCGCCATGGATCTCAGGGTCCCCAAAACACTCCTCCGGTCCTCTGAATACCTCCCCAAACCAAACTTGATTGGTATGATCGATTGTGGTTGCACCATGGCTTCTTCTCTGTTTTTCGGGTTTACTCACCGCACACATACCCAAACTCTTCAGTTCATCCCAGAATACTCACCAGCCTCTCAACTTCTCTATGCTCACTCTCATTTGATCACCAAAACACACACACTCACCCGAAAATCGATCGATTTCCTCCCTGTTCTCAATCTCTGTTTTTCTCATAATGCACGGTTAAACAACCCAAACAATCCGTTTAATTTGAGCTGTGAAAGTGGCTAGAAGCCACTGGAATATGGCCAGGTGTTAACCACCTAACGGACTGGCCCCAAAATATCCCATACACAATGCACACCTGTCCTTAGCCGGTTGCACAAAGTCCAATGGTGTAAAAAGACCAAAATGCCCCTGACATGTCCAATTTACGATTTTACCCTTCGCTTCCTAAACCCGTATCTCGCTCATCCGACGTCCGGTGAAAGCATGTCGCCTGTCGTTGAACTCAGAAAGACGAGATCTACCTAACGGTCCTCGGTCTACGTGAAAACCAAGAGTCCAGCAAAAAGTCAACATTTTCCTTATATTTAACCAAAACTACGGTAACGCCCTTAACCTTCCGAACACCATAACTTTTTCTCCGATTGTCCAAATCGGACGTGCCACCTGTCTACGGACTCGTGACGTTCCGAACTACGTCACAGTCATCGGTCAAAGACCAATTGACCATCCAAACTAAAAGTCAACAATTTACCCAAACTAGGGGAAAAATCGTCATTCTGCTCCCACAGTCCAAAGGTACCAACTAACTACCGAGTAACTCAGCTAATCCGTCACTAATCACTTCGCTAATCCCGACTCCCAGGACGGATCATTACAATTTGATTCGGGTTTTCAAGAATGGTTTTCGTTAATGGTTTTGAATATGAGATGGTTTCATAACATGAATTGATATGCATGCATTGGTTTTTGCGTGGAGGGTAAAAATGTAATTGTTTTATTGAACTGTTTTTGAACTTATACTTTCTTTTTGTCCACTCACAATCTTTTCATGTTTTCGATACCCTCCAGGTTGTTGCGGTGCAGGCTGTTGTTTGAGAGAGATGGAGACGTCACACCAGCGATCCACAGTAGATTCTGTGCACTCTGGGAAGTCCGGAAGCTTTTGGATGGTCTGATCGAGAATCTCTTGTCCGACTTACATGTCACATGGAGGTTGGACGTCGGTTTAGCCTTCGTGTCATGTTTAAGTTAGACGGGAGCAGGACTTAGCCCTTAATCTCTAAGGATTGGGGGTGGGTCCTGTCATTGAAGGCCTCCAAGGCTTGCTCATGGGTTGACGGAGAGACTCTGAGGTCGTGTCGTTCCTGGTGAGGAGCTTAATGATCTTCTTGGCTCGTAGCTTGATCTTAGCATTGAATACATGTTTGAGCATTTAACTTGTGAATTGCCAACTTCTTTAATTTTCATTAATTGAAGCCTTCCATTTTTTTTGAGTGTTTTGTGATTTTCGGCATATTTGACCTTTGTGTAGTAATTTTAGTATTTTGACTTTGTTTTATCTTCGAATTGAGTGTCGTTGGTGGGGTTGGAAATCCGAGTTCCATTCCTTTCTAATTTCATCAAGCTTGTTCCAAGACGATCCAAATTGAACCTTTTAGGATTAGTCGAATCTTGTGCTCATGCGCTGGTTCATGCAGTTGACCTTTGTGTACAAAAATGTTCGCTGGGAACTCTTCACAACTTTGATTTGAATGAGATAAATAGAGTTGGAAAGCTGACTTCCATAGATTTCTAAATCCATTAACCTCATGTTAGGGTGATCAAAATTCAGTGGTCTATGACTGAATGAATCTCGTACTCGTGCGCTGGTACGTGTAGTTGACCTTCGTGTACAAAAACATTTGCTGGGAACTCGTCACAACTCAGAATTGAGTGAGGTCAACGTCGTTGGAAAGATGACTTCCGTATATTTTTAAGGCCATCAAGCTCATGTCAGGGTGGAAAAAATTGAGTTATCTATGATTGAACTTATCTCGATCATGTGCACTGAAATGCAGAATTGGACTTCGCATGTTAAAACATTTGCCCATTGTTTGTTATGGCCTGGTGGTTGCTCCTCTTGGTGGGGTTGGAAGCGTTTTTTTAGTAGCTTTCCAGCTCCAACAAGTCAAGTTCTTGGATGGTTTCATGTGCCTCGCTGGGACGAGCCTTAAGCGCTTCGCGTGGCGAAGTAGTGGCGTGGTCCGCATGGTGAAGACTTGTTATGCTTTGCGTGGCAAAAACTTTGAGTTCTTTACATGGTGAAGGCTTGGAGTGCTTCGTATGGAGAAGGCTTGGAGTGCTTCGTATGGCAAAGTCTTGGAGTGCTTCGCATGGCGAAGGCTTGGAGTGCTTCGCATGGCGAAAGCTTGGAGTGCTTCGCATGGCGAAGGCTTAGAGTGCTTCACATGGCGAGGCTTGGAATGCTTCGCGGGGCGAAGACTTAGAGTGCTTCGTATGGTGAAGGCTTAGAGTGCTTCGGGTGGCGAAGGCTTGGAGTGCTTCACATGGCGTAGACTCGGGTGCTTTGTGTGGCAAAGGCTTGGAGTGCTTCGCGTGGCAAAGACTTGGGTGTTTCGCGTGGTAAAGGCTTAAAGTGCTTCGAGTGGCGAAGGATTTGAGTGCTTCGAGTTGGCGAAGACTTGGAGTGCTTCATGTGGCGAAGGCTTAGAGTGCTTCGCATGGCGAAGGCTTAGAGTGCTTCACGTGGCGAAGGCTTAGAGTGCTTCACGTGGCGAAGGCTTAGAGTGTTTCGCGTGGCGAAAACTCGGGTGTTTTGCATGGCAAAGGCCTATGTGAGCTTTGCGTGGCAAAGGCTTAGTATGCTTCGCATGGCCAAGGCATTGAGTGCTTCATGTGGTGAATGCTCAGGGTGCTTCGCGGGGTGAAGGCTTGGAGTGCTTCGCATGGCGTAGACTCGGGTGCTTTGCGTGACAAAGGCTTAGAGTATTTCACATGGCGAAGACTTAGAGTGTTTCGCGTGACGAAGGTTTTGAAGTGTTTTAGGTGGCGAAGGCCTAGTGGTTTCTAAACAAAAGCGTAGGCGATAAGATAATTTCATTAGACATTGAAAAGAAACATCGTGAATCTTATTGAAAGATGCTATGTGAGCAAAGTAGGCACTGAGCCGAATTTTAACCACAAAATTTTTGTCTTTTATGATGACTTGGTCACTGATTCAGTTTCCTGGTTGTTCCCTGCAACTCGTACTCAGCAATGATGGTGTCCACGCAGATCATCTTTTGTGCTGGTTCTTGGGGGCCTTTGTTTCTGAGACGTTCCGTTGCCTTTGTTCTGACGTACTCGGTGCAGTGTCCTTCCTTCGAGAGATCTCGAAAGTATCTTTCGAAAGTCTGGCAAGAGCTTATGTCGTGCCCATAGCAATTGTGATAGGCACACCATTTTTTCTTGTCGACCCTATCGTGGTCTCCTTTGACGGGAGCTGGTCTTTCGAACCACGACTTTTCCTTTATCTGATTTTATATTTGGAAGAAAGGTACTAAAAACTATGTGTTTGGCTTTGCATCTGCAAACGTGTTGGATGACGGGTTCCCTTTGCGCTTGTTGGCTTTTTCAACTGAGTTCCCGCAGTGGGCATCACTCTTTCACTGCGCAAACGCCTTTGTGGAATGTCCATCTTCCTCGATGTGGTTGGCGGCATGTGTGGTGTTTTTCTCGTCCTCCCAGCATGCATGTCGTTCCGTCAGGGACAGTATCTTGGTGACACTTTGGGTGTTGGTCATAACAATGTCTCCGTAGAGCTGGCTCTCCCGCGGTAGGCCTTACTTAAATGTCATGGCTGCGAAGAGATCGCTGCAACCAACGATGTGGGACTTCTCTTCGTAATACCTCCAGATGTATTGCCACAAGGTTTCCTTAGACCTCTTTCGGATGGTGAAGAGGTGGTTATCCTTGACTTCGATAGTGCAAAGCTGCGAGTACTCCTTCACGAAAGCAAGGGCCAACTCTTTGAAGAAGGCGATTGACCTTCGGGGGAGATGGTTGAACCATGTCGTCGCTTGACCTTGCAGCGAGGCTTGGAAAACTTTGCACATGAGCGCATCGTTATGCCTGTGAGGTACCATGACCCCCCAATAGTAATTGATGTGCTTCACTGGGTCGGAAGTTCCTTTGTATTGATTGAACTTGGGAGTTGAAAATCGATGCGGGAATGGCTCTTCCTCAATGTCCCTCACAAATGGTGAAGATGATGGCGTCTGAATCTAGAGCCAAAGGTCATCTTCTAAGTCTCCGTCGCGCTGAACTCCTTGGAGACGTCGATCTAGCATCCTCCGAATGTCTTCAGCATGCAATAGACTTCGTGACGGGGGTTTCCGCACCAGGTCAAATGGAATCGACTCCCTCGAGTTGCAGCGGGCTTGGCTCTCGAGCGTGCTGGTGAGTAAGTCTCGTCTTCCTCGCTGTGATCATCCATGCCTTTAGAGTCATGGTGGATTTGTCCATTCGAATGGGTTCGTGATGCGTGGGAGATTGCTTGCTACCGTCGGCTATTACGTGGGTACTCAATGCGTGACAGTTCCCCAGGGCGTCCCCTGAGTCGTTCTCGAACCGAAGGCCTCAGTTGATCTTGGCCTCCTACTCTGGGGGTGCAGCTTTCTTTCCCTGAGTCGCTTTGCGACGTGTCTCAGGACATTATCCGGCAGCGATCATGCTCCTTGTCGGAGCGTCTTGGGATGTCCATTGGTGCACCGCGAGGTTCACTGCACTTCTCGGAGGTTTTGGATGTCCCGATATCTCCCAATAGTTGTTGTAGGAGCTCTAATTGGGCCCGAACTTGGTTGCTCAGTTGCTCAACCTGCTGCATCAGTCCAAGTCGCGGATGCGAACCCTTAGATGCTTTCTCGTGACGAGTAGCATGTCGGGGTGCACGTCGTGCTCTTCAGTCGGATGTGATGGGCCACGTCTCTCTGGAGCATGGGTGTTGGCCTATGGGTTGCGCAGGGCGTCCAAGTGCCTCCTTAGGTCCAAGTCGGTAGGGAGCTGATTCGGGACTCTTAGAGATGTTTCTCCCGCTAACAGTCCGTCTGTTCGTTGAAAAAAAGTTGCCCTTACCCCCGTCGAAGGTAGGGGATTCAAGGTAGCAGTAGCTATGGGGAATGTTCCGAAATTGAACGTAGGTGTCCAATCAGGCATTCCGGATGGTAGGTGAATTGATGCGTGGCGAGGGCCGTGCGGGAGATGGGAAAGTGGTTCCTCTGGAATCTCAGGTAACAGTTCGCTCACGGCAGAAATCGCAGCAACGGATGTGGCAGCCTCCGAGGCCCGTGCGGATCGGCGTGTTCTAGCCATCTATGGAATGGAAGTGTTGAAAGTAGAATGAAGTTTTTTTTCAAGGAAAAACTAAGGAGCACGCTTTGAGTATTTCTCAAATCGGCTCTCAATGAAAGCACCAGTTGTTGATGCAGAAATCATCTGGCTTTATGAAGTTCTTTCTCAATCCCTACACACAAGAACGAAAATCAAACGGGGTTAAGGTTGAATCCCGGGGAGGTGGTTCAACAGAAAACGCTATGATGCTTAAGTCAGTTTTCTGTGAGAGAATAATCTGACAGAGTGTTTGTAGGAGTTTTTGATTACCTTTAGAAGTGAGATGAGGTCTTCTATTTATAGTGAAGCCTTGAGAGTCACCAGAGCGTCTGATTAGTTGAAGGAGAAAGTATTAAATAAGTTATTGTACCGAGTGTAATCACTTATTTATTAATGAATAAATAATTCGTTGGGAAGTTATTTATTATCGGTATTGATCTGATTAATTAATATATTTAGCTGGTAAATATATTGAATTAATGCAGAGATCATAACATATCGATATCAATTTTACCAAGGGTAATATTAGCATTATGGGAATTGTTAACCACGTGGCAGCTCCAGAATATTCCGGTAATTTATGGTTCCACAATGTCGATTGGGATGCCATCCAAATGAGCTGTAATGAAAATAGGTCGTAGATAATCTATCAACTCCTTAGTCAAGGTAGCAAACAGTGAATTTTCTTGGCAGAAAGTTGTTTTTGAGGACATCTTGATCTTCTTCTATTGGGATGCTCAAGAGGGTTCATAAATGGAAACATCACCTATCATCAAGTTAATTTGGTGATATACCGCTAACAAGCGTTCTAGTAGGAATACTACTACATCAACCTTAACTTGGGGTTATTTTTTTTTGTCGGATAAGGTATCCATTTCCATGACTTCCAGTATATCCTTTTTAAATTCTTATATTTCCTTTTTGATAATACCCTGACCATAACATTTTTGAACGTCACAACTGGATGATTCTCTAATCGGGTCCTTCGAATTCTCAGTTTGCTTGTTCCCCAAGTTTTCTTGAGGAAAGTTCCTAAATACGAGCTTTTTCCTGACTTTAGAAGAAATTTTAGAGATTGTACTTGAATGAGAGTTACCTCTTGGATGTCTTCCATGAACATTCTCCTCCTTCTTGTTTAACTTGGGAGAACTAGTTAGCTCCCTGTAGGTTACAGAAGACGTCATTGGCTCCTCAGGAGGTGACAGGATCTGTAACGACCTGTTCCGAATTTCGGAATTAGATTAGTAACTAATCAAGGATTAGTGAGGTTAATCGGTGACTAGTCGAGTGAAATCGGACAGACGACGCAAAATGACCATTTTACCCCTAGTTGTGGGTAAAATGTTAACTTTTGACTCGGGAGATCCGATGGCCAAGGGCCGAGGACCGTTACGTAGATCGAGTCAATACGAATCCGTAGACAGGCGGCACGCCAAAATCGGACATCGAAAGGAAAAGTTATGGTCACGGGAAGTTTGATTCAACTTTACACGCATTACGAGGTAGGGACACTTGGCTAGATCTGAGTGGTTGACTATTAGTGTGGGGCCCATGGATCTGATTGGTCCATTTGAAAATTAATTAATTTTCCCTCACCCATTCTCTCTCCTTCTCGCGACCATTTCCTTCATCTTCTTTATTTTTCTGCAAAATAACCCGAACCCCCAATCCCACAAGCAAACCCCAATCTTGGTTCTTTGCTGTTGAACTTCAAATGAGTGTCGAGAGAGGATTCGAATGGTGGTCACGGCTTGCATCGTCGTGGATGGCAGCCCGAGAACCCAAAAAAGGTACGTTTTGGTTCAATTTTTGGATTTTGGTCTGTGATGTTTATCGTTCGATTCTAATGGTTAGGACGTGTTCTTGGAGATTATTGGAGTAAAAAAAGGATTAATTTCGAAGGCTGGGACGACCGGGGTCGACGGCGGCGATCGGTTGCAAGTGGCTGGTTCAACCATGGAGCTTTAAGGTACGATTTAGGATTGTTTTTGGGTTCTTAAAAATCAGGAATAGATAGATTAAGATGAGACAAAGAGTTTAGGATTGAAAGATTGGAAAACATAATAAAAATGGAGGGTTTATAACATCGAACCGTGACTGCCGGTTCGGTTGGACCGAACCGGTCTGAACCCGGTCTATCACGAGGTATGGGATGACACTGTAGTAGGTGCGTGGGCTTCACGCGCAGCCCATTTGGGCGGCCCGTGAGGGTGCGTGGTGGGTCTTTTGAGGAAGTGTTCAACATGTGAATTAATCTATTGAATATAACAAACATTTTGGGACTGGTTTCGTGTCGATCAAACACCGTCTCGATATTGTTCGGGACATCCGAAGGTTAAGAATCGAGTTTAAAAATAGTTAAAAATTCGGGAAAATTACGGGAATTCAATGAGAGGTTGATAAGGTAGTTAGTAACCCACTCGGTTGATTTGGAAAGGTTTGGGAGTCCCGGTGATGACGATTAGCTCGGTGAGGCTTACGGCACACAAACCAAAGCGGTAGCTTAGGACGGTCAGTGAGTGGACCTTGATTTCTAAACTATGATGCACGCATAAATGTTTTTTTATGTTTTATGAATATGATTACATGATGTTGATTTGGATATTTTTGAATTACATGGTTTTGCGCATTTCGAGGTGATTTACGTGCTTGCACGTAAATCGAGGGTTACGGTTTTGCACTGATTTTCTGTGCTTATAGTTTTGGAAATGATTTCATGAAATGGTTTTGGATTTGAAAAGGTAAACTCGGGTTCGAGACTCATTTGTTTTGGAAACCCTCGAACTCGAAGTCCATTTAGTTACATTCTCGGGCTAGAGACCCAATTGGTTCTTGAATCGATTTCGGATTTGGAAATATGGAATCCGCCACGAGACCCCTTTTATTTACGAACTCTTGGACTTGAAGTCCATTTGATTTAACGAGGCATCAGGCCAAAGGCCCAGTTGATTTACGTATCTGGCTCGAGGCCCAGTTGGTTTACGAATCGAGCTCGGAGCCTAGTTGACTTACGTATCGGGCACAAGACCCATTTGGTTTACGATTTGGGGCACGAGGCTCATTTGGTTTACGAAATCGGGCACGAGGCCAGTTGGTTTACGATTCAAGCTGGAGGCCCAGTTTGTATGTGGATTCGGGCTGAGGGCCCAGTTATGTTTTAAGATTGTGATTTCGAGTCGGGGACCCATAAATGGATTTATGGTTCATGACAGTTTATGGGGACCGGGCATGAACCCTTGAAAGGTTTTTATGGTTCATGGCGGTTTATGGGGACTGAGCATGAACCCTTGAAAGATTTTGAGAATGTTTTCAAATGATTTTTCGTATACCATTATATATATATGGATTGTCTCCTCCGGGGAGGGTCGTTGGCCTAGGTGGACATCGGAGTAGTCACAGAGCACTGACTGAGTGGAGTCGCCCCCGTTGAGTTCCTTACTCTCAGAAAGGCTATGGATTATAACCCCTAGGGAGGGTCATTGATCTACGGACATTGACCTGGGTGGACCCTGGGGAGACTTGGGCTTTGAGACCCCGGGTAGCACGCACATAGCTCTAGATACCGTGATAGGATTGGTTATATGATATTTATGATAAACATGATTTCTTGGTTTTGCGAAATTGTGTTTTATGGATAATAAATGGATTTGGGCTGAGTTCCCACATGTGTTTACTATGTTATGGATTTCTGTAAATGGTTTTGGGCAGGATCCCGTATGTTTTGTATTTACGGAACTTGGGGCTGAGACCCTAAAATTGGTTGTTTAAACATATGTGGTTAGATAAATGGTTTTACTATGCATGCATGCTTTTTAGTGAAGGGCATAAAGGTCTTTTATGAAATGTGTTTTGCTAAACTTATTACTTTTCGTCCAGTCACAGTCTTTTTGTTTTCAATGCCCTTCAGGTTGAATACGGTGCGAACTGTAGCAGAGACCGAGACATCACATACCTCCTCCGGATCCTGGCGTACTCTGGAATCTGGTCGGGCTAAAGGTTCAATTTTTTCCTGGTCTGACACTCCGTGTCAGACGGGATCAGGAACGTCCCTCGTTAATCCCAGGGGGGATTGGGACGGGTCTTGACAGGATCTGTCCCAATGGACTTTGATAACTATGCTCAGTCCTGCTCCTATCTGACAAGTCAACTGAAGTACCGAAATTACTGTCAGCACTCGCCAGACAAGGGATAACCACATTGATTTCTACTCATGCCTCCGCCTCTAGATCAACCCCGATCTGCATACCAAGGCTTGGAAGGTCATAAAAAACATAAAAGGTGTGAGTGGACAAAAATAACATCATTTGAAAATACATTTCAAAACATATCACTTTACCATCCAGTTAGAAAACATGCATGCATAGGGTAAAATATATGAACAACCAGATTTCAAATCATATCACATGAAAATCGTAGGACCCACAATTCATCAAAACCCCGTGGCCCACATTTCTTGAAATCTGTTTTATTCAATCATCATAAAACATTTGAATACAAAATCACTATCAAACACAATTCAACACTTTAAAGTTCAAGATTTCACATCTGAGGTCTTCCTTGGTAATTACACATCCAGGCTTTTTGAGAATTACACATCCAGACTCACCGGGCATGACACATCCGGTTTCTCCGGGAATTACACATCCGGCCATTCCGGAACGTTTCAAGAATTACGCATTCGAACTAACCCAAGAATTACACATTCGGGTTTTCCTAGGCATTACACATCCGGTGACATTGAACATAAATCCAAAACCTTTGTTTCAAAACCATCTTTGACTTAAAACCAAGTCAAAACCATTTTCAACAAAGTCTCAAGCCCAAAACAACATTTCACGCAAATCCGTACAATCGCAACCCAAAATGTCATTTCCACACAAATCAGTAAAATCACATCCGAAAATCATGAAATCTTCCATAAAATTATCCTTGACTCACAATCCAAGTCAAAACACCATTTTCAAACCCGGGCCTAGCCCAAAACATCGTTTTCACCATTCTCGTCAAACGTGCCCAAAACCGATTAAATACTCCATAAAATCAACAAACAATCATATCGAATCATCATGCAATCATTGAAACTCAAATCATGCAATCAATCATGTAAAACATTTAACTATGCATGCATAACAGTTTATAAAACAAACGTCCACTCACACACCGTTCAAGCTACTCGATTCCGAGCTGCGCGCTTTTCCGTAAATTTCAGGAATCACGAATCCTTTCAAAACCACCACTAAGGATCACTAATATTTCAAATAACCCCACAATAAAATGCCCAAATTTTTTGGGCGTTAAATACGTAATAAAAAAGTGATATAACACTTCGAACCCTTAAAACTATATCGAAACGGTGTCTGATCGACTTGAAACCTGTGCCAAAATGTTCGTTACATCGATTACATGAAAATTCATGTTGATCGTACCTCGAAAAGACCACTCACGCGCCCCCACGCGCTGCCGTAAGCAACTGCGCATGAAAGCCATGCGCCTGCCACTGTTCCTGCTACAGTCACCTTCTTCGCCCGTTTCTCTGCAAAACGAGTCCTTCGACCCGGTTCCATGACCCGACTCGAAATCGTTCAATTCTTCATCAATTCTCTTGTTTGAACCATCAAATCACTTCTAATCAATTCCAGAAGAAGGTCTGTGATCTCAAAACACTGAAACATGATCTCCAATCCATAACCCGAAACCATGGATTTTTGCCCAAAATCAAGCTTCCAATTCGAGCTTCCTTGTGTCTAATTCTGCATTTTAATACCTCAATCTTGCTCGTCAATGACCGAATAACACAATTTCAACTCCAATTTCAATGATTAACCATAAAAAATCAAGAATTGAGCTCACGTTCTATGGAGGGCTTTTCGGGTTATTTTTCTGGGTTCTAGGCTCCCTCTTCGTTTTTCCTCTTTTAATTTTTCCTTCCACAACACTCTTGTCTCTCAGTCCTTTTCTCTAATTCTATATTCTTTTCCTCTCTCAATTATCTAAACATCTCAGTGATCAAAGATAGGATGTTTTGTGTGGGATTTGTTTTGCCCTAGTCCTCTGTTTTTCTCGTGTGTTGGATTCCTGTAGCATCAATTGAATAGTCATATACCCACGTAGCTAAACAAGGCCACTCAACCATCACTTAGAGGTGACATGTGTCACTTAGAGACCTAGGTGAGTCACCATTTGGTTGAGTCATCAAAAGCTGCAGCAAAGGACCAATTTGCCCCTTACGATACAAATGACCAAATTGCCCTTAGGCTTTAAAATTACGAAAATGCCCCTCGTTGTTTTAGACCCGTAACTCATTCATTCGAACTCCGATTTCGACATGTTGCCTGTCTACCGACTCAGCATCTTGAGGCCTACACAATGTTCCTTACGAAAAGTCCAAAAAGTGTCTAGAGCAAAAAGTCAACTTTTGCCCCATGAAACCAAGGGTAAAAACGTCATTTCCTTATAAAATTCCCAAAATTCTCTTTTTCGAATTTCCGGGTCGTCACAGGAGGCATTGTCCCCAAACCCTTCTTACTGCAAAGATATGCTCCGTATTTTTTCTGGATTCTTCCTTTTTCAATTCTTCCTAGTTCTTTAGCTGGTTTTCCATCCTTGTCTGCTATATACCACTTCCCCTCCTTGATTGTGGCTTTATAAGGTCTGATTGTTTCAGAGGCCTTCACGTGAGGAACCACTATTTTGTTCTGCGATTTTTGCTGGTCAACTTGCGTCCTAGTCCACTGACCAGTTGTCCCCTCTTGCTTTCTTCTGATGTTTCTGAATTTATGAGACATGGAACTTTATGGAATCTTCATTTTATGGACGTGCAAACCATAGTTTCATTTAGGTTTGCTCGGAGGATCAGCATCCCAACTATTCTTTGAGTATTTTGATTTTGTTCTAATGCCTGAAGTTGGGTACCTAGGAACACATTGTGTGTTACATAATAATATCTTGCCTTCGATCGTGGCACACATCCATTTGGTTTGGTCGATGTTGATATTCTCATTTTCCTGTCTTGGTCCCTTTCTGAGAACATTGGAGATTGACCATATTGACTGATGTCACCATGAATGAATCTATGTCCACCCATATCAGGGCCTTTGGTATTGGTGCTAACACGATATGACCTTGGTTGATTAACCTTCGGATTATTTCCCTGAACTGGACATAATTAGTTGTGGCATGGTGTAGTGATACATGTCATTTACAGAACTGCTTGCCCTTGATATCTTCAGGTTTTGGAAACTCTTGCTTAAGGTCTAGCTTGATTACCTTGGCCCTTACCAACTCATCATAGATTTCTCCAGTTTTGATAAAGTAAAACGAGTAAGAACCAAACACTAGTGCTGTTTTATTTTCGAACATGCTACCACTTGGTATGACTAGTTTTTGTTCCTGAGTGGGTTTGACTAGCGACTTGAAGGTCACTGGCCCATTTCCTGGGTCTAGAACTCGGCTGTTACCACCTCTAGCTCTTGCTCCTCCTTTATCGTCTTCGATCCTTTTTCAAGTTCTTGGTTCTCCAACTAATGCGTATGGATCTTATTTTTGTAGAAATAAGGAATTTTAGAGTTATGCTTTACTGTTATTTTTCTTCTAGCAGCCTTTCAAATTTGGTTGCTAATACTACTATTTCTTAAAGATTAGAAAATGTAGTATCATCGAATTTCTTTATGAGAGAAAACCTCAGAGCTCATTGTGCAATAGCTACCATTTGGGTATTATTTATAAGAAAATTGCATTTCATCTTCATCCTTTTGAACCTGGCAATGAAGTCCTCTATTGTCTCATGTTTACCTTGCTTGAGAGCAGTTAGACCACTAATTGTAATTTCAGGTTTGATTATGTAGAATTACTCATGGAATTTAAATTCCATTTGCCCCAAAGTATGAATGGATGCCTCAGGTAACGAAATGTACCAAGAGAAAGCATCTCTAGATAAGGAACTATTGAACATCTATAATTTAAGGTAGAAATTGTCTTCAACAGCTACATATTGGGCTGAGAATCTCCCTACGTATTCCAAGGATGATGTGCTGCCATCTTCATTAAAGAGTGTAAATATTGGAAGCTTGAAATTCTTGGGAAAAAGGTTATACTGATCTACATAAGCAGGGTAAGACTTTCTATAGGTCGGGACATTTATTCTCCTACGAGACACTGGCTGACCCAATATCATACGTCTCGAGTTGTTCACCTCGATGTTCTTTCACGTGGGATATCCTTCTATTAGGCACAAACTTTTCATCTAACCCTCCTTCATCGGGGTCAGGTTTTCTCCAGTTGTTCAGTACGTTTTTATTCCTTGATGGAATATTGGTCTTGGATTGACATAACTCATCCCGATTTAACAAGATAATCTAGAGGGATCCTCCTTCCGTATGATTGTAGCTACTCAAAACATTATACTAGTCTCAAAGATTATATAACAACTACTGAACTATCCAACTGTCAAACAAGGGATATCCTTTCATTTATACAACTCGCTATACACAGAGCATACATTCATAATACGATGTGAACATACAGAACTTTTACCCAAGATACCCCAAAACATGCTTATGCTTCCGCTCCCAAATAGTCTTCATCGACGTGCCACGGCTTGAAGGGCAAGTAAAAACCATGAAAATGTGAGTGGACGAAAATAACCTTTAGAAAACATACATTTATACCCTCCGTTTTGGAAAGCTATGTAAGCATATATAAATCAATTAACCGAAACCAATCACATCAATGGCCAATCACATTGGCCCATCATCTCAACATCACATATCTGGTCCATATTCCACAGCGGCATAGACATCGCACACAATTCCTCGACATAACGCACAACATCAGTCATCATCATAATCACTGTACTACCAGTAGGAATATCACTCACTTGGAATATAGAGCCCAGCTCGACGTCCGAGTGAAAACCGACTCAGGATATAGAGCTCAGCTCGACGTCTGAGTCGCTATCACACACTAGTCTCAGGATACATAGTCTTACTCGATGTCTAAGACTACTCATCACAATACCAAAGATATATCCACATGAAATCAAATCATGCATCATAATCATAATCATACACGCTACCAATCTCAAGATTCGGAGCCCAGCTCGATGTCTGAGACTAACTAACCAATCAATAAACATCACATATAATCGACTCAAGTCCAAATCACAATCATCGCCACAGCTTACATCATCAATATTAAGAACACAAACTCATATCACATCTAAATAACACAAATCAAATCCATAATCAAAACCTCGGGTCTAAGTCCCAAAACACAACTTAGACATCAATTCTCGTAAAGCGAGCTATTAATGTAACTTCCGTAAAAAATGTCCAGAAATAATATGAAAATCATAAATACTCCAAAATCACATTATTTCATAGCCCAAGCCTTGTTCAGCTCAAATGTAAAATAAAAAATGAAATCCAGAAAGGAAAACCTCAAAAACGTGAAATATGAGTTTTTTGTAAATATCGTCAAAAATCACATAAAAATCCCAAACACTCAAAAATCATCAAAATCATATACAAAAATATTTAAAATAATTAAATAGGCATGCAGAATATTTTAATAAATTAAAAATGTCCACTCATAGTGCGATTCACGTTTATCTCGGTTTCGAGCGTTCCTCGTTGACTCCGGGAGCTAAATCACCTGTCCAAAAATATAATTCAAGGTGAATAAAGTCTCGAGAACCTTCAATTAACCTGCTAGTACAAACTCTAACTCTCGAGGATTTAATATTAATTTTTAAACATTAACTACGCGCTTCAGACACGCAAAACTACCCAAAAATGGTGTCTGATTGCCTCGAAACCTGCGCCAAAATGTTCATAACATCAAAAGGTTAAAAACACATGTCGGTCATACCCTCAAAATCAATGCCATGCATCGCTTGTAGCAGCTGCGTGTGAAACCCACACGCCAGTACTGTTCATTGTCTCCCTCGCCCGATTTTTCTGGTTTTTGGGTCGCCCGACCTGGCGACCCAACTTGGCCATATCTCAATCATTTTTCGTCCTTTTTCAATTTTGTTTTGACCAAACTAATCTAGGACAACCCAAATACAAGTTCTATGTACATAAAATTCAAAGACACTTACCTAAAATCGTCCACCAATCGCCAACAACTCGGCCAAACTTCTCCTTCACTGTTTGGGAGATCCCAGCGTCCAAAACCTCACCACAAAGGCTTGTTAGAATCGCAAGGACTTGAGGAAGACAATAGCAAGCTTGTTTCCAAGCTTCCTTGTCAAAAACGTGGTCGTGCCACCTCCAACCCGAAACCTCATTCATGGGTTCACCGTCTCTCACTCTCTCTCAGTCCACGTCCAGCCTCTTCTTCCTTTTTTTGATTCCCTTACTCTCTCTCATCTCACTCTCTTCTCTTCTTCCTCAGTTTCCTCTTCCTTCTCCATTTATCTCTTTTGGCCGAGAATACACATAACACACACCACACTTAAACACAAAAACAAGCAAACAACAAACACAAGTCGGTGGCACATGATCATATGGGATAAGGACACTTGTCACTTTCCTATTTAGCCACAAAAATATCTCACAAGTAAATTAAAAAAATGCCCCCACTAACAAATTACCAAAAATACCCCTACACGACTTAGACCCAAAATGAAACCATATGAACTGTGTTTTTGGCATGCTGCCTACCGATGTACTCGAGAGATCGAGACCTTCGTAACGGTCTTTATAGTAAAGTCAAAGGCCATCTCGGTCAAAATTCAAAATTTTGACTTCAGGGGCAAAATATTCATTTCATCCCTCGTTGAAAGTCTAGGTTGTTACATGGATTCTCCCCAAACATTAAGTTGTTGGCTTCTAGAAAAGATCCTAGAATCACAGCTCGAAAACTTCTGGCGAACTCTGCTTATTTTTGGGATTTCAATCCATGGTCCTCTCAAGAAGTCTAGTGTTGAAATACGAGCTCAAGAACTGATGTTCCTAATTCCATATTATTCTTGCCTTTGTCAGGGTTTGAGATTTCTGGTAGTGGGACATTAGTGTCCTTATTTTGAGCTGTACTACGGGACATTAGTGTCCTTATTTCTGGTAGTGGGACACTATCTACAAGCTTATGGGAGACAATATATCCTTGAAGAACTTCACGAACACCTCCTTAGCCATGACTTGGTTGGTAATATCTTTTTTTACTCCATCGCAAAATGGTTCCATATCAACTTGTGGGGTTGGTAACTAAGGTATTGTCTCTTGAGAAAGACTCTTTAGAAATATCTCTTTAGTATCTTAGCATCGTTGAGTGTAGCTGAACTTAGGCATGCACTAAAAAGAGTCTCACTGGGCATGCTAGATTATGCTCCTACTCAAAAGTTTTTCTCGTTTTAGGAGTAGAGTGAGCCCGAGGCAACTCTCGCCAGAACTATCTGCGGAACCCGATCTACAAAGTGAAGGGGTGGACCACTCGTAGGGTCTTTCTGTTGGTGATTTTTTGTGGATGCTGCTGGATAGCCTAAGCATAACGAGCCTTTAACCATGATCGTTCCCTAAATGGGCGGACCTAAAATCAAGTAAGCCTTCATCTCGAGAGCAGACGTGACATTAGTAGAAGTTGCTACTAGACAGTGTAATTGGGTTCCGTTCGCGACCCAAGAACCATTCTTCTGATCAAAATGACCGTGAGACAAACAGAAAAGATTAGCTTGCGCTATTATTATCTATGCCTATTTCAAGGACTTTTGACAGGGCCCATCCCAATCCCCCCAGGATTAACGCGGGATGACCGTGCTCCCGTCTGACACGAAGTGTCAAACAAGGGATATTTCTGACCTTTGCCCTCTCGGGCTATCAAAGTACGCCAGGATCCGGAGGTATGTGATATATCGGTCTCTGCTACAGTCCACATCGTATCCAACATGAAGGGTATTAAAACATTAAAAGCTGTGAGTGGACAAAACAAGCAGTTTATAAAAACATTTCCATAAAGACATTTGTACCCTTCACTAAAAAGCATGCATGCATAGTAAAATCATTTATCCAATCACATATGTTTAAACAACCATATTTAGGGTCACAGCCCCAAGTTCCGTAAATACAAGTCACAAGGGCTCCTGCCCAAAACCATTTACATAAAACCATAACATAGTAAACATATGTAGGATCTCAGCCCAAATCCATTATCATCATCAAACACAATTTTCCAAACCACTGAAATCATGTTTATCCACTATATTTCATATTCAAGAACCTGTTACGGTAAAATAAAGCTACGTGTATGCTAACCGGGGTCTCAAACCCAAGTCTCTCCAAGGTCCACCCAGGTCAATGTCCGAAGATCAATGACTCTCCCTGGAGGTAACGCACCATGCCCATCCTAAGAGTAAGGAACCCAACTGGGGGGTGACTCCACTTAGTCGGTGCTCCGTGACTACTCCGGGGTCTACCCAAGCCAACGACCCTCCCCGAAGGAGATAATCATATATAAAGGATGTCATATGAAAAACCTTTTGAAATCATTCTTTAAACCTTTCAAGGATTCATGCCCAGCCCCCATAAGCCGTCATGAACCATAAAATTTTTTCCAAGGGTTCATGCCGATTCCCATAAACCATCATGACCCATATAAACCATTTCAAGGGTTCATACCGGTTCCCATAAACCATCATGAACCATAAAATCCATTTGTAACACATAGATGGGCCCTAGGCCCGAATCCACATACAAACTGGACCTCCAGTCCGAATCGTAACCCAACTGGGCCTCCGGCCGAATGTCTCGTTAAATAAAATGGACCTCAAGTTCGAGAGTTCGTAAGTCAAATGGGTTTCGAACTCGAGTTTACTTTATCAATTCCAAAACCATTTCATGAAATCATATCCAAAACCATAAGTACGGAAAATCAGTGTAAAATAGGAAAACCTCGATTTACGTGTAAGCACGTAAATCGCCTCGTAAAGCGTGAAACCATATAAATCACAATCATCCAATTCAACATCATGTAATCAAAATCATAATCCATATAAAATATTTATGCATGCATAACAGTTTAGAAATCAAGGTCCACTCACTGACCGTCCTATGTTGCCGTCTTGGTTTGCATGCCATAAGCGTCAACGGGCAAATCGTCATCACCGGGACTCCAAAACCTGTCCAAATCGTAATATAAGGTTACTAACTACTTAATTAACCTCCCATTGAAGCCCCGAAATTTCCCGAAGTTTTAACTATTTTAAATCCCGATCCGAAACCTTCCGATGCCCCAAACATTATCGAGACGGTGTCCGATCGACACGAAACCAGTCCCAAAATGTTCTTTACATCGAATAGAGTGTTTCACATGTTGAACACTTTCCCAAACAGTGACTCACGCGCCCCCACGCGCCCAATGAAGGTACTGCGCGTGAAGCCCACGCGCGGTACTGTTCATCGTCTTCCCAAATGCGCCGAACCGATTTTCTTGCAATTGGACCGGCCGAATTGGCCTGGACCGGTTCAACGCCCAAACCGTCCATTTTTCAACCCATTTTATCCCTTTTTTATCCTAATACAATCCTAATCTTATTTCTAATCATTTTAGATATTAAAACGGAACCAAAAACCACCAAAACCGTACCTTCAAGCTTGGCTATGGCGGCCGTGCATTCCCTCTGCCGTTCACGGCCCTTCCCGGCCATTCCAACCTTCAAAAACAATCATATTAGCTTCCTATGGTCCCCAGAAACCTTACCCAATCCTCAGGTTTGATTAAAACCCCATAAAACCGAGGTTGAAACTTTGAATATTTCCTTACCTCACGGGTTCTCTCCCGCCGTGAGCCGTCGTGGCTCTGGCTGTCGTCCTGAGTCTCTCAACACTCTCTCACGGTCACACACAGCATATAGGTTCATGGTGGTGAGGTGTGGGTTGTGTGTTTAAGAGAGAAAATGAAGGTGAAGATAATGGAGGAAATATGGATGGTTGCGGGTTATGAGGATGAAGAAGGAAGAAATGAAATTTGATGAAGAAGATGTTGTCTGATGAGAGAGGGAATGATGGATGGTGAAGATTTAAAGATTAATTAGTAATGGATGGTTAGGATTTAAAGTTGTTAGGATTAATTATATAATAATAATTATAATATTATTTAATTAGTTAGATCCACAAATTGGGGGATTTGACCAATGGGATTAGTGACACTTGTCACTCATCCATAGGTCCACTTAAAATATCTTGGCCAATCAGATTATGCCAAATCATCATCTCCTCGAAGTACGTGCATAGTGAAATCGAACTTCAGTGACCTATAACTTCCTCGTTCGAAGTCCGATTTCAGCGTGCCATCTGTCTATGGATTCGTGTCGTCCCGATCTACGTAACGGTCTTTGGCCCTCGGCCATCGGACCTCTTGGTCAAAAAGTCAACATTTGCCCCCTTTTAACCAAAATTAGCAAAATGCCCCGAAACTTCCGAACGTCATGACTTCTTCCGCGAATGTCGGAATTGAACGTGCCACCTATCTATGAACTCGTGACGTCACGAACTACGTCACAGTCATCGGTCAAAGTCCATTTGACCGCCAGAATGAAAAGTCAATGTTTTGGCCCAGGGGCAAAACGGTCATTTTGCATCGTTCGTCCGATTTTGCTCAACTAATCGTGATTAGTCACTAATCTAATCTAGGAATTTGGGACGGGTCGTTACAACCTTCCCTCCTTAATTAATTTCGTCCTTGAAATTCCAACCGACCTAATTCCAACCGTTCTTCCCTCCTTAATTTAGTTTCGTTCTCGAAACTCTAACTATTTTGATTCCACATCCACCTCGTGGAAATAATTCGATCTCACGACACGTGTACACTCGTACACCAACCAACCAGAACAAAACTCGTCTGCACCCAGACGTACCACTAACACTCACGTCGTATCGACTACATCCGACCACGTCGAATGATAGTAACCATACGTTCCGAATTGACACCACTTGTCAAATCTAGCATTTCGCTGACACAAACACTCGAAGGTTTCTTTCTCAATCACCAATATATCCTGTCGTCTGCTCCTACTCGGAGTCACCGAATTTCACTAATCGATCCACGCTGACATCTTCGACAATCTGTCACCACTTGACAGTCGTCAATCGAAAACTGACACTATACCACTTGTGGTTACACTAACCACCAACTTACTCAACCTGAGTGAACACTAACCAACAATTCACTCGACCTGTGTGTAACTAGACCCATCAGAAATACCATGACCCAACGCACAATATCCAATGTCCAGTTCACGATCTCAACCAATCCAATGGTATCGGAACTAAGCCGACTACCAACACGCTGACCAACCTACTACTGGTATATCCTATATACCGTCTCCAGGCACGACAAGTCTGCTCAGTATCGTACCTCGAACAACGTACAAGGTACGTACATCTACCCATCAATCAGCCTACAACCACCTAGGTTGTAGTCAATCACGTTTCAATTATGGAGTTCATTTGTCCAATCCAGCATCAGACAAACCCAGACTCCAGCCCATCATCCGTTTCCAAATCCGAATCCGAATCCGCAATTTCATAAGAAATCCCGACTCCAAACCTAGAAATCATATCCATAACCATGTCCAAATCTGAGTCCGAAATCATCATTCCGTAAGATAGCATTAGAAATGACCATTCCGAACCCAAATCCATAAATCCAATGTCAAGCTCCAGAATCAAATCCTGAATCGTCACCCAGAATCCGATTCCAAAACCCAAATCCAGAAATCCACTTCCAAGATCCAAAATCTAATCCTGAATCATCATCCAGAAATCCGATTCCAAAACCCAAAATCTCATTCACGTCTACCGAGACACACCAAAACCGAACCTATCGGTTACCTGCTCAATCGATTAAACATTACATTTGATTGACTTCATAGGAAAGCCAATCACAATATCAACACATTTCTAAGGCTGACCATATCCGACCACGTCAGAAAACTACTCACCTGAGTAACATACCATACTGGATTTACCTCGAAAAGAAGTTCAGTCTCATCATGCTCAACTCAAACATCCAAGTAAGAGCAATAAAGTCTCCACCTATCTGGACCATCAAGATCACGATCCAGATCCATCACTACGTCACCTGACCATGAACGTCACGATCGAGGATCGTCACGACGCTCAAAGTCCTCAACATCTAAACAGATCAGTCAACGACGAGAAACGTCGAGATTGTGGGTTCTCTCCAATTACCTCGTATCGATCCTTGTCATTCCACCTAGGAAAAACCAAAGATGATCCAACACGATGACATCAAAACTCATCCTATGTGAATGCAACCAAACTCGATGCACTCACCACACCACGTAATCCAACATTGTCTGCCACCAAGAAGAAAATGAGAAATCTCAGTCACCTAACTTCGATATACTCAATTCCTCATGATGACCCAAGATAAATCCCGGGTTCACCAACCAATACACGACCAATGTAATGGTGACAACAATCCCTCATCTATCATCATCTACCATCATCTACCATCATCTACCATCATCTACCATGGTAGAACCTGAGAAGTCATCCTAATGACTTCAGAATACACATCACCAATGCGGAAAACCTGCATTCCTATCGTCACCACAATTGCAACTCTCTCGATTCTGAAGTTCCAACCATGTCGAAACCATGCTTAACTGTTTCTATTCCTAAGCTAGAAGTTCTTCTCAGACCTTTCCGTCCAATAACGGTCATCGATAACCACTTGTAACGACCCGTCCCGAATTTCGGGATTATATTAGTCACTAATCTTGATTAGTGAGGTTGATTGGTGGTTAGTAGGCCGAAATCGGACAAAATGTGCAAAATGACCGTTTTGCCCCTAGTCGTGGGCAAAATGTTGACTTTTGATCGGGCGGTCAAATGGACTTTGACCGATGACCGTGACGTAGTTCGGGACGTCACGAGTTCATAGACAGGTGGCACGTTCGATTCCGACATTCGAGGAGGAAGTTATGATGTTCGGAAGTCGAGGGGCATTTTGGTAATTTGGCATATTAGGGGCCAAATGTTGACTTTTTTACCGGGAGGTCCGATGAACGAGGGTCAAGGACCGTTACGTAGGTCTCGTCGATACGAAACCAATGACAGGCGGCATGTCGAAATCGGAGATTCGACGACGAAGTTATGGTCACGGGATCGAGCTCGGTTAACCGAACGAACCGGGATTAAAATAATATTATTTTATATGAACAGTACCCGGTGACTGAACACACTTGGATGAGTGACAAGTGTCACTCATCCCTTAATTTAAGACTTAAAACCAGAATCCATGTTTTGGGGAAAACATAATTATTATGTTTTATTAATTAATTAAACTTAATTATTCTTTTAATTTCCATTAAATCCTCTTTGTCTTCAAACCGTGCACAAATTTGGGAATCAGATTGGGGAGAATTGACTTCCTTCTCTAACTGGTTTTGAAGGGAAAATCAAGTGCTTGATGAGGCTAACTCAGCTGGGTAAACACGGGGGATAGAGAGAAGCTGGAGAGTGAGAATTGAATTTGTGAATTTTGGGAGGGAAATTTCGAATTGGAAGAATTGAGCCTTAAGGATCAAAATTGAAGCTCGAGTAAGCTTTCTGGGATCAATACGAATCGATCTGCAACAAGAACGAAGGGAATTGGGGTCGAATTGAGGAAGAACATAAGGAAGGAGGTCTCTGAAATTTCGACCTTGAGTCGAGGAATTTAAGGATTTGATTGACGAAATTGAACTGGGGATTTTGTTCCTGAGGATCCCACGATGCTTCTGGAAGGATCAATTGAAGGAAAACGTTGGAGATTGATGAAGTTCCATCATTGCACAGTGTACGGCTGTTCTTCGAAGAATCGAGTTTGAGTCGTGGAGTTGGAGGCTTGAATTGATGCAATTGAGTTGAGGAAAGTGTTTAACGAGGTCCATTGAAGCTTCTTGATGAATCAATTTAATGAAAACGCTTGAAACTGACGACTTCCGAAGATGAACAGTGTTCGGAGTGTTCTTCGAATATTCATCTTTGATCGTGAGGATTTAGGTAAGGTCGATTGTAATTAAGTTCACAGATCATTAATTCAAACTAATTCGATGCTAATGGACATTTGAATTGTTGGAATCGGTGTCGAATTGCTAGGATTTGAACCGGGTCTTATCGCGGGTTTTTCAACCCGTTTACCAGACAAACGGGCGAAGGGGATGACTGTGCTGGTACTGTAGCAGGCGCGTGGGTTTCAAGCGCAGCCACTCACGGCGGCGCGTGACGGCGCGTGGGCACGAATCTCGAGGTGAGGTCAACATGACTTATGTCCTATTTGATGTAACGAACATTTTGGGATTGGTTTCGTGTCGATCGGACACCGTCTCGATATTGTTCGGGATGTCCGAAGGTTTTAAATCAAGTTTAAAAATAATTAAAAATTCGGAAAAATTACGGGACTTTGATAGGATGTTAATATGGAGGTTAGTAACCCTCTAATGTAATTTGGATAGGATTGGGAGTCTCGGTGATAGTGGTGAGGCCCGGGAGGGCCGATGGCACGCGTATCGAGGCATACCGTTAAAACGGTCTGTGAGTGGACTTTGGTTTTATAAATTCTATGCATGCTTAAATGTTTTATATGGATTATGATTTTGATGTATGATGTTGATTTTATTGTTGGGAAATTGTACGGTTTCACATATTTTGAGGCGATTTACGTGCCTGCACGTAAATCGAGGTTTTTCCAGTTTTGCACGGATTTTCCATGTTTGTGGTCTTTGATATAATATGATGAAATGGTTTTGAAATTGGAAAGATGAACTCGGGCTTGAGGCCCAATTATTTTGGAAGCCTCGGACTTGGAGTCCATTTGGGTTAATGAAATCGGGTCGGGGGCCCAGTTGTTTATGAAATCGGGCTGAGACCCATTTGAGTGATATTATCGGGCCAGTGGCCCAGTTGGTTTATATAGTCGGGTCGTGGGCCCAGTGGTTTACAAATCGGGTCGTGGGCCTAGTGGTTCATAAAATCGGGCATGAGGCCCAGTTGGATTATAATGGTAATTTTGGGTCAGGGACCCTATGTTTAATAATTGTGATTTCGGGTCAGGGACCCTAAATGGAAATATATTGTTTTATGGAAATTTCGGGCAGGGCCCATTGTAATATTGTGATAAAAGGAATAAATAAAACTGTTTTCCATATACCATCTTGATACAAGGATATATGATGGTCTCCTCTAGGTGTCTGGGACACTGGGGAAGTCACGGTGCATTGCCTGCGAGGGGTCATTATACGGAGCAGCCGAACCGTATGATGACTCAGGAGCAGGATTGCTATGATTGACGTCAGGGACGTCAGACATCGGGGATGTCAGATATATGGACCCGGTGAGACTCCGGGCAGCACGTTTTGCTTAATACCGTGAGATATGACGTCAGGGACGTCAAGCATCTGGGACGCTAAGCATCAGGGATGCTGGTGATGGTAATGGTAAATATGGATTAATGAATCTATAAAATGGCTTATCGGTTGGATATGTGTTATATGGTAAAAATGGATTATTGGTTATGAAATGGTATGTCGGGTCGGGGACCCTAAATGGTTTTGGATTTATGGATTTATATTTATGGCTTTGGGCGGTAGCCCACATGGTTTTAATATGTCTGGTGGTGGTATTCCACAGTTTTGGGCTGAGTTCCCACACTTGGTTTTAAGTTAACGGTTTTTGGGCTAAGGCCCTAATGGCTCGGTTGAGCAAACATTTTGGTTACTGGTTTTCGTGGCATGCATACGTTTTTATTGGAGGGCATAAATGTCTTATAAATGTATTTGATGAACTTATTGATTTTTTTTCCACTGACAGCTTTTGGTTTTAATGCCCTTCAGGTTGATTACGGATGCGATTGCAGCAGAGACTGGGACATTGCACACCTCCTTCATCGATCCTTGCGCACTCTAGATGTCCCGTTTGGGCAGTGACTCTTGGTTATCCCTTGTCTAACACCCCTTGTTGGACGGGAGCAGGGCACATTCCATGGTAATCCCGGGGGGATTGGGATGGGTCCTGTCACCACTATAATGACCCATTCCATTTCTCACAATCCAATTCATCCACAAATAAGCCTACCCGAAACTCAAGAGGTATGGTCAACCATAGTCAACCATAACCAATCCGAAATGGATTCTTAAGTCTCCAGCTCATACCAAATGACGATCCCGTACCTCTACTCATATTGGAGAAACTCTGCCTCCGTCGTACCCAATAACTTTGGGTATAGTCACCCTGACAACTCGCACGAGAAAAAGAAACGTCCCTTGAACGTCCCAGATTCCCAACAACCATAAATACAACCAATCTCGGTAGTAGCGCCTGCCATAGACTCGTGCAGACCTAACTACCAAACATCTCGATATCCAGACTCCGCATCCAACGGAATCAACCATTCGTACCAACTACTCTGTATTCCCGCTCTGGGATTCCATCGACAAGTACCAACCATGGTAACATGTCCAACCGAACTCTAACTTGTAGTAACTCGACTAAACCAATGTCGTCTACCAGGTCATCCATGACCTTAGTTGTACCAACAATCCATCACAACTAAAGTAGCACGACAACCAACTAGGTCTAACCAATAAGTACAACCCCGACTGCAGTGTGCAGTCCCATCACTAAAGTTGACATAACTAGACCTGACATGACCGTCTGTCGATCTCGACTCTAAAAAGTCGTCAAAACCAAACCATTCGCCAACTCACATTTCTGAACCATATACCTAAGGTAGGGTTCCACAATCATACCTAGAGTTCCCTGAACCCAACTACAAGCTACCAACTGCAGTACAATCCACAATCTGACCGTCTCCGCGGTCTTGACATCATAAGGACGTCAATCCAATCCTACCGTCAAATCAACTAGGATTCCTCGAATCCGACTGCTAACTGCCATAAGTTCATCTAGAGTTCCACAAACTCGACTGCTAACTGCTAGGAGCAGTAAACCCATTTAACTCAGCAAAATCCGATAATCGGATGGTCACAACTCCCAACCAGTCGTCGAAACTGATCCTACGACATCGTGTAGACGATCCCAACTAACCGTCACACGATCCCAAACTCCAAAGTACTATTACGTTAATCCTTCCGTAGGGTCCCACATTGTCAACCTCGATAGAACTATGGCAACCCCGGCATCAAGTGTCGAACCAAGACATTCTACGATCTAATCCTATTAACTATCGTATCGGCATCCCAACTATCAGGTTGATAACGAACTGCAGCCCATTGAAATATCATATCTTCGACCTGTGCGCACCATAAGAGCAAACCGTGCTCTAATAAGTAATCCTACGACCAATCCTATGCTCTGATATGAGCTAGCCGAGCTCTGATAAGCCAGCCTCGCTCTGATACCACGCTGACAGGACCCATCCCAATCCCCCCAAGATTAACGCGGGATGACCCTGCTCCCGTCTGACACGAAGTGTCAGACAAGGGATATTTCTGACTTTTGCTCTCCCGGGCTATCAGAGTACGCTAGGATCCGGAGGAGATATGTGATATCTCGATCTTTGCTACAGTCCACATCGTATCCAACCTGAAGGGTATTAAAATATTAAAAGCTGTGAGTGGACAAAACAAACAGTTTATAAAAACATTTCCATAAAGACATTTGTACCCTTCACTAAAAAGCATGCATGCATAGTAAAACCATTTATCCAATCACATATGTTTAAACAACCATATTTAAGGTCACAACCCCAAGTTTCGTAAATACAAGTCACACGGGCTCCTGCCCAAAACCATTTACAGAAAACCATAACATAGTAAACATATGTGGGATCTCAGCCCAAATCCATTATCATCATCAAACACAATTTCCCAAACCACTGAAATCATGTTTATCCATTATATTTCATATCCAAGAACCTGTCACGGTAAAATAAAGCTACGCGCGAGCTAACCGGGGTCTCAAACTCAAGTCTCTCCAGGGTCCACCCAGGTCAATGTCCGTAGGTCAATGACCCTCCCTGGAGGTAACGAACCATGCCTATCCTGAGAGTAAGGAACCCAACTGGGGGGTGACTCCACTCAGTCGGTGCTCCGTGACTACTCCGGGGTCTACCCAGGCCAACGACCCTCCCCGGAGGAGATAATCATATATAAAGGATGGCATATGAAAAACCTTTTGAAATCATTCTTTAAACCTTTCAAGGATTCATACCTAGCCCCCATAAGCCGTCATGAACCATAAAATCCTTTCCAAGGGTTCATGCTGGTTCCCATAAACCATCATGACCCATAAAAACCATTTCAAGGGTTCATGCCGGTTCCCATAAACCGTCATGAGCCATAAAATCCATTTGTAACACATAACTGGGCCCTAGGCCCGAATCCACATACAAACTGGACCTCCAGTCCGAATCATAAACCAATTGGGCCTCCGGCCCGATGCCTCGTTAAATCAAATGGACCTCAAGTCCGAGAGTTCGTAAGTCAAATGGGTTTCAAACCCGAGTTTACTTTATCAATTCCAAAATCATTTCATGAAATCTTATCCAAAACCATAAGTACGGAAAATCAGTGTAAAACAGAAAAACCTCGATTTACGTGCAAGCACGTAAATCGCCTCGTAAAGCGTAAAACCATATAAATCACAATCATCCAATTCAACATCATGTAATCACAATCATAATCCATATAAAACATTTATGCATGCATCACAGTTTAGAAATCAAGGTCCACTCACAAACCGTCCTATGTTGCAGCCTCGGTTTGCATACCATAAGCGTCAACGGGAAAATCGTCATCACCGGGACTCCCAAACTTGTCCAAATCGTAATATAAGGTTACTAACTACTTAATTAACCTCCCATTGAAGCCCCGTAATTTTTTCGAATTTTTAACTATTTTAAATCCCGATCCGAAACCTTCCGATGCCCCAAACATTATCGAGACGATGTCCGATCGACACGAAACTAGTCTCAAAATGTTCTTTACATCGAATAGAGTGTTTCACATGTTGAACACTTTCCCAAACAGTGACTCACGTTCCCCCACGCGCCCAATGAAGGTACTGCGCGTGAAGCCCACGCGCGGTACTGTTCATCGTCTTCCCAAACGCGCCGAACCGATTTTCTTGCAATTGGACCGGCCAAACCGGCCTGGACCGGTTCAACGCCCAAACCATCCATTTTTCAACCAATTTTATCCCTTTTTATCCTAATACAATCCTAATCTCATTTCTAATCATTTTAGATATTAAAACGGAACCAAAAACCACCAAAACCGTACCTTCAAGCTTGGCTATGGCGGCTGTGCATTCCCTCCGCCGTTCACGGCCCTTCCCGGCCATTCCAACCTTCAAAAACAATCATATTAGCCTCCTATGGTCCCCAGAAACCTTACCCAATCCTCAGGTTTGATTAAAACCCCATAAAACTGAGTTTGAAACTTTGAATATTTCCTTACCTCACGGGTTCTCTCCCGCCGTGAGCCGCCGTGGCTCTGGCCGTCATCCTGAGTCTCTCAACACTCTCTCACGGTCACACACGGCATATAGGTTCACGGTGGTGAGGTGTGGGTTGTGTGTTTAAGAGAGAAAATGAAGGTGAAGATAATGGAGGAAATATGGATGGTTTCGGGTTATGAGGATGAAGAAGGAAGAAATGAAATTTGATGATGAAGATGTTGTCTGATGAGAGAGGGAATGATGGATGGTGAAGATTTAAAGATTAATTGGTAATGGATGGTTAGGATTTAAAGTTGTTAGGATTAATTATATAATAATAATTATAATATTATTTAATTAGTTAGATCCAAAAATTGGGGGATTTGACCAATAGGACAAGTGACTTGTTACTCATCCATAGGTCCACTTAAAATATTTTGGCCAATCAGATTATGCCAAATCATCATCGCCTCGAATTACGTGCATAGTGAAATCAAACTTTCGTGACCTATAACTTCCCCGTTCGAAGTCCGATTTCAGCGTGCCGCCTGTCTATGGATTCGTATCGTCCCAATCTACGTAACGGTCTTTGGCCTTCGGCTATCGGACCTCTTGGTCAAAAGGTCAACATTTGCCCCCTTTTAACAAAAATTACCAAAATGCCCCTAAACTTCCGAACGTCATGACTTCTTCCTCGAATGTCCGAATTAAACGTGCCACTTGTCTATGAACTCGTGACGTCACGAAATACGCCACGGTCATCGGTCAAAGTCCATTTGACCGCCAGAATGAAAAGTCAACGTTTTGCCCATGCCTAGGGGTAAAACGGTCATTTTGCAGCGTTCGTCCGATTTCGCTAAACTAATCACCGATTAACCTCACTAATCGTGATTAGTCACTAATCTAATCTAGGAATTTGGGACGGGTCGTTACAACTTTAACCATTTTCTTTTCAATGTAGTCCAAGTTCAACTATTCCCATGATATTCAAGTTTTTGATATTGTTATTTTAGTAGTCAGGTGGTTAGAGGTCACAAGTTCTCTCAAGTCGGAATCGAGGTTTCAGACCAATGCTCAAAGATGGTATCTTAACTTGGACAATCGTGGACCAAGTTTGGATGGTGTATCCTGAGTACCAATTGCTACTTAAGAAAGTTCAGTTTTGTATTGAGATGGAAACAGAAGTATAAATACTGGAATATAAAAGTACTGGAATCGAACTAAGTAAAAACTAAAATTACAAGTGCATAAAAGAAAATTATTTCCTTCGCATTCAAGTTCATATCAAACAGAAAATTCTAGAAATCATCAACTCAAATGAATATTAGTCGGAAGTCAAGTCATAAGATGGCAGAATATTCAGAGACGACAACGAGCCATCAAAGAGGAGGTTTGGGCACCTCAGTGACAGGCCATGAGTTGGCAGTCCAAGTGACTTTCCATGAATCGGTAATCAGGATAACTTTATGTGAATCGATAGTCGAAATAATCAACCTTTATGGCAATATTTAGTTAGAAAAAAGGTTAATCTCTACAAGTCTCAATGACCATCCATGAATTGGCAATCAAAATGGGATTAACCCTTATGAAAATGTTTAGTCAAAAAGAAGGTTAATGCAAGAGATGAAGCTAACTATTATGACAATATTGTTGGAGCGAGTTAGTAAGATGGTTAGGCGTTTGCATAAATATCTTGAGGAGATGAGAAGAGAAACTGCATCTTGATTTCCTAGATTGAAAAAAGCAAGTTTTTCCACAAAGCGCCAACCTTTGTTAAATCATGAAACTTAGTTAGGTGTTCACAGGTTCAGAAATTGATGAAGATCAATTTACTGAGTTTGATTTGTTAATTTTCGTTTCTTTGAGAAGCCAATTCTTTCTCCTTTTATAAGCGGCGAGTAGGCTAATCAAGTTGTCCATTTGAGCCTATGGTGGGTTTCACGTTGTCGTTTATTCCGTTGGGAACGTCCACTTTACCTTCAAATTATTTGTGTGTATTAGAACCGTCCATGTTTTTCTTCCTCTTTACGTTCCAAGTGGGTGTTTGGGCTGAATTCTCTTTGGTTTGGGTCTTTAATTCCTTCGAGTCATTAACTATAGCCCAATAGGATTTTTTCATGTGTAAACAATCGTTCTTAAAAAACTCTCTCGAACTGAATTTGAGCATTTGTTGGGTTTGACTGGTGGCCCTCCCAAGCCCAACCCAACTCAATTTTAGACCAAGCATTCGCCTAAACATGCATGTAACTCTAATTCTATTACACTGCATATATTTATCCACCAAAAACATATGTAATTCTAACACTTGTTGAACTTATGTTAATTATTCCTATTTGTTTTTTAACTTTATTTGTTTCTTGTATAAAAACTGTAATATTTGAACTTCTAATTTAAAAAAAAATAAAATTAGAGACTTTGAATCCGAACCAATTCGTATCCCACTCAAAATCATAGAAATCCAAATTAACATAATTTCATATAAATTCCAGATAATTTTATCCGAATCCGAATCTGAATCGAATGGTAAAAGTTAAATTATGGTTAAGTGAACATCCAGAGAGTGAAAGTAAGACACTACAAATTGAGATGCAAATTGACAAGTTATAATGATACGCTTATTCACCTCTAAATCTTGTAGAATAAAAGTTAGAAAACTCAAAAGACAACAAACAGTGAAAGTAAAACTGTAACTTTAATTTATCTGAAGAAGCTGAGTTTGAATATATAGAAGCAAAAGACAATTGGTGCCTCAATAGCCGCGAGAGCTTGAGGAAAACCCGGCATTCGGACGCGGAGGGAAGAAGAAAGCAAAGCCATGATCTCGCAATTTTTCTTGCTCTCTCAGCGTGGCGACAACATCGTCTTCCGCGACTGTAAGTCTCTCTATCTCTCTTTTGATCCAATCTCGGATCCCTTATTAATTCTACTCACTCAGATTTTAACTTCCGATCTAAATGTTCAGCAACTCAGTTCCTGTGTAGTTCAATCCCCCTTTAGATCACTTGTTGGTTATATTCAATTTGGCTCTTAAATACTAATTTATTAAGCTCTACTTCTATTTCCTGGATCATACATGCATACCGTTGTATTTCCAGCTATTTTCATTTGCGAAAAGATTATTTGAGCTCAATTTTTTAAGAATTTAGTACCAGGTTGACCTTTTACGGACATGGGCATGGTGAGAATATAGAAACAAGTCTTAATTTAATTTATTTATTTGATAAGAAATTTCCAAGTACACATTTGGGAAATCTGTTCTGATTGGGGTGAGTGCAGAAAGATGTTTCTTGATACATGGTTTTGCTAATGCAGATCGTGGCGAAGTACCCAAAGGAACCGCGGAGATATTTTTCCGGAAAGTGAAGTTCTGGAAAGAAGATGGGCAAGAAGAAGCACCCCCTGTCTTTGTAGGTATTATCTTACTGAGGAATGTATGGCAGTGTCTTTGTATTTTTTAAATTAGAAAGCTTTAATGGGTTAATTTTCATTGAATATCTGGAACTGTACAAGGGCTTCCAATTGTGTAGTGCACGCATTAAAGTGGCCACTTGGACGTACTGATATCTGTATTTGACTCCCTTTTGCTATATTTTTTGCATTTTCAACAAATCCGTTGTGTTTGCATATTTCATGGAGCATGCATATTTATTATCTTGTACTGACTTTTTCCTTACTTGATTGATAGAATGTGGATGGTGTCAACTACTTCCACGTGAAGGTTGTTGGACTATTGTTTGTTGCAACCACAAGAGCTAATGTATCACCATCTCTTGTCTTGGAACTTCTACAAAGAATTGCCCGTGTCATCAAAGATTACGTTGGGGTTCTCAATGAAGATTCTATAAGGAAGAATTTTGTCCTTGTGTACGAGTTGCTTGATGAAGTCATTGTAAGCCCCTCTTATGTATCTAACTTAACCTGTTGTATCTTTCTTGAGTATATACGAAAACTTCTTATCATCATAATGTCATTTGTTATCTTTCTATTTAATTGCAAAGTTAAAATGTCACTTGTCAGTTAGACAGTTACCCTGTATTAATAAATGAAGAATTGATGTTCTCTTCTAATCATTCTGTAATTGATTGTGTGTGCCTGATGAATCCCTCCTTCCTTAGCCTTTGGGTTTTATTAGTACAGTTATTCAAATGACTAGTGCTTTTAAAGTGCAGTTTTAATAAAGGTTGTTCAAATGAAAGTTTAGCAGATACATATCAATTGCATTATTAGATCCATATTTATTTCGTGAAGTGTTATAAGTTTATGTTTCAAATATGTTGATAAAGATAAAATTTCACAAGCAGAAGGGTGGAGTAGAGCTATACTTTTTTAAAGGGGAAGATTGATACATATGCAAGCAGTGTCGGGATAATGTGTCATATATAGGATCCTTCAAAATGTCGCCTAGAGTCTGGAGATTGTGCAAAGGGATAAAGGGAGGAGTATAGATCTCTGTGTTAAATGGTATTTGATGAATCAAGTGAAAGAGAAAGGGGTTTAGGAGTGTGGAAGTTGGTAGAAAGAATTAAAAAATTTGTACCTGGGAAAGAACTGTGGAGATTATAGGTGGAGAGGGATTTACTTTGGCCTGCTCTCAGAAAGAGCAAATATGAGCCTTATGGGAATAGCTGGGATTCCAATGTCGTGACCAGGGAGTTCCAGTTGGTGCCGTTGGAAGAAATTTCTCAAGACCTAAATTCTTCTGCTTTTGTTTGCAGATTTGGGGTGGGCAAAAGATTGACGATTTTAGCAAGATACAGGGCAGGGAACCAAATTCTTCTGCTCATATTGTTTTTTATCCAGATTATCAGTTTCATAATGCTCCTATTTCTAGTTTGTGTGAACCCTTCTTTTCCTTTATAGTGGGATATTGTGTTTCAAAGGAACACGAGTGACTCAGAAGTGGAATTAATTGAACTACTATTCTGGTGGGAATTTAAATTATGTTGGGTTTTAAAATTAATTGAACAAGAGTGTGTTGGTCAGATTTAAGAAGAATAGGAAAACTTGGGAATTTAAATTATGTGGGGGTTTTAAATTATCATGGCTACTAATGGACAAGCCTTAGCTTCCTCTTTTTGGTCCCTCATGCAATTTGGAAGGTCAAAGTATTCTGAGTTTTAGGCTCGAGCTTTAGTTATTGCTCATGGGAAGCATGCTTTGGCATGGTACAGAAGTGGAAACCTTGTCTGTGTCTTTCTTCTCAATGGTTTGTATTGTGAAAAAGTAGTGCTGAATGTATGAACCACTGACTAGTCCACTGTCAGCTGTGTATCCTGTGAGGCTAAGGCTGTATAAGGCTTGGGGACTTAGGCCAGCTTGAGTTTTGGGCAATCCCAGCTTCTTCTAATGTTGTACCATGTAAAAAGTTAAAAGCTTTCTGAATGGAGGAAAAGAGGTTTGATGCTAGGAAGATGTGTTTTATTGGAAACATATTGGGTTGGGATGCGGATCAAGTATGGACATCCTCGTGGGATTTGCTTCAGAATAGGGACTGATTATTTTCATGCTGCTTATTTTGTCTGGGATGCTCTTGTAAATTAGTTTATTCATGGTGAGGTTTCCCTTTAGACATACATTTGATGGGGGATATTCTGGAATTGTCTTTACCCCTATGTTGTATATTTCATGTTCTATCCAATGAGAATTTGTCTTTCATATAACCAAGAAAATATGTCAGTAAAATTGTAAGTGCATTCAAGTTAAAAATGTTTATATGATGTATTGGATTCAGAGAAGTTTGGAATATGTTGACTTACATATTACTTGACTTTTGGCTTTTTCTGTCAGGATTTTGGCTTTGTCCAAACAACATCAACTGAACTGTTGAAGTCTTACATATTTAATGAGCCAATTATTCTTGATTCTGCACGTTTATCGTCTGTTGGCCCTACTGGACTTTTTATGGTATGCTGTCATCTACCAAGTATATACTTAATAAATGATTCTTAGGTGGAATAATATTTCCATTGTAAGCTTAGTTGCATTTAGTTATTGATTCCCAAAATTGATGCATGCAGCAAGGGTCAAAGAGAATGCCTGGAACAGCTGTCACAAAATCAGTTGTTGCAAATGAGCCTGGAGGTAGGAAGAGGGAGGAAATTTTTGTGGATATAATCGAGAAGATCAGTGTTACTTTTAGCTCTAGTGTGAGTATATGTTCTTATTTTAATTGACTATTATATGTATCCACTCTTTCCTGACTGTTGCGTAGGCATTAATATAAAAAATATGGGCATGATAGTAAGCCCTTACAGTTTCTAACAATCGAAATTTAATGCTATCTTACCCAAGCATTAACTTCTTGGGTTTCATATGGAAATCCTGAAGTCCTCATGTCTTTTTTAATGTCATGTGGTCTCCTCAGTGGTTCTTATGATTGAGATCAATGGCATCTCTGTGGTTTTTAACTTTTTTCTCTTCTGTTCATGTGTAATCCTTAAGGCTGTATTTAATTTTAAGCATTTCTGTTCTGAACCTTACCTGGGTTCTGAAATTCTTCTGTTGTGGTTGTTGAGATAATATAGTATTACATTTAGATCAATTCGTATAAAACAAAGGAGTTGATTAGAAAGGGAACAGGTTGTTTGGGAGCAATTAGTTTTAGGAGTTTTCAACCTTTCTGAAGGGATATTGGAGGGTTAAAAATGTTGATGAACTTAGATGTTTTAGGCTTCCAAATTATGACGGTGATTGAGTTGGCAGCATGAAGAGTAGAACAAGAGACTAGAGTATTAGGGATTCTTAACAGTTACTCGTGAACAGAATTTGTATTGTTTGTTTTAGAGCGGTTAGCTGCAAATTTGTGGTGGAATGGATTAACGCTTTAGTATAGGGATTTTGGTGTTATGAATTATTAGTTATTACAAAGATCAAGAATTTACAGAAAACAAAGGAAGCGGCAAGAAGAAGGAATTGCACATGGAAATCCTGCATTAGACTAAATTAATTATTCATTTTTATTTAGGATATCTAAATTTAACAATCTATGGCATATATTCATAAAATATTGAAGTTATCCCTTCCCTAACAGGACTAAGCATTCAAGTACTAACAAACTAAGATCCACGACTCACATTACGATCCGTCTCCAACTATTAGGAAAGCTTGAAGAGTTTAACATAAAATTAATACTAATTCCCAGTAAATCTTTTTGGCCACCTTCATCTAGATGAAAATTCTTCTTCATTTGCTACTGCTTCTAGTAGGTTTATTCTACTTTAATATGGATAATAGGATGCTTACCTTCACTTCGCCAACTGGAGTTGCCTCATTTTTGTGTCTCTCTGTGGTCAACAGTGGGTGTTTATGTTATTTTCCAACAATCAAGTGGCAGATCAATCTTTCTTCTAAATATTTATGTGCTGCATATGCTTCAGGGCAATGTGCATTCTTTTCATTTAATCCTTGACTTTTCCTATCTTACTGTATTTACAATATATGGAAACAGTAACATATAGTCAATTAGCTGTGCCGTATTGTTATATTCTTATCAGCTAATCTAATGCTTTTATACAGGGGTACATACTGACTTCCGAGATTGATGGCACCATTCAAATGAAGAGCTATCTCACTGGAAATCCAGAAATCCGATTAGCTCTTAATGAGGACTTGAGCATAGGAAGAGGTGGAGGGTCGGGCTATGGTACTTATCTGACATGTGACCAGATTGCTATTATGTTTTACGAGTTCACAACTTCTGAAAAATCAATATTTTCAAGTTATGGTGTCGTGGCGTTGTTTCTGGTGTTATGGTCGAGTGTAATGATCTGAGTTTAAAGATTTGATTTTTGAGAACAGTAATCCCTTTGAAGAATCTAGTTTTAAAATTAATTAATTAATATTTTGAGGTCAGATGTTTGATGGATTATAAGTATCCTCTGCTAAAGAAAAGCCCTCCTTTTTCATGTATTTTGAATGGTATTACACTTTGCTAAAATCATCAAATACAATGCCTTGGTGTAGCTTTTGTTTGCTTACTAAATGCAAGGGGTTCTTGTCAACCTTTTATCTTGTCCTTTCAATCTCAGATATCGCTTTCTCTTGCAGACTATAGGAGTTCATTTGGCTCAGGAGCGGTGGTACTCGATGATTGTAATTTTCATGAATCTGTACGCCTTGATAATTTTGAAGGAGACAAAACTCTGACCCTGGTAAGTGAAATGAGCCAGACTATTCTTGTTTGGATAAAAGGTACTCATTAATTTAATCTCTGCTTGTATTACTGATTAATTGGTTGCTCCATGCTACTAATTTTAGGTACCTCCTGACGGTGAATTTCCTGTCATGAACTACCGTATGACTCAGGAGTTCAAGCCTCCTTTTCGTATTAATACTTTGATTGAAGAAGCAGGAGCACTTAAGGTGAATACTCTTTCTTAATGTTTTTCTTAATGGTTGTGAAATTACCAGAAGTTAAAACAAATATTTATAGAAAGAGCAAGATTTGGACAAGAGATTTAGTGTCTTGGGCTTACATCTTTGTTGACTTACGTCTTTGTTGAATATGTGTACCTTCTGACTTTGTATTATTCAATGTCCATTTATATATCATTTAGTGCTGGTAGGAAATTACAGTTTGGAATTACCATGTAGGCTGAGGTGATTCTGAAAATATATGCGGAGTTCCCAGCAAATATTACTTCAAACACAATTGCTGTACAAATGCCACTACCTAAATATACGATCAGGTAACTGTTTGCTTAACTAATTTCTTTAAACACAATTGCTTCAAATTGCTTGAAGTGTCAATACAACATATATATGTCCGCCGTTTAAGTTAAATAAGTGATTTATGTTATTTCAGAGCCAGTTTTGAGTTGGAACCAGGAGCAGTTGGACAAACAACAGATTTCAAGGAAGCGAATAAGAGACTTGAATGGGGTTTAAAGAAGGCAATAATTACTCATCAATTATCTTATGTGCTCACGTTATTGCGCTATTACGCAACCATTTAGAAGTGGTAAAACTTTTTACCCACTTAATGTATCTACAAGACTGACAAGTTCAATGCACAACAGATTGTTGGTGGATCTGAACATACACTACGTGCGAGACTGACATTTTCACCGGAAGCACATGGTACAATCTTATCATTCATTTACTTTGGGTTTAGTATCTCCTCGATTGCTCTCATTCAGATCCATATTTTATGTTCATCTCATTATATATGCATATTCATGATATTACATGCTCTCTGCAGGAAATATAACAAAAGAATCTGGTCCAGTCAGCATGACGTTTACAATACCTATGTATAATTCTTCGAGACTTCAGGTAAGCCGTTGTCGCAAGTTTCATGCTTACCTCTCTAAAACCACGCAATGGATGTAGGTTATATATGGTTAAAATACTCTTCCGGTTGTGTTCTACGTGTTGAGTTGGGCGGCTAGCCCTTCTTGCTAAAGTCTGTACAATGCATGTCAGTATGAGCTCAGTTGCTCTTCAGAAAGCTACCTTTGAAAATTAGAAACTTTTAACTTATTTTTTACTTGAAAGGACGGCGATGGGTGAATATTTCCATGATGTTTATGTATTGAGATTAGAAAGCTGAACTGTGTTGTTTATGTCGTCTCCTACCTATGAATATTATGCTGAGTTCACTCTTCCTCTGGTGCAGGTAAAGTACTTGCAGATAGCAAAGAAATCTGTAGCTTACAATCCGTATCGCTGGGTAAGATATGTTACGCTGGCGAATTCGTATGTTGCTCGTATATGATCCACTAAAGCTTCGTATCATATGTTCTGCTATTCCGCGGTGGACGAATTGGATTGAGTTGTAGCTGTAAGATGTCTCATGAAACCCTCTAGCTTTCTATTCCTTTTGTTGGTGGGTTTGCATATTTCTCGATTCCTTGTCAATGATTTCATTTCTCCGCTGAACATTAGACTTGTATGGTTGATTTTAGTTGGATTATTGAATTCTTGAATTGCTCCTTTCTGTATTGGCTGTATTATTATAATTTTTCCTTTTTTTGTTTTACAATATACAATTATACAAGCACTCAAATTGCAATGGAAACTTTTCATCAATATCTTTTGTCTCCATCTCCTTCATCCCTTTTATTTATTTTATGTTTTGGGAGTTCATCTCACCGAAAAGGAAGGGAAAAAACCAAGGTTACTTTTCACATTTGTAGTAAATGGTAACTGTTAATGAACAGTTAATCATTCTTCAAAACTTATAAATGACTCAATTATAATTATTGTAATTAGTGCTACATAAAAAGAAATAAAATTAGTTAGGATCAACTAGGTTTAAAGGATCTCTAGATTTGTATATGGTTAATGTATGCGTACATAATAGTTGATTAGCATTAGAATTACATTTGTGTTCAAATGATTTTGTAACCTAAAAACCTAAAATCAAGTCATTGGGTTGGACTGAGTTAGAAAATGAGTAAGTTCGGAACGAGTTTGGGCGGGTTACGACTTTAATTTAAAATAATCCTCGAGTTGAATTCCAACGAGTCTAATTATAATTTAAATTTGCTCAAATTGCACCTCTACATAAAACCACTAACAAAGAGGTCAGTAACTTTGTATGAAGACATGTTTTATTGGTAATTATAACTATTACGTAGTTGGAGGGTCTCGATATTGACTTTAGATTCGATTCTTATTAAAAATAAAGTCAATATCTAATTTATATATTCGTGAATCAATGTATGATGAGTTGGGTGAATAGAATAGTGGTCGTGACAAAACACTTTAATCCAAGATCCCTTTCTTTCTTTTTTGGGTGGGGTAAGGCTTAAGCATGGGCCTCCATCATCCATGACTCATGAGAAATTAAAAGATATAATTCCATGTAACTCTGAAGAAGGAAAAAGAAAGCTATGATTCAGTTGGGGTGATGATCTCTTTATGTAGAGGAGGTAAGAATTTGCTAAAACTGTTACTTCTTCTTTTTAACAGTGATGCAACTTCTAAAATTTGCTTTTGCTTTTTTACCAAAAGCAAGAAAACTACGTCAAAATCAAGCAGCCCCCACTTTAACCTTATGCCAACCTCTTTTCCAAAGTAAGAGTCATAGATCACCGAATACTAGCAGGATAAAAAATGAGGCAGACTCCGAAATATTTAGATTTACGTCTTTTAGAATATATGTTAAATTATATTCTTATTTTACATATTATATAAATTGAGAATTGTAAAAATCGAATTCAAAATGTTACTATACATATGAATAATACTATCATTATGTCTATGGTAGTAGTGTTATCTTTACGCCTTTTTTTTTTGAATCATGAAAGCAATATATTATTGAATAAAAATATAATCAATTACATCTTTGATGAGGGAAGACCGCAACAAAAGAGGAGTTTCGTTTATTCAAACTACATCATTTTGGCATTTAACCTCTAACATCGATTTTCTAACAACAGTCAAACACTCATCCCCACACACTGCTAGTGCCATAGAGATGGCCAAAATATCGGTTTGTTGTGGGATCAAGATGCAGATATACGGAAGGGTAATTTCCACCGAAACTTCCCCACACGAGTCTCTTACGCAGCACCTGCATCACGTATCTAAATAGGCGACATCCACATCTATTTTGAAACTACTCATCAACCTACACTCATAAAGGGGATTACATAGCAAACTCACAAAACTGCTGGACTTTTAAGGAAAATAAACTCAATTGAAAAACTAAACAGCAAATAAACCTAAATAAAAGCTACTAAATCCACCGATTTCACCGCGCCCAACCGCATCACGTCCCGTTACGCTTCCTTTACGTTTTATTTAAGCAAATAAAAAAACTAGAAATATTCTTACCCGCCAATTTGGACCAACTTCAAGTGTTCTAAGTAAGTTTTGCTAGCATAGATGAATGTCGTTATCGTGAAACATTGAATGTCAATAATGTGCACAAGTGAGTGTTGGCATAACATCATTTTCCTTCATTTGTAATGAATTACTTGAGAGAGGGAGCCTTTTCAATTTTGTATGTAGTCGATTTGATTTGATGATATGTATTCTCTGAGACTTCGAGAGAGATTTTAGAGTTATAACTTAAAGTTTGCTCATAGTTTTTGAGAGTGCGAATAACTATTTTAAATGACGTCTGAAAATAAATTATATATATAAATAAATAATTCTTGATCAACAAAAAATAATAAAAAATTAGAATTTTTTTTATTTGAAATAATTAATCTAGAAATTTGTAGCCATGAGGGGATCTTTTGGCACGGCTGGAAGCTGATTGAGAACACCCATTGGCCCCTAGAATTGACTGAGCATGTGATCAATTGAATGGTTGAAGCCAAAGTTTGTAGAGTAATTATTATGGGTTTTTTTTCTCTCTTTTTTTTTTTTTTCTTTTGTGCATATATGGATCCATTTAGTCGTATGCCAAGAAGACAAAAATGTACAAAATGGCTAGTTTCAATGTGTCATCTCGCAAGGTAAATTAAGGAGAGATTTAAGTATTCTCAAAATTCAAATTAAGAAGTCAAACAAAAATAATTGAATGGAGTCCAATGAACACTACTTCAAAATTTCAAATCATCACCAATGAGTACGTACTGTTCGTTGCCCACAGGAGCCCTAGCTACTTGGACTATAAACAGCTTTCATTTTTCTGTTTCTGAATGTATGATCTAAAGGAATTCCATTCCCAACCATCTAAAGCCATAAAACCACCACTTGATTCCTTGATAGCATTAGTGGGTTGTTTGGGAATCTAGTCAATTTGTATTGTGGGTAATCTGGGGTTTGATTTTCGTAAAACTGAGATTGATAATATGTATAAACTCCTCCTCCAATATGATTGTATTAGGCCACCTTAACCGTATAGATAACTCTACGAAATCCTCATCTTTCCAAAATTTGTTCAAGTAGGTCTGTCATGTCTAGTATCATAACGTGCAACCCTGAGTAGATGGAGGCCTCTCTAATTTGAAAACCCGAACTTCTTTGTCTCTATAATGTAAGTGTAACCAATCACTTTAATATCGGTTTAGTTATATATAACTTATATGTTCACACTACAAGATTAGACAATATTAGGCTATTCAGTATAGAGTTTGACATTGGAGTTAAAGTTATGAGGCTCATGCTCTAGGTTAATAGGTTGTAGTAGGTTATCAAACCATCCATCTATTGACATTGGGGTGGCTAATGTCCAATCAAAAATGAAAAAGGGCAACCAGAAATCAAAATGGCAAGTATTGCTTTCATTTTGTGTCCACATATCAAATTGCCAATTGGCAGGTACTGACTGTGTTTGTGTGTGTGAGTTTATAATGCCATGCTTGTGAGCTAAGTATTGACATAGACAGCTAGCAACGAAAATTGAAAAACAATCTTCCACCATCTCTCGATTTTTGTACATAATGATAATCGGTGTTGGCATGTGAAAAAAGAAGCCTACTGCATGCTATTTCTGTTAAAAAATCTCAGTCTCTCACCGACTTAATTACAAGTCGTACCTAGCAACAAATCTTTGTCTGAATTCTGAAACCGCCACCACCACCCCCTCCCCCTACCTTAATCCCGCGACCCCCACTATCCAGACAACCAAATCAAGAAAAAGAATATATGCCGGTGGCTGGTTGCTACCGACACCGTCCAAAAAATATACTCGTTCATATTTAGTCCAACGAATTAGAACGAATATACTTTTTCATCACTGTATATATGCAATTTCAAAAGTTTGAAGCTTCGAAGGAGAATGAAAATAGGAACCTACAATGATGTATTTATGTTTGAAACTTTTTAAGAGCCGGCTATATTTTAAATTAGATTTCATCAAACTGAATACAAACAAATATAAATTGATATTGTCATTCAAGAGTTATAGTTTAAAATTTCTTGCAAATATATTCTTCATCCTTATTATCATTTTCTTCAGTTCTGCATAGAAATTGTGAGGAATTTTACTCACCCTATTTCGAATTTCTTGGCCGATCTCTGCCGGCCATAGTTCGAAACTTTGAAGGAGAATGAGAATAAGTACATAGAATGCATAAATTTTAACGGATGTCATTTGAATTCAAATTGTTAAAAACTTAATTATTCGATAAGATTTGAATTTTTGTCAGTTTGATTTAAATTGATTTGGACATTTTAGGCATAAATTTTCATGTAATTTGTTCAATGAAAAAGCTCCTCCAAAACATTTTTTTTTTTTTACAAAACTCCACCATTTTCATTAATATTTAATTCATTCACGTCAATATCCATTCATACATGCCAGCAAATTAAAACTTTCAACATTTAAACTTTGAAATATGACGGGTTATATTTAAATATAATTTAAATTTAAAAATAGCACAAAATGAATAAGGTTTAGGTGAGGTAGGCTATTTAATGATCACACCTACATTAACATATTATAAAATGAAAAATATTAATTAACAAATATAAATAAATAAAAACTTTAAGCTCGGCTCCAAATTCAACAGTTTTCAAAATGAAAAATTAAAATAAAACTGTTACTAAGGGAATGATTTAGATTTTCAAATTGTTTGATTTTTATTTAATTAAATCCAAATCGTAGTATTTGATTCAAATATGTTTCTAATTTCAACGGATATATATTTACTCCTAATTATAAGGGCAACTTTTAGTTGTATTGTCCCCCACATGCTCATATTCACTTTTTTTTTTCCAGTTAGCAAACCAAACCAAACTCTATGAGCATGAAACTACGAACACCTTTTTTTTTTTTTTTGACAAGAAACTACAAACATCTATTACATACTTTTGTTACCTTTGCTTTAAAAAAAAATTCTGATCGCATTTTATATTAAAAAATATATAAATTGGCATGCACATCTACAATAAATTTAAGTGCTATTAAATGACAGGTAATGTGACTAATTTATTATTCAGTTGTGAAGTCAAGCGTAACCCACCGAAATAGCTCTAGCATGCATAGATAAGGGAATGTGCCACATATTAACCTTGATGTTGATACTACAAGAGAGGATGCTTTGAGTGCTATCTCCACAATTATAAATACAAGTAGTTAAGCAATAAATTTGAAACATGTTTAAGACACCTGATTTGGTATATATACCAACTTAGGGTAGGTATAGGATTGCCTTATTTATGGAAAGGATTTACATGTACATTTGGTACCATATATGTTTATATAAAAAAGAAGAAGAAGAAGAAGAAGAAGTGGTGAGTGACTGAGAGTGTGGCTTGTCCAATAATCATGCTCCACTTATTTTGTTTGTTAGGTTATACACATATGCATTGGTTTTGCAATTGGAAGAAAAGTACACCAATCTTTCTAAGTTGGGGAAAGTGACAAAATCCCAAGCGTTCCCAAACCCACTATATTTTATTATGCAGATCTGGATTGAAATCTAAGTAAAATGATAATGAGCTTTGAACCAAGTAAAACGATAATGAGCTTTGAACCTCTCCTTTGATCAAGGCTTCAAACATGTCATCCCTTTTACGGGTCTCCAATTGAGCACATGCAAAAAACTAAAGAACATTAGACAAACAAATCTTCTCATCTTTCATTTGTTGTCTGGGATAAAGATATCTTGGAGTCAAAGTAAGTGGCTTGAAAGAGAGTTTTCTTTAAAGGCCAAAAGCTAAAAGAGGTGCATGTGGTTTTAGTTTTCAAAATTTTATTCTTGTTCAGTTTAATTTGATGTGCACTTGCTTATGATGCGTCTCTATGTTATAAGCCATCGGTATTTAATTTTAATTAACAAGGTGGAAGAATGTTTTTAACTAATGAGCGGAGTGAGATTACTAATGTTTTTAACTCATGGGTACACAATTACTTGAGCATAATTGAAAACTGGGTAAATTATTGTTTATTATGTTGTAGTTTACTTGAAATTAAAGAATTTTATTTATTTATTTATTCAAGCCGTTTGACTTACGGTTCTAAATTTTCTATTTTGTTTCAAAAGGAACTTCGTTACATTTTCTACTAAATAATCTATTAAATGATTGATAATCCCAAATTTAATTTATATTTAGCTTATGTGGACAACTAATAAGTATCACACATACTAAAAAACAATGCATTTTAAAAAAAATCTTAAAATTGTGTAACGCTCGTGTTTTGGAAGCGCGGTGAGCAATCTCACATCGCTAGGGGGGTTTGGGGGATGTGCCTTATATATGTGGGCACGTGATAGGTCGTTAATTAAGCATTGTTTTATATTATTTTATACCATTTATACTTGACTTTTAATATTAAAATAATAAATAATTAGAGAAAATGATATATTTTGTGATATTTTTGTAGAAATAAATAAAACTTGGAATTTGGAGCGTTTTGGCGAAAGAATCATCCCGATCGGAATTATAACGAAAAAATTATGGACAAAATTCGGTGGATTTACATTAATCCATTTTAAAATTAAAAATACATTTGATCCAAGCCCAACTCCATTTCCAGTTGCACCCCATTTTTTGTGCAGCCCATAAGAATTCGCTTGGCCCGCTGCACGCTGCACTAAGTCCACATCCGTCCAGCCCACATGCGTGACCCAGTCCGTGTCACAGCCCAGCGACACGTTCTGCCCAGAAGAATCGTTCAGCGAGCGCTGGCCGAGCCGTCCTTCACGAGTTTGGTGCGCGTGCATCGACATTTTTCTCCCTGTCAGCTTCTTTTCCGCTGACTCCCTCTATTCCAACTCAGCAGATCCCTACTAACTCCACCTGCTCCTCTGCTGCACCCCATGCTGAAAACTAGACTGCAATTTCTGCAGTCCCTCACCGAAAATCAGAATACCCATCCCCTGCATTTTCCTGCTGCTCAACTGCTCCACTTTCCCTGATTTTTCTTATTTTTCCAGCTCCAAACCATCCCTAAAATCATCATTGTTCATCATTTCATTTTTATATTTTATTTTTTTATTTTTATTTGAATATTTATGGCACTCCCTCTATAAATAGGGAGGCCATTTTAAGACCCCATTTTTTTCCCCTTTCTTTTCTTTAGTTAGTTCATTTTCTTTCTTTTATAGTTCTATGTTTAGTTCATCTTTTTCTCTTTATAGATATATTTTTGGGGATCATTTGTAACTTCTTTTATTTTTGGGGACCATTTGTAACTTCTTTTATTTTTAGTTCATCAAGTATGCGAGTTGCTGGATCTCAAGTGCGCCCGAGTCTTTAAACTCAAAATGTCAGAACTCAACCCTCCTCGGTCAGGACCTGACTCATCTAGCACCATATTGTCCGCTTTGGGCCTCGCCCTCACGTTTTTGTTTTCGGGAGCTCATGGTGCAACTTCCCAGGGGGTCACCCATCATGGAATTACACCAGCCTCAACTCGCTTAACTTTGGGGTTCCAATCCCCCCCAAAGCCACTTGAGCTCCCAAAAGGCCTAGTGCTAGATAGGTGTGTGCCTACACCTTTAAGGCACACCACCATCATCTCCCAGACCATTCCCCCTCGCAGGAATGTGGGATTGTTCACTGTTCCTTCCAGGACACGGGTCTTACAATCCACCTCCCTTAGGGCCCAGTGTCCTCGCTGGCACACTTCCCGGTCGGGGTCTGGCTCTAATACCAAATTGTCAGAACCTAACCCTCCTCGGTCAGGACCTGACTCATCTAGCACCATATTGTTCGCTTTGGGCCTCGCCCTCACGGTTTTGTTTTCGGGAGCTCATGGTGCAACTTCCCAGGGGGTCATCCATCATGGAATTGCACCAGCCTCAACTCGCTTAACTTTGGGGTTCACAATCTACCCCTCTTAACCAACCATGACGTTTCGAACTATGTCACGGTCATCGGTCAAAATCCATTTGACCGCCCGAACTAAAAGAAACATTTTTGCCCATTCCAGGGGCAAAATCGTCATTTTTCACCGTCCATCCGAAAGTATCCAACTAATCACCGATTAACTTTACTAATTCATCATTAACCACTAAACTAATCCCGATTTCCGAGACGGGTCGTTACAATCTACCCCTCCTTAAAGAATTTCGTCCTCGAAATTCCAAATCTCGTACTTCCGTAATTGCTTGGGGAAAATCTAACTAGTCTCACACCTGGGTCTCCTACCCGCTGTCCAGTACCTGCCAATTCAACTTATCCTTCAGTTCCCAAACTGTCTCCACATCTCTGCCAAGCAAACCAACTCAACCAACTTCCAGTCTATCTCGTAATCCGCTGATTTTCTCCGAGGTCAACACTGTTTAACTCGTACCCAAGGTATCTTTAACGTTACACTCACCGACACTCACGATTCAACCGACATCGGGTACGCCACTACACCACGACTTCTAGTTTCAACACTTCCAACTCCTTCTCGAGTCGAGCGTACCTCGTGCTAATGTCCCAGTACCGCTTACGAGTTCGCCGTCATCGAACATAAGTCTCAAGTACATCCATTCACAAGACGGAATCTACTAGTCTCGGTACTCCGTGCTCCAAGATTCATGCAATGTTCCATATAACTTCCGTCAACGATCCACGTCGACCTCACCGGAGTCACAACGTACTCGTGTAAACCCCTAATTCAGCCAACCCTCTTACCAGTGGTTCCACTAACCACTAACAAAAATCCAATCCTGATCCACACACTCCTAAGTGGATCCTACTGACTAGGTTTCAGACCATTGCATTAAATCCAATCGATTTATATACCGCGCGTCTAGATTGTAGGTTCTTTTCAATAACCTCATATCAATCAGTTATAGTCACTCCTTAACAAGACCCGCCCCGATCCTCTCTGGGACCACATGGGGACGTGCCCTGCTCCCGTCTGACACCCAAAATTCATACCAATTTTAACCTTAAACGTTCAAATGCATAAAAACCAAATTAAAGTTTTACATCAAGTTCGAAATAAACAGATGTCAGACAAGGGATGAAATCCAAATCACAAGTTGCGAGCACGACTCTAACATAAACCTGCGGGTAAAATCACCCAACAGGGATTCAGGTACGCAAAAGTAGATCTATGCCTCAGCCTCAGGTTCCTCCTCTACCTCATTAGCACGACCTGGAGGGATTACCAAAACATCAAGGGTGAGTGGGCCGAAACTCAAGTTTATAAAATCGTTTAGTAAGTAAAACATATAATTTACCCCTCCGTTTTCCAAACATGCATGCATCAGAATTTAAAACCATAATTCATATAATATGTATCATAAGGAATATAATAAAACCATAAACATAATTTTATCCACTGCACTATACACTCCGATCTTGACATCCCCGATGTCTGACATCCCTGACGTCCAATAAGGTCATAGTCTCCAGGCTACGCGTGCTACTCGGGTCTTAATTCCGAGTCCAATCCCCGAACCCCGTCCGGGTACGGCATCCCAAATGCCTAGCGTCCTAGACGCTCGACGTCCCTGACGTCAAATAAGCAATCCTGCTCCTGAGTCATTCTATGGTCCGGTTCTTCCATACAATGACCCCTCGCAGGCAATGCGCCATGACCACTCCGGGGTACCACATCCGGAGGAGACAGTATCATAAGAATGGATCTATACAGTGCAGTACCAAATACATTTTATTGATATCCACCTGCAAAACATATATGTATACATAGATAAAATCCGAACCGAACGTTACGTTTCATTAGAAGGGTTTCAAACCCAAATACCGTGAAACGTGCCATAACCATAATTTCAATATCATCAAAACCATTTCTTGATTCCAGCATGTGAACATATAAGTAAATCAGAAAACATTTAAGCATGCAAGGGTTTAATGAAATCGGGCCCACTCACAGTACAATCTTGCTAGGAACCGAACGTATACCCTCATCCTGGTACAATTGTACAATCCCTGTCATGTCCAAAGTATATGTAAAGGTCAATATAAACCCCTAACATTCAACCATGAAATCCTAGGCTGAAACCGGCCCGAAAAAGCCGCCCGAACGCGGTTCCTGAGGCAATAAACCTCAATTTGACCAACTTAATGATCTCCGATCGACCCGAAACCACCGCCATTGGATCCGAATCGTCGAAACCTAAAGGATGGTGGTGGTCCCACCAAAAACACTGTTCACACGGGCCCCCACGCGCCAGTCAACGCGTCGGTCAACGTAGGAACAGTTCCTGCTGACGTCAGTATGACGTCATCTGACAGCTGTCAGGTCTGACATGTCAGACTCTGATAGGTGCCACGTGTCAACACCCGATTGGTCCACCTCATTGATCTTTCAGGCCACGTGTCAGATCTGACATATGCCACGTGTCAGATCTGACATATGCCACGTGTCAGATCTGACATATGCCACGTGTCAGCGCGACACTGGTCCACGTCACTGACATGTCAGTGACACGTGGCAGTCCCTGATTGGGCCACGTCACTGACATGTCAGTGCTGACTGTGCACTGACATGTGACATGTGTCGACACAAGAGTGGTCCACGTCACTGACAGGTCTGACAGGGTGCCACATCATCACCTCTGTCCTCTGACGGGTCGACCCGTTTCTCTGCAACTGGGTCGATCAGACCCGCGATCATGACCCGGTCACCAATCCTCCATTTCTCAACCATTTTAACTCAGGTTTGTTCCTAACTGTTCGTCTCAATCCCATAAAGGGTTCTACCTAATTAAAATCACCAAACAAAGCCTGGATCGAAGGCTTACCTCAATGCACAGAATCCGGGTTCCCGTCGTCGTTTAGCCTCCGTTCAGGCCTTCTCAGCTTACGAAAACAAGCTCTTGAGATTCCTATTAGTCCCTAGAATCGATTAAGGTTAATAGAAATCAAAGATACATGTTGGAAGTCAAGTTTCAAATTCTGAGTTTTTAAAACAGTTTCAGGTTTTTAGGACCGCCTACCTCGCCGCCGTCCGCCGCCGTGATCACTGCCGTCCCTCTGCCTCACCAGCTCAGTCCAGCCACGCCCAAAGCAAAGGTCAGGTGCAACGCAGGTGTGATGGTTGAAATGGGCAGAATGTGGGTGTCGGGTAGGAAAATATATAGAATGGAGGGAATCTGCTCACACAAAATGGATGGTCCAGATTTGATCTCAGAGATGAGATCAATGGTTGGGATGAAATCTGGGGGTTTCAGATCAATGGCTGGGATTAAAAGGTAGATTAATTATATTTAATCACATAGTGGAGTTTGGTCCAATCTAGCCAATGGGTGAGTGACACTTGTCACTCATCCAGGTGTCCTCCAATCAGAATATCAGAATAAAATATACGACACGAAAATCGAGACGTGAACCTCCCGATTTCACGTTTCTGACCATAACTTCCTCGTACGAAGTCCGATTTCGGCGTGCCGCCTGTCTACGGACTCATGACATTGAGACCTACCTAACGGTCCTTAAGTCATGTGAAAATTAGTTGTCAAACGAAAAGTCAACATTTTCGCCCCTAAAGTCCAAATTACGGTAATGCCCCTGAACTTCCGATAGTCATAACTTTTTCCCTGATCGTCCGAATTGGACGTGCCACCTATCTATGAACTCGTGACGTCCCAAACTACGTCACGGTCACTGGTCAAAGTCCTTTTGACCCACCAATCAAAAAGTCAACAATTTGGCCATACTATTCACAAGGGTAAAACGTCAATTCATACATTAAATTACAATATTCAAATCTTTGAATTTCCGGGGTGTTACACTCCTTCTTTACTTCCTTCTGTCATCCTTCGACGGGACACACAATGGTCCACAAGTATGACATCACCATTCATCATGCCTTAAACCAACGTAGCACAATCCCAAGAAGCTCGCCACACAGGCCACTCCCGGTGTCACCAAGTATGTTTTCCACTCCCGGGATTATTTTAGTGGTTAATGATGGATTAGTAAAGTTAATCGGTGATTAGTTGGATACTTTCGGACGGACGGTGCGAAATGACGATTTTGCCCCTAGAATGGGCAAAAATGTTGACTTTTAGTTTGGGTAGTCAAATGGACTTTGATCGATGACCGTGACGTAGTTCGGGACGTCACGAGGTCATAGACAAGTGGCACGTCCGATTCCGACGTCCGAGGAAAAAGTTATGACGTTCGGAAGTTCAGGGGCACTTTGGGAATTTAGCTTTAAAATAGGGCAATTGTCGACTTTTCAAACGACATGGAACTTTCTCGTAATTCGAGGACCTTTAGGTAGGTCTCAATTCCCTGAGTACAACGACAGGCGGCATGTTGTCATCGGACTTCGGATGAATCATTTATGGGTCTAGGAACGCGAGGGGTAAAACGGTAATTGTGAAAGTAGGGGCAATCTGGTCAATTTTCACATGGGGATCTGAGCCAACACTAGGCTGTTCTTGGGATTAGTGCCCACTGGATGTGGGACACATGTCCCTTATCTGGAGGGTCGTAGAACTCTGTAAGCCACCTTTGTTCAAATTAAATGAAGGGTGATTCTTTTGGTTGCACGGGTTTAGGGAGGAAACAGAATGAAAAAAAAAACAGGGGTTGAATGTCCATTCTTACACCAACACGAATAATTATCGTCCCTAACCCATGATCCATGAAGGAAAACATTTAAGGAGGGTGAGAGGTGGAAGGTGGAAGCCGCGGTGGAGCACGACGATTAAGGGGTGTCGAAACCGTGAAGCTTGTTGGAAATTCGATAATTGATAACGTTTGAGTTCCTGGATTTTGATCGATTCTAAGGGATGGAACGTGTTACTGGAGGCCTAGGAAATCAAATGGCCTGGTTCGAGGCTGAAAAGGGGGTGGTAAGTTATTCTTGCCCTTAACTATCTGAGTTTAGCCAAAAATGGCAACTTACGAGTTGACGGCCAATAACCTCATTAGTTGATCAGGTAAGGTTTGGGACGTTAAGACAAGGGTGTTGAGCTTGAAAAGAGGAGAAATGGTGGTCGGGAAGCACAAGAACAGGGAGCAGGAATTCGATGGTTTTTACTAGATCAAGGAGGTACATTTCTAACTGTAAATTTATTATTTGTTTATAGGAAACAATTAGATATAGAAGGACAAAATAATTGGAAGAAAAAAGATTCAAATCGGACTGGAATTAAACCCTGAACCGTGACCGCCGGTTCGGTCGAACCGGCCAGGTCCAAACCGATTCAGACCGGGTCTGACGTAAGGAAGAAGACGATGAACAGTAGGCGCGTGGCTCCTATGCGCAGCCCCTTTGGACGGCACGTGAGGGCACGTGGGACTCCATTTAGGGAAGCTTTCAACACGACTTTTAAAGTATTCGATGTAACGAATATTTTGGCGCTGGTTTCGAGTCAATCGGACATCGTCTCAATATGTTTCGGGATGTCCGAAGGTTTTAGACCTCGGTTAAAAATAGTTAAAAATATGGGAAAATTATGGGACTTTAGTATGATCATTTTGAAGTATTTAGTAACCTTGTTATGAGATTTGGACAGGTTCGGGAAAGCCGAGGATAGTGGATTAGCCGGGAACGGCATAGGTGCGCGCGTATCGAGGCGACGACGATGTGGTCTGTGAGTGGACTTTGCTTTATAACATATGATGCATGCATATATGTTTTTATGTGTTTTCTATACGTGATTCTATGAATTGATTTATGATCTTGATGATTTACAATTTGCACGGTTTTCGAGCTATTATGGAATTTCACGTTTTACGAGATTTCGAATGATCTTGTGATTTGATTTTGATTTTAATGATTTGATTTTGGGATTTGAAATATGATGTGATTTCAATGATTTGAAATGAATTTCGGAAAAGTGATTTCGGGCTTGGAGCCCTGTTCCTGTGATTTCAGAAATGATGTTTCGGATTTAGTTTTGAGGTTTGAAAAGGAAGTCTGGATTTGGGTTCGGGACAGTGGTTCTGGATGCCGGCTTACGGAATTACTATTGCAAATTTGGATAAGGATTTTCTATGGTTTTTACTATTAATTGGAAAAAAATGGTTTTGGGTTTAAAGACCCGGAAAAAGAGAAAAACCCACTGGATCTGGTTTTGAGTTTAAAGACTCGGATTGATTGAAGGGGGGAGGGCCTTGGATTGTTATGTTTTGAGTTTGAAGACTTGGTGATTGTGATACCCCCCGAGGCCTGTGATTGTGTTTTGAGTTTAAAAACTCGTTGATATCCGGGGAAGGCCTGGTTATTGCACATGGTTTTGAGTTTAAAGACTCGGGCGCACTTGAGATCCAATAAACTTGTATGATTACTATTTTTCACTAGTTTTCTGATGTTTTGGGCAGTGGCCCGGATGAATAGGATTTGACGAGTTTTGGGACTGAGTTCCCGTATTTGAGATGGATTTGTGATTTGAGGCTGAGGCCTGGATTTGAAAAACGAATTTACTTCGAGTTTTCAAATGGTTTTCATTGATGATTTTGATTTGAATGACATGACTTGATATGCATGCATTGATTTTTACATGGAGGGTAAAAATGTACTTGTTTTCTGATAATTGTGTTGAACTTATACTTTATTTTTGTCCACTCACAGTCTTTTTGTGTTTTCAATACCCTCCAGGTTGTTGCAGTACGGGCTGTTGGTCGAGAGAAACAGAGACATCACACCCGCGATCCACAGTAATTCGTGACAAGACTCGTCCCAACTGGACCTCGATAACCGTGCCCGGTCCTACTCCCGTCTGACAAGTCAACTGAAGTCCCGAAACGATCCTTCAGTACTTATCAGACAAGGGATAACTGCGCTGATTTCCACTCATGCCTCCGCCTCGTGATCAGCCCCGAACGTTGTGCCACGGCCTGGAGGGTCATCAAAACAGAAAAGTGTGAGTGGACAAAATAATATCATTGAAAATACGTTTGAAAACACATCAGTTACCCTCCAGTTTTGTAAACATGCATGCATAGGGAAAAATATATGAGTCACAATCACCAGCTTTCTCAGCCAAATCACATAACAAATCATATCCCGGCTCTCAGGCCAAAACATATAAAAACATTTGAATCATTTAAATCATTTTATAAAACCAGTTCACCATATAATAAAGCATATAACTCGGGAATTACACATCCGAGGATCCTCTGGGAATTACACATCTAGAGTCGTCATCCATTGCTGGGAATTACACATCCAGCCTCACCGGGAATTACACATCCGGTCCCTCCAGGAATTACGCATCTGGAGTCACTTCGGGAATTACACATCCGAAGTCTACCCAGGAATTACACATCTGGGGGCATCAAACATCAATACACAATCAAAAGCATTATTTCAAATCATCATTAAAACCATGTTAAAACCATTATCACGGGGCCACATGCCAAAATCTCATTTCTCGTCAATTCGTAAAATCATATCCAAAAACATCACAAATCCATTAAATCAATTTCCCAACTCATAATCCAAGTCAAAACCAAGCACAAATCCCGGGTCTTCGCCCCAAAACCAGTCATTTCACATTTTCTCAAAAAACATGCCCGAAGCACCAATTAAAATAATCATTAAATCTCAAAATAATCATATCAAATCATTTCAATTCAAATCATGCCATAAATCATATAAAACATTTAACTATGCATGCATATCAATTTATAAAACAAACGTCCATTCACACACTGCCCAACTGCTCGTTTCCCGCGCTGCACGCGTTTCCGTAATTTCCGACAATTTCTAGAAATCTTGAATCTTGTCCAAGATCATTATTTATGGTCACTAACACCTCAATTTACATCCCACTAATTTCTCATAATTTTTTGGGAATTTAATATTAATTAAATACGTAACATAAACCTTCGGACCCTCGAAACATGATCGAGACGGTGTGGGTGCCACGCGCCGTGAACAGTGTCCATGAACAGTGTCCATGATCGTTAGCGACTTAATTAAGGTTCTGTACATTCAATTTCGTTTTAACTTACCTTAATCTCTCTGAATCAAACTCGATTTTGTGAAGAACACCGACGACTATTCATCTTCGAATGTCATCAATTTCCATTGAATTCGTGCAATTGATCCATTTGGAAGCTTCGCAGGAACAATAGAAACGTAATTCCAAGCCCAATTTCATCCTTCTTACTCTTCAATCCTCGAATTCCTTTGCTGTCACCAACGCCGTTCAGAGCCAAAATAGCATCCATTTCCTTCGTTCTTTAGGTGGTTCGACTCGTCTCAATCCTAGAAGGCTAACTGCAACATCAATTTCACTCAAAAACATGCACAACCTCAAATTCGATCCTAGCTTCCTTAGAGGTATTTTCGGGTTTTTCTCTGATTTCAGCTGGGTTCGACGTCTCTTTCAATCTCCTTTTCTTTGTCTCTTGACGTTCATTAAATCCCTTATAAACTCAGGCCCAGAGTTTCGGGTTTCATGGGAGATCATTTCCTGCTCTGGTTTTTGGTTGTTCATAAAACCCACACATTTTCAATTCCACCGTTCACCGCCCATTTAAGCCACTAATCATCATTTTAAAGTGACAAATGTCACGTACTAACTAATCCACATCCAATTAGGCTGAATCAGCCACTTAAATAAACATTTAATATCCATTAATATCAACTAATTGCACCGTTAAGGACTTTGACTGCCCAAATGACCATTTTACCCTTGCCATAACAATTTACCAAAATGCCCATCATAGTTCTAGATCCACAACTTTTTCGTTCGGACTCCGATTGACGCATGCCGCCTGTCTACGGATTCAGCGTCCCGAGACCTATCCAACGGTACTCCCAGAAATTCCAAACAAGATCCCGATCAAAAAGTCAACTGTCGGTCCTTTTTACCAATTTACCAAACTGCCCTTAAACTTCCGAACATCAAAACTTTCTCCTCGAATGTCGGAATTGGGCGTGCCACCTGTCTATGAACTCGTGACGTCCCGAACTACGTCGCGGTCATCGGTCAAGGTCCGTTTGACCGCTCAAATTAAAAGTCAACTTTGCGTCCAATTCCTAGGGCAAAATCGTCATTTTCCTTCAAAATTTCCAAATTTTCCTTTTTCGAATTTCCGGGGCGTCACAGTTCGGCGCACTCTGGGAAGTTCGGATACTTTTAGGATGGTTGGATCGAGACTCCCTTGTCCGACTTACGTGTCACATGGAAGTTGGACGTCAGTTTAGCTTTCGTGTCATGCGTAAGTTAGACGGGAGCAGGATTTGGCCCTTAATCCCTGGGGATTAGGGGTGGGTCCTGGCAATTGGTATCAGAGCAGGTTCGTGTGTTCTGTGCGAGGTTTGATTCCCATAGTCGTTGGTTTGTCGATGTGGGTATTGTGATACTACTGTGGATGTGATATCTCAAGGCGGAACAGCCCGACAGTAACCTGGATGCGATAGTGATAGTACGTTCGTTGTGGTTAGTTAGCAGTGGTTGTTAGGGTCAGGATGTTAGTCGCTCAACACGCGGTACGAGGTATGACGTACGTTGGCTCAGGGCCGGAACGGTTAGTATGTTGGCGCTGGTTACGCTGGATGAATGGACCTTAGGGTCGGAGATATGCCAGCGGGATTAACCTGGATGGTAGCTGGTGAGCTACGGGTGAGTAGGTTGGTCGGCCTGTGGAGCCCGAGAGTAGCCCGTTGAGCTAGTGAGATACGTGTGCCAAGGAGGCCGGTGGACGGTGGCCTGTTGGGCCAGATGGTGTTGGGATAATGAAAGTTTGGACTTGTGACCATTTGGTCAGATTGTTCAAGTTGGACTTGCACCGCTACGAGTAGCCGGATGCCTTGAGTGGCAAGGTTTTGGAACTATTTTGAGATTCGAGGGATTTCCCCCTTGCGATGGATACTGGTTGATGTTGGTGAGTAGAGTTACGATAAGGAATGGTATTAGTCGGGTGTGACGACCCGAGTGATAAGGTTGTAGTGAACTAGTGGCAGTTGCGAGTTTGGATGACTCGGACGACGGGGATGATTTGAGGAACCCCATGGAATGACTGGTTTGGATTATGAGTACCTGAGTAAGAAACCCCAGATTAAGTGTTTGGTTTGGGAACTGTGAGTTGGGGTTGTGGTAAAATAGTCATTGTGGCTTAGGCCGACTTACGGCCGGATTGGAGACTGTGCTACTAAGTGCAGCGGAGGTAGTAGATGGTTGGTGGATGACTCTGGACGAGTCCAGTAAGATTGAGGTGTTGGTTGAGCATTTGGTTGCTCAAACTTGTGGCTGGCGAAGGATGTTAGTCTCCCCGACTCGGGTGTAGATTGAGGGTTTGGCTCGGTAGGAGCAGAGGCTTGGGACTGGTGTACTGTGAGTCCTGGAGTAGAGACGAGATGCCACAAGACGGGATGCTTGTGAATGGTCGGATGGGCACATCGAGTCGAAGATGTGGTCCGTAGTGAGGTGACAGTGTCTGGTAGGAAACACTAACTGAGTGATGACTATTGGTAGGTCATGTTTCGGGAGCTCATGGTGCAACTTCCCAGGGGGTCACCCATCATGGAATTGCACCAGCCTCAAATCGCTTAACTTTGAGGTTCCAATCCCCCCCAAAGTCACGTGAGCTCCCAAAAGGCCTAGTGCTAGATAGATGTGTGCCTACACCTTTAAGGCACACCACCATCCTCTCCCAGACCATTCCCCCTCGCAGGAATGTGGGATTGTTCACCGTTCCCTCCAGGACACGGGTCTTACACAAAACCATGCGCAATAATCAGGCCTTCCCGGGATATCAACGAGTCTTTAAACTCAAAACACAATCACAGGCCTCGGGGGGGGGGGGGGGGGGGGGGGTATCACAATAACCGAGTCTTTAAACTCAAAACATATACCGAGTTTTTAAACTCAAAACATATGCATCCAGAGCCCTCCCCCCTCCCCCCATCAATCAATTGAGTCTTTAAACTCAAAACCAGATCCAGCGATTTTTCTTTTCTCTTTCCGGGTCTTTAAACCTAAAACTATTTTTCAATCAACAATGAAAACCATAGAAAATCTTTATCCGAATTCGCAACAATGATTCCGTAAGCCGACATCCGGAACCATCATCCCGAACCCAAATCCGAAATCTCATTTCCGAAATCCAGTTCCAAAATCGAAAGCCCGTTTATCGAAATCTCAGAAACAGGGCTCCAAGCCCGAAATCACTTTTTCGAAATCCACTTTCAAATCCTTGAAATCAAATCATTTTTCAAATCTCGAAGTCAAAATCATTAAAACCATGATCAAATCATAAGATCAATCGAAATCTCGTAAAACGTGCAAATACGTCAATTTCTTGAAATACGTGCAAAACTGTAAATTATCAAGATCATAAACCAAATCATAGACCATTTCGTTGTTGCCTCGATACGCGCGCACTTTTTCCATTCCTGGCTAATCCGTTATCCCCGGATTTCCCGAAACTGTCCAAATCCCATAATAAGGTCACTAACTACTTCATAAAGCTTATACTAAAGCCTCGAAATTTTCCCGTATTTTTCACTATTTTTAACCTGGCCCTAAAACCTTCGGACATCCCGAAACATATGGAGACGATGTCCGATTGACTCGAAACCAGTGCCAAAACGTTCATTACATCGAATTCTTTAAAATTCGTGTTGGAAGATTCTCCAAAATACCCTTCACGCACCCCCACGCGCGCCTGGAACTTCCTGCGCGTGAACAGTGTCACCATCTTCCTCTCACCAACCCGGTTCGAACCGGTCCGGTTTGACCAAGCTGGCATGGGCGGTTCGACCCCATATTTCCCTTATTTTCGATCCGTTTTAAATTCTAATTAGTCCTACAGGTTTTCCTCATTTCCCATAATCGTTTAGACCCTTAAAAACAAACGTTTTAAGCCTGGAACTTACCTCCCAAAACGAAGGAAAACTGGTCACTGTTCGACGTTCAGTCGTCGTCTTTCCAGCCACCACCTCTGTCCCTGTTGATTTCAAACCGTCACTAGAAACTCCAGAAACACTTCCTAATTCCTGAATTCGAATATCGGGCACCAAAACAAAAATCACCATTTTTGACTCCTTACTTACCAGTCACGGTTTCCTCTGCTACCGTCCACGGCGAGCCACCATTTCCAGTCCATCCAACTCCTAAACACTTCAGAATCAACATCCAATTAATCAATTGGGCTCATTAACCCTTTAAGTCGATTCCAATATTTCAAAATCAAACAGGGGACTCACGGGTTTTTCACGGGTTTCATACCTTCCCCTGTCGTCATGGCCGCCGTGCCACCACCCTCAACTCTGTCTCATCACGCTTATCAACTTTGATGAACAAACCATAAACAAAGGGTCATTCTCTTAAGGGGTCTGTTTGTTCATCGTCCCTGTTTTCCTATGTTTTCCCGTTCAAGCATTGTGCACAAACAAATATCAGCCCTGTTTTAAAATAATTGACGCGGTCGTCCAACCTTCCACAACCCTCTAGAGCAAGGACAAGTGTCCCAATTCTACTGGGCACAAGTTCTCAGTCAGCCACATGTCCAAACATAGCTGGTCATAGCCAAAAAGACCAAATTGCCCTTGCCCCTGCAATTTATCATTTTGGCCCTCGCGTTTTAGACTTATAACAAAACCGTCTGACGTCTGATGACAAACGTCAACAAATTGCCGCATGTCGTTGTACTCAGGGAATCGAGACCTTCCTAACAGTCCTCGAAGTTCGTGAAAATTCCATGTTATATAAAAAGTCAACAAATTGCCCATTTTTAACCAAATTACCAAAATACCCTTGAACTTCCTAACGTCATAACTTTCTCCTTGGATGTCGGAATCGGACGTGCCACTTGTCTATGAACTCGTGACGTCCCAAAATACGTTACGGTTATCGGTCAAAGTCCATTTGACCGCCTGATCAAAAAGTCAACATTTTACCTAATTCCAGGGGCAAAATCGTCATTTCGCACCGTCCGTCCGAACGCCTCCAACTAATCACCGATTAACTGCACTAATCCGTCATTAACAACTAATCTAATCCCGATTCCTGGGACGGGTCGTTACACATGTTTGTCAAGAATGCGAGTTAGAGATGCAAATTTAAGTTAAGGATGCAATTTAAGTTAGAGATGCAAGTTAGATTAAAGGTGCAATGTAATTAAACTAAAGATGCAAGTTAAGTTAGAAATGCAAGTTTAAATTAAAGGTGCAATGCAACTTAGAATGAAAGAAATAAGTTAAAATTGTCATGACAAGTAATGTAAGTTAAGATATAAATAATATTTACATGTCGGGGAAGTCAAAGATATATATGGTTCACATAACTTCAAAATTTAGATGGAGACTTATACGTCCGTGCGGCCCAAGTAAATATCTTGGATTAATTCAACTGTTTGGGCAAGTTCAAAGGTGACCAGGTTAGAAAGAATAAATATAAGAGGCATGGCTAATTTCAAGACATCCTGAGGCTTAAACTCCATTGATATCCTTTTCTTAGACCCAAAATCCGTTATGAGTACCGTCTCATGTCCTACACATCACCCTCGAAAATTTCTTACTCCAGAGGAATTAAGATAACTCAAGTGTTAACCATCACCATAGGTGAGAGTTAACAAAAGAGTCTTCACCTATTCCATTAAAAAT